>CM044323.1:2400000-3000000 GCA_024291935.2 Okapia johnstoni | reverse complement strand
GCAATCGTGATTCCAGCCTGTGCTTCATCCAGTCCAACGTTTCTCCTGATGTACTCTGCATATAAGTTAAATAAGCAGGGTGACAATATACAGCCTTGACGTACTCCTTTTCCTACTTGGAACCAGTCTGTTGTTCCAGGTCCAGTCCTACCTGTTGCTTCCTAACCTGCATACAGGTTTCTCAAGAGGCAGGTCAGGTGGTCTGGTATTTCCATCTCTTTCAGAATTTTCCACAGTTTATTGTGATCCACACAGTGAAAGGCTTTGGCCTAGTCAATAAAGCAGAAATAGATGTTTTTCTGGAACTCTCTTGCTTTTTCAATGATCCAGTGGATGTTGGCACTTTGATCTCTGGTTCCTCTGCCTTTCTAAATCTAGCTTGAACATCTGGAAGTTCACATACTGTTGAAGTCTGGCTTGGAGAATTTTGAGCATTATTTTATTAGTGTATGAGAAGAGTACAATTATGTGGTAGTTTGAGCAGTCTTTGGCATTGCCTTTCTTTGGGATTGGAATGAACACTGACCTTTTCCAGTCCTGTGGCCACTGCTGAGTTTTCCAAATTTGCTGGCATATTGAGTGCAGCACTTTCACAGCATCATCTTTAAGGATTTGAAATAGCTCAACTGGACTTTCATCACCTCCAGTAGCTTTGTTCGTAGTGATGCTTCCTAAGGCCCACTTGACTTCACATTCCAGGATGTCTGGCTCTAGGTGGCTGATCACCTATATATATATACACACACACACACATACACATACAAATACGCATCTGGCTACTTGTGTTTCTCTGAAGACTGTAGTAATAACATGAAAGGAAAAAGGGCAGCAGTGAGGGTCAGTGAAAGAGACACTCTCCTACATCCGTAATCAACGCTGTGTGATGCTTCTAATAACAACATGTAGAGCCTTAACAACCTCCATCCTTCTTACCCAGCGTTGTTTCAGTTCTAAGAATCTGCAACAGATCATCATTAGCATTTTAATAGTAAGGAACTGGAAAAACCGGAATGTCCACCTAGATGATTAAATAAATTAAAGTATAAAGTATGATTCAACCATTGAAATGATTCTTAGAAAATATTTTAACAATATGGAAAATGCTTAATTTGAATAGCTAATAGAAAAAGTCAAAATTCAGAAAAAACCAGAACACTGTATACGCAGGTTGTCAACTACAAAATACAAGCCCATAGACAATAGAAGAAATACATCAAAATAACCACCGTGAAACTCTCCCTTTCTTATGGAGGCATTGGTGATTTTACTTTTCTTTTTTATAAAGGTTGGCATTTTCCAATTTGTCTTAAAATCAGCATATATTTCATTAAGTGAAATAAAAATTGTTTAGAAAAAGTTTATTAGTTGAGAGGAAAGTTTCAAACACAAGTGACGATATCAAAACAAATTTTCTATGTATTTTAAGTAGCCATTTACGCCTTACCTGTGACATTAATTTAAGAAAAGTTTAAGTCTTTTAAAGTCCAGAAGCATCAATTCTATATTAAAAACAGTCAAAACTGTCACTTAAGATCTAAAGACCTGTTACCTTATCCAATGAGAATAATGAAAAAGTAACAGCAACCAATGGCAGAGGACGTGCTTCACAAGGATTAAAATTAACCTGCCTCACATTTAAGACTTTATTTTTAACTTCAACGAATTCTGCCTTTGTACTTCTAAGTTTCTTATTGAATTTATTTATAAAAAATATTGACGCCTCTCTGCCAACTTGTTTACATAATGTTGTAGAAATCAAGACTTTTTTTTATTATCATTTTGGTTTATCATTATGCCTCCGATTTCCAATCCATTGAGACGATCTGGTCATGATATAGCTGGCAGATTCTAGTGGCCCTTCTTAAAAGTACAGGGAGCATTGCTTAACGTTCTGTACTGACATAAATGGGAAAAGAATTTGAAAAAGAACAGGTACATGTATATATACGACTGAATCACTCTGCAGTGCACCCGACACAAATACCACACTGTTCCTCAATCATGTTGTTATTTAGTTGTTAAGTCATCTCTCTTTTGCGACCCCATGGACTGTAGCCCACGAGGTTCCTTTGTCCGTGAGATTTCCCAGGCAAGAAGAGTGGAGTGCATCGTCATTTCCTTTTCCAGGAGATCCTTCCGACCCAGGGATCGAACCTGCACTTCCTGCATTGGCAGGTGAGTTCTTTACCACTGAGCCAGCAGGCAAGCCCACTAAACATTTATACTCCAATATAAAATCAAATAAAAATTCAAAAGTACACTGTCAGCCATGACTTTTGCCATTAGTGGTACCAGAGCTTTGAAAAATCCCAAACTAAAAGCCTAAAAGTACAGAAAAATAAGTAGCTGCTTTGTTTCATGGGAAATACATTTTTCTAAAAAAAGATCATCATTTTGTATTGACCACCCACTTTCCAGGTGCCAATAGCTAAGCAACTTGGGTCGATACGGCCAGATTTGATTGGCTGGACCAATGCTTCTTCCTAGAAAAATCCAGAGTTGCAGAAGTCTAAGTGAAAAGTTACTGCTAATCAGAGTTATCGTAAAACATACAGGGATTCCCTTGTGGCTCAGCTGGTAAAGAATCCACCAGCAATGCGGGAGACCTGGGTTTGATCCCTGGGTTGGGAAGATTTCCTGCAGAAGGGAAAAGCAACTCACTCCAGTACTCTGGCCTGGAGGATTCCATGGACTGTATATAGTCCATGGGGTTGCAAAGAGTCGGACACAACTGAGTTACTTTCACTTCACTTCACTGTAACATACAACACCCCCATTTCAATTTGAGTTTCAGACAAATGGTGAGTATGTTTTTAATAGAATTATACCCCAAATATCACATACAATATGTCATACGGCATATCTGCCTCACACTTATGAATATTTTTCATTGCTTATCTGAGATTCAAATTAGCTAGGTGTTCTATACTTTAACTTCATGACCCTGGCAAACCTACTCCTAACAGGATGCACTGACAGAGTTCACAGGCCTTTCAGGGGACACGAGAACTGACAGAGTTTAGATTTAATGACAACGGGTACGCCTAACATGTTCAGTCCTCTTTACACTCAAACCAGGTGAAACAGACACGTCCCCAAATTAAGTCTCCCTTCAAGAGATTTAAACCACAGTTCTGTTCCCAAAATGAATCCATACAGCATCACTGCCTTTTTTTTTTTTTAATAATTATGAACTTGTTTCCTTTTAGTGTGAGGGTGTATTTATTTTTCCTAAATTGTTATTCAACACAAGAAGTGCCTGTCCAGGATAACACATGCCTAAACCCCCATCCTTGATATCAAAAAGGTACAATTCAGAGAAATCAGACCACTGGGCAAAATACAAGGGAAAAGGCAATGAGGGACAAGGTTATCCAAGTGTGGTCCCTAGACAAGGGCTGATGTGCCCTCCTTATCTACAACCCGCAAGCCCAGGGCTCAAGCTGAGTGTCCAGCAACTGTATAGGAACTGTCAGAAGAATCATGTCTCATCTCTAAGAAGTTTGTACTAGTAGTTTGAAAGTCTCCTTTTTGCATTTCATTTTTCTAGTAACTTGCAGAAATATCAGCTAGTCGGTTAGAAATAAAAACCACTCTCCCGCTAGAGATAGTTTGAAAAGTGCTGATCTAGGAAATGCACAATTGTCTCATGTCCTTTCATTTCCATCTGCACATTTCTGTGGTGAAAACATTTGATTGACATTTTTCCTGATTGTAATTACAAAGAATACTGAAACCTACATGAACTACAAAGGAAAATATACATTTCTGCAAATTTCCTCACTCACTCTCTTTTGTCTATTCCTTACCCTTTACCCTATGCCACTTTCCTGACCTCAGGGACGATGTTTGAGAGAACCAAGAAAAAGCGAGGATGCACAGGGCTTCTGGGCTGTGAGTGACTGACTCTGGAGAAATGGGCTTTCTACCTGGAGCCCCAGTTTCTTCAAGTATTAAATGTGGGCTGTAATTAGGTTGTTTAAGGTCTCTTTCTTACTCAGATCCCAGAGTGCCAGGACACACTTGTTGAATTAAGTTGAGACTGCATCATTTTTGACTTCAAGAGAAGCTGCACCAAGATGGGTTGGATCACACCAGCATCACACCTGAGGTTGACCCACCTGTGTCATGGGTTTTGTGTGGCACTCAGCTATTCTAAATGTACAAAAATAGAGGAAAACAATAGAATGGGAAAGACTAGAGATCTCTTCAAGAAAACTAGAGATACCAAGGGAACATTTCATGCAAAGATGGGCACAATAAAGGACAGAAATGGTATGGACCTAACAGAAGCAGAGGATACTAAGAAGAGGTGGCAAGAATACTTCATGGCCCAGATAATCATGATGGTGTGATCACTCACCTAGAGCCAGACATCCTGGAATGTGAAGTCAAGTGGGCCTTAGGAAACATAAATAAGAACAAAGCTAGTGGAGGTGACGAATTCCAGTTGAGCTATTTCAAATCCTAAAAGATGATGCTGTGAAAGTGCTGCACTCAATATGAAAGCAAATTTAGAACACTCAGCAGTGGCCAGAGGACTAGAAAAGGTCAGTTTTCATTCCAATCCCAAAGAAAGGCAGTGCCAAAAAATGCTCAAACTATTGCACGGTTGCACTCATATCACACACTAGCAAAGTGATGCTTGAAATTCTCCAAGCCAGGCTTCAACCGTATGTGAATCGTGAACTTCCAGATGTTCAACCTGGATTTAGAAAAGGCAGAGAAACCAGAGATCAAATTTCCAACATCCACTGGATCATCAAAAAAACTAGTGAGTTCCAGAAAAACATCTACTTCTGCTTTATTGACTATGACAAAGCCTTTGACTGTATGGATCACAAGAAATTGTGGACAATCTTCAAGAGATGGGGATACCAGACCACCTGACCTGCCTCCTGAGAAATCTGCATGCAGGTCAAGAAGCAACAGGTAGAACTGGACATCGAACAACAGACTGGTTCCAAGTCGGGAAACGAGTACATCAAGGCTGTATGTTGTCACACAGCTTATTTAACATGTAGGCAAAATACATCAAGAGAAATGCTGGACTGGATGAAGCACAAGCTGGAATCAAGATTGCCAGCAGAAACATCAATAGCCTCAGATATTCAGATGACATCACTCTTATGGCAGAAAGTGAAGAAGAACTAAAGGACCTCATGATGAATGTGAAAGAGGAGAGTGAAAAAGCTTTAAGCCAAAAAGTGTTGGCTTAAAGCTCAACATTCAGAAAACAAACATCATGGCATCTGGTCCCATCAGTTCATGGCAAATAGATGGGTAAACAGTGGAAACAGTGACATACTTTATTTTTCCACACTCCAAAATCACTGCAGATGGTGACTGCAGCAGAGAAATTAAAAGACGTTCACTCCTTGGAAGAGAAGTTATGACCAACCAAGACAGCATATTAAAAAGCAGAGACATTACTTTGCCAACAAAAGTCTGTCTAGTCTCAGCTATGGTTTTTCCAGTAGTCATGTATGGATGTGAGAGTTGTACTATAAGGAAAACAGCACTGAAGAATTGATGCTTTTTAACTGTGGTGTTGGAGAAGACTCTTGAGAGTCCCTTAAACTGCAAGGAGATCCAACTAGTCCATCCTAAAGGAAATCAGTCCTGAATATTCATTGGAAGGACTGATGCTGAAATTGAAGCTCCAATACTTAGGCCACCTGATGCAAAGAACTGACTCATTGGAAAAGACTCTGATGCTGGGAAATACTGAAGGCAAGAGGAGATGGGGATGAGAGAGGATGAGATCGTTGGATGGCGTCACCAATTCGATGGACATGAGTTTGAGCAAGCTCCGGGAGTTGGTGATGGACAGGGAAGCCTGGATTGCTGCAGTCTATGGGGTCGCAAAGAATCTGACATGATTGAGCGACTGAACTGAACTAAACAAGCTATTCCTAGAAGCCAAGGAAGTCCAAGAATAGCCCTGTCATGGAGAAGAACAAATTGTATTCCACACTGGATCTGTTTCTTTTACTTTAACCTTTGGATTTAACCTTAACTCAAACCTATTGACTTTGCTTTGAGTTAAGAATGTTGCCTATAGCCTGAAATAGACAAGACAGTCCATTCTCAAGGCTCTGACCTTTAAGGGTGTAACAATTTTCTATTCATGTAGAGATAAAAAGTTGTAGAACAGAAACTAACACTTGTCTTGTTGGAGGTTTATTGGAAGATTATCACTCGACCGACCTGGACAGACACAGAACCAAAGGATTCTGACATGAAGAATTTTGCAGCAACTCACCACGCTCCTTCCTCACCTGTCCTTTAACAAACTGCGTTGCTGAAACTCTTCAGACAGTTTGGGGTTTCCTCCCATTCTCGTTGCATAACCCTGAAATAAACCTTTCTCTGCTGCAAACATTTCAGTTTGTTTGGCCTCACTGTGCATTGGGGTACACATCCTTGCCTTCTGTAACAGCCCCACGTGGATTATGACTTGTCTTCTAGAGATGACAGCCCTGAGTGGAACTAAATTAAGGCCAAATGGTTGCCTGACCCTTTAGCCAGTATCTCAAAAATATCAATAGTTCAATCCCGGCAAGTGGAGATGTGCCATCCATCTATCCAGGGGCTTTGACTCTTCCGGATGTTTATGCTCATTCTGCAGTCAGGAAGCATAATTATTCGTTTTTCTTTAAGCAAGTTTATGACCGAAGGTAATGGGTGGAACATAAATGTACTGACTGTTGACTGAGACTCATAAATGCTAAGAACACAGACAAATAATTGCTGCTTGGAGATTTGTTTTTGTCGTGTAGAATCTTCATTTTCAGCAATTTAACTACTAAAAGTTTCCCCACCTGGAGGAGAATTATTTAGTTGGAAATAAAACTTAGCACCTAATTCATTCCCTGCTCCAACAACTTTCATCCTTTCAGAAAGAGGCTTTCACATAAAATGTGCAGAAGGTAGCTTGTTATATACGGCTAGTAAAACTCAGAGGTAATTAGTATAAGCTAAACCTCTAAATAATAATGCCAAGTTTTTAACTTTTGCAGAGCTCTGGGTCAACATTTACTAATAAATTCAGTTTTCCTTTGTGAGAGATAAATGCTGCTACAAATTATCAAGAAAGAAAAAAGCAGAATTTAAGAAATCTGTTCTACCAATTAGTTTTAAAAAGTGGTTAAAGCTCAGGTGAGAATTAGCAAGAACCATGAACTTGCCTGGCAATGCAGGAGATGTAAAAGACACAGGTTCAATCTCTGGGCCAGGAAGATGCCCTGGAGGAAGAAATGGCAACCCACTCCAGTATTCTTGCCTGAAGAATCCCATGGACACAGTGGCCTGGCAGGCTACAGTCCATGGGGTTGCAGAGTCAGACATGACAGAGGTGACTGAGCACGCATGGAATACCTACCTACACATCTTCAGAGTTATGAATTTAAGAAGAGTGCTCATTTATGACTGGGATAGGCCATTGGTCAGTGCAGGCTCTTCCTAGGAGAATTTCAGGATGGAAAAAAGTGTGGAGACGCTGGGAGGCTGGGACCCCTGATCTCCTACCTTAACTGCCGTAGTGACAGGTAAATCGTGCCATTGTGTGCTGGGGGTGCGGGGAGGGGTGGTGACACAGAAATGCAGCCATTAACTCGGCATGTCAGGCTGCCTGTGGGACTTTCCCTCCCATGGTGGAAGCGGCAGTAAACATGACAGCTCACTATCTCAGCTGCCTCCAGCCTCGGCCATCTCCCAGTTTCCCCAGATCGCTGTCTTTACAAGAGAGAGTTAAAAGTGAACCACTCCAACAAAGGAACATTTTTCCTTAAGTGCTGAGTATGAGCCCTTACTGGGTGATCTCTCCCTGCCTCTCTACATCCAATGAGGAAGGTAAGTGAGAGCTTTTCAGGGTTAGCAGCACACCATCCTACAGTCCCTTGCAGGGAGGGTACAGAGATGGCTTGTGGCACCTCTCTTCAGAAAGAGGCACAAAGAAATCCAGGGAGGACACATCTTCGCAAAGCAGTGGCTGGAAAAGGAGACACCTGGCCCAGAGATGCCGCTCCATCATTCCTCCCTGAGGCTGGAAATGCTGAGTTCTCGGTCCATAAAGAGAAGAAATTATTAAGAGGAAAACAGGGAAGCCACTCTCAGGGTGATGGACTCCCATCAGGCAGATCTGGTGCAGGATGCCTCACCCCTTGTCTCTATCTGATGAGGGGTGTAGGGAGCTTGTGTCAATGTTTGCATTCATAGAGGCTTGGAGACTGAGACAGACTCTTCTGTTCTCTCCAGGAGAAAGATCTTCTGTTCTCTCCAGGAGAAAGATATATGTGTTACTTGGAACGGGAAGACAGGCAGGGGGCCCGGTACTGAAATGGACTTGTGGATTCCATGGTTCTGATGAGCAACCATCACATAGTAGCTATGAGAGGCTGCTGTCCAACCCCAGCTTATTCATTTTTGCTGCAAACGCTAACGATGAGTTTAGTTTCTCGGTAAAGAGACAGTGCTATATCAAAACCCCTAGAAAAATCATATAGTGTTGTTCCATAAGCTGGTAATGGAAGGGTCTGTCCATTATGACTGGGGATAAATGTATTGGATTCAATATGTTTGGTTTGGGAAATCTCTTTTTGTCAGTTCCAGAATAACCAATTGTTGCTAAGAGGTCCTGATGTAAAAGCACTTCAACTCTCCATCCATATATGCTCTATCCTCCCAGAGCAAGAAACAGTTGATTTTCTCAAGACTTTAGTGTCATTTCTTTTTCTTTCCCATTAATTAATTTATTTATTTTGGGTGGGGGGGGGATGTCACTTTTTAATGTTATCTATTTTTGAATGAAAAGATACAATTTTCATAACAGGTACAGTTTTCCTTTAGTCTTTAAGTGCCTGCCTTTAAAATGACTCCTAGAATTGAGACCCTGACCGCTTGCCCTTGTTAAATATCTGGTGATCCTTCTCCCCAACAGATGGGAAGGGCCTCCTGATATGCCCCTGGCCTCATTTCAATGTGGGTAATTGCATTCTGTCAACTTGAAATTTCCACACCAGTTTCATCTGCCTGGACTCTGATGCCTCACCCTCAGCCCTGAGCTGCCTGGCGTGCCGTCGGAAGCTGGGGAGCAGCTGGCGCTTTCCACCCAGAAGTGGACACATTTTAGTGGCAGGTGCAAAGGTTTTCTTTGGCTGAATACAAATTCTAACCTAGGAATACGCTTCACGGATGTTCTTTATTTTTTCAATGGATGCAAGTAATCCTTGGGAAACCAAAAATACAAAAGTATCTAAGGCATAAATTTGAATTGGAAGGAAAATACACGTTCACTAAAGCCAGTCTATTGTGTCAGCATCTTGCGCTCCATGAATCTTGCCAGGCTTCTAGATCTGACAGTAAGAATAAATAAATAACATAAAGTAAATACCCATTCCCCTTCTGAAAGGAAGAATTTTATGCAAATCTAAATACACATGCACATACACACATACACACGTAATACACGTATATACCAACTCTTAACCTCTTTCTGGAGAATCTTCCTCAGTTTGGAAAATAAAAGCTACTTTCCAAATGAAACTTGAGAAAGTGACACGTTTAATTGTCGAGAGCTGATCTCCTGTACCAAACCAGAATCTTACAGACTGTCCCAGGGCCTCCCCTGGCGGGCCGGTGGTTGAGACTTCACCTCCCAATGCAGTGAATGCAGGTTCGATCCCTGGTCAGGGAGCTTAAGATCCCACATGCCTCTCAGCCGAAGAACCGAAATACAAAACAGAAGCAATATTATAACAAATTCAATAAAGGTTTAAAAAAAACCCAGACTACCCCATCCATTTTTATTACGCCAGTACCAAAAACATAATAGGTACTTAACAAATGAATTAGATACAGACCGCAGAAGCCAAGCCTAATTCCTAAGCTCTGACCCAGAAAACACTACTTCTAAGGGTTGGGGTTGTGAAGCAAGGCGTGTTTGTTTCCAGGCTCACACACCTGATGAAACCCTGGGCACTTGGGAGTCCAGGTCACACGGTCGTGGCCCCCTCAGCTCTAGGAGGTGGTTCCTGGGTGGTGCGCCAGGGGAGCCCAGGGCCAAGGTGGTTACACCACGGCCATGCTGAGAGTCGGAGGGCAGGAGCTGGTAGGCACACAGTCCCGCTTTTCAGCCTCCAGGGAGACAATTTACAGGCTGTCTGTCCCTTCTCAGGATGCCTCAGTGAAACGGATTCCCACCGACCAACCTCATTTTTGTTTTTGCTTTTTTCCTACAAACATGTTAGCAGTGACTTTGATGACACTGTGGACTTTCCTCCTTCCACTCTCCTCCTGCTTCGGGGGGGCGGGGAATCACCCCCAGACACAGTTTCTGCACCCAAGCCCCTCCCTCGGGCTGTGAGTTGTGGGGAACCTGAATGGTGGCAACCCTACACTGGCAGTCACGCCACCCACACGTGCCATGTGATTAACCGCAGTCCTCAGCCGCTTGGGCACCAGGGACCGCTTTTGTGGAAGACAGTTCTTCCACGGACCAGGGCGGGGATGCTTTCAGGATGATTCGAGCACATTACCCTTATTGTGCACTTTATGTCTGTGATTATCACATCAGCTCCACCTCAGATCATTAAGCATTAGATCCTGGAGGTTGGGGGCCCCTGGTAAGGTATACCTGTTGCCCCACCCTCTGTTTGCTTTCCCTGCCCTAGGACCGATAAACGATGCAAGGAGCACCCCAACACGTATAGGCTGACACATTACAGGAAATGTTGATGCCAGGAAATAGGGAGGATCACTAAGACCGCCTTGATGTGTCTCCTGAAATATCAGATTTCAGCTCTAAATATCCTGTCTCACCAATGACGCAGAAGTCATTCCCAGAGTCTCATAATGGTGGAACAGTCCAGATTCTGCCTCATTTTAGCCTCCGCAGGTCACCGTAAATTAGCTTAGAGGCCCCAAGCCTTCGTAATGACTCAAGCTGACTTGCATCCTAATTTTGGCTCTGCACTGAGCTTGCTGATGCCATCTGCAAGAATGCACTAGTTTCATGCTACTCTGGCCTGTTGGCTGGAGGAATATTTACGCAGGAGGAGCAGTCACTGCCATCTTGCTTTGTGGGGATCGTCAGTATGTAGTGGCCTCACCAAAGAGGGGAACATGAGCCCAGAGGCCATCATCATATGTCCAAGCAGTCAGGGAAACCAAAGGCAGAGAGCTGTACTCTCTGTAGGGCTAGCCCATATGAGACAGAGAAAGGTAGTTTGCAAGGAATGCTCACCAGTTTTGGAGGCACTGGTGCTTTGGCCCCTGCCTTGCCTTCAAATTGGGGTTGCAAAGAGTTGGACATGACTGAGTGGCTGAACTGAACTTAACTGCCTTCAAATGGAGGCAAGAGCCTGATGTAGCAGCCAGACTGAGGCAAGGCTGGACTGAGGGGCCAAGAGGCCCTCAGTTCATGGGAAGGACTCCTACACTTTAGAAGTTGCATTAGAGGGACTTCCCAGGCATTCCAGGGGTTAAGACTCCACTCTCCCAATGCAGGGGGGCATAGGTTCAATCCCTGGTCAGGGAACTAAGATCCCTCATGTCATACAGTGCAGCCAAAAACAATTCCTTTAAAGTTGTATTAGAGAAGGCTAACAAAGGCACATGAATCATACTTCGATTTTTGTAAAATTAATAATTTTTATCTGACTATGAAAGTTCTACTTTGTCACTATAAAATGATAAAATGCAAAATTATTCAAAAATAAATACAAATCCACATATCTGTCCTCAACTGGTTCTACTACTCAGAGGTAATTGCTATTAGTATTTGGTCTATTTGCTTCTGGATTTTTTTCTCTATGGATAATGAAAATATATGTCTCTCCATCTCTCTCTCTATCTGTCTCTGTCCATTTCTGTCTCCATCCATATATGTGGCTTCTGGAGAAAATACTGTATCTATATTTTCTTGTCTATTTCTTCCAAGAACATATGGTGAGCATTTTCTTTGAAAACAACTTTTAGGACATAATATTAATTTTAATTATAATATTTTATGATTTTAATTATTCTTATTTTTAATTATAATATTTTACGATTCTTTATAGGTGGCTCAGCCGGTAAAGAATCTGCCTGCAATGCAGGGTCAGGAATGACTAATCCCTGGGTCAGGAAGATCCCCTGGAGGAGGAAATGGCAACCCACTCCAGTATTCTCACCTACAAAATCTCATGGACAAAGGAGCCTAGCAGACTACAATTCATAGGGTCACCAAGAGTTAGACACGACTGAGCGACTAAGCACACATTGATAGATATGTAGGTTGTTTCTATGTTTGTTATCACAAGTATATAATATATATTCTGGGGGTTTATTCCCTTTTGGTGTGGATTCTGGAACTCTTTTCTGCAGCAAGAGGCATGAAATTCCCATCAGTGGATGGTGCCAGGGTTAATCACATAACCATCCTCAGCATGTTGATAGCTGTCCTCATGGTCACAAGATGGCTGCAGCAGCCACCTTATGTTCACCCACCAATATCTGGAATTAATCACCTTTTCATACTGCATCTTTTAAATAATCTTTATTAGAAGCTCCTACTCCAAGCAGTCTTTTCTTCATGTTTTATTGGACAGAGTGAAAATGGAATTAACATGATTTGCTCAAACTACAAAAGACATACTACCCTCCCAAGCCTGGAGGAAGATCATCTTCTCAGAGCAAACAGCTGTGGCTTAGGAATGGAGTATGTGCATGTGTGCATGCTAAGTCGCTTCAGTCCTGTCTGACTCTTTCGACCCTATGACCTGATGTACTATAGCCCACCAGATTCCTCCCTCCATGGGATTCTTCAGGCAAGAATACTGGAGCAGGTTGCCATGCCCTCCTTCCAGGGAACTTCCCAACCCAGGGATCGAATCTGCATCTCTTATGCATCCTGCATTGGCTGGCAGGTTCTTTACCACTAGCACCACTTGGGAAGCCCCTGCAGTATGTACTACCAACCAAAATTTCCTCCAGGGAATAAAGAGGGAATTAAGAGAAATTAATTAGGATAGGCAAAACACAACTATCTCCAATATCAAATTAACTTGTTACCCTCTCACCCACAGTATCACACTCTTCTCTCTGAAAATGTTATTCCTTCTTAATTTACCACCTAGACACTTTATTTTCCTTAAATCAAATCTTTGCTGGTTCTCCATGAATCTTCAATGAACATGACAATGAGAATGACCTTGAAGTCTCAGTCTCCTTGGGGGCATTTCTATTCTAAAAGGAAGCTCTAGAAGATAGAAACATATTCAAGATCTATAAGATCTTGGGGGTCTGGCAGGCACAGAAGGATCTGTGGCCCACTTCACCTCACTGCTGCCTGCCCCCCTGCCCCCCCTGCCCTTCTGCTGATACGCCAGCTGACTCTCATCCTGGAGCCTCTGCCTGAAACAGGCTTTCTCTGGATGGTCACTTGATTTAATCCCTCTCTTCTAAAGCTCTCTGCACATAAAGAGGTTTTTCTTAACCATCTTATAGAACATAACACCTTCACTTCATCCTATTACCCACCTTTATGGGTGTTAAGGCACTTATAACCACCTGAGATGGTATATGTGTGTTTATTTTCTTTCTCCTAAGCAGAGAGTAAATTCCATGAGGCTAGATTTATGTTTTGTTTACTGTCAGTTCCTCTGAGCCTTGAACAGTATTTAATAAATCATATACATTCCATTTTTATGTGTAGAATGACTTGGTGGTTGGATGGATATGTTGGGAACATGAAGCTTAAATGGTTATGTTCTTCTTGCTTAACCTGGATCAAAGCAGAAGTCAGTAATTCTGTACAGGCATCTTTTTCTGTCATAATAAGTGGTGCCTGTAAGTCCAGGTTAGTCAATATTTCCCTTATTTCACCTACATCACTGTAGGAAAGGCCTTCATTTTCTAGGATGAGCTGTGTATGTTGAAATTTAAACAGTGTGGATCTAAAATTTCATCTTTCTAACATGAAATAGAAGGTGAGTTTCAACTTAGAGAAAGGAAACACATCATACAATTGTAATACTATCTAACTAATGAAATGTGTTTTAATTCTGGTTAAAATTTATCTTGTATGCCAAAAAGTAATCATATACCAATATCTCAAAGCCACGAGAAATGTAATATGTTTGCAACAGTAATTCAAAAAGTGACTGTGTGAGTTGGAGTTTCCATCTAATGTTGTGTTTGATACACACAAACACAACCAATGTTTCAGAGACATGCAGGCAACAAGAGCATGTGGACTTGATTGCAAACACGAAACTATGAGAGAGCCTGTATTAGCAGAACAGGGCTTACCTGGTGGCTCAGGTGGTAAAGAATCTGTGTACAATGCAGGAGATGTGGGTTAGATCCCTGTGTCAGGAAGATCCCCTGGAGAAGGAAATGGCAGCCCACTCCAGTATTCTCGCCTGAAGAATCCCATGGACAGAGGAGCCTGGTGGGCTACAGTCCATGGGGTCGCAAAGAGTCAGACACAACCGAGCAACTAACAACACAACAGACTTCAGAAAAGGTCACACTAGGAACCATAGCTATGTACCAAAGAGCGTAAGTGATTTCTGATAGTTGCGGCATAAATGTACCAGATGGACAGAAAAGCAACCAGACTGCAGTGACAGACAAGTGAGGGGCAGCCTATCTGAGATAAATACACAAGCGATTCTGCAGAACCTTGTACCACCACCATGCTGTGCGTGAGGACAGTGGTGGTCAGTGCAGATTTAGAATCCACAAGCATCTCCAGGGAGACTGCAGGATACAGAGGCCATGATGAATGGCCTCTCCTGCTGTGCATCAGGTGAGGAAAGCCCAGTCAGGGTCGAAGAGGGATGAGGTGACCTTCAGTTTAGAACAAGGGTACCCTTGCCCAACAAAGAACAGAGCTCTGCCCAGCTAACACCAAATTCAGAGGTGAAATTCTTGATGCATCTCCCAGGCTAAGGAGCTTGGAAGTGACAGGAGGAAAGCAGAACAAACCAGAACAGGTCCCCTTCTCTGAAGGAGTTCTGCCCCCTGCTCCCCTAACTCTGACAGAACCCATCCCAATTCTCAGTTCTGCATATCGGGTATTCATTCCATTTTTGTGCATGCACGTGTGCTTCAGTCCTGTCTGACCCTTTTTGACCCCATGGACTGTAGCCCGCCCGGCTCCTCTGTCCATGGGATTTCCCAGGCAAGAATGCTGGAGTCGGTTGCCATGCCCTCCTCCAGGAGATCTAGGAGACCCAGGGATTGAACCCGTGTCTCTTATGTCTCCTGCACTGGCAGGTGGGTTCCCTTACCACTGGCACCACTTTTGTTTTAAATATCATATTCTCAATTAATATTTAATAATGTAGAATATCCTTATGTCATGACATATATTAATCAAAAAATTCATACACTACTAGGTTGTATAGAATTCCAACCATAAAATATTTCATATAGCTAGCACAGCAATTCATACAAAAGTACTAGATAAATATACTCCATTACGTTAACAATCCCCCAAAACTTGAAGTTATTTTTATTCTCCTGTATCATATGTAACAGGAAAAGAAACCTACTTGGCCCTTTATTCCAAAACACATCCAGACGCCAAACACTATCACCACGTGCCTGCCCTGGTCTGAACAACCATCCCTTTCACGTAGATCATAGCATCCTCATCAGCTCCCTGCATCCACCTCCTGATGGGTTCCCTGACTTCCCTCCTGCCCACCCCATGCCCCGTGGTCTGCTCTCCACACAGCAGCCAGAGTGACCATGAAGCATAAGCCAGATGCCTCTGCTCAGAACTCCCCAGCGGCTGCAGCTCAGCTCCTCGCTGGAGATGCCCTGGTGGCGCCAGACCCCACCTCCAGTCTGACTCTTGTTCAGTCACGCCGGCTTCCCTCCTGGGCCTCACGCTTGCCAAAACCCTCTTCTCTTTCCACAGGCTGGTCTCGCACAGCCTGGAGCCCTCTTCCTTTAATAGCACCCCTTTCAAGGTTTTCTACCACTGCCCCCAAGCGCCGCCTCCTCCCTCTGCGCTCACCAGGAATCCTCGAATCCTCGGCCCTCCTTCCTACGGCCACGTGGCATCGTTCCAGAAAATGAGATTCCCACACAACAGGATGCGGACGGCACCCTCCGTGTCTAGATGCAGCATGAAGGCCTCCCTTTTCTTCAGCGCTCTCATCTCCCTCTAACACAGTGCACCCCTGGCTCTGGATGTTGTCTGTCTCCCCACACAGCATTGCCAGCTCCGGGAGGGTAGGAAACACTATTGCATTTATTGCCGTGGCCTCACTTCCCAGACCAATGCCTGGCACATAATACATCAAATGAATGAATAAATCTCAGGGTAGTAGAAATAAAGTGATATCTCTTTTATTCTGTCAATGATTATATGTTCTCTATTACTTTTAAAACCAGAAAAAATATAAAAAGAAAAATGTATAATGCTGATCATTTTTCTTAGCCTGGAAAATAAATTTCCTGAATTCAAACTAAAGAATGACTAAAGAATACCTGTTTAAAACACCGTTGAGTCAAACTCCCAATAAAACGCGTCTAAGCTCTGTGGTTGTTTCCATGGGTTTTCCCAATCTCACTGACTTTGGTGTAGCTGCTGATCAATCATGATGCTGGGAGACGACACAACTCCATAACATCTAAAGGTATTCCATTCTCCTATAATACAATTCCATCTTGAGCCAACTCGGAGTCCAGTGGAGAGATGCTCTCACATTCTCCTAAAAGGTTATCCTTTTGGTTTTCTTTGAGATATTGTTTCTTAGATGGGATGAAAATTGAAACTTATATCTGAGAACAAATCTATGACATGAAAAGTTTTTCTCTGATACCAATCCTCCTGCCTTAACCCAAGGTAGAAACAATTCTCAAGACTTACATGTTCAGCCCTAAAAATATTAATGATAGCAAGTGAATCTGAACCTATCTTTAAATCCACTTTTAAATACTATTTTTATCATTTTAGACATGAACCAACTGAAAATTTTGTTAATTTGTAAAATATCTCTAAGCTGACTGTCTGATAATGGTAGATAAAACCAAGCCAAAATACAGAAAATAATAAATGACATTTGTTTTCTTGGCTGTTCTTAGCTCATTTAACATAGCAGCAATTTCCTCTTTAATAACAACTGAAAACCAAGCAAAGACATACCAACTGTAAAGGAGAAAATAAGTCTGGCCAACAAGAGACGTGGGATCCACCTCTAATCCTCTAACAATGGTCCAGAAAATGATTTATCTCTTGCTGTTATTTTGTATCTGGCAATTCAACCAAAGACATCATCTTGTCCTCAGCAGGGACAGTAATTTTGATGCTAGCCTCAGTGAAGAGCTGTATACAATTGATACAGCTTTTAATTTTGGTAATAACAACTAGCTGGCTAAGGCAATGAGCCCTTTTTAACACAGACTAAATAAAGAAACCTCTCATATTTCAACTAACGAACTGAACCAAACCATAATGAGGGTGACTGTTTCATTTCATTTGGCTGTTGCTTAAAGAGGTTCATTTTAAAAATGATTTGTTGTTAGTATTTATAATGTTCACACTAATATTATAATGTTCACACTAATATTGGAGAATTAGAAAAACATCAATCTGTAATAGAATGACCCATTACATCCGCCAAAAAAGTCTTGTTTTTATTGAATTAAAGGTGTTGTCCTTGGCTTTTTATCTCCTCAAGTAAGGCAGGTGCTAAGGAAGTAATATGCAAGGACTGAAGATGGTGTAGCATATGAGGTCATGTGCTTGAGCCCCATCTTTTGAAGTTGTCGATAGCCTCCCTGGTTTTATGGTTTACGCTGAAGATTAAAAAACATATGGACATCTCAACAGACATTTATCCAAAGAAGACACACAGACGGCCAAACGTCACATGAAAAGATGCTCAATATCACTAATTATTAGAGAAGTGCAAATCAAAACTACAATGAGATATCACCTCGTAACAGTCAGGATGACTATCACCCAAAAGTCTTCAAATAATAAATGCTGGAGAAAGTGTGGCCAAAATGGAACCCTCCTACATTGTTGGCGGGAATGTAAATTGGTGCAGACACTAGTGTAGAGACTATGGAGGTTTCTTAAGAAACTGAAAATACAGCTACCATACGATTCTGCAGTCCCACTCCTGGGCATCTATCTGGAGAGAAAACCATAATTTGAAAGGGTACATGTACCCTGATGTTCACAGCAGCACTATTTACAACAGCCAAGACATGGAAGCAACCTAAATGTCCTTCACCAGAAAAATGGATAAAGAAAATACGTATACATATATACACACAATGGAATGCTGCTCAGTCATAAAAAAGAATGAAATAATGCCGCTTACAGCAACATGGATGAACTTAGAGATGAACATACTAAGTGAAGTAAGCCAGACAGAGAAAGACAAATATCATATGATATCATTTACATATGGAATCTAAAAAAATGATACGAATGAGCTTATTTACAAAACAGAGAAAGACTCACAGACAGAAAACAAACTTAGAGCTACCAAAGGGGAAAGGCGGGAGGGATAGAACTGGGAGTCTGAGATTAACATGCACGCACTACTATATACAACACAGATAAACCACAGGGCCCTACTGCACTAGCACAGGGCCAGTCATGTCCGACTCTTTGCAGCCCCACAGACTGTGGCCCACCAGGCTCCTCTGTCCATGGGATTCTCCAGGCAAGAATACTGGAACAGGTAGTCAGTCTTTTCTCCAGGGGATTTTTCTGACCTAGAGATCAAACCTGAGTCTCCTGCATTGCAGGCAGATTCTTTCGAAGCATATATATGTATATAAAATGGAATCACTGTGCTGTATATCTGAAAATAAGAGTATTGAAAATCAACTATATTTCTGTTAAAAATATTAATATATGCACAAGAAAAAAGTGTTTTCAATACTGTACATATCTTTCTAGCAAATCATGGCTTCCCTGGTAGTTCAGCTGGTAAAGAATCCACCTGCAATGCAGGAGGCCCTAGTTCTAATCCTGGGTCTGGAAGATCCCCTGGAGAAAGGATAGGTTATCCACTCCAGCATTCTTGGGCTTCCCTGGTGGCTCAACTGGTAAAGAATCCGCCTGCAGTGCGGGACACTTGGGTTTGATCCCCGGGTTGGGAAGATACCTGGAGAAGGGAACGGCTAGTCACTGACTAACTTTGGTAAATGTCGTTAATAAATTCTTCTCATATATGACATACAATGATTACATATGAGAATATCATATACTTGTCCTTGACAAGTAAGTTTCAGAAAAACATATGCAGATTCTATCAATAGTCTATCTTTGTGACGAACTTACCAGAACAGTAAATCTTACAATGACTTGTATGTACTATGTTACTTTTAAAGTCATTTTAAATAACCCACTGCAAATTAATTTGAGATTAAATTAATAATATAATCATTTTAAAAGCTGAAACGAAGATTTCTTCTTACTTGCCATTTGGCTATCAAGATTCGTGTAGTTCCAAATTTCATGTGTACTTTTGTTTTTGCATTTGAACTCTGAAAGCAAGCTGTGCCGTGTAAAGGAGGCTAAGGAAGTACTGCATTATAATTTAACAGGAATTATTGTGTTTTCCTTCCTAGTAGAAGAGTAGAACATAAAACAAAGACATGTTTTACAATCAATGCTTCTTGAATTCAATGAAATACAAGAACAGACATTGTTTCCCAACTCAGTAACTAGATGTGTTGTATGATATTATCCCTAGCTAAAAGTTGGTTAAATAGAATCCAAGCTAGACCAAGCCTCACACTTAAGTCACTCAGCACAGCACTTGGCAGAAGTTGTGATCTCAATGCATGTGAATTATTGCCCTCTTTGATTTTCATCAAATATTTGAGTATGAAACAGTTCACTTCAGTTGCTCAGTCGTGTCTGACCCTTTGCGACCCCATGGACTGCAGCACGCCAGGCTTCCCTGTCCATCACCAACTCCCGGAGCTTGCTCAAACTCATGTCCATTGAGTCAGTGATACCATCCAACAATCTCATCCTCTGTCATCCCCTTCTCCTCCCGCCTTCAATCTTTCCCAGGAAGAGGGTCTTTTACAATGAGTCAGTTACTCGCATCAGGTGGCCAAAGTATTGGAGCTTCAGCTTCAGCATCAGTCCTTCCAATGAATATTCAGAACTGATTTCCTTTAGGATTGACTGGTTTGATCTTGCAGTCCAAGGGACTCTCAAGAGTCTTCTCCAACACCTCAGTTTAAAAGCATCAATTCTTCAGCATTCACCTTTCTTTATGGTCCAGCTCACATCCATACATGACTACTGGAAAAACCATAGCTCTGACTAGATGGACCTTTGTAAGCAAAGTAATGTCTCTGCTTTTTAATATGCTGTGTAGGTTTGTTATGGCTTTTCTTCCAAGGAGCAAGTGTCTTTTGATTGAATGGCTGCAGTCACCATCTGCAGTGATTTTGGAGCCCAAGAAAATAAAGTCTGTCACTGCCTCCACTGTTTCCCCATCTATTTGCCATGAAGTGATGGGACCAGATGCCATGATCTTCATTTCTTGAATGTTGAGTTGCAAGCCAGCTTTTTCACACTCCTCTTTTACTTTCATCAAGAGGTTCTTTAGTTCCTTTTGCCTTTCTGCCATAAGGGTGGTGTCTTCTGCATATCTGAGGTCATTGATATTTCTACCAGAAATTTTGATTCAAGCTTGCACTTCATTCAGTCTGGCATTTCACATGATGTACTCTGCATATAAGTTAAATAAGCAAGGTGACAATATACAGCCTTGTCGGACTCCTTTCCCAATTTGGAGCCAGTTTATTGTTCCTTGTTTGGTTCTAACTGTTGTTTTTTGCCCTCATACAGATTTCTCAGGAGGCAGGTAAGGTGGTCTGTTATTCCCATCTCTTGAAGACTTCTTCAGTTTGTTGTGATCCACACAGTCCAAGGCTTTGGCAGAAGTAGATGTTTCTCTGGAATTCTCTTGTCTTGGATGTTGAAATTTGATCTCTGGTTCTTCTGCCTTTCTAAATCCAACTTGAACATCTGGAAGTTCTCAGTTCACATACTACTGAAGTCTAGCTTAGAGAATTTTGATCATTATTTTGCTAGTGTGTGAGATGAGTGCAATTGTGCGGTAGTCTGAACTTTCTTTGGCATTGACTTTCTTTTTGGGATTAGGATGAAAACTGACCTTTTCCAGTTCTGTGGCACTGCTGAGTTTTCCAAATTTACTGGCATATGGAGTGCAGCACTTTCACGGCATCATCTTTTAGGACTTGAAATAGCTCAGCTAGAATTCCATCACCTCCACTAGCTTTGTTTTTAATGATATTTCCTAAGGCCCATTTGATTTTGTACTCTAGGATGTCTGGCTCTAGGTGAGTAATCACACTATTGTGGTTATCTGGGTATTAAGTTCTCTTTTGTATGGTTCTGTGTATTCTTGCCACCTCTTCTTAATCTCTTCTGCTTCTGTTAGGTCCATACCTTCAGTCCTTTATTGTGCCCATCTTTGCATGATTTGGTAGAGATTTGGTATCTCTAATTTTCTTGAAGAGATTTCTAGTTTTTCCCATTCTTTTGTTTTCCTCTATTTCTTTGCATTGATTGCTTAGGAAGGCTTTCTTGTCTCTCCTTGCTATTCTTTGGAACTCTGCATTCAGACGAGTATATGTAGCTGTTGCTGCTTCTGCCCACCCCCCAGATCTCCTTTACAAGCCTGTGTTCCCACACTACATTTTCTGGAGGCTTGCCTTCAGGCTACAGGAGGCACCTTCCCCAGGGTTGCTGGGCGGTTACATCTTAAGATGGTGACTTGTGACCAAAGACATACAAGCCCAGCTTATTTGCCTAAAGGCAGGCAGCACTCACTCATGACTAGAGGCTCCCCAGGGGCCAGGCTGAACAGGAATTCCTGAAACCATACCTCCCCCCAACTCCAGCACTTACAGGTTTCGCTTAAGAGCCTGCCTTCAATAAATCACTCATGAAGGAACTGCCCAGAGTACTTGGAGAAAATCCCATGTAAGGGTCTGTTTCCTCGGGTTTCAGCTGGGTGTAGCATTTCTACTGGTTTTCACAAGCTGTTTGGCCACCACAATCCTGTGAAAACAGAGAGTTGAACACCGGGGACCCCAATGTGTTTATAGGTTTGCCCTCAAAGTCTCGGGGGAGAAAGAGATATGTAAATAAACAAACACAACGAGGTGCTATGGAAACCCAGGAGAAACAGTGACAACACTGGCTGTGATGCCACGGAAAGCTGAACTGAGGAGGTGAGATAGTTCAGTCGTGAAGACATGCAGATGGCTGAGACTGGCTCAGGTAGACAAGAGAGAAAAGGCAGGATCAGAGAGAAAATGCCATGTGGTGACACTCAGAGGTCTGAGGAAGCATGTTTGTTCCCAAATCCATGAGCCGTTTGGAGAGCAGGACGTGAAGATGCAAACTTCGTGAGTGTGTGAACATATATACATACACACGCAAATACACACACAGAATTCTGTACAATTCATGATCAATTACATGATGGAGTTGATCTTACAGTGAAATGTAAGTAAGAAAATAACATCATTTGATGTTTTCAACACTTTTCATTTATGCAACATACGCACAAGAAAAAACTCAAGAGGTGCAAAAAGACAGAAAAATTTGGTTTGATGAAGAGGACTCTGGGGCAGCACAGAGAATGTGTGGATAAAGGGTGGCTCCTGCGGGGCAGGCCTCCAACTGAGAGATGCGAGGATAGAGGTCCCCAGACCTCAGGAGGGAGGAACCCCAGGCCCCCAGGGACTGGTCTGCCCTTCACACTGGTCACAAGCACACAGTGTGTGTTGGGGCTATTGTGTCTCTTGTAGGCAGCAGATAAACAGGCAGGTACAAAGACAAACATGCTGTGACATGCCAGGTCAGGAAAAGAGGACAGAAACTCCGTAGAGAAAGGACAGAATATGTTCTCAAGGAAGAGATGGGCTCCTACGTGTGTGCATGCTAAGTCACTTCAGTCTTGTCCGACTCTTTGTGACCACATGGACTGTAGACCCCCAGGCTCCTCTGTCCATGGGATTCTCCAGGCAAGAATGCTGGAGTGAGTTGCCATGCCCTTCTCCAGGGGGTCTTCCCCACCCAGGCGCTGAACCCGAGTCTCCTATGTCTCCTTATTGGCAGCCGGTCTCTCTAACCCTGAGCTACCTGGGCAGCCCAGGCTCACCCGTCCATCAGCCCTATAATGAGTGTCAGGCCCCTTTTTGAACAGAACTTTTTCTCTCCACCCAAGCGGACATTTCTGAGCCTCATCTCACCCAGTGAAGCCATTTCCATCTAGTTGATGGAGTCACTGTCCACTCCCCCCCCCATCATGAGGAGTATGTTTCAAGATCCCCCAGTAGACACAAGAAGCTGCACATCGTACAGCAACCTGTATGGATTCTGGTCGTTTTCCTATGTGTAGATGACTGTGATAAAATTTAATTTACAAATTAGGCACAGCAGGAGATTAATGATAATAACTAATAATAAAATAGAACAATTATAACAATTGCAGATGTTCAGTCACTCAGTCGTGTCCGACTCTTTGTGATCCCATGGACTGCAGCACACCAGGCTTCCCTGTCCTTCACTATCTCCTGGAGCTTGCTCAGACCCATGACCATTAAGTCAGTGATGCCATCCAACCATCTCGTCCTCTGTCTCCCCCTTCTCCTCATGCCCTCAATCTTTCCCAGCATCAGAGTCTTTCCCAATGAGTCCACTCTTCACATCAGGTGGCCAAAGTAATGGAGCTGCAGCATCTGTCATTCCAGTGAATACTGTAATAAAAGCTACATGGATGTGGTCTCTGTCTCGAAATATCTTATTGTACAGACTTAAGGTCTTTCTCATCTTAACGAAGCACTCACCACACACTGTGGCCGTAATTTTTGCAGCTTGTGGTATGACAGCACAACTAACACAATTTTCTTCTTCCTTCTTCACAATTGCACAAGAAGATTCAAACTTACCATAGATTTAGCCACCTCAGCATATGATTTCTTTCCCTTTCCTTATATAGCTGAGAGCTTTCTCCTCTTCACTGAAAGGAAGCATTTTAGGGCTTCTCTTTGGCAGAATCCAAGCTGCCAGAATCACTACTCTTCCACGTTGGAGCCATTATTAAGGAAAAGGCGGGTGAAAATCACAAGCACTGCAGTAGTGAAACAGTGGGTCTGATAACCAAGGCTAAGTGACTAAGGGCAGGAAAGGTGGGCGCAGGGACATCCACACACTGGGTGGACAGAACAGGACGGCACAAGATTCATCATGAGGCTCAGAACTCACCCAAGTTAAAACTTATGAGCTGCTTCTTTCTGAAACTTCCCATCTGCTATTTTAGGAATATGGCTGACTGTGGGTAACTGAAACTGAGGAAAGAAAAACCATGGATAAGGAGAAATGACTGTATTTTCACCTTTTCCTAGGTTAAAAAGACTTGTATTTTTTAATTTCTCTATAAATCATCATTACTCTTTGGCAAGCACGTAGCAAGCTATCACAACAGCCCAGAGAAGAAGTGACAGTGATGCGGGTCTAAGAAAGTGACTGGGGAGGAGAAGGGGACGGAGGTGCAGGGAGAACACAGGAAGGTTGTTTGGCAAAAATGAAATAAGTGCAAACTGACTATCCTTTGAAGGAAAGACAGACAAAAGCAGCAAGCATCAGTTTATACCATCTTAAAAATCGGAATGCTTAAAAATGAAGTCAGAAAGAGAACAACAAGTACTATGTATTAATGCATATATGTGGACTCTAGAAAAATGGTACATGTGAACCTATTTTCAAAGCAGAAATACACAGACATAGAGAACAAACATACCAAGGGGAGAAAGCAGGGATGGGGTGAGAGGAACTGGGAGATTGGGATTAACCTATATACACTATTGATTCTAGGTATAAAATAGATAACTAGTGAAAACCTACTTTATCGCTCAGAGAAGTCTGCTCATTGCTCTGTGGTGACGTAAATGGAAAGGAAATCCGAAAAAAGAGGGGATATATGTATACGTGTGGCTGATTCACTTTGCTGTACAGCAGAAACTAATGCAACAGTGTAAAGCAACTATACCCCAATAAAACTTGAAAAAAATGCCTCAGGGTTCACCCACTAAAATTATACTAAGTAGCCGAACATTTGTTAAACCACAAAAGTATGTCATCTCACAAAACTCCATTCAAGAGGGACAGATAAGGAAAAGGGACACAGAACATGAGCTATCTACCTATGTCATAAAAGCAAGATACGAATGCATAAGCTATACTGGCAAACTAGGGAACAAACAGAAGGCTGTTATTTTTTCCCACACAGAATTTCATTGTTAAACCACTGGTGAACTAACTATAGCTGTGAATCATGGTAGGGGTGAAAAAGCTTAATTAGACGGTCAGATTAGAAATCCTACTAGGAGGTTAAGGACAGAAAGATAGTTTCAAGAGTTTGGGAGACTGTTGTAAGCTAATGACCTCTCAAGAATCCAGTAACCTAGCAACAATCTACGCTACTTCGAGGGAAGACCAGGTGCATCCAAGTGCCAGACACACTTAAGCCACAATCCCTGATAGTTAAAACACGAGACGACAGATACGGGGTCTGAATCTTGTTACATGAAGTCAGGGAGTTCATAGTCCTTGAAAAGAAGCATTTCTGCCTGTAGCCTAGACAGGAATATAGGTGAAAGGGGAAAGAAATGCAGTGAAAGGGGACATTATATCAAAACCTGAGATGAATTATCATATTTCAGTGTATGTTACCACCCTTCTGCTAATACACGTATGATTTAGATAGCACCTTCATAGACCTGGTTAGACCATATAAGAGTCAAAGGAGGAAATAATGACAGAAACCTTGACATCTACCTAAAAATGAGGAAGAAGGTGGTCTTCTCCCCTCCCCACTTTTTCTTTGAGTATAAAAACATGACCCTCTTTGTTCTTAGAGCTGCAGTCTCTTGCCTGCCCACTTTTATTAACATCTCTCACAAGCATCCTGTGCAAATAAACTCATTCTTTGCCTGAAGCTTTGCCTCATGCTAAATGCTTTCTGTGACGAGACAAACATGAGTTTCAGTAAATCTGATACCAGGTGAGCAGTTTTAAACAAAAGACAGTGGGCTCAAGTCCCCTTCTAGACAGGGATTGTGGGTTCAAGTCCCAGTCTGAGTTATGGTTGGGTTCAGGTCCGAAACAGTGAGTGAAGTTCCCGCTACACAGCATGGATGCTCCTTCACTGTCCTCTTGGTGAAACCGTATACCAAGACAGTTACGAAAGCAGGTCCAAGCCCAGCCAATGGCTAAGCATTGTCAAAAGTATCCATGACACATACCCTCCTGCGAAAAGTAAGCAGACTCAGCTAAGAACTCTTTTTGTTAGAAAGGAGGTTTGCTGAGGAGCGAAAACTTTTGTTGAAAGGACAGAGCAAGCAAGACCTGTCCTCCCTTTGACCAGAGGCCTGTGCCTGGCCATGACTCAGCATCTGAATGTCAAATGAGAGTTGACTGTTCACGGCTGGCCCAGATGCATTATACGGAGCTGGTACCCCCAGCCTCAGCTCCCTGGATGTCATCTGCTAAAGGATCATGGTTGTTAAGTTTTGTATACCAGCCCACAGGTGACACCTCACTGTCAGGAAAAAGGACTTTATACTGAG
Organism: Okapia johnstoni; assembly: GCA_024291935.2. Lineage (NCBI taxonomy): Eukaryota > Metazoa > Chordata > Mammalia > Artiodactyla > Giraffidae > Okapia > Okapia johnstoni. Next base: position 2,973,351 of record CM044323.1, on the reverse strand, counting down.
AATTAAGCTCTGGAGTTCTCTGACAATGAGGTCAGGACTTACTATTCCGACCTTGACACATCCTTGCTAGATTCTTTCCTACTCTGAGATCCTCACTTTCTTTAAAGTAGTTGTTTCCTGAACAACATTCCTGCCATAAATCACTTAACCCAAACCCCTGCCTCAAGATCTTCTAGGAAATCTGACCTAAGAAAAATGGTTAAAAACAAGATGACTGGTTTCAAATAAAAATTGGCAACAGAGATTTTTAGCAAGAAAAGAGAATACTATTTAGTGCTGATATTCATAATCCTAACATTACTGGAAGAAAAAGAGATGCTTCTGTTTGATTAGGTCTAAAGATAACATGATGGTCCAACTGAGAAGTGTTATGTACTAATTATCCAAGACAACAGCAACTTCACATCAGCAAAGCCGACTAACAATTGCATGTTGTTTTCCTTTGCAACTGTATCTCTAGTAATACACCGCACCGTCATATTGGCATGTCATTAAGTATGGACCTAACAGAAGCAGAAATATTAAGAAGAGGTGGCAAGAATACACAGAAAAACTATACATAAAAGATTTCACGACCCAGTAGTGGGATGATTTTCACAATTAAGAGAAGCATCCTTCTAGACATGCCCTCCATCCATCCCGCCCTGATCTCCATCATACAATGCCACCCTTCAGCTGCATGTGAATATGCTTAGACTAGACAAGCAACAAAGACATCAGGGCCTTCACGGAATGTTTAGCAGGAATGTTCCTGATCCACGGAAATGTAGAAACCTATGGTATTCTGGCGTCTATGCGGCACTGGCACTGGAGCAGCAGCTGCACTCACTGGAGTGACTGTGAGAAGATACCCCCCATCCAAGGGAAAAGGGGAAGCCCAAGCAAGATGGTAGGAGGGGTGAAATCACATTTAGAATCTAACCCCATACCTGCCAGAGAAACTCAGAGGGCTCAAACATACCTTGTGCATACCAGGACTCAGAGACCCCAAAGAGCCTGAGACAGAACTGTGTTTGAGTGTCTCCTGAGGAGGTATGAGTCAGCAGTGGACTGCTACAGGGGCAGGGGCTCCAGGTGCGGCAGACCTGGGTATGGCATAAGCCCTCTTGGAGGAGGTCGCCATTAACCACACCATAGATCCGCCAGAACTTTCACAGAACTGGGGAAACAGACTCTTGGAGGAAACAAACAGAAACTTGTGCCCACAGGACCCAGGAGAGAGGAGCAGTGACCCCACAAGAGACTGACCCAGACTTGCCCATGAGTGTCCAGGAGTCTCCAGCAGAGGTATATGTCAGTGGTGGCCTGCTGTAGGGTTGGGGCACTGAGTGCAGCATTGCATGCATGCCACCTTTTGAAGGAGGTCACCATTATCTTCATTACCTCCACCATAGTTTGGCCTCAGGTGAAATAACAGTGAGGTAACACAGCCCCACCCATAAACAGAAAATTGGATTAAAGATTTACTGAGCATGGCCATTCAATCAGAACAAGACCCAGTTCCCCATCAGGAAGCTTCCATAAGCGTCTCATCCTTCTCCATCAGAGGGCAGACAGAATGAAAACCACAATCACAGAAAACTAACCAACCTGATCACATGGACCACAGCCTTGTCTAACTCAATGAAACTATGAGCCATGCCATGCAGGGCCACCCAAGATGGATGGGTCATGGTGGAGAGATCTGACAAAACGTGGTCCACTGGAGAAGGGAATGGCAAACCACTTCAGTATTCTTGCCTTGAGAACCCCATGAACAGTGTGAAAAGTAAAAGATAGGACAATGAATGATGAACCCAGCAGGTCAGTAGGTGCCCAATATGCTACTGGAGAACAGTGGAGAAATTACTCCAGAAAGAATAAGAGATGGAGTCAAAGCAAAAACAACACCCAGTTGTGGATGTGACTGGTGATGGAAGAAAGGTCTGGCACTGCAAAGAGCAATATTGCATAGGAACCTGGCATGTTAGGTCCATGAATCAAGGTAAATTGGAAGTGGTCAAAGACGAGATGGTAAGGGTGAACATCGACATTTTAGGAATCAGTGAACTAAAATGGACTGGAATGGGTGAATTTAACTCAGATAACCATTATATCTACTACTGTGGGAAAGAATCCCTAGAAAAAATAGAGTAGCCATCATAATCAACAAAAGAGTCCGAAATGCAGTACTTGAATGCAATCTCAAAATTGACAGAATGATCTCTGTTTGTTTCCAAGGCAAACCATACAATATCACAGTAATCCAAGTCTATGCCCCAACCAGTAGTGCTGAAGAAGTTGAATTTCAATGGTTCTATGAAGACCTACAAGACCTTCTAGAACTAACACCAAAGAAAGATGTCCTTTTCATTATAGGGGACTGGAATGAAAAAGCAGGAAGTCAAGAAACACCTGTAGTAACAGGCAAATTTGGCCTTGGAGTACAGAATGAAGCAGGACAAAGGCTAATAGAGTCCTGCCAAGAGAATGCATGGCTTATAGTAAACACCCTCTTCCAACAACAGAAGAGAAGACTGTACACATGGACATCACCAGATGGTCAACACTGAAATCAGATTGATTATATTCTTTGAAGCCAAAGATGGAGAAGCTCTACACAGTCAGCAAAAACAAGACCGGGAGCTGACTGTGGCTCAGGATCATGAACTCCAGATTGCCACATTCAGACTTGAATTGAAGAAAGTGGGAAAACCACTAACCATTCAGGTATGACCTAAATCAAATCCCGTACAGTGGAAGTGACATATAGATTCAAGGGACTAAACTTGATAGACAGAGTGCCTGAAGAACTATGGGTGGAGGTTCATGACAGTGTACAGGAGTCAGGGATCAAGACCATCCTCAAGAAAAAGAAATGCAAAAAGGCAAAATGGTTGTCTGAGGAGGCCTTAGAAATGCCTGTAAAAAGAAGAGAAGTGAAAGGCAAAGGAGAAAACCAAAGATATTCCCATCTGAATGCAGAGTTCCAAAGAAGAGCAAGGAGAGATAAGAAAGCCTTCCTCAGTGATCAATGTAAAGAAATGGAGGAAAACAACAGATTGGGAAAGACTAGAGATCTCATCAAGAAAATCAGAGATAGCAAGGGAACATTTCATGCAAAGATGTGCTCAATAAAGGACAGAAATGATAGGGACCTAAGAGAAGCAGAAGATATTAAGAAAAGGTGGCAAGAATACACAGAAGAACTATACATAAAAGATTTCATGACTCAGATAATCACGATGGTGTGATCACTCACCTAGAGCCAGACATCCTGGAAGGTGAAGTCAAGTGGGCCTTAGGAAGCATCACTATGAACAAAGCTAGAGGAGGTGATGGAATTCCAGCTGAGCTATTTCAAATCCTAAAAGATGATGCTGTGAAAGTGCTGCACTCAGTATGCCAGCAAATTTGGAAAATTCAGCAGTGGCCACAGGACTGGAAAAGGTCACTGTTCATTCCAATCCCAAAGAAAGGCAATGCCAAAGAATGTTGGAACTATTGCATAATTGCACTCATCTCATACACTAGCAAAGTAATGCTCAAAATTCTTCAAGCAGGCTTCAACAGTATGTGAACCATGAACTTCCAGATGTTCAAGCTGGTTTAAGAAAAGGCAGAAGAACCTGAGATCAAATTGCCAACATCTGCTGGATCATTAAAAAAGCAAGAGAGTTCCAGAAAAACATCTACCTCTGTTTTATTGACTATGCCAAAGCCTTTGACTGTGCAGATCACAACTAACTCTGGAAAATTCTTCAAGAGGTGGGAATACCAGACCACCTGACCTGCCTCTTGAAAAATCTGCATGTGGGTCAGGGAGCAATAGTTAGAATTGGACATGGAACAACAGACTAGTTCCAAATAGGAAAAGGAGGATGTCAAGGCTGTATATTGTCACCCTGCTTATTTAACTTATATGCAGAGTACATCAGGAGAAACGCTGGGCTGGAAGAAGCACAAGCTGGAATCAAGATTGCCGGGAGAAATATCAATAACCTCAGATATGCAGATGACACCACCCTTATGGCAGAAAGTGAAGAGGAACTAAAAAGCCTCTTGATGAAAGTGAAAGAGGAGAGTGAAAAAGTTGGCTTACAATTCAACATTCAGAAAATTAAGATCATGGCATCTGGTCCCATTACTTCAGGGAAAATAGATGGGGAAACAGTGGAAACAGTGGCTGACTTTATTTTTGGGGGCTCCAAAATCACTGCATATATATGGTGATTGCAGCCGTGAAATTAAAAGGTGCTTACTCATTGGAAGGAAAGTTATGACCAACCTAGACAACATATTAAAAAGCAGAGACATCACTTTGCCAACAAAGGTCCGTCTAGTCAAGGCTATGGTTTTTCCAGTAGTCATGTATGGATGTGAGAGTTGGACTATAAAGAAAGCTGAGCACCGAAGAATTGATGCTTTTGAACTGTGGTGTTGGAGAAGACTCTTGAGAGCCCCTTGGACTATAAGGAGATCCAACGAGTCCATCCTAAAGGAGATCAGTCCTGGGTGTTCAGTGGAAGGACTGATGTTGAAGCTGAAACTCCAATACTTTGGCCACCTCATGCGAAGAGCTGACTCATTTGAAAAGACCCTAATGCTGGGAAGGATTGGGGGCAGGAGGAGAAGGCGACGACAGAGGATGAGATGGTTGGATGGCATCACCGACTCAATGGACATGAGTTTGGGTAAACTCCAGGAGTTGGTGATGGCCAGGGAGGCCTGGCGTGCTGCAATTCATGGGGTCGCAAAGAGTCGGACACAACTGAGCAACTGAACTGAACTGAACTCAAAGGAACTGACTTCTTATTCTATAAATGTGTCAAAGAACTGTACAAACTGACAAGTTTTGGGGGAAGAGTGTAGAACACCGGAGTCCAGCCACAATGCATTGGTTATTTTAGTGTCTTTGTCCCACTGGCTTAAATCTGCCTGAAATACACAAACCAAGGATATCCTAGTTTTTTGGTTTTTTTTTTAAAAGAGCTCAAATCTCCTTGATGCCACATATTTTATCTGGGTTGTGGTGTGCTTTGTAAACATAAAAGATAAGATGACTTGGCTAACTGAAATACTTTGTTCCTTGAGAAGAAATCATTCTCTCTTTTTCCTTCCCTTTGGCATATTGATTACTCATTAATCCAGCAAAAGAAAGGATTAATTAATCTCCATGGTTCAATGAAGAATAAATTACCACAGTTTAAAATGGGACTGATCCAGTATCACAAACTGGAGGAAATGTTGCTCACAATCTCTCTCCATTTACTTCTCCAACCCTAATCTCCAGAGAATGGTCCTGAAAGACTGGATTTAGTTTGCATGGTATTTTGTACCCTTGCACCTTCTTTAGAATTCAGTCTCTCGAAAAGAGCTCATTGCTTTCCCCAAGCCCCACTTTAACTGTTTCCAAAGACAGAAAGAGTACCATTGTTTTTTAAGAGTGCTTTAGACATATCATGTCTGGGAACAACATTCTCCTGCGGAGAAAACAATTTGAATAGCCAGTTTCTCTAGACAGAAAATAATACAACAGTCACATTGAGGCATTTACATAATTGTTCAATTATTTCCCCTGGCAAATGAAAAGCACTCATACATATCCCATTCAGTCAGGATGCCTCTGGAAACTACAAAACAGAAGGTATAGTCTCTGAGCATTTCAGGAAAAAAAAAATGGTGTGTTTTCTTAAGTTATTTTGTTGGTTCTAAATTGAGTTTTTTCAGAGCTACAACAGAAATCTAATGTCAGATTCTCAGAATGAACTAAGGGGCAGATTCTGCACTATGGGGAGAACTTTGCCATTTAAATAGTCAATATCTAGGATATGACACTCCACCCCCCAGGACCCCCTACTCATTTTTGTTGCAATTGTATCAGTTTAAAGGAATTGTGCACCTAGATTTGGCCTCTGGATTCTTAACCAAAATTCCTAGAAAGAGGCAGCGAGATAGGAAAGACACAGGGCACAACCTTTAAAAGAATGACATGGCTCAAGGATACAAGATAAACTGATTAGAACCAACAAGGTAAAAGATGGAGGATAAATCAAAGAGGAGGGGAAGTGCTGGTGTGCAGGATGGCTATGCGTCAAAGAGGCCCCGAGGCATTCTGGGATGCACCCATGTCACATGACCCACAGACATCTTTGTGAAGGAGACGGTTGCTGCTCTTCAGTTGATAAGTCTTGTCTGATTCTTTGTGATCCCATGGACTGAATGAAGCATGCTAAGATCCCCGTACCACTATTTCCAGAGTTTGCTCAGATTCATGTCCATTAACTCAGTGATGCTATATAACCATCTCTTCTTCTATCACCCCTTTCCTTCCTGCCTTCAATCTTTCCCAGCATTAGGGTCTTTTCCAAGGAGTAGGCTCTTTGCACCAGGTGGCCAAAGTATTGGAGCTTTAGCATCAGTCCTTCAATGAATATTCAGAGTTGACTTTCTTTTAGTTCAGTTCAGTCGTGTCCGACTCCTTGTGATGCCATGGACTGCAGCACGCAAGGCTTCCCTTCCATCACCACATCCCAGGGCTTATTCAAATTCATGTCCATTGGGCCGGTAATGCCATCCAACCATCTCGTCCTCTGTCATCCCCTTCACCTCCTGCCTTCAATCTTTCCCAATATCAAGGTCTTTTCCACTGAGTTAGTTCTTCGCATCAGGTGGCCAAAGTATTGGAGTTTCAGCTTTAGCATCAGTCCTTCCAATGAACACCCAGGATTGATCTCCTTTAGGATGGATTGATTGGATCTCCTTGCAGTCCAAGGGACTCTCAAGAGTCTTCTCCAACACCACAGTTCAAAAGCACCAATTCCTCAGCACTCAGCTTTCTTTATAGCCCAACTCTCACATCCATACATGACTACTGAAAAACCATAGCTTTGACTAAACGGACCCTTGTCGGCAAAATAATGTCTGTGCTTTTTAATATGCTGTCCAGGTTGGTCATAACTTTTCTTCCAAGGAGCAAGGTGTCTTTTAATTGCATGGCTGCAGTCACCATCTGCAGTGATTCTGGAGCCCAGAAAAATTAAGTCTCTCACTGTTTCTACTGTTTCCCCATCTATTTGCCATGAAGCGATGAGACCAGATGCCATGATCTTAGTTTTCTGAATGTTGAATTGTAAGCCAACTTTTTCACTCTCCATTTTCACATTCATCAAGAGGCTCTTTAGTTTCCTCTTCACTTTCTGGCATTAGAGTGGTATCATTTGCATATCAGAGGTTATTGATATTTCTTCTGGCAATCTTGATTCCAGCTTGAGATTCAGCCATCCAGGCATTTCCTGTGATGTATACTGCATAAAAGTTAAATAAACAGGGATATATACAGCCTTGTCATACTCCTTTCCCAATTATGAACCAGTCAGTTTTTCACGTCCAATTCTAACTGTTGCTTCTTGACTAGTATAAAGATTACTCAGGAGACAGGTAAGGTGGTCTGGCATTTCTGTCTCTTTAAGAATTTTCCAGTTCATGTGATACACACAGTCAAAGGCTTTAGCGCAGTCAATGAAGCAATGTTTTTGTGGAATTCCTTTGCTTTCTCTATGATCCAACAATTGTCGGCTATTTGATCTCTGGTTCCTCTGCCGTTTCTAAATCCAGCTTTCATATCTGGAAGTTCTCAGTTCATGTACTGCTGAAGCTTAACTTACAGCATTTTGAGCATAATCTTGCTAGCATGTGAAATGAGCACAATTGTACAGCAGTTGGAACAATCTTCGGCATTGCCCTTGTTTGGGATTGGAATGAAAACTGACATTTTCCAGCCCTGTGGCCAGTGCTAAGTTTTCCAAATTTGCTGACATATTGAGTATAGCATTTTAATAACATAATATTTTATGATTTTATATAGCTCACCAGGAATTCTGTCATCTGCACTAGCTTTGTTCACAGTCATGCTTTTGAAGGCTCACTTTACTTCACACTCCAGGATGTCTGGCTCTAGGTCAGTGACCACACCATCATGGTTATCCAGGAGTTAAGATCTTTTTTGTATAGTTCTTCTGTGTATTCTTGACAACTCTTCTTAATCTCTTCTGCTTCTGTTAGGTCTTTACAATTTCTGTCCTTCATCCTGCCCATCCTTGCATGAAATGTCCCCTTGATAGCCTCAATTTTTGTGAAGAGATAGCTCATCTCTCCCATTCTATTCTTTTCCTCTATTTCTCTGCATTGTTCTCTTAGGAAGGCCTTCTTCTCTCTCTTTTGTATTATTTGGAACTCTACATTCAATGGGATATATCTTTCCCTTTCTCTCTTGCCTTTTGCTTCACTTCTTTCCTCAGCTAATTGTAAAGCCTCCTCAGACAACTGCTTTGACTTATTGCATTTCTTTTTCTTTGGGATAGTTTTGGTCTCTACCTTCTGTTCAATGTTACAAATCTCTGTCTATAGTTCTTCAAGGCAATTTGCCTACCAGATTTAAGCCTTTGAAACTATCTGTCACCTCCACCATATAATCATAAGGGATTTGATTTAGGTCATATCTGAACGGCCTAGTAGCTTTCCCTATTTTCTTCGATTTAAGCCTCAATTTTGCAGTAAGGAGCTGAGCCACAGATACTGGTCTTATTATTGCTGACTGCATAGAGCTTCTTCATGTTCAGCTACGAAGAATATAATCAATCTGATTTCAGTATTGACCATCTGGTGACATCCATGTGTAGAGTTGTCTCTTCTGTTGTTGGAAGATTGTATTTGCTGTGACCAGTGTGTTCTCTTGACAAAATTCTGTTAGCCTTTCTCTTGTTTCACTTTGTACTCCAAGGCCAAACTTGCCTGTTATCCAGGTATCTCTTCACTTTCTACGTTTGCTTTCCTGTTCCCCATGATGAAAAGGACATCTTTTTTTTTTTTTTTTTTTGATGTTAGTTCTAGAAGGTCTTGTAGGTCTTCATAGAACCAGTCAACTTCAACTTCTTCAGCATTAGTGGTTGGGGCATAGACTCGGATTACCATCATGGTGAATGGTTTGAACTGGAAATGAACTGAGACCATACTGTCGTTCTTGAAATTGCACCCAAGTGTGCATTTCAACTCTTTTGTTAACTATGAGGGCTACTCCATTTCCTCTAAAGGATTTTTGCCCAGAGTAATGGATATAATGGTTAACTGAATTAAATCGCCCATTCCCATCCCTTTTAGTTTACTGATTCCTAAGATGTTGATGTTTGCTCTTGCCATCTACTGCTTGCACATGAGTGCTAAGTCGCTTCAGTCATGTTTGACTCTTTGCAACCCCCTGGACTGTAGCCAACCCCCGCCCCAGTCTCCTCTGTCCATGGTATTCTCCAGGTAAGAATATTGTACATTCCTTCTCCAGGGGATCTTCCCACCCCAGGGATCAAATCAATGTCTCTTATGTCTCTTGAATTGGCGGGTGGGCTCTTTAGCACGAGGACCACCTGGGAAGCTCATCTGCTGCTTGACCATGTCCAATTTACCTTGATTCATGGACCTAATATTCCAGGTTCTTACAGAATATTGTTCTTTATAGCAGCAGACTTTACTTTCACCACCAGACACATTCACAACTGGGCATTTCCACCTTGGCCCAGCTGTTTCATTCTTTCTGAAGCTACTGGTAATCGCCCTCTACTCTTCCCCAGTAGCAAACTGGACACCTTCTGACCGGGGGCGCTCATCTTCTGGTGTTATATCTTTTTGCCTTTTCATATTGTTCATGGGCATTCTCGTGGCAAAAATACTGGAATGTTTGCCATTCTCTCCTCCAGTGGACCACGTCTTGTCAGAACCCTTCCCTGTGACCTGTCTGTCTTGGGTGGCCCTGCCTGGCATGGCTCATAACTTCACTGAGTGATGCAAGGCCCTTCACCATGACAAGGCAGTGACCCATGAATGGGAGGAATGAGAGTAACGCTCACTAAAATGCTGCCCTCTCTGTGGCTTTGCGCTCAGATGGACTTGGAGCAGAACCCATCCTGAGAACTAAACAAGGTGTGGGGAAGACGTCTGTGAGCCTCAGTCTCCGTATCTGTAAGATGGCACTGAGAACAACTGCTCTCCTCAGGTTTTTTTGAAAGTTAAATTAAATAGCGGTTGAAAATCACTTAGCATAATATCTCATTTTTAAGCAGTTTGTATAGATCTAAGTTTCAGACAGAAAAGAATCTGCATGGAAGTTCACCTACACCTATGTTTTAGAAATACTAAGTCATTCAAACAGCAGGTCCAAAGATGTTCTCAACATGTAATGACTTACTTCCTTAAAGTCAAGTATTTGGTTTTATGAAAACAAGCAAAACAAAGGTAACAAGGCCCTGCTGTTAGCTGAGCATTGATGGGAACATAATTATAACCAAGCTCCATGAATCTGACTGCCAATTTCAAGCTAGATTTTATGGAAGTGTATGCACATCCTGCTGTCCTGTTTGGAACACAAATAACATACAAATGCAGCAGCACTAAAATTCAGAGACCCACCCAGAGGCCCACAGAACAAAAGCAACTTCAGGACACAGACTATAAGCCTGGAATCCCCACAACCTTGATGTTGGGCTTTGGTCATGCTGGGCAGGGGCGTCTCTGCTTTCTGATCTAATCAACTTCAGAAAGATTGTGAAGCTGACAGCTGTATCAGAGCAAGCAAAAAAATAGATTCAGAACAAAGGGGAGATCCATCTCTCTAAGGCAGCACCCTCTGGAACATAAGCTAAGCTTCAGGGGAATATATAAATATTTCATTCACTGTTTTGTATGACATTCCTTCCATGATTTATATATGTCCGACCCATTACTTTAAAATGTACATTTATGTCCCCTGTCAGTGGTGTCTCTGCTATCTGCCCATCTCTCATGTATTGAGCCAGGGGAATTGGAACCTTATGTAGACTCCGCGCCTGTCCTGTGTAACATCGCAGGGTACCAAGCAGGACCCCGTGGGGCTCCTGGGCGCAAAAGCCTTCCTGTGTCCCCATTTCTGATTACAGGAAATGGGCTTCATTCAGCCTCCAGGACCTTTCCCGTGTCAGGACCTTCCAACTGGCAGATCTGAACAGTTCCTAATTAGGGAAGAGAGAAGTTGCAGAGACAAGGGAGGAGCAGTCAAGAAAGAGCAGTGCAGCCTTGGGTCAGGGTCCTGGTTCCCCTCAAGGGATATGAGCAGAAACAATATATTTGAGTTGTTTCGCAGGTACTGAAACCCCCACCATGTGGGAGAAGTAACTACATGCAGCCCACGAGCCCTGGGACCCCAGACCAGCCAAAACCGGAAGGTGGATGACTCCCAATTACCTCAACACCAGCCATTCAGAAGAGTGTCCGTTAGCTGATCACAACCCCTTGAACCATTCCTGTAAAACTCTTTACTACCCCCTCCAAGTCAGGACACACAGTTCTGAGGGCATGAGCCTGCTGTGGCCCCCTTTGCCTGGCAAAGCGATAAAGCTATTTATTTCTGCTTTACCCAAAACTCTCTCACTCTGAGATTTAATTCAGTGTCAGGGTACAGAAGCTAGATTCAGTTTTAGTGCCAAAATAGAAACTCACATATTTTCTTCTTGTAGAAGTGTACCTTGCCTTGGGGGCTTCCCTGGTGGCTCAGCTGGTAAAGAACCTGCCTGCAATGCAGGAGATCCTGGTTCAATTCCTGGGTAGGGAGGATCCCCTGGAGAAGGGATAGGCTACCAACTCCAGTATTATCGGGCTCTCCTGGTGACTCAGCTGGTAAAGAATCCACCTGCAATGCTGGAGATGTCAGTACAATCCCTGCTTGGGAGATCCCCTGCAGAAGGGAATGGCTACCCACTCCAGTACTCTGGCCTGGAGAATTCCACGGACAGAGGAGCCTGGCAGGCCACAGTCCATGGAGTTGCAAAGAGTTGGCCATGACTGAGCAACTTTCACTTTCACCTTGCCTTGAAACAGCTGCTTCTTCGGGATGTTTTCTGTATTTTGCTTTCTTTCATGCTATTTGAGAGGGATGAGAGTAGCTTCTGGAAAGATGGCATGAAGAGGAAATGAGACCCTGAATTTTCTATTTCTTTTGGTATCTGAAAAGGGACAGTGAGAATTGGGGGTGGGGAGGCAGGCATGGAGGGAAGAGGAGAGCTGGTGTGAAGCTCTTAAAAGGAGCTGAGCCTCCGCTGGCTTTAGTCCCTTCCCATCTCACAGCTGGGCCAGGGGCTTCAAGGACATGAAACAGACAGGATCCACATGGCCTCCAATTACTGACTTTTGTCCTTGCAAACTATAATAAAAGCAAATTCTAGTGTTCAAGTGGATTGGAATATATGCAATATATGATTAAATATAATTCCCACCTGGTAATTTTCACTTGCTAATGATGACCCTACTTAGATTTAGAAAGATGTGGGCCAAAACACTACAGGGTACCCAACAAGTCAGGAAACACAGGATTTAAAATATGTTACATTTCTTTAATAATATGATAACTATGATTTTTGTTAACCTCTAGATATCTTTTCAGGAAAGTAGCTCAAAACTTAAAACACTGGGGGGCTTCTCTGGTGGTCCAGTAGCTAAGATGCCACACTCCCAATGCAGGGGGCCTGGGTTCAATTCCTGCTCAGGGAACTAGATCCCACATGCTGCAAGTTAAGAGCTCACATGCCAAAACGAAAAAAAATCCCACATGACACAACTAAAGATTAAAAAAAAAAAAATCCTGCATGTTGCAACAAAGATCAAAGATCGCATGTGTCTCAACTAACGCCGGGCGCAGCCTGTGTTTGGCTGTATGTATCTATATATATATATACACATACACACATAAATAAATGTTTAAAAATAAATAAAAGATGCATTTAAAAAATCTTTAAAAAATAGAAAAAAGCAATGGGGTCAATTGCTCATCAGGAAAAAACACAATGGATATATCATTTCCCCCAGTACCAGGTATTTTGAAAACTCTTAAGTGATCCCGGTCCCTCCACTATTAATGTGAAAAGAGCTGCACTGATGGAGAACAAATGCTCCTGAGTTCGATGTGTTTTTACTCATTCAATGAAAGGTTCCCATGCAGGTAGGTCCCCGATCAGGCTGCTCCCCTGTTTGGCCCTTGGCCCCCAAAAGAGGAGTGCCTTGGTGCACAGACTCTGTTTCCGAGGTTCCTGGGCCTGCTGGCTTCTGCCTGGCTTCCATCTAGCTGGAGACTGGACAGCAAGGAGAAGAAAAACATCAGTCCCTCCCTCTTCCTCACTTTTGGAGACTTTTCGATCAGCAAGGAGCTTCTCTGGTGTTTCAGCTCCTACAACTTGGCATTGGCACCGGTGCAGGGCCACAGCAGTTAAGTTTTCCCATCTGCCTCGGCCAGGGGGATGGTGATGTCCTGATGTTGACAGTCTCACAGAGTCACGTTTGGTTCCTTGGTTCTCGCATCATCTATGTGGTCAATTCTCTATGCCATGATCTTTTTTGGTTTTTTAGCATAGATTCTGGACTCTCACAGATAGAGCTCCATATCATCTACAGAACACTCATTTTTCTTTAATTCATTCATTATTTCTTGAGAACTTGCATCAGGCAGGTACCTAAAGACACTGCAATGGCTTTTTTTCATTTGTTTTGAATTTTTTTCTTTTTTTAAATTAAAAAAATTTTTTTTACTTTTACTTTTTTTTTTTTTTTTGGCTGCACAAAGCCACACATAGGATCCTGATTCCTTAACAAGGGATCAAACCTGAGCCCCTACCACTGGAAGAATGGAGTCTTCACTAGTGGACCACCAGGGAAGTTCCAATTACTTGACAGTTTTAGAAAATCACTGGGACTGCATTTTGGGGAGCAGGTGAAGGGAGGGCAGGGTGACAGTGGAGAGAGGAGTCACCTTTGTTGCCAGGCGACCGTGCTGGTGATGGCTGGATAAGGGTGGAGAGGAAGAGCATCTAAACACCGTCAGAAGGGGCAGCACATGGGGTGCTGATGGAAAGGATAAGAGAAAAATGAAATGAAACCTTCTTTTCCAATATGGTTTATCATAGCATACTGAATACAGCTTCCTGTGCTATATAGTGCACGCATTCGTGCATGCTCCTTCGCTCAGTCATGTCCGACTCTTTGCAACCCCATGGACTGTAGCCTGCCAGGCTCCTCTGTCCATGGAATTTTTCCAGGCAAGAATACTGGAATGGGTTGCCATTTCCTCCTCCAGGGGCTCTTCCCCACCCAGGAGTCAAACCCACGTCTCCTGTATCTCCTGCATTGACAGGCAGATTCTTGACCACTAAGCCACCTGGGAAGCCCTATCCTATATAGTAGGACCTCACTTATTCATTCTATGTATAAAACCTCAAAATGACTGTGATGTTTGATTGAACAGTTAGATGAATACTGAACCACACTCCACTCTTCATCATATTTCTGTGACCTTACTTGAGTTAGCTTTCTTTTCTGGAGAAGCATCCATACATGAATATTAACCAGTATAAAATATAAACAAATATTTGTTTCATTCCCCAGTGTGTTAGTCTGAAAACTTTCAAACCTCTGGGAATGCTACAAGGACGGTTCTATAAACATCCACATTTTACTTTGCCTAGATTCACCCTTTATAATATTTTGCTACATCTACTTTGTCTTACCTCATTTTGTCTCTCTGAACTCCCACACACGTACATACACAGATTTTTACTGAAACATTTAAAAGAGGCAGCAAATGCCACTTTTCCTCTTGATTATTCAGCATAAATCTCTGAAAAACAGGGACCTTCTGTAGACCTGTACGATTCACTCCTAAGAATTTTTACTTTCATGTGACATTCCAATATGACATACAGCCCCTATTCAAATTCCCTGATATTCCTCAAAAAAAAAAAAAAAAACCTGTTCCCTGTAGCCCTTATTGTTTAGTCACTAAGTGCTATAGCCCGTCAGACTCTCTGTCCATGGGATTTACTCAGGCAAGAATACCGCAGTAGGTTGCCATTTCCTTTTCCAGGGGACCTTCCCTACCTTGGGATCAAACCAGAGTCTCCTGCATTGGCAGGCAGATTCTTTACCACTGAACCCCTAGGGAAGCCCTCATTGCTCTTGCATGCATGTGTGCTAAGTCACTTCAGATGTGTCTGACCCTTTGTGACCCCATGGACTGTAGTCTGCCAGGCTTCTCTGTCCATGGGATTCTCCAGGCAAGAATACTGGAGTGGGGTGCCATTTCCTCCTCCAGGGGCTCTTCCCGACCCAAGGATTGAACTTGTTTGTCTTATGTCTCCTGCACTGGCAGACAGGTTCTTTACCACTAGCTCTGGGAAGCCCTTATGGCACTTAAAAAAACAAAACCAAAAAAATGGAATCTGAACATCTAGTAGTGAAGGACTCCTTGGTTCTCATGTATCTGTAGCCTCCTCTAATTGAACATTAAACTTTTTATTTATTTATTTTTTGGTTTTGAACAGTCCAAACCCATTAAAAGCTCCTTAGTAGGGATGTTTGATTGTTTCCTCATGATTGGGTTGAAGGCAAATTTGTTTGGCAGGATTACTACCTAGGTGATATCCTGCCTTTCCTAGAGTATCAGTCAAGAGGCACCTGGATCCGATTATAGGTGATGCTAAGTTTGATCACTAAGTTATGAAAGCGGCTTTTGGTTTTAACCAACACAATTCTTTTTGCTGTGTTGTTGAATATTTACTTATTTATTTGGCTACACCAGGTCTTGGTTGCAGCATGCAGGATCTTTATTTGCTGTGTGGAAACTCTTAGTTGTGACATGTTTGATCCAGTTCCCTAACGGGCTCTCTGTACAGGGAGCTCTGAGTCTTAGCTACTGGACCCCCAACACTTAACAGCCTTTGCCAGCCTCTTCCAACTTTAACTCTTCTGTAAAATTAATCTCTTTTTGCTATTTAAGATGTGGGAGTCGCCACTCTACAGAATGTGCATAAAAAATGTCCACTCCGTTTAAGAACTTTATATTCCAGGTGGATGGCGATTTGGAATTATGAGGTAATCAGTAACAGTGATGGTGAAAGATGACCCCGTGTGTGTGTGTCACTCATCCTAAACATGCTGCTGGAGCCAGCTTCCATCAGTGAGAATTCCTGGGGAGAAGAGTCAGACATAGCGTGAGCAGAAAATGATATGCAGACCTGCATTTCCATGATCACAGAAAGTGGATTCTTCCATGCATAGTGTCAATCATTTGCTTGAAATAAATGCCCCTAGCTAATTTTGGGAAAGAAAACTGACATGTAATGAGCAAATATTTATGCCAGACAAGATACTGGATATTCTTGCATTTGTTTTCTCAATGAACCCCTAGGAAAATCTTGTCATTCTGTAAGGAGCAATGAAGATACCCTGTAAGTTTCAGTAGTCCAAATTCTCAAATGTAATTCTCAGTATCAATTCTCAAATACTCAAGCTTAATATGAGCCAATTTAGCATTTGAGTCTATGTCTAAAATGCATATACCTTCCAGCCGTGCTAGGCAGCTCCACACAGCACATCCTTTAGTGACAACATTGAGAGTCATCACACTTTTCCTTGCTTATAATCATGAAAGGGGATGGAAACAAATTAAGAAATGAATTAGAATACAGAAATACTTTGCTTTTATTTCATACTTTAAAGAAAGGTGAGAAAAGAATTTTTTTTTCCTTTTTTTCCTTTCAACTATAATACCTTCTGAAAAATTATAAATAATTACTCAGTGAGAACTGGGAATTATAACACTCTGGCTAAAATCTCAATGTATGTTAAAGTATGTTTTATAATGAATGCAAGTGCTACTTAAATTTTTTTCATAGTTTTCTCTGTAAAATTCTTTCCTATAATTTTCAATTCCTAGAAACAATCCTTGATGGTTGGTCAGTATTGTTAAATCCATTTAAAGGTCTGGCATTTAAATACAAAGTCATTAAGTGGTCTATGGAAAACTGGTCCGTAAAATTGAGGGCAGTGGAAAAATTGTCAGGAATAGTACTTTCTCATTCTTTCCAATTACTACAACTGAAATATGGGCCAATGACAACTGAGGATAACAGTAACTGTTGAACCGTCTCTGTAAAAATCCAGAGACTAAATAGAATTAAATAAGACATGGCTCTTATCCTTAAGTGGTTCATGATCTATTTATCTCTTAATTTCTTGATCCAGGAATAATAGCAAGAACTATTTCAACATTTCTTTCAACATATCACATTGGGACTCAGAAATGACATCATGTCATTTCTTCAATCTTCCTCAACTTTCTCAGGAACTGTGCCTTTTAAGACAAATTTTAAGGAAGTGGTGAAAGTAGAAGACTTAAATTATAAAAGTAAGTTGATTATTTTCTTAGTGCAATCAGTTTGTTTTTTGATATCACTTTCTAAAATGTTTGGAATTTATAGCTTCATGGGTAATGCAACAATAATAATAAGTTTTAGGCAAATAAAAAAAAATAACCTTCACTCTTCAAGTTCCCTCACCTTTCAATTGTAGAAAATCAGTGCTTTGCAGTCCTTTGATTTTGCTTGTTTTGACTGTTTGTCTTCCTTAGAGCATTAAGATCAGCAAACAGATAAAGTGGTTATAAAATATTAAAGTTTTAATTTAAAAATACAGGAATTTTCCCTCAAGGATTTCCAATTCTTTAAAAAATCAGCTCTCTGGTTATCATAATATCTTTATTTGATAAGCAAAAGGCCAGGGGTTTTGATATTTGAGAGGAATAAAAACTAGATATGCAGACTATTTGAATAAAACTTCCCAGAGTGACATAATAGTCAGAATGACAGCAGGAGAGAATAGGACAAGAGATCGAGACTAGAGAAAGACAGATGGATTCCTCAATTTCATTCTGGACTTTGAGTTACTGAAATGCCACCCTTTCTACCCTCTTATAAACATCAGCACTAGTTGAAAACTGAACAGGCTTGTTTCAAAGAGGAGAAGATATTTGAGCTACATTCCAGCTCAGGAATTCTTCAGGCTCTCACAACTTGGAAAACCCTCTGTAAACGCGGGGGTTAGACTAACCTGTCTTCAGCTCTAAGGTGTCACAGCTCCGAAGCTGGGAGTTGCTACTGAGCGCAGCATATCTCCATGGCCTCGGAAGAACTTGGGATTCTATGCGATTACTTCCTAAGCAGTATGTGTGTGTGTGTGTAGCTTTATATAGAAAATGTTAAAACTTCATCATCTTTTATCCTGCAGTAAATGCAATTTTGACATAAGACTATTGGCAATTGATTCTTTGATCTTAAAACTCCCCGTCAGGGACTTCCCTGGCGGTCCAGAGGTTAAGAATTACCTTGCAATGCAAGGGACATGGGTTTGATCCCTGGTTGGTAAAGTAGGATCCCACATGTCGTGGAGCACCTAAGTTTGCACACAACTGCTGAGCCTTTGCGCCACAACTAGAGAAGAATTCCACCCACAACTAAGACGTGACACAGCCAAACAAATAAGCAACTCCGTCAGCCAGCTGAGCCAGCTCATCCCCAGCATCTCTGGTCATCCCCAAGCTCTCAATAATACTAACAAACACTTTATGCGTTTGAATTTTTGGTTACCCCTTAGCAATACCTCATTAGGATTTTACTAATACGTCTGAGTATGTGTATGTTATGTATCTCAGCAAATATACCATTAAACGTGGGCACTTTTTTTCTTTTAGTGTGAAAAGATTCTGAACTGTCAGTAGAGGGGTAAGGAGACAGGCTGTCATTTCAAAGATTTCACTGGATTTTCTGGATGCTTCCAGATCCTTCCTGTTGCAGGAATATTTTCTGATCAATGGTTTCACACCCGCAGGACATGGGCCAGACAGTCCCCAGAGATCCATCTTTGCAAAGCCGTTAAAGAAAGAAATGTAGCCAGATGAAATCCATACATTCTAAAACCTAACTATTGGAAATTCTCACAGACACAATGCAAATAGGCTCTCTGAACTCTCCATCCTAGCTTCTTTTTCAGCATTTTTACAGACAGGATTTTTTTTTCTCTCCCCAGTTGAACAAGAAAGAACAAAAGTAGATTCCCCAAAGGAGGAATCATTCGTACTAAGTTTCTTTATGTAGGTCACCTCTGATGTGTTCTTGGTTGCATTTCAACTCCTGAATTCCCCATGTCAAGCTTTCAGTTCTGATCGCTCTGCACATAAATTCTATTGCTTTCCAAAAGAATAATTAAGTTCCCTGTTTGAAAGTTGAAGGATACTACATGTTCCACAGATGCTCAATACATTATTGTGTTAGTAGTATGATATAAAATGTTGGAATACTTTACATGGAGGTGTCTCTGGTATGTACAATATGTTAACAGGAAAAAAAAATATTGTTCATTAAGCTAATTTAAGGAGAGTTACTATCACCTATATTCAAATAGATTGTAAAAGGACATTCTTTGTTGTGGCCAGTATACCACATACCAGGCCACCTTCCCTCTTTCCTTCTCCAGATTTATGTCTTGTAAATATCTCTTGAGCCCATGCCCTCTGCTCTGTTTCAAATCTCATTGTTTCAGTTCAAACTTTTGGCAACCTATTCTACACTTTCCATCCTCAGATCCGTTTTCTACTTTACCATCAAATGTTTCTAAAAAATGCTGCTGCTACTGCTAAGTCACTTCAGTCATGTCCGACTCTTTGTGACCCCATGGACTATAGCCCACCAGGCTCCTCTGTCAATGGGATTCTCCAGGCAAGAATACTGGAGTAGGTTGTCATGCCCTCCTCCAAGAGTTCTTCCTGAACCAGAGATCAAACCCACGTCTCTTATTGGCAGGTGGATTCTTTACCACTAGCGCTACCTGGGAAGCCCTTCTAGAAAACAGATCTTGTCAATTTACCTCTGCTTAAAAAATTCCCTGTTTCATGAACTATGAAAAAAGATGTAAACACCCTGACATGGCATTAAGAATCTCTGATATCTCATCTTATTATTTCATTTAAGCCTGCCAACACTCTTAAGAGGTAGCTGCGTGCTAAGTTGCCTCGGTTGTGTCTGACTCTTTGCGACACCTGGACTGTAGCCCGCCAAGCTCCTCTGTCCACGGAATTCTCAAGGAGAGAACACTAGAGTGAGTCGCCATGCCCTCCTCCAGGCATCTTCCCAACCCAGGGATGCAGCCCGGGTCTCTTATGTCTCCTGCATTGACAGGCAGGTTCCTTATCACTAGGGCTACCTCTGATAATTAGTTGTTAATTTATTCACTCAGCCTCATCCATTTGTGTGTTCATTACACCGGTCAGCGATAGGATGAAGTGCCCTCACTAAAATATTCTGTGCCCAGTAGAATGTAAGCTCCACAATGGTACGGACTCTGCTTATTTATTTCACTAATATCTACTAAATATCTAGAATCATATGTCAATGAAAAATACTACTGGCCATATCAGCAAACCAAGGGCACTGCAGCCGTCAAGCCCTCACATTACAGCCACCCCAGTGGTGAGCCCTGAGGCAGCTCAAGATAGAAACATGATGTCCCCATCAAACCATCACATACTGCAGCCACCCTAACCCCATGGTGAGCCCTGAGAAAGACCAGGGTAAGAAAGCACAGGATCCTGGCCCCATGTCAAACAACAATTTCAGTGAGCCCAGACTCCTGCATCTTCCCATACATGGAAAAGTGCTAAATTCCTTAACTTGGGATGTCTGATTTTCTTTAATTAATGGTAATCTTTTGACATTCTGACTACCTGATCTTTGTTTATATCTTAGCCCCTCCTTGCCTTCCCCCAGGCCCCCACTCTCCACCTTGCCTCTTTGGAGCAGACTCTCAGAGTGATTATGATCTGAGATGCTATGTCCAAGGCTTAAGTCCTCAGTTTTATCCACTGAATAAAAAATAACTCTCAACTTTTAGGTTGTACATTTTTTTTAGTTGACACATATTTGGCATTACGTAAATGCATAATCTATATTTTTAGAATTAATAAATTCAGCAATACTTGCTGAGTGGTTGTTATGTGTGACATAGACAGCCTGGAATTAGGATCTGTGATGAAAGCCACTGTCTCTATTTTTAAGAAGGTTGGCCAAGGAAATTGACATTTATAATGATTTCAGTGTGTATCAGTAAGCATCGCTCTAGTTTCTGGTTCCTAGCACCTAGAATGCACTCATCTGTATATACATTATTGCAAACTCAAGGTTCATTAAATGTTTCCCAGATAAATTAAGCTGAGAATGCAGTTAGGGCAGAATCTCTGCAGGCTTGGTAGGGAAATAACGCCCCCCACCTCCCCATGCATGTTGCTGTTGTTCGGTCACTCAGTCATGTCCAGCTCTTGGCGACCTCATCAACAGCAGCACACTAAGCTTCCCTGTCCTTCACTGTCTGTCTCCCGGAGCTCAAATGCAGTCCACTGACTTGGTGATGCCATCCAACTATCGCATCCTCTGTTGCTACTCTCTCCTTTTGCCTTCAATCTTTCCCAACATCAGGGTCTTTTCCAGTGAGTCAGTTCTTTGCATCAGGTGCAAAGTATTGGAGCTTCAGCTTCAGCATCAGTCCTTCCAATGAATATTCAGGGTTGATTTCCTTTACAATTGACTGGTTTGATCTCCTTGCTGCCCAAAAGCCTCTCAGAAGTCTTCTCCAACACCACAGTATGAAAGCATGAATTCTTCAGCACTCAGCCTTCCAACTCTCACATCCATACATGACTACTGGTAGCTTTGACTATACAAACCTTTGTCGGCAAAGTGATGTCTCTACTTTTTAATACGCTGTCTAGGTTTGTCTTAGCTTTCCTTCCAAGGAGCAAGCATCTTCTAATTTCATGACTGAAGTCATCATCCGCAGTGATTTTGGAACCCAAGAAAAGAAATTCTATCACTGTTTCCATTGTCTCCCCATCTACTTGCCATGAAGTGATGGAACCAGATGCCATGATCTTAGTTTTTCGAATGTTGAGTTTTAAACCAACTTTTTCACTCTCCTCTTTAACCTTCATCAAGAGGTTCTTTAATATCTCTTTGATTTCTGCCATGAAAGGTGATGTCATTTGCAAATCTGAGGTTACTGATATTTCTCCCAGCAATCTTGATTCCAGCTTGCGCTTCGTCCAGCCCAGCATTTCTCATGATGTACTCTGCATATAAATTAAGTAAGCAGGGTGACAATATACAGCCTTGATGTACTCCTTTCCCAATTTGGAACCAGTCTGTTGTTCCATGTCTCAATCTAACTGTTGCTTCCTGACCTGCATACAGGTTTCTCAGGAGGCAGGTCAGGTGGTCTGGTATTCCCATCTCTTTCAGAATTTTCCACAGTTTGTTGTCCCTATGTATATCCAGGTCCTAATTCCAGGTACCAGTGAATATGTGCATGCATGCCCTCTCACTCAGTTGTGTCCAATTCTTTTGTGACCCCTTGGACTGTAGTCCGCCAGGCTCTTCTGTCCATGGGATTCTCCAGGCAGGAATACTGGACAGGTTGCCATTTCCTCCTGCGGGGGATCTTCCTGCCCAGGGATCAAACCTGTGTCTCCTGTACCTCTTCATTGGCAGGTAGATTGTTTACCACTGATCCACCTGGGAAGCCTCAGTGAAAATGCTCCATTAGATGACAAAGATGAAAAATTGGCAGATGTGATTACGGTTAAGAAGCTGGAGAGGAGGAAATTCACTAGATTATCCAGGGTAGCATGTTATAATCACGAGGATTTAAACATGGAAGAAGAGGGGAAAGATGGAGTCACAGAAATAGGGCTTGAGAAGGACTCAGTTTGACTTCAGCAGCTTTGAAGAAGGAGGCATGGGAAAATAGCCGAGGAATGTGAAGATTCCTAGAAGCTGGGAACAGCTCTGAGCTGAGTTAACAAGGAAACAGTTTCTACAGCTAACTGTAAGAAACTGAGTCCTGCAAGCAGCTGCTCAAATGAGCAGGAAATGGAACCTCCAGGAAGGAATGGAACTGTGACAATGCCTTGACCTCAGCCTGGTGAGACTTTGTGCTGCTTTAAGCCATTGAGTTTGTGGCAATGTGTTGTGGGCAACAACAGAAAACATACAGAACTCACAATGTCCTTGTAAGATTGGCCAAAGTGACTTATTCCCCTTGGGTTCCCATGACCCAAAAGAAAACGGCTATCCTCAGAATTCTGACAGTACAACCTCAACGTTTTTTTGCAAAGGACATACACAGATAGAAAATCAGCTACATTTACAGATAAAACAAAAGTGTTCTTTCAGAATGGAACTCAGATAAAACCATTTTCCAAAATGATGATGGCTTACTGAATCTTAGGACATCAAGTATCCAGGACAACAAGTTGTACTATAAAAAATCTATACCTCTGTAGCATTTGAAATGTGTTTCAAATGTTTATGCCCTTGAAGACTAACTGTGACTTCAGGGAGATTTCTGAGTTACAGTTTTCCTCTCAGTCAGAGATTAGCAGAAAAGGACCACAAACAATGGCCCAAGAATGACATTTTATAGGTGGACCTAGAGATTATGACACCAAGTGAAAAAAGTCAGACAGAGAGAGACAAATATCATAGGATATCACTCATATGAGGAATCTGAAAACGTGATACAAGTAAACTATTTACAAAGCCAGAAACAGATTCACGAACATAGAAAACAAATTTATGGTTACCAATTAGGGTTTCCCTGGTGGCTCAGATGGTAAACAATCTGCCTGCAATGCACGAGACCTGGGTTCGATCACTGGGTCCAAAAGATCCGCTGGAGAAGGGAATGACAACCCACTTCAGTATTCTTGCCTGGAGAATCCATGGGCAAAAGAGCCTGTTGGGCCACAGTCCATGGGTTCACAAAGAGTTGGACACGATTGAGTGACTAAGCACAAAGGGGAAATGGGGGTAGGGATAAATTGAGAGTTTGGATGAATAGATATACACTATTACATAAAACACAGATAATCAATAAAGACCTACTATATAGAACAAGGAATTATAGTCAATATTTTATAGTTACCTATAATCTGAATATATATCCACAAAGTCAACAGCATCACCTGAAGATGTGCTCTGCAGTGGCTTTGCAGTTTGATTGCCTACAATCCTCCATGCAGGCCACCTTCCCTAGGGGGTGGAGTTTTCTAATTCTTACAGTGGCAACAAATATGTTAACAGTGGCTCTGGTTCAGTCTCAGAGAGGCTAGTGTTGACTTTTTATGTTACTGTAGTCAGATACAGAAAAATGAAAAAGGACTCTAAATCTCAGTTTGCAAATGGTTATGCAGTGAAATGAAAGTGGCTTCTGCATCCCAATCTCACAAAACCTTACACAGATCTTAAGTCTCTGTCCCAAATAGAACCTAAATAAAATTTCAGGAGTGTTAGCCACCCTCCATGGTGTATCACACAGTTTTTCTCAAGCTGCTGCTGCTGCTGCTGCTAAGTCGCTTCAGTCGTGTCCAACTCTGTGCGACCCCACAGACAGCAGCCCACCAGGCTCCCCCGTCCCTGGGATTCTCCAGGCAAGAATACTGGAGTGGATTGCCATTTCCTTCTCCAATGCGTGAAAGTGAAAAGTGAAAATGAAGTCCCTTAGTCGTGTCCAACTCTTCACGACCCCATGGACTGCAGCCTATCAGGGTCCTCCATCCACGGGATCTTCCAGGCAAGAGTACTGGAGTGGGGTGCCATTGCCTTCTCCGAAGGCAAGAAAATGGAAAGTCCCCTCAGAACAATTCCATTGTTCTAACGATGGACTCCCCTCCAGAATTTTTCTGCTTTGGGTCTTTGTTCAATGCTTCCTTCCTTCCTTTTTTTTTTTAAATATTTATCTACTTGTGTATTTGCTGCCTGGGGCCTCAGTTGCGGCACAGAGGATCTTTGTTGCATCATGCCACGCGCGCCTGGATTCTCTAGTTGTGGTGTGCTGCCTCAGTTGCTCTGAGGAAAGTGGGATTTTGTTTTCCTCCCAGGGATCAAACCTGAGTCTCCTGTATCGCAGAGCAGATTCTTAACCACTGGACCACCAGGAAAGTCCCTTCTGTTCAGTGCTTTCTGTTAGTTGTTCTTTATATTTTGCCCAGAGGCAAAAAAGTGAAGTGAACTGTTAGTTACTCAGTCACGTCTGACTCTTTGTGACCCTATGGACTGTGGCCTACCAGGCTCCTCTGTCCATGGAATTCTCCAGGCAAGAATACCAGAGTGGGTTGCCATCCCCTTTTCCATGGGATCTTCCTGACGCAAAGATCGAACCCAGACCTCCTGCATTGCAGGTAGATTCTTTACAGTCTGAGTCCCAGAGGTGAGTGTTTTCAATAGAAAGAATGCCTAATACAAGCTGCTCTACCATATTGGAAGCAAAAATCATTCCTAGTTTCACTATCGGCAAACGTGTCCAAGTGTCACCTGAGGGTCCAGATGGAAGCCTTTTTCCTGGCATATGATCCAATCTAGTATTTTCCTGTATAGCACTGAGCTTTCAGTTTTCAAGAATTTAAAAAAAAAAAAAAATATATATATATATATATATATATATATGGTCACCCTACTCATAAGAAACATTAACAAGAGAACTGCATCTTCCAGAAGACAAAAAAGGAATAAGGACTCAGGAAACTGCATAAGAGTTTGCTTCCATCCACTTTCTACCACCCTATACTTCTAGTTATGACCAACCTAGACAGCATATTAACAAGCAGAGACATTACTTTGCCAACAAAGGCCCATCTAGTCACGCACAAATGCATGCTAAGTCGCTTCAGTCGTGTCCGACTCGCTGCAACCCTATGCACAGCAGGCCACCAGGCTCCACCATCCACAGGATTCTCTAGGCAAGAATACTGGAGTGGGTTGCCAGTTCCTTCTCCATAATGGTATATTAGTAAGTAAAAGTAAAAAGTCACTCAGGCGTGCCTGACTCTTTGTGAACCCACAGACTTTAGCCTACCAGGCTCCTCAGTCCATGGAATTTTTCAGGCAAGAGCACTGGAGTGGGTTGCCATTTCCTTCTCCACTGTCTAGTCAAAGCTATGGTTTTTCCAAGAGTCATGTGTGAATGTGAGAGTTGGACTATAAAGAAAGCTGAGCGCCGAAGAATTGATGCTTTTGAACTGTGGTGTTGGAGAAGACTCTTGAGAGTCCCTTGGACTGCAAGGAGATCCAACCAGTCCATCCTAAAGGAGATCAGTCCTGGGTGTTCATTGGAAGGACTGATGCTGAAGCTGAAACTCCAATACTTTGGCCACCTGATGCGAAAGAACTGACTCATCTGAAAAGACCCTGATGCTGGGAAAGATTGAAGGTGGGAAGAGAAGGAGACGACAGAGGATAAGATGGTTGGATGGCATCACCAACTCGATGGATAAGAGTTTGAGTAAAGTCCGGGAGTTGGTGATGGACAGGGAGGCCTGGCCGTGCTACAGTCCACGGGGTCGCAAACAGCAGGACACAACTGAGCAATTGAACTGAACTGACCTTCTACCCTAGGAGAGAGCATTCAGTTTGAAGACACCCTGGAGACACTAACCTATTTCTATGTTAATTATGATAATACTCTTCCCAAGCACTCTTTTGTTGAAATTTAATCCCATTCTCTCTCTTATTGTACTTCATATAAATTGATAGTATGTTTCTTTCTCCCTTAAAATTACCCTTTATATACTTCAGGAGAATTAGGAAATCTCCTCTTAGCCACATCTTCTAGACTGAATAACCCTAGTTCCTCTTCCTCCAATCAAAAGTACTATTTCACTTCATTTTAATTATTTGCTTTGCTGTCCTTCATGATGAACAGCATTCCAAACCACTTTTTGAAAGTGTAAAGCTGACCCTGTAACCCCAAAATGCCATTCCTAGGTACACACTCAAGAAAAATGAGTGCCTGTGTCCACACAGACTCTGGCAAGAATGTTTTCAGTGGCTTTGATCAAAGTATCCATCCACAGAAAAGTGGATCAAGACACTGGAAGAGATTCAGACAATGAACTACTACCAATGAAAAGCAAATAAATAATAAGTGAGAAGGATCATGGGTGAATTTCAAAATCATGTTGAGTGACAGAGGCCACACTTCAAGAATGCATCCCACATAATTCCACTTTCACCAAGTAAAACATGGAAAACTCATACATGGGGATAGTAGTGAAAAGACTGGGTCACCTCTAAATATGTATATGTGTGATGTGGGGGCTCAGGGTGGGATGGGTCTCTTTAGACTAGAGAAGGGATGAAGGAGCTTCCTGGGGAGTTAAGATGTTATTTATTTATTTGGCTGTTATAGGTCTTAGTTGCAGCATGTAACTAAGAGTCTGGCATGCAAACTCTTAGTTACGACGTGTAGGATCTAGTTCCCCCACCAGGGATTGAACCTGGGCCCTCTGCATTGGGAGCTGGAGTCTTAGCCACTGGACCACCAGGGTAGTCCCTGGAAAGTTCAATATCGGGATGTGGGTGTTGGTAACTTGGGTGTACCCAGTCATTATGTATGGATACATGTGTGGACCCAGGTGCGCATGCAAGTTTGTCTATGGATGCAAATCAAAGCCAAACACTGTTCAACAAAGAAAGCCCTCCTCAAGGATGAAAGACCTCCGAACTTAAATTTGCAGCCTCTGATCGTCCCAGCAGCTCTTTGTACCACTTTCTAACAGAAATGAACACAGAAGAAAAAGCCTCAGGGACTCTTATGAAAACAGAGACTGTTTTACAGCAGATCCATGAAAACATCAGCAAGACACTTCCAGCTGGGAAAGTTCATCTGATGGAGCAATCTGTCCACAGATGTTTTGTAAGAGGTCTGCAAGTGACTTAAAAATCCTCAAAAAATGGTAATTAAATACACAAATTTGACTTAATGCAATATCTCTGGGTTTCTGACTTGACATGTCAAGTTGGAAGAGTTGTGATAAGCCTAGAGAAAGGGACAGGGTCTGAGGCAGGATAGCCCTGAACGAAGGCCAAGTCTTATCTCTATGTCACCCCATGAAATCCTATGAACCTCAGAGGTATTCAGTTTCCTTATCAGGAAAAATGGGGTATTCAGGAAGATGTCGTAGCATCTCTGAGAATTAGGTGAAGTGGTATGGAACGAGGGTTTAGTAGAATGGTGGTAGACAAAATAAAACTTAGTAGCACCTTAAAATGTTTGACATAGGAGGCAAGAGTACACAATGGGGAAAGGGACGTCTCTTCAGTACATGCTGCTGGGAAAATATGACAACAAAGCATGAGACTGAACCACTGTCTTACACCAGAAACAGAAATTAACTCAAAATGAATGAAAGACTGAATGGAAGCCTGGAACCGTAGAACTCCTGGAACAAAACATAGACCATAAACTCCATGACATCAGTCTTGGCAAAGTTTTGGATTTGACACCAAACACAAGGCAATGAAGGCAAAAATAACCAAGTAGGACTATTTGAAACTAAAAAGCTTCTGCCAGGAACAAAATAAAAAGCAACTTACATTTTATGGGACGAATAGGAGCAAATATTTTCAAATTATATATGTGATAAGGGGTTGATATTCAAAATATGTAAACAACTCACACAAAGAAAGGAAACAAAAAAAGGAAATCAAGCAAAGAAAGAAAAAAAAAAACAATTTAAAAATGGGCAGAAGATGTGAATAGACATTTTCACCAAGAAGATATACAGATGGCCAACAGGTACATGAAAGGATGTTCACTAACCATCAGGAAAATGCACACCAAAACCACAATGAGATATCACCTTACACTGTAATAATGTCTATTTTTCAAAAAGACAAGAAGTAATAAGTGTTTATGAGGATGTGGCAAAAAAGGAACACTTGTGAACTATTGGTGGGGATATAAATTTGTACGGAGTTTCCTCAAAAAATTAAAAACAGAGCTACCATATGATCCAACAATTCTGGATAATTGCTTGAAGAAAACAGAACAGCTGCACAGAAAGATGCAGGCACAGCACATTCTCTGCAGCATCACCTACAGAGGGCACGGGGAACTGGGGGGTGACAGGGATTGCATCACTGTGCACAGTTGTCAAAACTCACGGCTCCATGCATGTGCTCTGTCGCGTCCAACTCTTTGTGACCCCATGGACTGTAGCCTGCCAGGCTCCTCTGTCCACATGATTTTCCACACAAGAATCCTGGAGTAGTTGCCATTTCCTTCTCCAAGGGATCTTCCTGATCCAGAGATCGAACCTGCATCTCCTGCATTGGCAGCCTGATTCTTTACCACTGAGCCACTTCAAAACTCATGGAACTGGACACTAAAAGGGATGGTATTTACTATGTAGATTATGCCCTCATAAAAAATAAAAATAAACTACTATTCATATTTTAAAACTCTGCCTTTCTGTGAACTTGTTCGCACATATGAATATAACAAATCTGCTAGGAAAATTATTCTCCTAAAAACAGAAGCAGTGTTTTTAAAATAACATTCTGAGCAATTCTAGGAGTAAAATTTAGGACGCGAATGCTAGGGAGTTTGAAAAGATAAGGAAAAGAATATAAGTACAAAGTATGGTAACAGCTAGCCTTTGTTACTGTCTTTTTTTATTTTATTGAAGTATAGCTGATTTACAATGTTGTGTTTAATTTTGGCTGTACAGAAAAATGACTCAGTTATACATACATCCTTTCTTTTTCATATTCTTTTCCATTCTGGTTTATCATAGGATATTGAGTATAGTTATCTGTGCTATACAGTAAAACCTCGCTTTTTTTTGCTTTTTGGCCATGTCACATGGCATGTGAGTTCCCCATTCAGGGAGCGAACTGGTCCTTCTGCATTGGAAGGTAAATTCTTAACCACTGGCCTGCCAGGGAAGCTACAGGACCTTGTTTATCCATCTGATACATGCTGGTTAGAGCTAGACTTTGAAAGTCACCTCAAAGAAGATAAGGAATGCAAGTGTCCCTATAAATCAACTGACTCTAAGGCTTGAAAATGTATTTAGATAATTCAGTGAAAACTATTCCATTCTTTAATTCATGGCATATACATAAATAGATAATAATGTTGTGCCATTAAAATATATCATTGTAGTATATGAGCTGCAGGTTTCATGTTGGCTTTGAAAACAGGAGAATGTGTAGTAACAGAAGTACAGTGAGAAGATAGGATAACGGAGGGAAAAGCTGTGTGTTAGACCAGGACTATCTGATGGGCCCTCTCCCTTATCTGGTTCCGGCCCTGACACCACCCAAGCCAGGCCTCACGACACACAGCATCAGTGCAAACAGAAGGTCAGGGCCAAGGATAGCAGACAGCATATTCCTAAACAGGGGAAGGCAATCCCGTGTAATCAAAAAGCTTCATCGCCACCTAAAAAGGAAACATTATCCTGCCAGCCTCTCCCACTTTTATTGGCATTTCCAAGTCATTTATAAGAATGGATTATTCAGAGTTTTTAAAAGAACAATGCACAAAAAGCTGTCCTCTGGGTGTAATATAAATACTACTCGTACATAAACAAAAAAACAAGATCCAGAAATACATCCGCTGTTCATGTTGAGAAATCAGGATGTAATATTTTACAGAGTCAAGAACTCACTGGAGAAAGAAAAAGAACTATGAGGAAATAGGTCAAGAGGCTCTTCTTTATAAGGCACACTATTTATTAGGTTCTTAAAGACTTTTGTATATTGCATAACCATGAGGCCTGAAATCAGAATTTGCCAGCAGCTCTATAGCTAAAGAAGAAAATCTGGTGTTGCCCTAGCTCATGTTCAATTAATGGAAACAATTTTTATAGTGATTGGAATATTTTTCTACTAGATTCTTTTACTTAAAGACTTACTTTTTCCAGCAAAGTGTCAGCCAACACTCTGATCAAGCAAGCATAACTCTCTGAATGACAGGCCATGGTGTTCACTGGAACAAGTTCAGATGGTAGGCTTTTTACATCACCAAGAGCAGTTCAAGTCCTCTGGCCCACATAACTTGGAGCTACCCACTAAATCTCCTTCAAATGATGCCCCGTGAAGGTGATGCGAAAATAGTACATTTTCAATAGTAAAGTTTTAATCAAATATCTTCTTGAAAAAAAACAGAATTTACTTACGTGGTGAAAGTACAATTTAGACATTCATCATTCAGTCATTAATTCATTCAATTAATATTTACCTTGAGGACCTAATAATATATTCCAGGCACTATTCCAGGAATTGGAGAGAAACAAACACAGGCCATGCCCTCTAGTAGGTGAGACAGACAAGAATGAACCCAAAATGAGCAAAATTAAAAAGAACCAACAGGGAAGATAAATAGAACCACTGAAAGCTCGGAGCATCTAAGAGCAACCCACTAGAAGTTCTGTGCTGATGTAGAGCTAACTAGTTTTATTTTTCATGCTGCCAGGAAAAGACACGCAGGGCTAACCAGAGATATTCTGCTTACACCTCTTCCTACAATCATTGTGGAATTCAAATGAGATTCAAATGTGCTGACCTGTCGCATAGTTTACAGCAAATCACTCTGAATTATTTTAATATTTCATCTGGAACTGCTAAAAATTCTGCTCTCTTCCATGCTTTCACATTCATATAGATAATAAATTAGATCACTTCCAGTGTGTTCTTTTCCTTGTTTGGATTTAGCAGTGTGTGTTTGTCCTCCCACACCCTCTGACTGGTCTTCTGTAAACAAGAGAACCCCTAACAAAACAGCCTGCTTTCAGAGCCTCATTGTTTCAGAACAGCGGAATTACAAGAGGATTAAATAACCGAAGCTGATCAATACACATCCCAGTTCTGGCAACATCAAACGGCCTGATGTGTTCACCCTTTTACTCCTCGCCTAGGTCCCATTCCACAACCGAACCTTATCAAAGACAGGAGGTGAGAGGAAGCTTGCTTGCTTTAAATCAGATACCCAATTTGTGGCAGCTTCTTAAAGCAATCACAGGAATGTCCGAGTTGACCAGGTCAAATTTTATTTGTCTTGTACTTTCATCACTCTCAAAGCTGGTGCAACGTGTTTGCCATTGAAATAAAGAAAACAAAAATGAACTGCCTCGTTGCCTTGTCAGATTAAAAAAAAAAAAAAAGTGGATTGATTTTATACCTTTGAAATAACCAGCTGACTTGAAGACTCTCCTACTTCCTCTGTTTTGAGATTCTTACACTCTTTGGACTCAAAGAGAAGTATTAGGTTGGACAAATGTAGGACATAATTCTGTTTATGATTATGACAGAGGCTAACATTTACTGATCACCATGTACTAACTAGGTGGTGGGGTGATGCTACACGATTTGTGTTGATTATCTCATTTAATATTGTGTGTGCACTTAGTCGTATCAGACTCTCTGAGACACTTTGGACTGTAGCCCATCAGGCTTCTCTGTCCATGGAATTTTCCAGGCAAAGATACTGGAGTGGGTTGTCATTTCCTCCTCCAGGGATCGAACCCGAGTCACCTGTGTCTTCTGCATCACAGGCAGATTCTTTACTGGCTGAGCCATCAGGGAAGCCCATTTAAATACTTGCTTTAATATTAAAAACAGCTATTATTATGACTTTTCCTTCCTGTTTGCTTTAAAGTGCTCTCACCCTCCTGAATCCTTCATTTTTTTTCCTCCAATCTATTGCTTTCTTCACTTGACTTTTTTTAAAAAAGCACTTGGTGAGCTATAACCTCCGCTTGCTGCTTACCTAGAAAATCAAGTAACTAACACAAGTGATACATCTGAGTACTAAACTCAGCTGATCTCCCACAGAGAGACAGCCAGGTTCCATTGAGAATATACCATCGCCAAATTCAAATAGGAGCACAGAAGTGATTGGCAACTGTGGTCCATTTCTTCATAAACTCAACTTACCATCCTCTGCAAGAACCTTCAACCTTTTCTATTCTTCTCAGAGATCCACTCCTAATCCTTCCACTCCCCCTTTATTCCTTAATCTCAAAAGATAACTGTCTTTTCCTTTGGTGAAAACAGCTGTAGTGACCAGATGGAAAAGCCCTCCCTACTTTCCACTAAAACTGTAGATGCCACAGCTTTCTTTGTCTTTGACCTTCATAACTCCACATGTTACTGCAATGGGAGGCTCTTTCCATCATCTGAGCCCATCCTTCCGTTCCTTTCCTATCACCCTCTTCCTTCTCATTAACTCTTATGGTTCTTGTTTCCTGTAAATCCAATCAATTCTTCTTAACCAAACCATGCCCATCAAAATTTAAATATGCTCACATCTCTCTCCCTTTGAAAAAGTCCTTTCATCCATCACCCCAAACTCCTTCATTCTCTCTTTCATTTCATAGACAAACTATTTGAAACAACTAACTCCAAATTCAATATTTATATCTTCCTTCCATGGTACTTGGTGGTCCAGTGCTCCTATTCAGGAGGTCCAGTTTGATCCCTGGTCAAACTAGATTCCACATGTCACAACTAAAGATGCCACATGCCAGAAAGAAGATCAAAGATCCTGCATACCACAATTAAGAGCTGGTACAGTCAAATAAATTAAAAAAAAAAAATCCACAATCCACTTAGTACTGGATTCTAATCCCAACTAAAAAGCCAAAGCTCCAGCTGGGACACTGTGAAGCACCTGGAAATGTTCACGTTATAACTGTAGCAGTGGTGAAGCTGGGATTTGAACCCACATCAGTTTGATTCTAGCACCAGGATCTTAACTAATAAATTAGACAACCTTAAAAATATTCCGTTCCATTCTGTTCAGTCACTCAGTTGTGTCTGACTCTTTGAGACCCCATGAACCGCAGACAGGCCTCTCTATCACCAACTCCCAGAGTCTACCCAAATCCATGTCCATTGAGTCAGTGATGCCATCCAACCATCTCATCCTCTGTCGTCCCCTTATCCTCCTGCCCCCAATCCTTCCCAGCATCAGGGTCTTTACAAATGAGTCACCTCTTCGCATCAGGTGGCCAAAGTATTGGAGTTTCAGCTTCAACATCAGTCCTTCCAATGAACACCCAGGACTGATCTCCTTTAGGATGGACTGGTTGGATCTCCTTACAGTCCAAGGGACTCTCAAGAGTCTTCTCCAGCACCACAGTTTAAAAGCTTCAACTCTTCAGTGTTCAGCTTTCTTTATAGTCCAACTCTCACATCCATACATGACCACTGGAAAAACCATAGCCTTGACTGGACGGACCTTTGTTGGCAAAGCAATGTCTCTGCTTTTTAATATGCTGTCTAGGTTGGTCATAACTTCCTTCCAAGGAGTAAGCGTCTTTTAATTTCATGGCTGCAATCACCATCAGCAGTGATTCTGGAGCCCCCAAAAATAAAGTCAGCCACTGTTTCCACTGTTTCCCCATCTGTTTGCTATGAAGTGATGGGACTGGATGCCATGATCTTAGTTTTCTGAATGTTGAGCTTTAACCCAACTTTTTCAGTCTCCTCTTTCACTTTAATCAAGAGGTTCGAACTTTAGTTCTTCTTCACTTTCTGACATAAGGGTGGTGTCATCTGCATATCTGAGGTTACTGATATTTCTACTGGGAATCTTGATTCCAGCTTGTGCTTCATCCAGCACAGCGTTTCTCATGATGTACTCTGCATATAAGTTAAATAAGCAGGGTGACAATATACAGCCTTGACATACCCCTTTCCCTATTTGGAACCAGTCTGTTGTTCCATGTCCAGTTCTAACTGTTGCTTCCTGACCTGCATACTGATTTCTCAGGAGGAAGGTCAGGTGGTCTGGTATTCCCATCTCTTGAAGAATTTTCCACAGTTTATTGTGATCCACATAGTCAAAGGCTTTGGCATATTCAATAAAGCAGAAATAGATGTTTTTCTGGAACTCTCTTGCTTTTTCGATGATCCAGCAGATGTTGGCAATTTGATCTCTGGTTCCTCTGCCTTTTATAAAACCAGCTTCAATATCTGGAAGTTCATGGTTCACGTATTATTGAAGCCTTGCTTGGAGAATTTTGAGCATTACTTTACTAGCATGTGAGATGAGTGCAATTGTGTGGTAGTTTGAGCATTCTTTGGCATTGCCTTTCTTTGGGATTGAAATGAAAACTGACCTTTTCCAGTCCTGTGGCCACTGCTGAGTTTTCCAAATTTGCTGGCATATTGAGTGCAGCATTTTCACAGCATCATCTTTCAGGATTTGAAATAGCTAAGCTGGATTTTCATCACCTCCACTAGCTTTGTTCGTTGTGATGCTTCCTAAGACCCATTTGACTTCACATTCCAGGATGTCTGGCTCTAGGTGAGTGATCACACCATCGTGATTATCTGGGTCATGAAGATCTTTTTTGTACAGTTCTTCTGTGTATTCTTGCCACCTCTTCTTTATATCTTCTGCTTCTGTTAGGTCTATACCATTTCTGTCCTTTATTGAGCCCATCTTTGCATGAAATGTTCCCTTGGTATCTCTAATTTTCTTGAAGAGATCTCTAGTCTTTCCCATTCTATTGTTTTCCTCTATTTCTTTGCACTGATCACTGAGGAAAGCTTTCTTTTCTCTCCTTGCTAAAATATTAACCTATATCTACCCCAATTATAAAACCATCAACCTTTGACCTAACAATTTCAATCCTGGACATTTACCTTATAGATATATTACACAGTCAAACTGGAATATGTATTAGATTATTACTTATTCACAGCAAATATTTAGAAATAAATATAATGTCCATAAATAGAGGATTGGACAAATAGATTATATTATATGGGTAAAATGGAATATTATCCAGCTGTACAAAAAATGAAGACACTAACTGTTGATATATAAAGATTTTATAGACACATTAAGTTTTTAAAAGTAAGATGATATTTTGTGCACAGTTTGCATAAAAATGGAAAATGAAAAGACTTTTGTTTGCTTATTTTGACATAAAAGACATAAGAACATGCGAATAACAAAAACAGTCACCTTATGTTGGTGGATTTTGGGAAATGGGCAATAGGAGAAACGAACAGGTGTGTGACCAGCATAGTATACTACCACAAGGGCCGTCACAGGCTGAGAGAGTCACTGCTGCAAAATCCAGTTCTAAGCATTAAATACGGTAACATTTTTAATTTGCACCTATGAGGCAGGTGCTAACAGTATTCCTACTTTGCAGATGAGAACCCTGAGACACAGAGAGGCATATAGTTTTTTCAACGTGCCACAGTTAGCAGAACAGAGTGGTTGAGGCAGTTATCTCAGCATCCATATACCTAAGAGATTTATTGTCTGTTCCTTTAAAAAAGAAGTTTCTTCATTCCTTATGTCACAAACGCAAACTGTATTTGTGACTACAGGTCAAAAAATATCCCACCCTATGATATACAGAAGCAAGACATTCTTTATCCTTACTCAATAATGTTACAGCAGCTGTCCCTATAAGCCATCCATGGCATCTGTGCTTTTAAATGATTTTGTGTTTTGTTTTGTTAAATCATGAAATGCACATTATATTTTCAAACTGCTCAGAGTCTTCCTCAGGTCTGGGGATAACTTGAAATGTAAGAGTAAAAATACTTGGTTCTGAAACATGACTGTTATCTGGGGACAGAATGCCAGGAGACTTCAACACAATATTCTGATGAATATTTATGAGCATCCACCTGGCCTTTCTGTTTCCCATGCTTCTTCATTGTTAAGGTATTTGTGTCTTCATGGAGGGTGTGTGTGTGTGTGTGTGTGTGTGTGTGTGTGTGTGTGGGAAGGTGGAGGTGAGGGAGGCCCATTCTGAGCCCACCTCTTACAGAATGACCAAGTATGCTAAGTTCAAACTTTTACTTCCTTCCTCCCTTTTATGAACCTTGACTGTTGCTCATCTTTGGACCTTAACTATAGAACACTTTTCTGAATATTACATATTCACTGTCTTCATTCACCCCTTTTTCCTGACCTATTTTTTTCCATTTTTGTTCGATCATTTCCACCAGCACACAAGCATGCTGTTTTGACTCCCTCCAGGTTACACTCTTTACAAGAACGCTCATTGAAAGACCTTTCTACATTTGCCCTCTGCGATGACTCTCTTCCATTCTCTCTTGAACCTATTCCAATCAGGATATTTGGCCCTGGCTCCCCACTCCACTGAAACTGCTGTTTTCAAGTCAAGGGCAAACTCAACATTCAGTTCTCAATGTTTACTCTACTCTATCTTTCAGCAAAATTTCTGGATGTCTATCAATACCTTCTCTTTATAACACTTTCTTTGCCTAATTGCTGGGTTCCCAGTCTCTTCTGGTTTTCTTCCTAGATCCTTGTGTATTTCCTCTCAGCACCTCTGAGTGGTCCAGCCCCATCTCTGACATCTAAACAATTACCTTTATTCAACAGACTTCCTATCTTTCTACCTCTTTTCTTCTTCTACACTCACTTTCTAGGTGAGCTGATCTAGTCTCATGATTTTATTGTATTTATTTTTCACAAAATCCTGGCTTGAAGGATCTTAGTTCCCTGACCAGGAATTGAACCCAGGCCCCTCGCAGTGGAAGGGTGGAGTCCCTAGCCCACCAGGGCATTCTCATAGAGTATTTCTTAAAGACAGAACTAGAAAGAAAACATCCTGCTGGAGAAAATTTAAGGAGAACATTCTGCTGTCTCCTTCTCTAGATTCAGAGATAGCTAGAGAAAAGCCTCTACTTCGATTCACTGGCAGTGGCTGCGAGTTTGACTGAATGCTCAGCGACTTGGAAAGAACAGAATTGGAAGACGGGTGACCAGGAAATCTGGGAAGAAGGTATGAATAAAGCTCTTTGAGAAAGGCACATGCAAAGATACTTCTGTTGTCTATGAATTATAACCAGATGCCGTCCACGGCTGAGGAGGCCCTCAATGATAAGAAGGTGGTGGAGATGCCCTCAGTGGATGCCAGTCAGTCTCCTTCTCTAGCTGTTCTAGCACTTGCTGGTGTGTTTGTCTAAAAAGCAACCAAGGCAGCAGAGACTGAAGGTACTCGTTTGCTCAAAAGCACAGACTTTCCTCTTCTAAGCTGACATGGCTCCTACCATCACTCAGCAATAACCTGTGAGCATCAGTCACCACACAGAGCCTCCTACAGGATGCCAGTTGCAGGGAGACCAAGCAGCCATGTGGCAGAAGCCAACAACTCATTTAGTTGTTTCAGTTCCCAAGAGACAACATGGTCAAGGTGATGCAACAAGAGGCCCACTGCATTGGAAACTGGACCCTCCCATCCCAATGGAGGCAGCTGTGTGTCTTCATAGGCATAAACACTTGTCATACTGATATGCATTTCCACTCTGCAATGCCTCTGACAATAGGACCACCTCACACAACATCACTGCTGACTAAAGAACTCATTTTCCAGCAAAAGCCCAGCCATGGCTTTGGACCCATGGACTCTAAACTTACCACATACATGTGTTCGTCGCTCAGCTGTGTCTGACTCTTTGCGACCCCATGGACTGTAGCCCACCAAGCTCCTCTGTCCATGGGATTCTCCAGGCAAGAATACTGGAGTGGGTTGCTGTTTCCTTCTCCAGGGGACCTTCCCGACCCAGGGATCAAACTTGGGTCTCCCTCATTGCTGGCAGATGCTTTACCATCTGAGCTACTAGGGAAGCCCTTCCACAAATACCATTATCTAGAAGGAGCTGATCCAGCAGATCAGTAGAATCACCTATTGAAGGCTCAGATATGACACATGTTGGCCACAACACCCAGAAAACTCAGAGCATTTAACTATAGGATGAAGTACAGCTTTGAAACCAGGGACATGCTGTTTCTCTCATACGGTGAAAGGAAGAGTGGGTCCTGTCACTGTTACAACTAATCTTCCACTCATAAGGTACTGGCTGTCTGTTCCTTCAAGTGCTACTCTGCTTGTTTAGTTGTTTCGATTCCTAAGGGACTAAATGGTCGAGGCGATGCAACAAGAGGTCCACTGGATGGGAAACCGACACCATTACCTGCTCATCTGGGGCCACTGAAGCAGGAGGTGAAGGTGATGAAAACCGGTTTAGGGAACCGGTGTTATTTGCCCAGAGGAAGTCAAGCTGATGCTATATAATGGGGGCAGGGGGGAGTGCATATAGAACCAAGGAGATTTTCTGAAACATCTCTTAGTCATTTCATATCTAATAGTATAACTTATTGGAAAACTATAGGAAAACATGCAAGCACAGACACTGATCACTGAAAGTTTTCAAACCTTTCAGAGATGAAGGCCTAACTTAATCCAGCAACTGAGAAACTGTTGAGATGCAGGAGTGGCTGATGAAATAAGAAATATGCAATGACTAGTGAAAGGAGGGTGACAGATGTCATCAACAGCCTTGCTTCAAATGAAAGGCAAAGTCTGCACATGGGCCTCACAGTCCCTACAAGCTCCGCATTCCAGAAACATCTCAGACCCCATTCTGACCACTCTCTTCAGGCTCACTTTGCTGGGGTCAGCAGCTCCCGGGACACCCACCCCTACTCAGGGCCACTGCACATGCTGTGACCTCTGCTTGACCCACTCTTGCATTGCAATGTCCTCTTAATTTAAACATGCCTGATCAGAGGGTCTTTTCTGACCACTCACTGTAAACATCCCATGTCATTTCTCCATAATGCTTACCTCTGTCTACATTTGTCTTCTGATCACATACCACCACCACATGACAGCTCAAATATTTATTACCTATTTATTTATGTAATATTAATATTATTAATATTTTTGTTTTACTTAAAATATCACTATTCCTCATTTGTTACACTTGCTGCTACAATATTATTTAATAACATTATTTATTTGTTTTTTCTTCACTCTCCAGGATGTAAAATTCACAATGGCAAAGTTGTTCTTTTGCTCACAACTGTATCTCCTTCTACTGCCTAATATAATGTCTGGTATATAGTACGACAATCAGGATACTTTTTATTTAGCACTATCTACCTACCCAATCTTCACTGTTGAAGCAATCAAAGGATTTAATGCTATCATATGTTCAATTCCTCCAAATATCTGACCTTGGTAAATGAACACATTATTAATTATAGCTCTGGATTCATCACTTAATTAGTGACACACAACTGCTCTCCCACAGTGCCAAATTTAGCCCTTGAAAATTTTTTTGCCTTTTATTTACTTACTAGCTCTTGGATCAGAACCCAATGGAAAGGAATGAGCAACTAGTGTCCCATCAGAGCTGAAAGACCAAAGACTTCCTCTCAATATTGTCAGGTTGTCAAGTTCTGGCCTATATTTTTATCTCCTTGAGAAAATACTCATCCTGCACTTCTGTTCCCAACTTGAGCAAAATCATGGGCTAGTCCTTGCCAGGGAACGAGGTTGTATCTGTAGGCACGGTTGGCACATCTGTTCTCTTGTAATGCTGTTTCCAACACAAAAGATGTCCATATACTGACTAAAGATTTCACTCTAATGATTCCACATGCCTTTGTTCTGCAGAGATGAAACAAGGATGCATCTGCTATCTCTGAGGACTACTGACACTATTCTCCAACTCAAGTATCATGAAAAGTTATTTAGAGAAGGAAGGGACCTTGAACAAATTTAAGGATAAATAAGAAGAGTTAATGATGTTTAGCACAGGTTGCTGCTCCCAACAGCTGTTCTCTTTTTACATGCCATTTGAATTGTGTTGATACATGATCATCAGAATAAAATTTCATTTTTCAGCCTGCCTTTGTAAGAAAACACTGCCACATGACCTCCTTCTAGCCAAAAGATGTGAGATGCGATGTGTCAACTTGTGACTTATTCTTAGGCCTTTATACTTATAAATTACTTACAGTGTTATTATTTGGATGTCTCTTACAACTTTTGAATTGATATCCCATATGCCAAGAGTGATATCAGATGGAACACAGCATCCTGTGCTTGCTTCACGAGTGATACAGTAGAGTCTTCAGAAGTACCGGCTCAGATCTGTTTCTGAATGTGAGCCCCGGTCCACCCTTGATTAGCTGAGGACTGTGTGCTCTCAGTAAAACTGGAACAGCACTAGTGCTGCCACTCAAACCTGCTAAACGCCGTGAACTATTGTTTCTAACAGGCTTAGAATATAACCTGGCAATCAATAGGCATTACCTAATTTCTTTATTTAGGAATGCCCCAAGCCCATTCATTCATTCATCCGTGTTCTTATCATGCAGTGAAG
Organism: Okapia johnstoni; assembly: GCA_024291935.2. Taxonomy (NCBI): domain Eukaryota; kingdom Metazoa; phylum Chordata; class Mammalia; order Artiodactyla; family Giraffidae; genus Okapia; species Okapia johnstoni. The sequence goes on along the minus strand of CM044323.1, from coordinate 2,932,462 downwards.
CTTTCTTTTAGTCATACAAGTTTCATTCTCATTGCAGCTAGTGTAGCAATTCTTGCTTGAAGGAGAACTGAGAAAATGTCTCTATAAGCTCAGTTGAGCTACGTGAGTTTTGTGAGGGTGGAAAGAGAGGATGCTGCTGCCAAAATTAAAACAAAAAAGACACTTGATTACTCTGAAGAGAGCCAGAGGGATAGTATTTGGATACCAGGAGGAAAGAAAGGAGGGAAGAAGACAGGAAGGAGAAAAACAAATGAAGATGGAGCAAACTAGCAAGATGGCAGAAGGCTGTGAACACTCAGAGAACTTACTCATGGTCACAGAAACGGAAGCCATGTGATTAAACATTTTTAGGAAAGTTATGATGGAGCTGAATTTCCAATTCCAGTTAATATGAAATAAAACAGAACCTGAGCAAGTAGGAGCATAGTTGAAGATGGAAGTTATTTGTACGGATGTAAAATCTTAGAAATTTGTTAAAAATTTATGATAAATCCTTAAGTACTCACAAGGCTGTTCAGTTCAGTTCAGTTCAGTCGGTCAGTCATGTCCGACTCTTTGCGACCCCATGAACTGCAGCGCGCCAGGCCTCCCTGTCCATCACCAACTCCCAGAGTCTACCCAAACCCATGTCCATTGAGTCGGTGATGCCATCCAACCATCTCATCCTCTGTCGTCCCCTTCTCCTCCTACCCCCAATCCTTCCCAGCATTAGGGTCTTTTCCAATGAGTCAATTCTTCGCATGAGGTGGCCAGAGTACTGGAGTTTCAGCTTCAACATCAGTCCTTCCAATGAACACCCAGGACTGATCTCCCCTAGGATGGACTGGTTGGATCTCCTTGAAGTCCAAGGGACTCTCAAGAGTCTTGTCCAACACCACAGTTCAAAAGCATCAATTCTTCGGCGCTCAGCTTTCTTCACTGTCCAACTCTCACATTCATACATGACCACTGGAAAAACCATAGCCTTGACTAGATGGACTTTTGTTGGCAAAGTAATGTCTCTGCTTTTAAATATGCTATCTAGGTTGGTCATAACCTTCCTTCCAAGGAGTAAGCGCCTTTTAATTTCATGGCTGCAGTCACCATCAGCAGTGATTCTGGAGCCAAAAAAAATAAAGTATGACACTGTTTCCACTGTTTCCCCAGCTATTTGCCATGAAGTGATGGGACCAGATGCCATGATCTTAGTTTTCTGAACGTTGAGCTTTAAGCCAACTTTTTCACTCTCCTCTTTCACTTTCATCAAGAGGCTCTTTAGTTCTTCTTCACTTTCTGCCATAAGGGTGGTGTCATCTGCATATCTGAGGTTACTGATATTTCTCCCGGCAATCTTGATTCCAGCTTGTGTTTCTTCCAGCCCAGCATTTCTCATGATGTACTCTGCATAGAAGTTAAATAATCACGGTGACAATATACAGCCTTGACGTACTCCTTTCCCTATTTGGAACCAGTCTGTTGTTCCATGTCCAGTTCTAACTGTTGCTTCCTGACCTGCATACAGGTTTCTCAAGAGACAGGTCACATGGTTTGGTATTCCTATCTCTTTCAGAATTTTCCACAGTTTATTATGATCCACACAGTGAAAGGTTTTGGCATAGTCAATAAAGGAGAAATAGATGTTTTTCTGGAACTCTCTTGCTTTTTGAATAATTCAGCAGATGTTGGCAATTTGATCTCTGGTTCCTCTGCCTTTTCTAAAACCAGCTTGAACATCTGGAAGTTCACAGTTCACATATTGCTGGGGCCTGGGCAATTGAGTCAACTTCAGATCCCCCCTCCAGCACCTGTCCCAGGGAAGCTGACTCTACATTCTCCCTGGAGTATCCATCGTACCACATGCCATAAGGGCATAAGGCTCTTTTCTATCCGTTATTATGTTGTATTGCATGTTGCTATCTTTTTCTTAATATGCCTTTCTTCCCTACTAGAATGTGAATTCCTAGTTCAATTCAGTTCAGCTGTTCTGTCATGTCCAACTCTTTGTGATGCCATGTACTGCAGCACGCCAGGCCTCCGTGTTCATCATGAACTCCTGGAGCTTGCTCAAACTCAGGGTCATCCAGTCAGTGATGTCATCCAATCACCTTGTCATCTGTTATCCCCTTCTCCTCCTGCCTTCAATCTTTCCCAGCACCACGGTCTTTTCCACTAAGTCAGTTCTTTGCATCAGGTGGTTAAAGTTTTGGAGTTTTAGCTTCAGCATCAGTCCTTCCAATGAATATTCAGGACTGATCTCCTTTAGGATGGACTGGTTTGATATCCTTGCAGTCCAAGGGACTCTCAAGAGTCTTCTCCAACACCACAGTTCAAAAGCATCAATTCTTCAGTGCTCAGCTCTCTCTATAGTCCAACTCTCACATCCATACATGACTACTGGAAAAACCATAGCTTTGACTAGATGGACCTTTGTTGGCAAAGTAATGTCTTTGCTTTTTAATTTACTGTCTAGGTTTGTCAGATCTTTTCTTCCAAGAAGCAAGTGTCTTTTAATTTCATGCCTATAGTCACCATCTGCGGTGGTTGCCAAGAAAATAAAGTCTGTCACTGTTTCCATTGTTTCCCCATCTATTTGCCATGAAGTGATGGCACCAGATGCTACGATCTTCATTTTTTTGTTGAATTTTAAGCCAATTTTCACTCTTCTCTTTCACTTTCATCAAGATGCTCTTTAGTTCTTTGCTTTCTGCCATAAGGGTGGTTTCATCTGCATATCTGAGGTTATTGATATAAACAGGGTGACAACATACAGCCTTGATGTACTCCTTTCCCAATCTGGAACCAGTCTGTTGTTCCATGTCCGGTTCTAAGTGTTGCTTCTTGACCTGTATACAGATTTCTCAAGAGGCAGGTAAGGTGGTCTGGTATTCCCACCTCTTGAAGAATTTTCCACAGTTTGTTGTGTTCCACACCATCTAAAGTTTTGGCATAGTCAATAAAGCAGAAATAGGTATTTTTCTGGAATGCTCTTATTTTTTCGATGATCCAACGGATGTTGGCGATTTGATCTTAGGTTCCTCTGCCTTTTCTAAATCCAGCTTGAGCATCTGGAAGTTCATGGTTCACGTACTGTTGAAGCCTGGCTAGGAGAACTTTGAACATTGCTTTACTAGCGTGTGAGATGAGTGCAATTGTGCCGCAGTCTGAGCATTCTTTGGCATTACCTTTCTTTGGGATTGGAATGAAAACTGACCTTTTCCAGTCCTGTGGCCACGGCTGAGTTTTCCAAATTTGCTGGCATATTGAATGCAGCACCTTCACAGCATCATCTTTTAGGATTTGAAATAGCTCAACTGGAATTCCATCACCTCCACTAGCTTTGTTCATAGTGATGCTTTCTGAGATCCAGTTGACTTTGCATTCCAGGATGTCTGGCTCTAGGTGAGTGATCACCTAGAGCCATAATTCTTGTAGCAGCTGTTACGTTTATGTCTATACCTTTAGCTTGCAAAAAAAATGAAGTACTTACTGAATAAATGAGGTAAAGTAACGCCTTGAAATCCACTTTTCTGTTCATACTTGTGGATAAAGAAAAAAGGCAGTGGGCTCAGCCACCTATGATGAGGGAAGGTCTTGAAAGAAGAAAAACTACAGCTATTTCTTCACATGCCTATGATGATGATCACGGTAGCTTATCTCCATGTTATATTCTGTCAAGCAAAACTGCCAGTGGCTAATCATTTATCAAGGCAGGATTATTTTACAGAGAAGGGCACAGAATTTATACTAAACATCTACTATTATGCACTTAGAGTAGCATCTTTCCTTGCAGTGATCAATAGAAGCAGGTTACGTTCCTTAGAACCCTTTTGGGGTGGGGGGAACCTTTTGTCTTATTCCAATTCATTCCCTACATAGATCATGACTTTTCTACTTCCAAAAGCTTCCAGGTTCTCTTTATTTATTTAGTATTTTAAGATCAGTGAAATCATACTTTTAAAAAAATACAGGAACACATGTTAGTCAGCTGGGAATGAGAAAAGTGGTGGGAGACATTTGGGGGGAACATTTAAAGGATGAACAGGTAATAAGAACAGCCATCTTTCAGCAATATTGATACTGTTACCCATAGTTCAGGGAATAAGAATTTTGGCGAGATTAGAGTTGGATTAACATTTTATGTTTCCAATTTTATCACTGATACATATGTATGAGGATTAATCTGTTAGATTACATGTAAGTGGTGGGAATGCACACAAAAAGAAAACAGGAGGAAGAATTAAACAACATTCGAGAGCTTTGAGTTCTTCTGTGAATGAAGCTGGATTTCCTTTGACTCGCCTCTGCCTCTGCCTCTGACAAATCCAAGTGAAATCAGTGGAATCTGTTAATTCGGTAATTATCCAATGCATTAAACATGATTTTTTTCATTATTCTCATTTTGAAGTATTGCATTTTATTTTTTGAGTTTTAATATTCTTCACACAGGGAGTCCATCTGGGGTTTTGATTTTAAAATCTGATAGAGTTCATCTATGGCAGAGTGAATGCAAATAAAATTCAACCCAACTTGGGAAGGACATTATGTGTGGCTTATGAGCAATCTATGGTGGAAGCAGAAGGCCCCGGTATATTATGCACAGAAGATTCTCATTACTTTCTATTGATGGATAGCATTTCTTGGCAAAACTGTTTTGCTCTTTAATAAAATGAGTACCTCAAATCCAAAAAACTTAAGATGGCAGAGAAGGAGACTTGGGAGGCTACATAGTAAATGGATGGGAAATTGCAGCAGACAAAGATGAAGGAGGTGGAGAGAGCTACACGAAGAACACAGATACCTGTTCCTTTAGCATGTATGGATCAAGTCTTAATTCACAGTGCAGCTTTTCATCTCTATCATTCCTCTGCCTTTGAATTATAGCACGTATAGTGTTGGCTTTATAAACCACTTAGCCTTATTGATTCCCTAGACCTGGCCCCAATCACCTATCAGTTACATTTAGAATCATTAAAGATTTGCAAGACATTTCAAGGGCAGTAAGTAGAGGGGAAAAGGCATGAACAGAGGCTGAAGTGGAGGGAAATTGGGCAGAAAGGCTTGGAGGAGCAAGGGTAGCAGGACAAAGTGGGGAGTGTGGAGAAAGCAGCTCATGCCATGGGAAGAGGGCTTTTGCAAATGCGATGGCACCAGGAGGAAGCCAGCTTAGCTGAGAGCCACAGAGATGTTTGCTTAGGTTCTTTGATACACAAATCCCAAATTAGAACTATCAGTTCACTGGATTTGTGAAGCCCCACAATTTTTTTTTTAACAGCTCAGTGCTTAAAGTAATATCAAAACCTACCCAAAGGATTAAGGTATAACAAAGAATCTTAATCTGATGAGTTACTTTTATTCTTAATTATATCTGTTCAACAGTAACTCAAAGGATTAGAAGAGGGCTTTTACAAAGTCCTGGTTAACCAGGCATTTGTTCTTGCTTTCCAGTTCAGCCAGCTCCTTCTTGTGACAATCTATTGGTAAAAACCATACTATCTGATGCTATCTTTCATATATGTCCGTATCTGGACACTTTGTCATTTTCTAGTCTTTAAACCTAGGTTTCCTCATCTATAAAATGCTGATAACAGCCTCTATCTCATTGGCAATAAATAGAATTAAAGTAATGTTGAAAAAGTTTTGTTCATTGACAAACATAATTAGCACTAAATAAACGCTAGCTGTTGCTCCAACTGCTATTATCAGGTTCATCTCAGACACAAAGAGTCCAAAGAGACAACGCTCCCACTTAAATAAACAGTAAAGAACAAGAAAATCTGTTCAAATGCCACACCACACAAGACAGAATTCCACACCCCTCCCTCACCACACACACACACAAAAGCAAAAATAATCAAAAAACTATCTACTAATATCTACTTAATTCCTTTTCCCCAAATCTTTGGTCGTCTAAGGTGAGCCACTTAAACCTCTTATTACTTTGGATCTATCATATTTGAGACTACAACACTGTGTACTTCATGGTATTGTCTTGATAGTTATGAAGCAAAGACTTTAAATGGATTACAGAATACTAAGTATTTTTGCCGGACGAAATGATATTGACCAAGAAACATACTTGGCAATTATGAATAGCTTGGATAAAATGGAGGATTATTTAGCACCATTCTGCTAAAGATTTTCAGATTACAGCCTACTTATTTTGGTTAGTTTTACTATCTCTATCTAAAAGTGATAAACAGATTAAAGAATACGCTTTCAAATGTTACACTGACACTAAGAGAACATGTGAAATAAACAGTGCAATAAATGACAAGCGCCTGTTTTAATGTAACAGATTTTCATGTGATTTTGCATAAAATTGCCTGTCTTTCTCTGACTCTTTGGGAATTGTTCTTATCATGAAAACATAAAGTCTAACATGTGCTAACAACAGATACTACTATTATGCATTTCTTTTTTGAAATATACAGAAATGAAAAAAGTTTTAAAGGCACAGGCCTAGTTTCCTTCCAGCTTGATTTGCAGGAAATGCTAGTGCCTTCTCTCTAACCATCAGAGAAAGAGAACCCCAGGGGGCCAAAAGGAAACCCATTTTTCAGCCTCAAACAAGGGAGAAGCCATCTGTGCTAAATCATGAAACAAATGTACTGAGAGTTTGTATCAACATACACAGGGGAGAGGGGTTATTTGCTCTGTGGAGAAAAAAATTCTCATTATATTTGATCAGAACAATTCCATGGGCAAGTAGACTCCCGGACCATTTTTATGCTTAAAGAAAATACTTAAAATTTACATCTTAAAGAAATATACTCAGGTCACTGTCAATTAAACTCCTCAAATACAGCCAAGGTCAGAAACTTCCTTATCTCTATCCCAAATGTTCAGGATTTAAATTCTGGAAAGGAATATTAGAAAAGGAGTTATTCAGTGAGTCAAGTCTTTTCATGTTAATTCTTTCTCTCTAGCAATCTCTCACAGTACTTTCTTTTTCACATTAACCAATTCTGCCTGTGGACTCTCAAAGGTCTAACACCAGATTAGCCAAAGAAAAAAATGCAAAACACTGAGGTAAGAAAGTGGTAATTCTGGAGAGTATAATTGTTGCTGTTTTTAAATCAGGTTACTAATAAAATGTATTACAAATAAATTTGGGTATTCAAGCAATATTCAAATAACAAAAACTTTTCTATGTTCAAGTGTGGAATGATGTTTGTCTTGAACCCATCCAAAGGAATTTATGCCTGGAAGTGATAAAGGGATCTCATTATAGCTCTATCTCATAGCAGGAGGTCTACATTAGATCTCTGTGAAATACTAAACTTGAGATAGAAAAAGAAAATAAGAGACTTCCTGAAAAGTAATTGCAATAGAATCCCAAATATTTTGTTATATCTTGAAGATGAAGAGGCTGACTGTATAATTAATAAGCACTTAAGTTGAAGTTTTTACTATCAATATTTTCATCTACAAAAGTGAAAGTGTTAGTCACTAAGTCATCTCTGAATTTTCTGTGACTCCATACACTGTAACCCACTAGGCTCCTCTGTCCATGGAAATCTCCAGGCAAGAATACTGGAGTGAGTTGCCATTTCCTCCTCTAGGGGATCTTCCCAACACAGGAATTGAACCCGGGTGCCCTGTATTCAAGCAGATTCTTTACCATTAGCTTAAATAGAAGTTCTGTTGCCCTGGTGAGGGCAAAAATGGGTCTCTAACTTGAAAAGATTATGGAATTTGCCTGGAAAGGAGCACTTCCTAGAATTGAAACATTTCTCTAAACAATTTAATGAATAACAGAATTTCTCTCAAAGTTACTCCCAACAATAAGAAGAGCCTATCTTGTATAAATAGGCTAAGAGAAAAATGGAAAGACAGAGGCACAAAAGAAAATTGTAAATTTTGGTGTTTTTATTAAACATGGGCTAAATGTATTTTAAGAATTCTAATGCACTGTACCATAAGAATCTGCATAAATGAAGTCCATACCTGTGGTCTTCACTGTATTCATCAAAATCTGTTACATATGGAGATAAGTCTATAAAATATATTCATTCTTTGCATTTAAAACTTAACTTCATCTGAATAACTTTCTATTTCTCTACTGGTCTTTATGAATACTTTAATATTCATGTCCATTGTGTAAATTAAAAGCCAGCTTGTCATTTGCTTATATGCAAGATTCATAAAGTTTGATTTCTGAAATAACATCACTTCTAAACTTCCCTTCCTCATGCGTTGCCGGCTCTAGTCAAGTATCTGGCGTTCTATCTCATTGTGTTTATGATCTTCAGATGATAACTTTATCTACCTTGACAGCTGAAAAGTTACACAACTTATCCAGGGGACTTTTCCCTTCTGACTCAACTCTCAGGCAGAGTTACATGTTGATTATCACCTGTGTTACCTCCTAGACTACACCAGCTGGAATACAGCACTCAACATTCTGACTCAGAGGTTCCTTCCCTCTAAGAAGACGCACTATAACAAGGACTGCCCTGCTGCAGCCCATGGGGCCATGAACAGTCAGACACAACTGCGCAAATGAAGAACCACCTGGGGGGTCAGAGGCTGTTAGAACATGTGAAGTCTACTTCACCCACTTATCCAAGGTACTTTAAAATGAGCTTCCTTTTTGCATACTCCAAATCACTTTTATTGTCTTACAGACATCAGTCCGGCTGTTAAAAAGACAAACCATCAAAGTTAAGGATTTTGTCTTTAATTATGTGAATACCCATAAAATGGGTATGTGATGGAATTCCTGTAGAACTATTCAAAACCCTAAAGGATGATGCCATCAAGGTGTTGAATTCAATTTGTCAGCAAATCTGGAAGACCCAGCAGTGGCCACAGGACTGGAAAAAGGTCAATCTTCATCCCAATTCCCAAGAAGGGTAGTACTAAACAGTGTGCTAACCATCAGACAAATTGCACTCATCTCCCATTCCAGTAAGGTCATGCTTAAAATCTTGCATGCTAGGCTTCAGCATTATACCAAGAACTTCCAGATGTCCAAGCTGGTTTAGAAAAGGAAGAGGAATTAGAGATCTCTCTGTTTGCCAGATCATACAGAAAGCTAGAGAATTCCACAAAAACATCTACTTCTGTTTCATTGACTATGGAAAGCCTTTGACTATGTGGATCATAAACTGTGGAAAGCTCTTAAAGAAACAGGAATACCAGACCATCTTAGCTGTCCTCTGAGAAACCTGTATGCGGATCAAGAAGGAACAGTCAGAACCCTGTATTGAACAACTGATTGGTTCAAGATTGAGAAAGGAGCGTGACAGGGCTGTCTGCTGTCACCCTGCCTGTTTAACCTGTACGCTGAGCACATCATGAGAAATGCCAGGCTGGATGAGTTACAAGCTGGAATCAAGCTAGGCAGGAGAAACATCAACAACCTCAGATATGCAGATCTAATGGCAGAAAGCGAAAAGGAACTAGAGAGACTGCTGATGAGGGTAAAGGAGGAGAGTGAAAGAGCTGGCTTAAAATTAAATATTAAAAAAAACTAATATCATGGCATCTGGCCCCATTACTTCATGGCAAATAGAAGGTCAAAGGTGGAAGTAGTGACAGATTTCCTCTTCTTGGGCTCTAAATTCACTGTGGATGGTAACTGCAGTCATGAAATCGGAAGACAATTGCTTTTTGGCAGGAAAGATATGACAAAACTAGACAGTGGGTTGAAAAGCAGAAACATTACTCTGCTGACAAAGGTCCATACAGTCAAGGCTATGGTCATCCCAGTGGTCATGTACAGTTATGAGAGCTGGACTGTAAAGAAGGTGGAGTGCCAAAGAATTGATGCCTTTGAACTATGGTGTTGGAGAAGACTCCTGAGAGTCCTCCCTTGGACAGCAAGGAGATCAAGCCAGTCAATCTTAAGGGAAATCAACTCTGAATACTCGTTGGAATGACTGATGCTGAAGCTGGAACTCCAGTATTTTGGTCATCTGACGTGAACAGCTGATTCATTCGAAAAGTCCCTGATGCTGGGAAAAACTGAGGGCAGAAGGAGAAGAGGGTGTCAGAGGATGAGATAGCTGGCTGGCATCAATGAGGCAATGGATATGACCTTGGGCAAACTTCGGGAGATGGTGAGGGACAGGGAGGCCTGGTGTGCTACAGTCCATGGTATTGCAAAGAGTTAGACAGAACTGGGCAACTAAACAACCACCACACCTATAAAATGACACTCAGGTTTGCAGAGTGCTTTCTTTTTTAATATGTATATCTATCTACTTATTTATTTTTCTCTGTGCTGGGTCTTCATTGCCGCACTGGACTTCTCTCTACCCGTGGTGAGTGGCGCTTCTCCTGTTGCAGCACACAGGCTTCTGGCAGGCGGGCGTCAGTAGCTGCTGCCCACAGGCTCATCCGTTGTGGCTCCAGGGCTCCAGAGCATGGGCTCATAATTCCGGTGCACAGGCTTAGTTGCTCCATGCCATGTGGGATCTTCCCTCACCAGGAATCAAACCTACGTCCTCTGCACTGGCAGGTGGATTCTTTACTACTGAGCCACCAGGGAAGCCCTCAGAGTGCTTTAAAAATAAAAAAAAAAAATTCATTTCTTTAACTCTTTACTCTAATAAGGTTTTTGGTAACTTACTAAACTAAACGCAACCTCACTAAAGGAAAGGGGATGATGCACTTCCCCTGCTGGATGCCTTTCTCCCCCTCAGCAAGGCTCTCTTTGGAGGAACTCTGCACACAGCACTGCAAGCACTGCCGTCAGCTGGCTAGCCGAAGAAATGAGACCTTTCTACCAGGTTTCACAAACCGGTAAGTTACCTTCAAATGAGCTGACACAATCTGCTCTTTCTCCACAGAGACCAGCACGTTGCTTTCAATGGAAGAGCTGCTCAAAAGACCGCAGAAATAGAAATCCATAGAAGTCCTAGGAGCATGGCACTTGGAAAGAGATATGAAACTCCTCTAATCCTAAGACCTCGAGTTATGAAGTTGGTCCAAAGGGGATGGTGATTTCATTAAAAATAATGGGCTTTAGCCTTGCTGTCCTGCTTGTTTTTCATGATGTCTCCCACAGCCAGAAATATCTAACTCTTAACTTTCCAAGATTCCATTAAAGGGCCCTTTCTTCTGTATCGACAGCCCCAGTAGGAAGCAATGGCAGTTATCTCACTTGGAGCTTCCATGGCACCTTCCAGACCTTGACGCTTGTCTTGTGATTCTAATGATCTGCATGTGTCTCCTACTCCTTTAAACTGTGAGCTTCTTATGGGATTACCTCTTACTCATTTTTGCGCTTTAAGCATCTAGACCAACACATGGCTCATGGTAGATCTCAACAAATATTTGTTGAAAGAATGAACACATGAATGAATGTATAAGCCATTTTATTTTTTTTATTAAAAAAATTGTTGCACGGTATGGCATAGGGGGTCTTAATTCTCTGATCAGGGACTGAATTGAATCCCCTGCATTAGAAGCACAGACTCGTTACCACTGGATCCCCAGGGGAAGTCTCTACAAGCCATTTCCGATGAGAAATAACCTGTACTTAAAAAGAATACAGTTAAGAAGTTTGTAAATCAAAATGCATTTCCCCAAAACAAATTTATATAACAATACACAAAACTATGTGTTATAACCTCAGTGTGTAGAACCGGTTCAATACGGAAGAGGATGAAGTCAGAAAGACTTTCAGGAGAAAGTGATAGCTTCCTTGAGTTTAAAATTCAGGGAATTTAAATGGTTCCTTTTGTCCCCAGAAGAGAAACATCATTTAATTCGGAGAGTTTCCAAGGTCATTCAGTTCAGTTCCGTCACTCAGTTGTATCCGACTCTGCGGCCCCATGAACCTCAGCACATCAGGCCTCCCTGTCCATCACCAACTCCCAGAGTTTACCCAAACTCATGTCCATCCAGTCAGTGATGCCATCCAGCCATCTCATCCTCTGTCGTCCCCTTCTCCTGCCCCCAATCCTTCCCAGCATCAGGGTCTTTTCCAATGAGTCAACTCTTCACATGAGGAGGCCAAAGTATTGGAGTTTCAGCTTCAACATCAGTCCTTCCAATGAACACCCAGGACTGATCTCCCCTAGGATGGACTGGTTGGATCTTCTTGCAGTCCAAGGGACTCTCAAGAGTCTTCTCCAACACCACAGTTCAAAAGCATCAATTCTTCAGCACTCAGCTTTCTTCACAGTCCAACTCTCACATCCATACATGACTACTGAAAAAACCATACCTTGACTAGATGGACCTTTGTTGCCAAAGTAATGTCTCTGCTTTTTAATATGCTGTCTAGGTTGGTCATAACTTTCCTTCCAAGGAGTAAGTGTCTTTTAATTTCATGGCTACAATCACCATCTGCAGTGATTTTAGAGCCCCAAAAAATAAAGTCAGCCATTGTTTCCACTGTTTCCCCATCTATTTCCCATGAAGTGATGGGACCAGATGCCATGATCTTAGTTTTCTGAATGTTGAGCTTTAAGCCAACTTTTTCACTCTCCTCTTTCACTTTCATCAAGAGGCTCTTTAGTTCTTCTTCACTTTCTGCCATAAGGGTGGTGTCATCTGCATATCTGAGGTGATTGATATTTCTCCCGGCAGTCTTGATTCCAGCTTGTACTTCTTCCAGCCCAGCATTTCTCATGATGTACTCTGCATATAAGTTAAATAAGCAGGGTGACAATATACAGCCTTGACGGACTTCTTTCCTGATTTGGAACCAGTGTGTTGTTCCATGTCCAGTCCTACCTGTTGCTTCCTGACCTGCATACAGGTTTCTCAAGAGGCAGGTCAGGTAGTCTGGTATTCCTATCTCTTTCAGAATTTTCCACAGTTTATTGTGATCCACACAGTCAAAGGCTTTGGCATAGTCAATAAAGCAAAAATAGACGTTTTTCTGGAACTCTCTTGCTTTTTCAATAATTCAGCAGATGTTGGCAATTTGATCTCTGGTTCCTCTGCCTTTTCTAACACCAGCTTGAACATCTGGAAGTTCACAGTTCACGTATTGCTGAAGCCTGGCTTGGACAGTTTTGAGCATTACTTTACTAGTGTGTCAGATGAGTACAATTGTGCGGTAGTTTGAGCATTCTTTGGCATTGCCTTTCTTTGGGATTGGAATGAACACTGACCTTTTCCAGTTCTGTGGTCACTGCTGAGTTTTCCAAATTTGGTGGATATTGAGTGTAGCACTTTACCAGCATCATCTTTTAGGATTCGAAATAGCTCAACTGGAATTCCATCACCTCCACTAGCTTTGTTCGCAGTGATGCTTTCTAAGGCCCACTTGACTTCACATTCCAGAATGTCTGGCTCTAGGTGAGTGATCACATCATCGTGATTATCTGGCTCGTGAAGATCTTTTTTGTACAGTTTTTTGTATTCTTGCCACCTCTTCTTAATATCTTCTGCTTCTGTTAGGTCCATACCATTTCTGTCCTTTACTGTGCCCATCTTTGCATGAAATGTTCCCTTGGTATCTCTAATTTTCTTGAAGAGATCTCTAGTCTTTCTGATTCTATTGTTTTCCTCTGTTTCTTTGCACTGATCACTAAGGAAGGCTTTCTTATCTCTCCTTGCTATTCTTTGGAACTCTGGATTCATATGGGAATATCTTTCCTTTTCTCCTTTGCCTTTCGCTTCTCTTCTTTTCCCAGCTATTTGTAAGGCCTCCTCAGACAGCCATTTTGCTTTTTTGCATTTCTTTTCCGTGGGGATGGTCTTGATCCCTGTCTCCTGTACAATGTCACGAACCTCTGTCCATAGTTCATCAGGCACTCTATCAGATCTAGTCCCTTAAATCTATTTCTCACTTCCACTGTATAATCGTTAGGGATTTGATTTAGGTCATACCTGAATGGTCTAGCGGTTTTCCCTACTTTCTTCAACTTAAGTCTGAATTTGGCAATAAGGAGTTCACGATCTGAGCCACAGTCAGCTCCCGGTCTTGTTTTTGCTGACTGTATAAAGCTTCTCCATCTTTGGCTGCAAAGAATATAATCAATCTGATTTCGGTGTTGACCATCTGGTGATGTCCATGTGTAGAGTCTTCACTTGTGTTGTTGGAAGAGGGTGTTTGCTATGACCAGTGCGTTCTCTTGGCAAAACTCTATTAGCCTTTGCCCTGCTTCCTTCTGCACTCCAAGGCCAAATTTGCCTGTTGAGTCCAAGGAAATAATAAGTGACCATGAGCCTGGAAGAAGGGAATAGTCCCCCAGTGGGAGCAGGAAGATCAGAGGATCAGGGACAGTGATAGAAGTGGGAAAGATGCAGCTGCCAAGGGAGGCTTGAGGGAATGAATGCATCCAGGGTTCCATCTACACTCAAGGCATGTGCTTGATCCTAGTAGAATTATAGGGAAAACATTGCATGAGCAAAGTAAAAGAAGTCGGCATGGTCCAGGCACGACGGAAAGTTCAGGAAAGACAGGGAGTTTACAATGAAAATAAGAGGAACTTAATGTCAGGATGCTGGACTGAATCAGAAATATGTGATTCTACTGATGCTAACATTTTCCCATTAATATAACATTAAGTATATAATGTTATAATATTTAATACTTAGTAAATATTATATTTTAAACATGTTATTTAAATATTAATTATAAATATAATTTTACATGTAATAATCTTGTAAGTTAAATATTATAATGTTATAACATTTAGTGCTTTCACCTATGTTATCACAGTTGGCAGAGAATAACAAGTCAAATTTTATAAATGATTTTCCCAGAATAAGGAAACAAGTAAATGGCAGTCCAGACACACATTAGGTCTTCTGACAGTATGTTCTCTGCTCCTGGTACAGCGTCAATCTAACAAGACATAATAGAAAAGCTGGGTGTTGAAGAGGAAATAGCAGTATGTCAGTAGAGATTACCTGGTCTAAATGCCTTAAGTTTTCTTCTAAAAAAATCACTCATTTTCTTCTTTCAGATATATGGAGTGTTTATATCTGTTTAATCTCCCCTGAAAATAATTACAGAATTCTACCTATCCTGAAAAGAAAAATAAAAAATCGCTTTTCTTTTTAATCTTTTAAATTATTAATGTATGAGTAGAATGAGGAAGAACGAAACGTGCTACCCTGCGATGCACATGTCATGTGACAAATTCAATGTCCCCCAGCGCAGGTCCCCAAGCAGAGGTTTCCTGCACAGAGCAGCACCGTGCAGGCCCCTTGTCCTAGCGACCTCACAGCACTGACGGAAGATGGGTCATTGGCCAGCTTCTCTACCCACACCTTGTGCTGAGTTCCTCTCACTTCCCAGGTGTCAAGAGTGAGTTTGTGCCTGTCCTCCTTAGACAGACAGAAGATACCATGAGTATAAAATAAAATGAAAGGAACACGAAGGCACTGAAAAAAAACCGAATGGCAGGGTTAGGACAGGAATCTGTGCGGCCTTTCATTCTTAACTGGCCGAGGATCTCCAGTGGCCCAGGCTTCAAGGAAAAGATAGACTCACAGTGATTTAACCTATTAATGTAGGCTTCAGAACACTTAGCTCAACTTAAGGAAAGTTAGATGCCAAGAACACGGAACAAAAATAGGGGCACTTTGAACAAATATAAATGCTAAAAATAGTACTCTGGATAGCAGGACAAAGAAAAAAAGCATGGTGCATTGGATGATCCTACGACAAATTTGGAATAAGGTTGCCATACATTTTAGGAGAGGAGAACATTTGCAAGTAATATTTCTATATTAAATAATTTGCACTAAGGTCCATAAGTTTTCTTGCATCACAATAATTTCATTATTGATAATTAGATATGACTAAAGTTCTTAACGTAAGAGCAAAACATACTTACTATAGAAAATTTTACATAAAAAATATTATGTCTCTTTGTTAAATATGCATTGGTTTAGGAACCATCTCAGTGATTTTGATTTATCTGAAATTTTACAAAGGCAGAATACATTGTTCCACATCATTTCAAGCATGAACTAGGAAAAAAGTCCTCAGTATTGACTAAGAACTTGGTTGCAAACATGGTTCCATTGGGGCCAGAAGTGTGGTTTTGGAGCCAGGCTCTGGTATAAATCTGACTCTTCTTCAATGGCTCTCGGACTCTGCAGGAGTTATTTGAACTCCCTGAGGCTCCATTCCCCCACTTTTCTTTAGAGAGAACAATAAAATTCACCGACCAGATCTGTAGAAATGATTAAATAAGAGAATGTATCCAGAATGCTTAGCGATGACCTCTGTTCTCAGAACCAGGGAAGACCCCAGGCTCTGTGTGGGGTGGCCCCTGCTTCCCCTTCTCCACATGCCTCACCCCCAATATCTGAATTTTCCTGAGCTTCAAACGCACTTGGCCTGTTCTGGCTCTGCCATTTGCTTTCCATCTGGGAAGCTTTTCTTTAGGTTTTTGCATCGCTGACTCTTTCCCTACATTCAGGTTTCAGAATTTTCTCTCAAGAGAAATTCTTTCTCTCATTGTGCTCCTTAGAAGAGCTCCCTTCCCTTGGTTGTTTACCCTGAACCTCATTTCCTTTGGTCTTCTCTGCACTGAATTTGCCACTGTCTGTGATTCTTACCCACATGCCCACAAACATGTCTGCTGTCTGTGTGCTGAACCTGCATGGATGCTCCAGACAAGTGAGAACCTCGCCTGGCTGGTCTAACATCGAGCAGTTCTGGCAAAGATTGGTTTCATGATCAATCACGTTATTTTCTTTTTTTCAAGAAACGTGGCCACATTTCGCAGCTTTCCTCATGCCAGCATGATCACATGACTGAGTGTCCAGCAAATGGGTTGGGGTGACAGTGACCTTTGCCCTTCCAGGCTAGACCCACAAAGACCTCCCAGCTGCAATTCTCTGTTCTCTCCCTAATTCTTGGTGAGCTGGATGCAGAGGGTCCTGGTGCAATTAGGTATAATTAGGTCATGAGGGTAGTGCCCTCATAATGGGATTGATACTCTTACAACCAGGACATGGAAGCAACCTAAGTGCCCATCAACAAAGGAATGGATAAAGAAGATGTGGTATATATACACAACTCAGCCATTAAAAGGAATGAAACTGGGTCATTTGTAGAGACCTGGGTGAACTTAAAATCTGTCACACAGAGTGAAGTTAGTTAGAAAGAGAAAAAATATCCTATATTAACACATACATGTGGAATCTAGAAAAATGGTACAGATGAAGCTAGTTCCAGTGCAGGAACAGAGATGCAGACATAGATAACAAGCATGTGGACAGGGCAGGGAAGCAAAGAGTAGGACAGATAGGGAGGTTAGGATTGACAACATAGTCACTACCACGTGTACAACAGACAACCAGCAGGAAGTTGCTGTATAACACAGGGAGCTCAGCTTGGTGCTCTCTGAAGACCTAGAGGGCAGGATGGGGGAGTGGGGAGGGAGAGAGGCTCAGGAGGGAGGGGATATATGTATACAAATAGCTGATTCATTCATTGTACAACAGACACTACACACCACTGTAAATCAATGACACTCCGATATGAAAGAAAAGAACGATCTCTCTCCTTCCTTCCCTCTCCTTCCATCCCTCCCTCCCTCTTTCTCCTCAGTTTCTCAGCAGTCATTAAGAAAAAGCCACATGACCACACAAGAGGAGAAGCTCGTTGTCTGCAAGCAAGCCTGGAAGACAGCTCTGATCAGAATCCGAGCAGCTGGCACCCTGATCGCAGACTTCCAACTCCAGCTTCCTGAGTGAAATGTAAACATCTGTTGTTCAAACTACCCAGCCTATGCTATTTTGTTATAGCAGCCCAAACCAACTAAGGCAGTAGGTACACAATAAGTGGGTCACAAGTACCAGGTAAATGAGAAAAATAATTACATTAGTGCAATTCTGTGCCATCCTGTAGGGTCTCTGTGTCAGCCTATATTGTCTCAAAGTGGGCTGAAGAGAACATCACTCTGCCATTAAAAGTTCCATTCAGATGATGCTAGCAGCTCTCGGAGGGGTGTACACGTTAGTGGCTAAGGAAACGACACACCTCCCAGGCTTAGCAGTTTAGTGAATATTAACATAAAAAAGAAGCTAAAAGAGGTTTTGGTGTGCAGTGTTGCTCATCCCCTGCACGGACATTTCCTGTTTGGTGTCATAAAGGGAAGGCCCCATAAAAACCTAAATGAATTGTGCAGCAAATGTTAGCTGCCCTGACAGCAGTGCAGAGGCGGTTCTAGTGTAGGCTTCCATGGGGGCATCTCTGCTGAGAGCAGCAAAGCCCAGTGTCATGGCCAAGGGTGGGCATTAAACACAGCCCCACCCCTACCCCCACCTGAGGCTACAGTCTCCTTCCTGCCACCAGCAGGTTGCTTGGCCAACTAAAGCTGTATTTTTTGAAATGAAATAGAGCTCCCCCACCATGAAAAGACTGCTTCGCTTTGTGAAATTTTCCTGTGCATTTTCATTACTAAATCTCAAAATGACAATTATCAGCCTTTAAGCTATTATCTTCCAAAGTGAGTCAGAGGTTCAAATGTGTGACCGCACAAAGCCCATGACGCTTACCTATAGGGCTTGATAACAAATACATTTGGGGAGATTTAAGAAACTCATCATCTCAATTTAAGAAGTAAAAGGTGTGAGCTTCAGATCTATATTATAATAGATGCAAACTATCAACTGAAGGAGAAAACACAGTTGGTTACATTTTTAAAAAATGTTTTACCAGTGGGGTTTGAGGGTAGATTTGTTGAGTCATGAACCATTTCCATTTTCCATTCGTCTGTGCAGATGCCTTTAAGAACTTTTATTACTTGTGGTGCCATGAGAACTAGAAGAATTCTAGTAATTGCTGTCACTGGCACGCTGGTCTCTGCCAGACTGAGCACCGCCATCCAGACCACTCAGAGTCGGTACCTTGGCTCCAAGTCCCTGCACACGACGACTGCCAAATATCCTGGCATGTGAAACCCCTCAGATGTGATCATTAAGCTTTGGAGCGGTAATCCTTTTTTATGTGCCACTCTAGAGCTGGGAAAAGGCAAGTACTAAGGTTTAATTTTTAAGAAATATTTTAAAACTATGAGAAAAGCCGTATATGCAAATACCGATGTCCACGTCCCCAGCTTCAGAAACAGCGTGTCACCAGGGGGGCTGACATCCCATGTGTCTTCCCAAACGCTCCCCTCACGTTCTGAATTTTGTAATTTTCCTGGGTTTCTCTATGCTTTTCTATGATTCTGTCACTCACATTTATAAGTATTTTTTACTAAAAGCTTGATTTATGAAACAGAGCTTAGAATCCTGAACATATAATGCCTGCTGAAAGCTTTTGCAGTACTCAATTAGGAAGCATTTTGTTGCGTTTTGTTTTGTTTCATTTATATCTGCTGATTTTAAAATATTTAACGTGACAAATCAGATAAGATAACACTGGTGAAAAAGTTTCGAAAATTTCTTCTTATCTTAAAACATTAAAAGTTCTCAGGCAACAAACCCAAACAAATGCATTAGTTTTTAGCATCGTTATGTGATGTTTCAGGTTAGGTGCAAACAGCTACAAAAAAATACCAATTTGCAGGAGATATAAATATAATTCTATTGCTTTTATGATGAAAATACAATGCAGTAAAATGGCAAATATCTCTTCAGTTACTCTGGTTTATAGTATCATTCTGTTTTTATTTAGGGAAGGAGCTAACTTCATTATAAAATTATAAATGGTTGATAAACACTTCAAAAGATATTTGGCTTCTTCAGTGATGAAAGAAATGCAACAAAAAATAGCACATTATTTTCACTTAGATTAACAAGAGTCTGATGGGCAATACTGGCTAGAGTGCGGTAGGAAGGCAACCTTGCGGGCAACATAGTAAAAGAAAATACCATTAGTCACAGCAGTTGTGTTTCTCTGAACAATACTCAGGAAGCAATCTTACAAATATACAGAGATATATGTACACATGCGCCTATGTACATGCTGTGTGTATGTGCACACACGCACACATTCACTCCGAGGATAAAAAGGAACAAAGGGGATACCCTAAATGACCCCAACAGGCAAGATTTAGACACTTCACATAAAGCCATGTGATCATATTTTATTCAACAATGAAAAGGAAGACAGATTTCCTTTTCTATTCCTTCCCTATCTTTCCTTTTCTATTTCTAGAAAGGAAAGGATGGTCATGATACACTGCTAAGTGGGAAAGATAGCATAACAAGCTGTAAGCATAACAAGTTCCATCTCTGTTAAGTTTATTTTGACCTCAAGATAATTTCTGCAAGGATAACACAGCATATGTTCCAAAGAAATTCCTTTATGGACTTGTCTGGGATAGAATTTGAGGTCCCAAGGGGACCTGAGTAAATGCATCCTTGTTCTTCCCAAGAGAACTTGTTGGTGGCTCCACAGATCATTCAGAGAAAGGCTGAGAAAAGAAGCTACTAGAGTGGGGTGCACAGCACCCACTGCACTGAATGTGTGACCCCCTCTCAACCATCCTTCAAAGCCCAATGAAAAAAATCCTAATAAAATAAAATTTGACTTCTTTGTTCCAATTATCATAGAAGAGAGATGGGGAAGAGAAGAGACAGCCATTGTCTGGCTTTTGATAAAGAAGAATTTCTCAAACAACACAAAAAAGTACTACCCATTTAAAAAAAAAAAAGATTGATTAATTTTGCCACATTCAAATTAAGAACAGTGTTCAGCAAAAGATACCATATAAAATGAAACAGAAGCATCAAACAGAGAAGAAGCTATTTACACAATTATCAAAAGATTATCATCTAGTTATAGAAAGATATTCTACACACAACGAGGGAAAAAATATCAATAGAAAAGTAAAGTAAAGGCAGCACAGTTTTTTCACACAAGAGGAAATAAGAAAGATTCATGTTCAAATGTAAGTTTGGGTATAGCTGCCATCTGGTATTGCCTGTGCAGCTTGAATACATCATACCCTACAACCCAGCAACTCTACGCCCTGGTATAGCAGCAAGTGTGCTAGGAGACAGGAATCCGGCAGCATTGCTCACTGTAGTAAAAGCAAGAAAGAGCCCGTGTATTCATAAACATGAAAAAGGATAATGGAATTGTATATTCAAACAATTTCATAACACAGCAGTGAAACTGAATGAACTCTAGCAAACGACATTAAATGGATCTCGAACACTAGTGCTGCACAAAAATTGAAAAAAATTGCAAAACACTTGCAGTACATTTCACATTTATATAAAGTTCAAAATTAGGCAATGATATGTTTAAGTACCTAAATGAGCAAAGCTATGAAAAAAGCAAGGAAATACTTAAAACCCTGGATTATGGTTACTTCCAGGGTCACGAAGAAAATGAATTAAAGGAGCTTCAGAAACACTGTTCACACTCTGTTCCTGAAGCTGCTGTTGGATTTAGAAGTGCGCATTTTGTTACATGTTTTGTGATTGTTTCTCCACTAATATTTAAATACACATCTATGTTTGTAGAGCTACTGAAGGAGAGAGAGCATTCACAACCAAAAAGTGTCTGAAAGGACAAATGAGTATCTTCTAGGCTTAGGAAAGAAAAAAGTTGGAATTTTCACTGTAAGACACATCCCAAAAGTTTGAGTATTTATCCACAGGTAGCTGTGCTAATCTTGTCACTGAAAAGAAAAGACCCAGCCTTAATGGGTCTTCATACATAAATGATGAGGGAGCTGCTCCAAGGAGCTGGGCGAATAACGCCAAAGCTATCCAGTTCACTGCCTGTGATCAGGGCAAAGCTTGGCCTTAAGATCCAGCCTGGAATCATAAAATGATTGATAACATTTGCATTTCCTGTCCCAAAGGGTGAGAGGAACTCATCAGAGCATCTTGTTTTTAAGCTTAAAATCATTATTATTTGTCTTTTCCAGGGGGATTCGTTACAGTGGAAGCCTATTTTGCCTTTGTGTCTTTCAAAGACTCAGTTGAACATGTTTATGTTTTAGGTGGCTCAGATGGTAAAGTGTCTGTCTGCAATGTGGGAGACCCGGGTTCAATCGCTGGGTTGGGAAGATCCCCTGGAGAAGGAAATGGCAACCTACTCCAGTATTCTTGCCCAGAAAATCCCATGAACAGAGGAGCCTGGTAGGTTGTGGTCCACGGGGTTGCAGAGTTGGACACGACTGAGCGACTTCACTTTCCTCTGCTCACATAAATAACAGAAAACAGACAAGTCTGGTGATTCCTCAGCCCTAGCACTTAGAATGCAAACCAAAACCTTCCCATCTCCTGTTCTTTTTTTAACAATGGTATCACCTTTTTTTCCCATTACAATATTTAAATTTCTGTGTGTCCCACTCCTTGTTATAAAGAGTTTCATCTCACTCCAGTGCTCACAATCAAATCTGAAAGAGGCCATGTTGTCAACTAAAGTCTTCAAATGGAGTTGTTTCTATAACGAATTGATCTGTTGATGATTTTAAATTTTACTATTTACTGTGATACTATATTTCATTTAATCAATTTCAATGTTAATTTTAAAACATTCTCAAAGCAGGGAATCGTTTTAAAAAAAAGTCAAACACACAAACCTGAGAGATGCTGGAGGTAAGTTTGGGCCTGAGATCCCACCCAGAGTCCCTACAACGTCTGAGGAATTCCAAGCTCTGCCTCAGGAGATATAGACCAAGCCCAGATGGATGGCTGAATCCATTCCCCAGAATGTCTGTTCTTGATGCTCAGAACTAAGTTGTGTCAAGCCATGTGTGATGACAGTGGGGTAAGGGGGTTAGAAGAGAAGCGTGGCCACAGGAAAGGAGGCCATGGCAGCTGGGACAGGTTGGGAACTGGATAAAAGACATAAAATACACCAGATGAAACCTCAACTCTGGGAAATATCATGAGAAAAAATAAAGACCAGGATGGAGAAACAGGAAGATCAGGATGCTCAGCTTTAAGTGGAAAACACTGTCTTTGGGGAGAAAACCACATGAAACAGATGACATTTAGATAGTTGCATCACTAGAAATGACAGACTCTGGGCAAAGTTATAATGCTGTCCTGGTTTTGATTTCCTAAATCAGGATATTCAACAGCCAAGGAAGAAGAGAGGTTGAGATCTCCAGGCAGACACATGTATCAGAGAGGCTCTCCCTGATTCAAACCTTGAGCCCCAAGGTCTTAAAGAAGAAGTCATCCAAATAGTGTAAACTGGGAGCCTGGAAGCCCTCTATGATGCCCCAAAGTAACGCTGGTTTCTTTCCTGTTCTAGTATAGCTTCTATTTATTAAGTGATTTGTAAGGGATAAGCCTGCACTAAACAGATATGTATGTATCTCATTAAATTCTCACAATGATCTCATGAAGTAGGTTATAAGCTTCCTAGTCTATAGAGAAGGAAGTTGATTTAGAGTCTCAATAAGCTTGCCTGAGGTCATCAGCTACTAAGTGATAGAGCTGGGGTATGAACCCAAGCTAGTCTGATTTCTGAGTCCAAACATTTAGCTGTTTCCTCAACCTACTGTGTTACAAGGATCCACATTTAGTATTAATATTTGAGAACCACTGGTTTAGAACTTCGCTACCATTATCTAAGATCAGTCTGTTTCCTCAGTTCTCTTCCCCACTAGCTTTTAAGCATCTTGAAAATATAGACACTTTGTATTCTTCCTTTTCTACCCTTCTATCACTATCCCATTCACCACAATGTCCTGCTTACAGAATGTGCTCAATTCATGTTTGTTGAATGAAAAGATGATCTCATTCAAAGCTTAAGATGTTGAGGGGTCAAGGATGAGACACACAGCTGCTCTAGGTAGCATGCAGAAACACTAGGCAACCAAAACCATATAGTCAGGAAGCAAGCACACTTAGCCCCTGAAGGATTGTGCACAAGAAGGAGGAAAGTTTAGTAGGCCAAGAATACATTCCAAGAGACATGTGCAAATGGGAGTCACCCACCAGCCTCACAGTGAAGTAGAGGCAGCATAGTTGATTTAAGCTTGATTTTATACACTGTAATAAAGGCAGGAGTTGGCTTTCTGTGTATGATTTTTAGAGCTGTGTTCTAAGGAGACTTGATCTTCCAGGGAGATGCCTCAGGGCATGCCGAGGGAGGCAAGATAACCTGAGTCTGGGCCTCTGTAGCAGAGACACTGTTGACTGCTTTCCCAGCAGTCATTTTCCTCTTTCTCTGCAATAGAGCCTTGACTTTGTTTAGCCCCAGGGGATGATATGCCTAGCCTCAGGGGATAAATTATAGTTTGTTTAAATAGGTGTTTTTCAAACCTTCGAGTACACATAAAGTAGGGATGTAAATAAAATACAGATTCTTATTTCACAGGTGGAGACTAAAGCCCCCAAGTGATGCTTTACCATTGGTCCCCAGACCTAAGTAGTCAGGTTCCAAGCCAATGATTCTCAACTATGATTGTAGTCACTCGGGTAGGTTGGGAGTTAAGCTTGGGATTAGTTATTAAAAAAAAAAAAAAGATTCCCAGGTGACTTGAGAATGCTCATGGTTTAGACCCATTTGGGAAGTCTGTATTCCTTTGCCCTTACTAGTCTAAAATTGAATAGGAAGACCAGTTCTGGTCAATGAGATGCAAGGGGAAATCTACCAAAGGAATTCTAGGGAAGAGTTTCCTCCTCAACAAAACTGGTGCAAGATGAAAGCCCCTGCTCACTTCCCTCCTGTGGTGACCCAAGGGCAAAAAAGGAGATTGAACCAAGGAGGGTCTTGGAATGCAGGAACGAAAAACCAGACCCTGATCTGCCTTCCCTCCCCCGTGTTGTAACTATTAATGGAACCGTGTAATCTGTCTCCCCACCCCATAGCGGGGAGGTATTTTCCCTACTCTTCCCCAGCCCAGTATACGTGCCTCATCCAATCAGCAAATGACCCGCAAGACCTCATCCCACTCCTTGTACCCTGGGTATAAAAGTGGGCTAAGGACCCCCATTCAACATCGGCTCTCCCTTGAGCTGGCCCGCTATTCTATCAGCGTCTCCCCTTCTAATAAACTTTATTTCCCTCTCATTCAGTCTCATGTCTGGAAATACTTTTCCAATCCCCCCCACCACCCCAGAACACAACTCCTCCCTTCTGAGATGCTGCTGTATTAAGTGACCTGTCTGGAATTGTGGGTGCTGTCTTGTGCCTGAGGGTAGCAGAGAAGAAAGACAGAAAAAGCCTATGTCCTTAATGGTGCTGACTGACTGCTCTACCAACTAGGAAACACCTCTTGTTCCAGCTGCTATTTCTAAGCAACAAACCATTCAAGCTTCAGTGATGTAAAACTACAGCCATCTTGTTTTACATGAACTGAAAGCTTCCAGATGTATAGCTGAACTTAGAAAAGGCAGAAAAACCAGAGATCAAATCACCAAAATCCACTGAATCACAGAAAAAGCAAGGGAATTCCATAAAAACACCTAATTCTGTTTCATCGACTATGCTAAAGCCTTTGTTGTGTGGATCACAGCAACCTGTGGAAAATTCTTAAAAAGATGGGAATACCAGACCACCTTACCTGCCTCCTGAGAAACCTGTATGTGGGTCAAGAAGCAACAGTTAGAACCGGACATGGAACCACTGACTGGTTCAAAATTGGGAGAGGAGTACGACAAGGCTGTATGTTGTCACCCTGCTTAGTTAACTTATGTGAAGAGTACATCATGTGAGATGACAGGCTGGATGAAGCAAAAGTCTAATCAAGATTGTCAAGAGAAATATCAACAACCTCAGATACGCAGATGATTCCACTCTAATGGCAGAAAGCAAAAAAAGAGAGTTAAAAAAAGCTGGCTTAAAACTCAACATTCAAAAAACTAAGATCATGGCATCTGGTCCCATCACTTAATGTCAAATAGATGGGGAAAAAGTGGAAACAGTGGCAGATTTTATATTCTTGGTCTCCAAAATCACTGTGGATGGTGAATGCAGCCACAAAATTAAAAGACATTTGCTTCTTCGAAGAAAAACTATGACAAACCTAGACAGTGAATTAAAAAGCAGAGACATCATTTTGCCAACAAAGGTACATATAGTTAAAGCTATGGATTTTCCAGTAGTCATGTGTATGGATGTGAGAGTTGGATCATACAGTAGGCTGAGCACCAAAGAATGGATGCTTTCAAACTGTGGTGCTGGGAATACTCTTGAGTGTCCCTTGGACTGCAAGGAGATCCAACCAGTCAGTCCTAAAGGAAATCAACCCTTTCCTTTTAGAAGGACTGATGCTGAAGCTGAAGCTCCAATACTTTGGCCATCTGATGTGAGGAGCCAACTCATTAGAAAAGACCCCGATGCTGGAAAGATTGAAGGCAGGAGGAGAAGGGGACGAAAGAGGATGAGATGGTTGGATGGCATCACCGACTCAATAGACCTGAGTTTGAGCAAACTCTGGGAGATGAAGGACAGGGAAGCCTGGTGTGCTGCGATTCATGGGGTTGCAAAGAGTCAGACAGAAAGGGTGTCCTGAGAGAGGGCATTCAGAAACCAAGCTTTTTAAGGTAGCGAGGTAAAAGTGCATGCCCTTTTCTTTCCCAGCTGTATGCACATATCCCTGGACTAAAGGAGAAGAATAGTCAATCCAGAAGGAGGCAACTTGATCCAAAAGCCATGCAGCATCACTTCTGCCACGTTCTGTTGAGTAAAAGCGAGTCACAAAGGCCAGGTTCAAAGAGGGCACTCAGGCCCCACTTCTTGGTAAGAGAACGGTAATGCCACGTTGAATAAAAGCATGTGGGATGGACGTGTCACTGCAGCCGTCTAGGTGCACAGAGGCACACACATCTGCTTCCAGACTGTGTGCTCAGACAGTCAGTATGCACCTCTCTCTCTGAATTCACTGCCACTTGGATTCTCTGTTATCTACAGCAGGAGTATTCTAGTTGATAAAGCTCTTTACCCCAACATCAATGAAGGTAACCATGTTATTATATGCTTTGTATACTTAGTCTTGTAGCAGATTTTATGAGTGTGGGGAGACTGATAGCCTTAGAAGTGATATAATGTGAAAACAAAACAGATGTGTAGAGATAAGCAATCTTTCGGCCTTTAGAACAACTAGACAAGGCCAGGGGCTGAATCCTGAGCTGTAAATAGCTTTTCTCACTGTGAACAACCTCCATAATATGAAGAAAAAAAAAAAATTAGTACTGAGTAGTAGTCTTTAAACTCTGGTGACATGTTCCCAGAAGAATTTTGAAAACTTCTGTACTCTTTTTCCCATTTTTAAGTTATCTAGAAGTTTCATTATGAGTTTAAATAAAATAGCACAGAGACACATACACAGCTGGGAAACACTAGAAGACCCCCTGCTTTAAGAAGATTGATTAATCATCACATGAGGAGTCTCCTTCACTGGCAACCTCCTGGGAAGTTTTCACATTCTGAGGGAACAGACCAAAGTAAGATTTACGTGCAAGGACCATGCTTTTTTTTTTTTTTTTATAAAGGGCTGTGGTAGGGAGACCATAGAAAATATCTTCTCAACTTGAACATTTTTGAAAGCGAAAGGGAACACTACTCAATAACAACTCTAAGAAATAAACATAAACCAGGAAAATCAGGCTAGATGGTGACCCAACTATTGGAATATGGGTAATCTATAGAGCAATCAGTTTACAAAAGAAAAGTCATGGAAGCTGAAGATCTGGTCATTATTTCACTGAAAACTGTCAATTTTCAGTACTCCTTGAAATGTTTTCCATTTATTTCCAAAGTTGGTGGGTTGCCTTGAACACAAAGTCCTTGCGTAGGAGAAAGGAGACTTGGCACCTTTTCTAATGTCTTCTCTACAACTCCCAAAGAAATGCTTGTCTCTGTCCAGGGTGGGTCTGGGTTCAGGGAGCAACTAGTAAGAGAACTGAGCGTCATGGACAAAGACAGAAAATAAAAGTCTTCAATGTGAGCCAATGTCCTCTCTGATAGGTTCGTGAAACCCTCATTTATTTGACAACTTAATTCCTGATGGAAGGCAGTCATTCCTGTATTTAGAAACAAAGTCTCCAGAGAGGGACTCTCCTGGAACCCAACTCATTACTAAAAGAGAGAGTCCCATAGCAGGCAGTGTTGTGGTCTCCACCCTTTTCCTGGCAGAATTTTCTTTGGAAAGAGAACTCTAGGCCTAGGCTGCCCAAATTTCCTCTCCTACCTGTCTGGTATTCTCTTGAAAGAGAGACAGGACCTTAACAGCAACCTTGATGACTTCTGGGTAGCATCAGCCTCTGAGCACACATCTATTACTTTTTAATTTCCTTTATCTCTTTTTTTCTTTAGCCCTTTCTGCTTTGTCTCCATGACTAGCTCGGTTGTACCTGGTCACACTGCCTTGTGGTTGGCACAGAGAGAGTAATACACAGGCTCCTGGGCTCAGCAGTGAGGACAAGATACATCTCGACGACTTTTTATCTTTTCCCACTTCCCTTCTCCTTCTCTCCATGTCCCCAGCACCACACAAATAACACCATTCGAGGTGTGGGAAGAGAAAGGTGCAGGTGAGGAGCAGAGGTGGGGTCCTAGAGGAGCAGAGGTGGGGTCCTAGAGGGGCAGAGGTGGGGTCCTAGAGGGGCGGAGGTGGGGTGCTAGAGGGGTGGAGGTGGGGTCCTAAAGGGGCGGAGGTGGGGTGTGAAGGGCAGCCCAGTGAATCCCCCTCTTTTACCATGAACATGATCCCCAGCCACTTCATGGCTCTCAGGTCATAGGAAGTTGTTGCAAATTTGATGTAGTTCCCCGTGGCAAATCATAAAGTAAACAGGGCTATCACTCAGCTGCTGACAAAAAGCATCAAATGAAAGATCAAAACCAGCACCTGAGTCAATATACTATTTGAACATTACTGGAATAATTTTACAAATGAAATGCAGTAGAAATATAATGATTAAGTAAGAAATGTACATGATATATCATCAACTTCCTTAGTCAATAAAAAGAGTATGGTGTATTTCATATAATTGTCAATTATATTATTGCACTAGCTAAACATTTTGAATCTTATTTTTTGCCACTTTATATCTCAAGTTGAAGAGGCCGCCCTAGACATCTGGACATTTTTTCTTCATTTGCATGCTTTTTTCACTAGGTCAATGATTAAACGTTAGTCGAGTTTTAATCATCTTGTCTTCACATTTTCTTTTAAGATACATATTGGAGTGGTTATCATCTCACTTTATAAGAAGAAAAACGGTGGATTCAGAACAAACATATGCCAGTGAGTGTCAATAATTTTAAATTGTCATAGGCTATGGCAATTTCAGACCTTTATCCCTAAAAAATCCCCTCTCACATTATATCCCTCAGTGAAAAGCCTCATAAATTTCAGGAAGCCCTGAATAATCACCTGATGGCTCAGAATTGGCCACTGAGTCACTGTGGTAGCTGAATAATAGTCCACCCACATGTTCCAAGCCTGATTCCTGGAAGATGTGCTACCTTGTGTGGCTAATACCTGATTTCAGCTCAGGAAAACCCATTTCAGACCTCCAACCTCCAGAAGTGTAAGAGAATAATCCTGTGTTGTTTAAAGCCCTCAGCTTATGGTGATTAGTTACAGCAGCCATAGGAAAGGTGTACAGTGTACAGAGGGTTTACTCAGTCAGGAAGAGGCTGGCTGTATTCTGAGATTTCTATGGGCTACTGATAGCAAGTTACCTAACCAGACCCTTGAAGGGTATCAGCATTCCTCAGCAGCAGGGGAGTGAAGCAACTGTGGACTACACAAGCACTGCACTGGCTGACACCCTCCTAACCCCAGGAAACTGAAGAGCTGGAGATCTTCAATCAAACCAGTAACTCAGGAAAAAGGCCCAAACTTTCACAGGGCAGGCAGAACATTTACAGCTTCATTAAAGACTACTAAATTATATGACTCAAGAAAATCATGGGCAGTCTCTTCAGACCAGAATTCCGTTTCTGTGGTTTGAACCACAAAACCCCTGTGGATCTTACACTGCGTGGCAGCTGTGGGATATACTGTCACATTTTGGAGCCCAAATGATTTCTCTAGTATTTTGACCCAAGTTAAAGTTAGGAGGCTGCAACATTTTTGTATGTTGTCATCATGAGCTAGCTCTCCAAGTCTCCCTATATTGGCCATCTGGTTTATTATCAGATAACATCATTCCCTTTATACAGTAGTGGCAGAGCTAAATGGGCACTGATCTTGGAGTCAAGAGTTCAATGCCATTTGATTAGGCAGGGGAGGAAAATGCAAAAGAAAAGTTTAACTGTTGAAATAATGCGAGAATGTCAAGTAGGCTTTAAAACCGATCCTTAGAGTATCCTTGAAATCAGAAGTACAACACCTATGACTATTTTTTAAAGTACATTCTAATCTTTTGCTTCTACTTTCCATATTTGACTCACATTACTCCCAGTGGTGTAACAAAGGAAAGTATCAGTTTATGGATCTTGAAGCACAAAATACTAGCTAGACATCCTGTAATTATCCCAGTGGTTTCCAAGACAGAATAACACCTATTTTCTTTATTCCAAACATCAGGCCTACAATGGAATATCTTACAAATACAAGTATATCTCTAAGGACTATTGAGAGGTACATGCATATTTAAATTAAGTGATTAAAAAGAGTTCTATCTGAGGTACAGTCACAGAATCATTCTCAACATGTAAATAAAGACACAGGGACTCAATGACAAGGAATATAATACATATAAAATAAAGGATAAGAATGCAAGTTGGAAACCTGACTGCCAACATTTGAATCTCAAATCTCACTACTAGCTGTATAACTCTAGGCAAGATATTAATTTTCCTAGGCTTTATTTCACTAATCCTTAGAACAATGATAATACTAGTAACTATGTCCTGGGTCTATTTTGAATACATATAAGTATATAATATGCATAAAGGTGCTCAATTCAGAGTTTGAAAAATATTAAGTGCTCAGTGTCAGCTACTTACAGATGCCCTTGAGGCCAATAAGAGTATGACTTGAAATACTGCATTAAATTATAATTTGTTATAATCTGGCTTGACAAATAACGACTGAAGGGAAAAGCTAATGAGACATTTTAGATAGGCAACCATTTACTAAAAAATTTATGTAATATATATGCAACTTGTCTTTTGTTACTATGAAAACAAGTTTCAAATGTTTTTGAAGATCCAACAAATCAAAGGATATATAAGAAAAAGTCAGCCTCTTACTATAGGTCTTCAATTCCGGTTTACAGGAGTAAACTCACACACGTGTACACAGGCATGCACACACGCTTTTCTGTGTGTATGTAATATTATCCTAATCTGACTTCCTGATTTCCTTCTTTTTCTGCTACCAGAAATTCTTCACTGAGCAGGCCGACTCAGTCCTAAAATATACTAAATCGTGTAATTTAATTTCCTTGCTTCCAACGCTCCAAAGGTTTTCCACCGGCCTTAAATAAAATACAAACTCCCTCTGCATTATAAAGAGCCGCAGCCTCTGGTCGCTGCCTCTCTTTCTGGCCTCGCCGCCTTCCCTCCTCCGCAGACGGAGCTCAGGGGCACCGTCTCTCTCTGGGGGGAGGACCTTCAGGCTCAGTCCTGCCTCAGTCCTTGACTGTTTCCTCTGCTTGGCATGCTCTGTGCTCTTCCTGGTGATCTCTGCATAGTTAGAGCTCGCTCTTTCTTTCTATCTTTGCTAATAAATTTAGTTAACACTAGGCACTTCATTTCATTTGGATATACATGCATATGGCAACTCTATTTATATTACTTCAAGGAGTTACCCTACTGCTTTCCACGATGACTGGACCAATTCACCTTTCCACCAACCGTGTACAAAGTCTCCCTTTTCTCCACATTCTTGCTAGCATTTACCTTTTCTCTTTTTGACATCAGCCATTCTAACAGGTGTGAAGTACTGTCCCATTGTGATTTTGATTTGCACTTCTCTGATGGCTAATGATGCCAAGTAACTTTTTCCCTTTCTGTCTGTGTGTGTGCTCAGTTGCTCAGTCTTGTATGAGTCTTTGTGGCACCACAGGCTATAACCCACCAGGCTGCTCTGTCCATGGAAATTTCCAAGCAATACTGGAGTGGGTTGCCATTCCTACTCCAGGGGATCGTCCCTGACCCAAGGATCAAACCCTCATCTCTTGCGTCTCCTGCACTGGCAGGCAGATCCTTTACCACTAGTGCCACCTGGGAAGCCCCAAATTTTCCTATATCTGTTGGGTATTTTTATGTCTTCTTTGGAGAAATGTCAACTCAGATCCATTGTTCATTTTTTAACCAGGGTTATTCAAGTTGTTTGAGTTCCTTATATATTCTGGACATTAACCCCTCATTAGATTATAGTTTGAAAATATTCCCTAATTTATTATGTTGTTTCTTCATTCTATTGATTTTTCTTCAGGGCTTTGTTTGCTTTTATATTTGTTTTTGTTTGCTTTGCAGAAGCAGTTCAATTTGGGAAACCCCAGTTGTTTTGTTTTAGCTTTGGTTGCCTGTGCTTTTGATGTCATATCCGTGAAAGCAACACCAAGACTAAAGTTAAGTTTTATCTGGATCTCAGAGGAAACCCGGCTCCCAATTGATGACTTGCTGAAAATACAACTCATGGAGCCAGCTTGTTCTTCTCCATCATTTCAACCTATTTTTCAGTTTCCACATAACACTGAACCTTGCTGTATTATTTTCTGGTTTGCTTCCTTTTATTAATTCATATGTCTATTTATGTAGTTGCCAACTTCCCTATTCCCTAGAATGGAAGCCCCCTGAGATGAAGACTTTTTCTTTCACTTCTGAGCCTCTTTCAGCTAGAAGACTGATGGAACACAATGACTACC
Organism: Okapia johnstoni; assembly: GCA_024291935.2. Classification (NCBI taxonomy): domain Eukaryota; kingdom Metazoa; phylum Chordata; class Mammalia; order Artiodactyla; family Giraffidae; genus Okapia; species Okapia johnstoni. Next base: position 2,899,858 of record CM044323.1, on the reverse strand, counting down.
TAATCACGCTTCACCCATTTTTGAAAGCATGGATGAACGAAAATGAATGAAGCTTGTTCAGGTTCTTTTTCCAAGTACTTGTAAAAAATATTGCAAGCATCATCCTTAGGAATACATCTTGTACATGTCCAGTGAAATGTCAAAAATTTAATTACTGAGTCAAAAGTATGTGCAATTTACATTTTGATATGTTTTTCCAAATCATCTTATAACAGAGTTACACCAATTTACATAATGAGTGAATTCACTGTGTCTTGCCTTAAGTGACTTTACGTCACGATATTGGAGACAACTAACTCAATTTAGACTCTTGGGACACTTCATGATTCCATAACCTTGAAATGCAAACAGAAGAGCCAAAATGCAGAAGTCACAATGGCCCTTCTGAACGCTGAAGAATTCATGTCTACATTTACTGATGATTAAAGGAGTTATTGTGAGACGCATATAGGATCTTTAATTTTTCTTTTAAATTGGAGTACAGTTAATTTACAATATTATATAAGGTTCAGGTATACAACATAGTGATTCAATAAATTATACTCCAAATAAGGCTTGCCTGATAGCTCACTTGATAAAGAATCTGCCTGCAATGCAGGAGACCCTGGTTCAATTCCCGGGTTGGGAAGATCCTCTGGAGAAGAGATAGGCTACGCAGTCCAGTATTCCTGGGCTTCCCTTGTGGCTCAGTGGGTAAAGAATCCACTTGCAATGCAGGAGACCTGGGTTCTATCCCTGGCTTGGGAGGTAATAATCCACTGTGGATAGTCTTCTCCACATCTTTACCAACACTTGTTATTTTTGATGATGGCCATTCTGACAGGTGTGAGGTGATGAACTGCATCTACCTGATTATTCGTGACATTGATACCTTTCATGTTAACTATTAGTCACCTGTATGTATTCTTTTTTTCCCCCCTTTGGTCACACTGTGCAGCTTGTGAGATCTTAGTTCCCCGACCAGAGATGGAACCTGTGCCCCCTGCAATGGAAGTACAGAACCTATCCACAGAACCCCCGAATAACTCCATCTGTAAATGCTCTTTAGAAAAACGCCGATTCAGATGCTCTGCCAAATTTTAAATCATGTTGTTTTTGCATTGAGTAGAATGAGTTCTTTACATATTTTGGATATTAACCCATATCAGACATATACTTTGCAAACATCTTCTCTCACTCAGGAGGTTGTCTTTTCATTTTGTTGATAATTTCTTCACTATGAAAAAGCCTTTTAGTTTCATGTAGTTTCATTTTCTTTGCTTTGCTTCTGTTTTATTTGACTAAGTAGACATATGCACAAAATGTTGTTAAGACCCATGTCAAAGAGCACACTACCTAGGTTTTCTTCTAGGATTTTTATGGTTTCAGGCCTTACATTTAAGTCTTTCATTTACTTTGAGTTTATTTTTGTATACGTTGTGAGAAAGAAGTGCATTTGATTCTTTTGCATGTAGCTGTCCAGTTTTCCTAGCACCACTTATTAAAGAAATTGTCTTTTCCCCCATTGTGCATTCTTGCTTCCTTTGTCATATACTAATTGACTATATACGTGTGGGTTTATTCTGAATTCTTTATTCTGTTCCATTGATCAATGCATCGTTTTTCATGCCAAAACCATACTATTTTGATGACTGGAGCTTTGAAGTATAATCTGTTACAGAACGTGATACCTGTAGCTTTGGTGTTTTTTCAAAATTACTTTGGCTGTTTGGGGTCCTTTGTGATTCCATAGAAATTTTAGGATTATTAGTTGTAATAATATGAAAAATTTCATGGGTATTTTGCTAGGGGCTACATTAATTCTGTAGTTGCTTTGGGTAGTCTAGACATGCTAATAGTATCAATACTTCCAATCCATGAACACAGGGTATCTTTTCATTTATTTGCATTGCTTTCAATTTCCTTCATCAATGTTTTAAAATTTTCACAGTACAAGTCTTTTACTTTTTTGATTAAATGCATTCCTAGGTATTTATTTATTTATTTTTTTGATGCATTTGTAAATGTGATTGTTTTCTTGATTTCTCCTTATGATTGTTCCTTATTATGGTATACAAATGCAAAAGATTTGTGCAAAGTAATCATGTATCCTATAACTTTACTGAATTCATAAATAGTTCTACTAGATTTTGGTGGAGACTTTAGGGTTTTTTACATATTTGTCATCTGCAAATAGTGAAAGTTTTCCTTCTTCTCTTCCAATTTAGATGCCTCTTATTTCTTTTTCTTGTCTGAATGATGTGGCTAGAACTTTCAATACTATGTTAAATAGAAATGGCAAGAGTGGACATCCTTTTCTTGTTCCTAATCCTAGAGGAAAATCCTTCAAACTTTTCATCATTGAGTATAATGTTAACTGTGACTTTGTAATGAATGGTCTTTATTACGGTGAGGTATGTTCCCTCTACAATAACTTTGTTGAGAGCTTTTATCATAATGGGTGTTGAATTCTATCAAATGCTTTTTCTGTATCTATGGAAATGGTCATGGGATTTTTACTCTTAGTTTTGTTAATGTGGCATATCATATTGATTGATTTGCAGACAGTGAACTATCCTTACATCTCTGGAATACATCCCATTCAATCATGATGTACGATACTTTTTATAGATTGTTGCATTTGGTTTGCTAATATTTTGCTGATGATTTTTATGTCTATGTGCATCAGGGATACTGGCTTCTAACTTCATTTTTTTTAGTGCTTTTGTCTAGTTTTCATTTCAGAGTAATGCTGACCTTGTAGAATGAGGTTGGAAATGTTAAATCTGCTTCAATTGTTGGCACAATTTGAGAAAAAAGATATTAACCCTTCTTTTAATTGTTTAATAGAACTCCCTAGTGAAGCTCTTCAGTCCTGGACTTTGGTTTATTGGAAGATTTTTGATTACTGATTCAATGTCAAAACTAGTAAACAGTCTATGCTGTTTTTCTATTGCTTCCAGAATCAGTTTTAGAATACTCTGGCTACCTGATGTGAGAGCTGACTCATTGGAAAAGACATGATGCTGGGAAAGATTGAAGGTAAAAGGATAAGGGGGTGGCAGAGAATCAGATGATTATATATAGCCTCACAAACTCAATGGACATGAATTTGAGGAAACTCTGAAAGACAGTGAAGGACAGGGAACACTGGCATGCTGTATCTATGGGATCAGAGTCAGACACGACACAGTGACTGAAAAGCAGTCTTAAGAGAACTGTATATTTCTAGGAATTTATCCATTCTCCTAGGTTGTCCAATATGATGGAATATAATTGTTTATAATATTCTCTTAAGATTGTTTGTATTTCTGTAAGTATGTTAAAACTATCACACAATTGCTCTCATTTCACATGCTAGCAAAGTAATGGTCAAAAGTCTCCAAGTAAGGCTTCAACAATACGTGAACTGTGAACTTCCAGATGTTCAAGCTGGATTTAGAAAAGACAGAGGAACCAGAGATCAAATTGCCAACATCCACTGGATCATAGAAAAAGTAAGAGAATTCCAGAAATATATCTACTTCTGCTTAATTGACTATGCTAAAGCCTTTGAAGGCGTGGATCACAACAAACTATGAAAAACTCTTCAAGTGATGGGAAAAGCAGACCACCCGACCTGCCTCTTGAGAAACCTGTATGCAGGTCAAGAAGCAACAGTTAAAACCGGACATGGAACAACAGGCTGGTTCCAAATTGGGAAAAGAGTATATCAAGGCTGTATATTGTCACCCTGCTTATTTAACTACTATGCAGAGTACATCACATGAAATGCCAGGATGGATGAAGCATAAGCTGAAAACAAGATTGCCAGGAGAAATATCAATAACCTCAGGTATGCAGATGACACCACCTTTATACTCAAAAGCAAAGAGGAACTAAAGAGCCTCTTGATAAAGGTGAAAGAGGAGAGTGAAAAAGCTGGCTTAAAACTCAACATTCAAAAAACTAATATCATGGCATCCGGCCCCATCACTTATGGCAAGCAGATGGGGAAACAATGGAAACAGTGACAGACCTTCTTTTCTTGGGCTCCAAAATCACTGCAGATGGTGACTGCAGCCATGAAATTAAAAGACGCTTGCCTTTTGAAAGAAAAGCTATGACCAACCTAGATAGCATATTAAAAAGCAGAGACATCACGTTGCCAACAAAGGTCTGTATAGTCAAAGCTATGGTTTTTTTAAATAGTCATGTGTGGTTGTGAGAGCTGGACCATAAGGAAGACTGAGAGCCCAGGAATTCATACTTTCATGCTGTGGTGTGGAGAAGATTCCCAAGAATCCCCTGGACCACAAGGAGATCCAACCAGTCCACCCCAAAGGAAATTAATCCTGAATATTCATTGGAAGGACTGATGCTGAAGCTGAAGCTCCAATACTTTGTCCAGCTGATGCAAAGAGCTGATTCATTGAGACTGATTCTGGGAAAGACTGAAGGCAGGAAGAGAAAGGGACCATCCAATGAGATGGCTGGATGGCATAATGACTAAATGGACATGAGTCAGAGTGAGCTTGGGGAGATGGTGAAGGACATGGAGGCCTGGCATGCTGCAGTCCATGGGGTTGCAGAGTCGGACACAACTGAGCGATTGAACAACCATATTGCCTATAAATTCTCTTCTTTCATATTTAATTTTATTTGGGCACTCACACATTTTTTCTTATTGAACCTGGATCATCAATTCTGCTTATTTTTTTAAAAGACAGTTATTAGTTTAATTGATCTTTGCTTATTATTTTCATCACTAGTTTATTTGTTTTCTGTCTGATCTTTATTATTTTCTTATTTCTTTTGAATTTGTGCTCTGATTGTTTTTTTTTTGTTAATTCCTTTCGATGGAAAGCTCAGTTGTTTGCTTTGAATTTTTCTTATTTCTTGGGAATAGTCTGTTTTCTTATAACCTTTATGTCTTAAAACTGCTTCTCTGCATCCCATAGATTATAGGAAGTTATGTTTTATTGTCATTCATCTCAAGGTACATTTTGATTTCCTCTTTGATTTCCTCATGGCTCCATTTTTTTTTTATGTTCTTCAGATTTTATTTTTTATTTCATCCAATTCCATAAAACATGAATATAATGTGCTATAAAATTTTGATGCAGAAAGGATAGAAAACAGTAGCTGAAATTTCAAAACTGAAAGCAGTGAAATTATAAAAGTATGCATTTACCCACATTTTTATACAATTGCTGGGTCATATGGCAGTTCTATTCCCAGTTTTTTAAGGAATCTCCACACTATTCTCCATAGTGGCTGTACTAGTTTGCATCCCCACCAACAGTGTAAGAGGGTTCCCTTTTCTCCACACCCTCTCCAGCATTTATTGCTTGTAGACTTTTGGATAGCAGCCATTCTGACTGGCGTGAAATGGTACCTCATTGTGGTTTTGATTTGCATTTCTCTAATAATGAGTGATGTTGAGCATCTTTTCATGTGTTTGTTAGCCATCTGTATGTCTTCTTTGGAGAAATGTCTGTTTAGTTCTTTGGCCCATTTTTTGATTGGGTCGTTTATTTTTCTGGAACTCAGCTGCAGGAGTTGCTTGTACATTTTTGAGATTAATTGTTCGTCTGTTGCTTCAATTGCTATTATTTTCTCCCATTCGGAAGGCTGTCTTTTCACCTTGCTTATAGTTTCCTTTGTTGTGCAAAAGCTTTTAATTTTAATTAGGGCCCATTTGTTTATTTTTGCTTTTATTTCCAATATTCTGGGAGGTGGGTCATGGAGGATCCTGCTGTGATTTATGTCGGAGAGTGTTTTGCCTATGTTTTCCCCTAGGAGTTTTATAGTTTCTGGTCTTACATTTAGATCTTTAATCCATTTTGAGCTTATTTTTGTGTATGGTGTTAGAAAGTGTTCTAGTTTCATTCTTTTACAAGTGGTTGACCAGTTTTCCCAGCACAACTTATTAAAGAGATTGTCTTTTCTCCATTGTATATTCTTGCCTCCTTTGTCAAAGATAAGGTGTCCACTGGTGCGTGGATTTATCTCTGGGCTTTCTATTTTGTTCCATTGATCTATATTTCTATCTTTGTGCCAGTACCATACTGTCTTGATGACTGTGGCTTTGCAGTAGAGCCTGAAGTCAGCAGGTTGACTCCTCCAGTTCCATTCTTCTTTGTCAAGATTGCTTTGGATATGCAAGGTTTTTTATATTTCCATACAAATTGTGAAATGATTTGTTCTAGTTCTGTGAAAAATACCATTGGTAGCTTGATAGGGATTGCACTGAATCTATAGATTGCTTTGGGTAGTATACTCACTTTCACTATATTAATTCTTCCAATCCATGAACACGGTATATTTCTCCATCTGTTTGTGTCCTCTTTGATTTCTTCCATCAGTGTTCTATACTTTTCTATATATAAGTCTTTTGTTTCTTTAGGTAGATATATTCCTAAGTATTTTATTCTTTTTGTTGCAATGGTGAATGGTATTGTTTCCTTAATTTCTCGTTCTGTTTTCTCATTATTGGTGTATAGGAATGCAAGGGCTTTCTGTGTGTTAATTTTATATCCTGCAAGTTTACTGTATTCATTGATTAGCTCTAATAATTTTCTGGTAGAATCTTCAGGGTTTTCTATGTAGAGGATCATGTCATGTGCAAACAGTGACAGTTTTACTTCTTCTTTTCCTATCTGGATTCCTTTTATTTCTTTTTCAGCTCTGACTGCTGGGGCCAAAACTGCCAAAACTATGTTGAATAGTAGTGGTGAAAGTGGGCACCCTTGCCTTGTTCCTGACTTTAGGGGAAATGCTTTCAGATTTTTCACCATTGAGGATAATGTTTGCTGTGGGTTTGTCATATATAGCTTTTATTATGTTGAGGTATGTTCCTTCTATTCCTGCTTTCTGGAGGGTTTTTATCATAAATGGATGTTGAATTTTGTCAAAGGCTTTTTCTGCATCTATTGAGATAATCATACGGTTTTTATCTTTTCAATTTGTTAATGTGGTGTATTACATTGATTTGTGGATGTTAAAGAAACCTTGCATTCCTGGGATAAAGCCCACTTGGTCATGATGTATGATCTTTTTAATATGATGTTGGATTCTGTTTGCTAGAATTTTATTAAGGATTTTTGCATCTATATTCATCAGTGATATTGGCCTGTAGTTTTCTCTTTTTGTGGCATCTTTGTCTGGTTTTGGAATTAGGGTGATGGTGGCCTCATAGAATGACTTTGGAAGTTTACCATCTTCTGCAATTTTCTGGAAGAGTTTGAGTAGGATAAGTGTTAGCTCTTCTCTAAATTTTTGGTAGAATTCGCTGTGAAGCCGTCTGGTCCTGGGCTTTTGTTTGCTGGAAGATTTCTGATTACAGTTTCGATTTCCATGCTTGTGATGGGTCTGTTAAGATCTTCTATTTCTTCCTGGTTCAGTTTTGGAAAGTTATACTTTTTTAAGAATTTGTCCATTTCTTCCAAGCTGCCCATTTTATTGGCATATAGTTGCTGATAGTAGTCTAATGATCCTTTGTATTTCTGTGTAGTCTGTTGTGATCTCTCCATTTTCATTTCTAATTTTGTTGATCTGGTTCTTCTCCCTTTGTTTCTTGATGAGTCTGGCTAATGGTTTGTCAATTTTGTTTATCTTCTCGAAAAACCAGCTTTTAGTTTTGTTGATTTTTGCTATGGTCTCTTTTGTTTCTTTTGCATTTATTTCTGCCCTAATTTTTAAGATTTCTTTCCTTCTACTATCCCTGGGGTTCTTCATTTCTTCCTTCTCTAGTTGCTTTAGGTGTAGAGTTAGTTAGTTTATTTGATTTTTTTCTTGTTTCTTGAGGTACGCCTGTATTGCTATGAACCTTCCCCTTAGCATTGCTCTTACCGTGTCCCATAGGTTTTGGGTTGTTGTGTTTTCATTTTCATTCGTTTCTATGCATATTTTGATTTCTTTTTTGATTTCTTCTGTGATTTGTTGGTTATTCAGAAGCCTGTTGTTTAGCCTCCATATGTTGGAATTTTTAATAGTTTTTTTCCTTGTAATTGAGGTCTAATCTTACTGCATTGTGGTCAGAGAAGATGGCTGGGATGATTTCAATTTTGGGGAATTTACCAAGGCTAGATTTATGGCCCAGGATGTGATCTATCCTGGAGAAAGTTCCGTGTGCACTTGAGAAAACGGTGAAATGGATTGTTTTGGGGTGGAATGTCCTATAAATATCAATTAAATCTAACTTGTCTATTGTATCATTTAAAGTTTGTGTTTCCTTGTTAATTTTCTGTTTAGTTGATCTATCCATATGTGTGAGTGGAGTATTAAAGTCTCCCACTATTATTGTGTTATTGTTAATTTCCCCTTTCATACTTGTTAGTATTTGCCTCACATATTGTGGTGCTCCTATGTTGGGTGCATATATATTTATAATTGTTATATCTTCTTCTTGGATTGATCCTTTGATCATTATGTAGTGTCCTTCTTTGTCTCTTTTCACAGCCTTTATTTTAAAGTCTATTTTATCTGAAATGAGTATTGAGACTCCTGCTTTCTTTTGGTCTCTGTTTGCATGAAATATCTTTTTCCATCCCTTCACTTTCAGTCTGTATGTGTCCCTTGTTTTGAGGTGGGTCTCTTGTAGACAGCATATATAGGGGTCTTGTTTTTGTATCCATTCAGCCAGTCTTTGTCTTTTGGTTGAGGCATTCAACCCATTTACATTTAAGGTAATTATTGATAAGTATGGTCCCGTTGCCATTTACTTTGTTGTTTTGAGTTTGTGTTTAAACATCCTTTCTGTGTTTCCTGTTTAGAGAAGATCCTTTAGCATTTGTTGGAGAGCTGGCTTGGTGGTGCTGAATTCCCTCAGCTCTTGCTTGTCTGTAAAGCTTTTGAATTCTCCTTCATATCTGAATGAGATCCTTGCTGGGTACAGTAATCTGGGTTGTAGATTATTCTCTTTCATTACTTTAAGTATGTCCTGCCATTCCCTTCTAGCCTGAAGAGTTTCTATTGAAAGATCAGCTGTTATCCTTATGGGGATCCCCTTGTGTGTTATTTGTTGTTTTTCCCTTGCTGCTTTTAATATTTGTTCTTTGTGTTTGATCTTTGTTAATTTGATTAATATGTGTCTTGGGGTGTTTCGCCTTGGGTTTATCCTGTTTGGGACTCTCTGGGTTTCTTGGACTTCTGTGACTATTTCCTTCCCCATTTTAGGGAATTTTTTAACTATTATCTCCTCAAGTATTTTTTCATGGCCTTTCCTTTTATCTTCTTCTTCTGGGACTCCTATGATTCGAATGTTGGGGTATTTCATATTGTCCCAGAGGTCCCTGATCCATTGTTTTTAATTGCAAGATTTTTAGCCTCCACATGTCTATGTTTTTTTTTTTCCTCACTCTTCTTCCTGTATTTGATTTCTGGTTTCCTACCCTTGTTTTTGGAAACAATGCTTGACATAATTTCAATCTTAAATTTATTGTGGATTATTGTGTTTTGGCATGTAATCTATCCTGAAGAACATTCCACTTACACATGAAAAGAATGTATATTTTGCTGTTTGGAGATAGAATATCCAGTAGATATCTAGTAGATATCTATTAATTTTGCCTCGTCTAATGTGTTACTGAAAGCCATCATTTCCTTATTGACTTTGTGTTTAGATGATCTATCCATTCATGTAAGCTGGGTGTTAAAGTTCCTTACTATTATTGTGTTAGTCAATTTTTCCCTTTATGTCTGGTAATATTTGTTGTATGTATTTTGTTTCTCCTGTATTAGGTGCATACATGTCCATGAATGTGATAGACTCTTCTTGGATTGACCCCTAACTTTTCATTATACAATGCCCTTTTTGTCTTTTCTTACCCACTTTGCTTTAAATTGAACTTGGCCTGATATGAGTGTTGTTACCCTAACTTTCTTTTCTTTTCTTTTTTATGGAATATCTTTTTCATACCTTCACTTTCAGTCTCTATGTGTCTTTAGTTCTGAAGTGAGCTTTTTTTTTCTTTTTTTCTTGTAGGCATCACATAGATGGGGCTTAGGTCTTTTCTGTGTTTGCTTGTTTGTATCCAATAAGCCACTCATGTCTTTTTTTGGATTTAGTACATTGACATTTAGAGTGATTATTGACAGGTATGTGTTTATTGCAATATTATTACTTATTTTCCAGTGTTTTTGTAGTTCTTTTCTGTTCTTTTCTTTTAGTTTCTACCCTTCTGATTTGAGGATTTTCTTCAGTTTTAGTTTGGGTTCTTTTCTTTTTATTTAGTTTTATATGCATCTATTGTAGATTTTTGACATGTATTTACCATAAAGTTCATATACATCAGCCTATAAGTATACTTGTTTTAAACAGATATGACTTATTTTTAAAGGTCTCTCATTCACCAAGAGTATTGCACTTATATTTTTAGCAGAAAACAGATGTCTTCCTAATCAGCATTCACAATTTTTCCAAGCATGTAACTATAATTTACAACAAAAATCTTAGTGTAAGAGAACTGGATTGAGACACAGAAAACAATGGCAAAAACAGGTACTCTGTTCTAAAAGGTTCTCAAATTCCCTGAGCTTATTTCTCTTCACTAAATGTTTCTTTCTCTTGCCTTTGAGTCATTTATGCCAAGAACCTCAGAGTTCTGTGTAGGAGCAAATGGAAAATATCCTACTAACGAATTTATATGTGTTAGCATTTGTTAATACTAACGAGGCGAGTGATGGAATTGTCACTTTGAAAGACACCCTCTCCAGTGCAAAAACAACCTAAATTCATAAGAAAAGCCAGGAGGAAATCAGAACACAAAACCAGAGACCTATGTACATTCAGCCTTCACACCAACACCATTCTGAAAATTCCGCCAACCAATTCCACCTAGAAGTAACTTTAAATAAGATACCAATTTTCAGCAAAGATAATCCAAGATCATCCAGCCAAGATCATTTAACTGCTTAAGACATTCTCCATTTCTCATCGCTTTTACTCAATAGTAGCATATTCTTGTTTTAGACGAGTTATAACATTGGAAATAGTGCTCACTTAATAGAGAGATATGAACTCTGGATTCAAAGTGTACCTGCTTAAGCATCCAATTTACGAAATACAGAAAAATGGAGTACTTACAGCAGGGTGTCCAGTACAGTAGGTATAGCTGGCGTGCGATTGATAGTGCAAGCTTGCTCTTGGAAAGGAGTATGTATTCCAGGCTGGTTGGTTGCTGTTCCATTGGGAGCTGAAGCCAGGGCTCATGGTCACTCGAGTTTTACTGGTTTGATAGGCTCTCACCGAGGAGCTAGACTATCAAAAAGAAAAAAATGCAATGTAAAGACAGCTCTGTATAGAACCCAAGCCAGCAGTGTATAGCACTGTGCACTCCCATGCATAATCATGGCATAGGATTTGGCTGCTTAAAGGAAATGCCTGATTTCTTAACGGGAGGCATAAGATAGTATTCTGACTGGGATAGAAGTATTTTCTCACTATTAGAATTTTGACTGGATCACAAAGCACAAAGGCTCACTGAAATTAATCTTATTGAAAATAGTTTTTCCTAGTTGTAACATGTAACTCCATCTTTCAAAAATAAGATACACTCTACTGGTGACAGCAATAGTTATATTTTCAATTACATAAATGTCCTTTCATCACAAGGTTCACCTTAGAAATTCACCATTAGTTTTATCTGAACGTGGTAAACAAATATCTTAGTTTACAAAGGTTGGAACAAGGCACAGGTTGGTTCCTGACTCCAAACGGTCTTTAAATTCCATGAGTCTACTGCTCTCCCGTGGGAGACGTCAGCAGAAATCAGGACACATTCCAGCACATTGCTATTACACTACCTATGACAGCAAAATGATTAAGGATTTGAAATCATCATTTACCCCCAACTGGTCCATTGTAATTAAAAGTAAAGGAACAGGAAAATATCAATCAAATTGCCAAATGTTACATATATCCAATTGTTCATAACTGTATATGGGATAAAATGGACTCACTTGTGTCTTCTGTCCTTTGTCCTCAGATGGCCATGGCACATAAAGCATATAATAGTTCCTTTTCACAGAACACTTTCTATCATCAAATTGCAATAGCTGCTTACCCAAGTAGCACAGTAACTTTCACAATAAATTCTATTTATAAATCTATGGGCACATGCCAACTCAATCACTGGGAAATGTGCTAATCTCACTGCCATTATATTCAGGAAACCTAGTGGGGAAGAGATTTTTATCCAAGACTGTGTTTCCCACTGGATGAGGTTCTTATGTCATTAGATACTGAGAAGAACGACTTGTTTAAAGACAGGCTTGAGCGTCTTAAAATAATGAAAACAGATAATTGAGGACCTCAGCAATTTAAGGGCAGTAGTCAGAACTATTTCACAATGGCTTCAAAACATCTGGCAAGGGAAAGGAAAATTTAAATAAATGATTTATTTATAGACGATTTAAAATACTTTGAGCAAAAACTGGAGAACCAGTTAGTTTTTTAAGATAGATACATATTTGCCTCTCTGTCCCCAGTTTCATCCCAACCATCAGCCTAACCATGTATACCACCCAAGTGCTCAAAATGTAACAGGGAGTAACAAATTAGACTCCTTATTAGATCTGTCCCTTTTCCTGTGCTTAGTCATACTGGCCCTGCACATTTTGTGAAAGAATGTTGCCCATAGCCTGAAATACACAGGAGAGCCCATTCTCAGGGCTCCAATCTTTAAGATTTCATTCATGTAGAAATTAAAAAGTTACAGAATAGAGAATAATATTTGTCTTCTTAGAGATTTACTGCAACATATTGACCGGACCTATGTGAACATCTGTAAGAACAAAGGATTCCTAAACCAAGAACAACTAGCCATGCCTATCCCTTATCTTGCCTTTAAAGTGTTTTGCTGAAAACCTTTGAGGGTTTGGGGCTTTTGAAGTATGAACCATCTGTCATCTTCCATGGCCTTGCAATAAAATTTCTCTGCTCCAACTTCTGGCCTTTTGGTTTGTTTGGCCTTGAAAGATGGCAGAGAAGTAGCTGGATGTGGAGTACACATCTCTCTCCATGGATGCATCAAGAATACATCTACAGATGCAACAGTTCTCACAGAACACTGGCTGCTAGACCAGCAGAAAAGAGTATAGAGATCTACGCATCACTAGGTAGATAAAAGAGAAAGAAGGGAAAAGGGGGAAAGTGAGGGGGACCGGTTTGTTGAGCCTCACTGTGCAAGGGGCATACAAACTCGTATTCAGTAACAGACAGCTCGATGAGATGGCTGGGTGCAGCAGCACAAAAGCACAGTCTAACGCACACCTCCTTAGAACGAACCCTTACAGGAGCAGTGGCACTGGATACTTATAAAAGTACGATAGCTGTGCTTGGTTCTAGGTACAGACGCTCCATATTTACATAAAAAGTCCCTATTATTTTTACCACATATACATTTCAATGACTAAATGAGCCCACCAACAAAACTACCTTTGATCTGAAAACATCTTGGTTTCTGCTCCACATCTGTGGACACTAAAAATTAATCACTTTCACTGGCTCATTGGATTCTATAGGTAGCTCCTTCAAGACTCGACATGTTTAGTTACTTTCTCTGTTTTCACATTTAGATTAGTTCTGGGATGTTTAAATTAAGAGAAGCAGGCAATATATGCATATATAAGTGCGTAAATACCCTCATCTCTTAGGTTAATTAAACTCCCAAATAGCATAAGTCTCTACCCAGTGATTTTTATGCATGGGGTCTTATATTCATTTCTCTCTTTGGCAAAGCTCATGCTCAGGTTACACCTGAACTTGGTCAAATTGCTAATGCCTGTGTCTTTTGCGGACCTCTTGTTTTCCTGCTCTCGCACAGCCATCCCAGTGTGGCTCAAACACTGTAAGGTGGTTATGTTGTTTTGTATTGTTTCCTTTCTCTGTAAATTTCAGCTCTCCAACCTGGCTGACAGCCTAATGAGGTCAAGATCATGTGTTACCTTTCCTATAGCTCCAAGGACCTTTCATCCTCCTTGGAGCCTCTAACCCATTTGATCTTTGAAGCCTCTAATCATGTTTATCTCCTCAGCATTGCAATCATCTTTCCCTTTGACTTCACAACCCTTCACGACCCTTCTAGCTGTACCTCGTCTCAACCTTGCTTCTCTTTCTCTTTGCCATAAATGTGGTCTTTAGCCAGGGCTTAATTCTTCGCTCTCTTAGCTTCCGTCCTTTGTGATCTCGTATATGGTCAACAGTTTAAAAAGATATCATTTAACAGTACCAACTCTCTACTAAATTCTAGCTCCAGATCTTAAAATATTTGTTAGATATAAAAGTATAACTATTAAAATATCACCACAAAGGGACTTAAAAGTTGAAATTACACTGTTTAAATTAACTTACTGTTTTACTCTAAGATCTTTTATAATTTCTTAAATTTTGTTAATATTCTGAAACCAACTGCCTTGAAGATTTAAAACAACACTGAAAAAAATAAATAAAACAACATTGACTCATTTATCTGTTTCCCAAGTTCCATCATCAGTGTCACTGAATCCTATTGAATCTTTACAGTAGTTCTTGAATTGGTATTGCCTTTTCCATTCCCATAAGCATTACTCATTTTGGGGGTTTTATCAGTTTATATCTGAATCAATAAAACTACATCAAGAACCTTCTACTTTTAGCCTTGATTAACTGTTCACAACAACACTATTTTTTTTTTCCTAGAAACCTACTTTATTGTGTTACTTCCTGCTGAAAAAAGTGTTCAATGGCTCTCTATTATCTATGAGACAAAGTCCAAAATTGCTAGTGTTTCCTTTGAGACTCTTTCTAATTTGATCATACTCAACACGGCAAATCTTATTTTTGTCCCTTTTCATATACATTCAGGCTCCAAGTAGATTATAAATCCAAATATGATTTGTACAACCATGTCATTGTTGTAACACACCTCCTTCCTAGAATGTCTTCCTCTCCTTTCAGCTCACATTTCCATGACCCTATCAGATTCTACCTTTTCTAGGTTCCAACCCTCAGTCACCAGCCTGTAAGGATTTTTGCTTCTACTAGGCACTGACACGACTGACTTTCTGTCATATTCATCTGGTTCTTTCGTTTGGGTGGCTACCCGTTAAATCAGTGTCATAACTTCTTAAGCACATCATCATCCCTTTTAGTCTGACATATAATTCTTATGTCCTAATATGCATCTTCGAGGAAATTTGTCTCAGCTGTGTTTCCCTAGAAGCGATCACAATGCAAGAACTTGAGTACAAGTAGTTCATTTTGGAAGTGATCCTAGAGAAACTAAGTCAGAGAATGGGAAATGTGACAGAGAAAGGAGGAGCTGATAAGTTATCATCACTGTTATCACAGTAAGTGACTGCTGTAGAGAACTAAGGCTCAATTTCATTGAGAAGCCCTAGGAAACAGTGTAGACCACACTTCAGAGTTATTTTACCCAAAGTGCAAGGAAGATGATATATTTAACCTACAATTCCAATTTGTCACTGAGTGAGGGTTGTTCTTGGAAACACTAATCCCCTGGCATTTCAGGCCTGACCCACACATAGGCCAAAAGAAAGTTCTCATGTATAGAGTTCCAGGATGCTGTTGACATGTTTTTGGAAAGTAACTGACAAGAAAGCACAGGCAGACCAGCATCAGCATTTGCTGCTGAGTACAGGACTCCATCAATTCCTCTATATCTGCCCAAGAACCTCAGACACTCCTTTTCCTTTCAAACCAACAAGAGCAGGACACCAAAAATATTGGTCAAATTGGTTGGACTGCTAACTGCTAAGTCACTTCAGTCGTGTCCGACTCTGTGCGACCCCATAGACAGCAGCCCACCAGGCTTCACCGTCCCTGGGATTCTCCAGGCAAGAACACTGGAGTGGGTTGCCATTTCCTTCTCCAACGCACGAAAGTGAAAAGTGAATGTGAAGTCACTCAGTCATGTCTGACTCTTAGCGACCCCAAGGACTGCAGCCTACCAGGCTCCTCCATCCATGGTTGGACTACACTAGTATTAAAGACTTGAAGGGACAACGCACAAACATATGCTGGGGTAATGAGCAAGCATGGTAGAACATGCTCCAAATAATTAATCATCAGGAAAATGTAAAAATAAAGCTGCAATATGATACCAGTTCACACCTACTAGAGAGGCTGAAACTAACAAGACTGACAACTGTAAGTGTTGGTGAGGTTATTGATGATCTAGAACTTTCATTCCTTGTCAGTGGCAGAGTAAAATGGTATAGCTATTGATTGTTAATTTTTCTTTAATACAATTAAATGCACTTCTAATACTTTAGGGCCCAGCAATTCAACACCCAGTTATTTACTCCCAAGAAAATGTTTTTTACACAAAAATGCTTTTATAAGGGTGACCATGGGGACTTCCCTGGAGGTCCAGAGGTTAAGATTCCAGGCTTTCACCACAACAGATGGTGCAGGTTAGACTCCTGGTCAGGGAACTAGGATTCTGCATGCCATGCTACACAGCATGGCCAAAAAAGAAAAAAGAGTGACCATGGCAGCTATATTCAAAATAGCCCTGAGATGGGATTTACTCAAATGTCTATCATCAGGTAAATGGATTTTTTAATGGTATAGTCATATAGTAGAATACTACCCAGTGATAAAAAAGAATAATCTTCCAGCCCACACAACTACATGATTGATTCTCAAGATCATGCTAAATAAAAGTTACTTGTGATTTCATGTATGTGAAGTTCAAGATAAGGAAAATATATATAGTAACAGAAATAAGAAACTGGCTTAAAAGAACAGTGGGGTGCCACCTCGCACAGGCCCGAGTAGCCATCACTAAAAGCCCCAGTAACAATGCTGGGGAGGGTGTGGAGAGAAGGGGACCGTCCCACACTGGTGGGGACAAAAGCTGGTGCAGCCGCTACGGAGAGCTCAGAATTACCTTATGAGCCAACAACCCCACTCCTGGGCTTATATCCAGACAAAGCTGTAATTCTAAAAGGTTCCTGCACACTTATGCTCACAGTATCACTACTCACAATAACCAAGACATGGAAACAACCTAAATGTCCACTGATCGATGGACGGTACATATACACAATGGAATACTGCTCAGCCTTACAAAGAATAAAATACTGCCGTCTGCAGCAACATGGATGCAACTAGAGATTACCATACGAAGTGAATAAGTTATAAAGAGAAAGACAAATACCATATAATATTACTTATACATGGAATCTAAAATATGGCACAAATGAACTTATCTATGAAACAAAAACAGACTCACAGACATACAGAACAGACTTGTGGCTGCCAAGGGTCGGAGGTGGGGGGGTGTAGGGTAGAAATGGATTGGGAGTTTGGAATTAGCAGGTGCAAGCTAGTATATACAGGATGTATAAACAATAAGGCCCTACTATTTAGTATCTGGAACTACATTCAATATCCTGTGATAATCCATAATGGAAAAGAATATTAAAAAATAATGTATATAAGTATATGACTGAGTCACTTTGCTGCACAGCAGAAATTAATACAACACTGCAAAGCAATGAGACTGTGATTTAAAAAATAAGCAATAAAGTGTCTACTTGGGGAGTGGGGGGCGTTGATTAAAAAGGGGGATAAGGTGATTCTCTAGGGTGACAGGCTCTCCATCTTATTTTGGAGGGTCATTACATGAATGCATACATTTGCCAAAACTCATCAAACTGAACACTTGATATCTGTGCATCTTATTATGTCCCAATTAGATCTTAATCAATGAAAAATACACTGCCACTGCAGAAGGCCGATTCCGAATTTTCTACGGTAATGGAAGGCAGAGATGGCCCAATGATCCCCAAATCCTAGTTCTCTAGATCCCATAATTGGCTAATCTGAGTTCTGCTATCTTTTCCCTCCTTGGCGCACCCTCTGAGAGCAATGCCAGGGAACATCTGACAGCCAAGAGGCAGGCAGCCAGAAAGAGGAGCAAAGAGTCTGGATGAAGAGACTCTGACTAATCGGGAGCTGGCAGAATCGCCTGGGGTCTGCGGCAGGTCAGGGGGGTCGGCACAACAGAAGGGCTCCCGCCATGCTTCCAGGAAGGACAGAGCTCTGGGGGACACTTGCTCTCCTGCGTGCTCAGCACTAGCAAATAAAAGGAAGAGGAGGAAAGAGGCAGAAGGGGTTGGAAACATGCAATGAGGAAGCATGGAATAAGCAACCCTAAGATTTATAGACATAACTGAATGGGTGCTGTGTGGAGATGGTAAGACTCAATGTTTACACGCAATGTCTCTCCTAGGAGACACATTTTAAGTGTTTAGTATTTATAGTGCTATAGCTCATGTATTACTGATAATGTTAGGAGATAGTTCCTACTATTATCTGCATTTTATAGGTGAGGAAACTGAGGTAGAAAGAAATAAGGTAAGTTAAAAACATAAGGTAACATAACTACTAAGCAGTGGGGTTGAGATTCAAATCCAGACAAGCGACTCCATAACCCATGCTCTCAACTACTTGACCATTACACTCAGTTTGGATTTTCTCTGAAACAGATACTAAGGCAAGGATTATTTGCTTGTTTGTTTGGAGGGTTATAAAGAATGGGGAGGAAACAAGTGAGACCGAGTCAGAAAATGAGAATAAAAAATCTGCATGAATGTGTGTTGCTGAGATGCATATTATAAAGTAAAAGGCACTGGATTCTGCTGAAACCACTGGGAAGGGTTCAAAATGCTCCTGAGAATTACCCACAGAAAGATGCTGGAGTGTTTGTGGACTGGCCTCTGTGCTGCACTGGAAATCGTCACCCCCAGCATCTTCAAGCTGTGTTTGGGCACAGGAGGTTGAGCTCTCTTGGCAGCAGAGAAGAGCCTGGGGCAGAAGGTGGAGAGACACACAGGTAAATTAAGATAAGATGCTGTCAGTGTTTGGTGAGAAAAACTGTCCATCACAATTGCAGCTGAAATCAGAGATCAGCCAGGCATGGGTTTGCGGGGATCTGATTGGTCATCAGCGGAAGCTGCTGTAACCACATCTCTAAGAATCCTAAGTGCGAGGGAGATGATCACGGCAGCAATGTTTATCTCTAAGAATCCTAAGTGCGAGGGAAACGATCACAGCAGCAAATGTTTACTGGCATCTGCTGCTGTGTGTCTTGCATCCACTGTCTCTCTAAATTCTCAGCACAATCCAGTGACAAAGGTGTTGTTTTCCCCATTTTACTGATGAAGAAACCAGGATATGCAGTGGTTACACAACTTTCCTAAGGACACACTGCTAGTAAGGATACGGAGCTACGGGTGAAAAGTTCAAAGAGAGCAGAATTAGGATTGGTTATGTGATTAACAACTTGTCATCTCCTAAAGCATAAGGCTTAGGAATGAACCACATACTCCATCTGAAAACGAGATTAAGATAAACCATCATAGGTATAAGTTAATTTAAACATATATAGACAGTCAACAACCCCAAACAGCACGAAGTTGTATCAGATGCAGGCATGAGCACTACCCACTCTGGAATAACATCATCTTTCCCTGTTGGTGACATCATCATCATGGTAACTCAAGGCTCAATTACTATGGTGACACAAGAGCCAACTCAAACTGCCCACATTTAAAAGCTGCACAGTCTCCATCAATGAATGTGCTTCTCAACTGGAAGAAACTGCAAGGTAATTCTAGAAATAACATCAATAAATTTACCCTGAAGTTACTTTTGGTATATTCCCATGGAAACCTAAAATATAGCTCAAGTTAGTCTGAAGGAGAATGTGTCCTTTATAACGAATACTACTAAAATATCTGGAATATACTGCATGAACTAATGGATCAGAGAGGCCTATAATAATGACTGCAGCAGATGTGTTTCAGCAGCATGGCAGCCCAGCTGGTCCTCCCATGGGTCCTCCTGAACACAGCATATGCCTGTGTAGGCATGGTTATCACAGGTGACCTCCCCAGCCAGAGACCGATTGAACCAGCAGTCACTTGACCCAATCTGGGTCAATCAGATGACTTCTGGAAATGAGAAATTCCCATCCAGTGACTTGTGACTCTCCATCGGGCAGTTGAACTAAGCGACGTGAAGGAAGAACAGGAGTCTGGTTGTATGGATACAAAGATAGTCAAAGCCCATCTGGGAAGAGTGAGAGAAGCAACTGCGAAAGCGAGGGCAGGGCTAGAGGGGATGAAAGTTTACAGAGTGATGGAGAGAAGAGACAGGAGACTCCTGCTTCAGGGAGGTGGAAGGGCTGTGTCAGGTCTGAGTGACTCTCATAGCTTTGGTGCCATTCTCTCAGAACATGGCTGCACTCCTGATCCTGTATTCCAGGGTCCAGATATTAAATCCTTCTTCCCTGTTTCAGTGATTTTGAGAAGAAACTGCAATTACATGCTCACTGACTACAGAAAGTGAAAGAAGCAGACGTGTGGAAAGGAGGAGAGTTGAGTGACCACCTGACCAGATGGAGCGAGAAACCAAGGGCTGTCAGGGCCAAGATGCCATAACGTGTTTCAGAGAATCCACTCATCTCCCCTCTGCCTTCACGCATCTGGGCAATTTCTCACAACCACATGGTCACTTTGAGTGCATGGGTATGCTTTCCTCTCATCAGTGCACCGCCATTTTCTCCTATAAAATGCATTTATTGTTTGTCTCCTCTGGCTTTTTTAGTCAGTATTTCCAGTTGGCTTTAGAGATTCAGTGACCCTTCACTGAAGATTTTAAAGTTGCTTCAAACCACAAAGCAAGAATCATACAAATACAAATAAAAAGTGTGAACTGAAAATTACACATAATAATGACATTCTAGGTCAAGCATTTAATGTAAAACGCTACAAACCACATATGAGAAAGACCATGCAGCACACTGTTCAAGACTCATTTCATTAAGGGACATCCCTGGTAGTTGAATGGCAGGGACTCTGTGTTCCCAGAGCAGGGGCCAGGATCCCTGGTCGGGGAACTAGATCCCACATGACACAATTAAGTTGATGCAACTAAAGACCCCACGTGCTACAATTAAGATTGAAGATCCTGAGTGCTGCAACTAACATCAGGCTCTGCCAAATAAATCTTAAATAGAATAAATATTAAAAAGAAATACATTACCTATATCTAGTTTCTACTCCCAAAGGTATCCACACCTATATTTTTTGTGCTATCACCCCCCTCATTGTTAATACTTTTAGCATCACATCATAAACACTGTGGTCCAGGAGGATTAGGAAATGTTCGCACACGTAGACCTATCTGTGCATAAACACACACACACACACACACACACACACACACAGATGTATATACACCCACACACATACATTTCCTAAGTACCACAATGGACTTTTTGGTGAGCAAATGTCAATATGGAGTTCACAGAAAGGCTAAATGACTTCCTGTGCATGTTTATTTCCCTTACAACCCATGAGGAAGTCTAAAAAGAACAGTTTCTCCCCAATAGCTCTCAGTGTTTCAATAGGTTTTTCAAAGTCCTTTCCCCACCCCATGCTCCAAACAAAGGATTCCTGCTGTGTGGTTCTAAAGATTCCACTGACAAGTTGCAGAAAACAGAGCCTGAATGGATGGTGAACCCAGCCCAAGGCCCTCTCTGCTCCCTGTGTGGGACAAGTGGCGACTTTGTTCACTTACAAAGGCTGAGACAGAGAGACAAACTGCCCTGTGGTCTAAGAAGCGGCTTCCACATCAGTCCTTTTAAGTGGATCTCAATTATGACACTCAAAGAAAGGAGGCTGCACAAGGATGTGGGGAGAAACTTTTAAGTCCTTCCCACACCTCCCTACCCCAAAGGAACAGAAAATGTCCTCTTCTCTGATGTCTTGGCTTTTGTTTGCTTGTTTGTTTGTTTTTTAACATGAAGTGAAGTGAAGTGAAAGTCGCTCAGTCGTGTCCAACTCTTTGTGACCCCATGGACATGGAATTCTCCAGGCCAGTATACTGGAGTGGGTAGCCTATCCCTTCTCCAGGGAATCTTCCCAACTCAGGCATCGAACCCAGGTCTCCCAATTGCAGATGGATTCTTTACCAGCTGAGCCTCAAGGAAAGCCCAAGAATATTGGAGTGGGTAGCTTATCCCTTTCTCCAGCAGATCTTCCCGACCCAGGAATCGAACCAGGCTCTCTTGCTTGCATTGCAGGCAGATTCTTTACCAACTGAGCTATCAGGGAAGCTCTTTTTTAACATGGAGCTGTACAAATAAATATTTATTTTTTTAATTTGATTTTTATTTTATATTATAGTTGATTTAAAAAGTTGTGTTAGTTTCAGCTGTACAACAAAGTGATTCAGTTGTATGTGTACATGTGTGTACACTTTTTCAGATTCTCTTCTCATATAGGTTGTTATAGAATGCTGAGTAGAGGTCCCTGTGCCATATGGTAAGTCCCTATTGTTATTCTATTTTATATATAGTAGTGTGTATATCTCCTAATGTATCCTTCCTCCTACCTATCCCCTTTGGTCCCCCATAAATTTGCTTTTGAATTCTGCTTCATATGTGGAATCTGAAAAGATGATACCAATGTATGTATTTGGCTTTTGTAACATTCCTCAAAGATGCGTCTGGCATCTCTTGTTCAGACTCTACAGACTTGCTGCTCTGAGGAAATTGGGCTTTTTTGGTTGTTTTGTTACTGTTGCTCCCCTGACGTGGGGACTGTCTTTATTTTTCCAACACTTCTTTTTTCAGACTGGTCAATACCAAGTATCTGAGGGAGCTGTGCCTATCACAGGCCCTTTCATAAAATAACTGTAAAACATAGTGCTTTCTATGCTTCATTCCACTGTTAATGTCAAGCTGCAGCCTTCAAAGGGTGAGATCTGACAGAAGGTACTGCGTGCCCTACAGGCTCGCATTAGGGCCCTTGCCAGCCACTCCGGGGCTCTCCCAGTTTCAACTAAGGGCTGTCCCCAGACTGTAAATCAGAAGGACCCAAGGGGGCCTTCCTGGGGCAGACCCCTCCCCTATATACTCTGCTTTAGCTCCTCTCTGAAGTACCCAGATGATAGTATCTCCTGCATATTTCCTGAGTTTTTCGGATGCTAAAAAACACCACCAATTGGAAGAAATTAACTCCTTGATGACCATGAACATGTAGCCCCTAGACCTACAGAAGCCTAAGGATTGATGATATTAACCCCTGTGACCTCACCATCAGCCAACCAGAGAACTGTGCAAGGGCTAACACATATCCTGCAGTCCCCCTCCCTCACCTAGCCTTTACAAATGCTCTGCTGAAACCCACTGCAGAGTTCCAGGTTTTTGAACACAAGCCACCCGTTCCCCTTGCTTGGCCCTGCAGCAAAACTCTCTCTGCTCCACACTGTCATGTTTTGATTTGTTTGGCCTCACTGTCCAGCACAAGCACACAAACGTGCATTTGGTAACAACATCAGCAAGGATGTACCAGTGACTCCTGGCTAACTTGTGTTCTGGGACCCACGTTGATCAGAGGCTCTCTCATACACACTGAGAACTGCCACTTCATGATGAGGAAGCCTCTTAGGGGAGTGTAAGAAGAAACCGTGTCCATGACAAAGTACTATTTACAATGACTCACCACCTTGATGACTAGAAAGACGGAGGTAGATGCCCCCCCCCCCCCCGAACCACCACCACCACAATCCAGGGTAGATACTCCAAGAAAAGAACAGCAGGACAATTGAGAGAGGAGGTTGGGCCCTGCCCGGACCACATATTTCTCATTTTTGAAGTCAGAAGACCTCCCAACTACAGGTGCGCAGAAAGGGTCCTTGGAGGTCAAAAAGGGAGTGATGCTAAATGATGCTTACTACCCACAGGTCTTTGTGACAGAATCCATCTTGGCTGAGGGATGCATGTGCACACATGGGAGGATCCTGAGATAAACCAAATACAGACTCAGAACCAGGAAAAGCAACATTTGGCCAAAGGAAATATGGAAGAAGTGTCCCATATAAGTGATTTAAACTATCACGAGGGCACAACTTTCTCTCTGAGTCTGCCAGTGTGTCTACTCACATGTACTCTTTTTTCCCTCCTAATAAACATTTTACTTTTTTCCACTACTTTCTGTCTTTGTGGGAATTCTTCTTCTGCATAATCAAACAGCCAGGGCCTTGTCACTGATCACTGGTCTAGTGGTTAGGATTTGGTGCTCCCACTGCTGTGACCCAGCCTCAATCTCTGACTAGAAACCAAAGCTCCACTTCAAGTTACTGCAGGTCAAGGCCACCTGAGATTAGCATGAGTGTGAACAGAGAAACTTCCACATTCTCTCACTCATTTTCACACAGTTATTTGGGAAAGGACCAGGTAAGTCAGAGCTGGGCTCAGCTCTCTCCCAGCTTTCTAACTTTGGGAGGGTCTCATACCCTTAGGATACTGGTATGCAGGTGCAATTCCTGCCAAGAGGAGAGACTGCTGCTACAAAGACTGTACTTTCTTTCTTGCTCATATAACCTCAGCTCTTAGATATCCCCCTACTTGATGGAGTGGCCATAGGACCAGGGGTGCAGCTTAAAGCGCTAGAAACAGGGATGACTTCTAAGCAAGCAACTGGTGGCACGTGTGCATGCTTAGCTGTGTCTGACTCTTTGTGACTCCATGGACTACATAGCCTGCCAGGATCCTCTGTCCCCGGGATTTCCCAAGCACAAGTACTGGAGTGGGTTGCCATTTCCTCCTCCAGGGGATCTCTCTGATCCAGGGATTGAACCCATGTCTCTTACGTCTCCTCCATTAGCAAGTGGATTATTTACCAATAGCGCCACCTAGGAAGCCCTTAGAAACTGTAACTATGTCTTTTAACCTTTATGTCGGAATTTTTAAGGGCTTGACGGGGTGGGATGTGCCTCCCCGTCATTGGGCACATTTGGGGCAACAGCAGTAACAATATCTGATGGTGAAAGTGGCCCGCCCACTCTGCATCTCTGTGAACTCACGCTGCTGAACGGGAGTGGACTGTTATGAATTAGCTGACAGACTCACACTGCTGTCTTCAAACTCATCCAGCAAGGTGGCTGAACATAGTGTCCCTTCCCAAAGCAGAAAAACTGTGGCATAAATAGAGTAGAAAGAGCAGTAGCTAAGGGTAGAGGAATGAATAAATGGCTTTGTAATAAGGGAAATCTAATACTACATTAATACGGCAGAAGAGGCTCAAGGCAAGGGAAGATACTATCTCTTAGATCAAGGACACAAAATGTCTCGAATTATGAAGTTAGCTGAGACTACTTGTGTTCTCTGGACCCTGAAAAGCTCAAACAGAAGCCTGCCAACCCAGGTGGCCTCCTCCAGGGAGACAGTCTTCATGCAATATGATGATGGATTGCACTAATTATTAATGATTGAATGAGGTTCTACAACATGGCAGGATCTTGTGAGTTGTAGATCACTTTGCTGTGAGGGTCCATGGCCAGAGACCAGGGGATGGGGATGAGGGAGGGGGTGTTGACTAACAGAAAATATATGTTAGTTTCTGCCCGCAGTTCCTGACCAGGGCTCCTAAACCCCCTGGAATTTCCTGGGGGACAGCAGTGTCTCTTGTTCTCATGAGGTGACTCTGGGTGGGCTCCTAGATGAGGGTGGGTCACCAGAAAGACCAACGTGTGATGAGAGCCTTGGAACTTTCAGACCCACCCCCCATTCTCCAGAGAAGGGCTGGAAATGGAGTTAATGATAGACCATGTGTGTGTGATGAAACCTCCATAACAAATGCCACAAATCCGGACCAGGAAGCTTCTGGGGAGATGAAGACATGCAGGGGCCAGGAGAGGGCATGGAAGCTTTATGCCTCTTGCCACAGACTTTGCCCTGTACATCTCTTCAATCTAGATGTTCATTTGTATTTTTAAATTAAATCCTTCTACAATGAATCACTAACCTAGTATGTAAACTCTTTTCCTGAGTTCTATGAGCATCTCTATCAAATTAATGAAACTTGAGGGGCCATGGGCTCCTCTGACCTTCAGCAGTTGGTGAGAAGAACAGGTGACAATATGGACTTGTGATTGGCATACAAAGTGTGTGATGGGGTGGGGGACAGGCTTGCAGGACTGAGCTTTTAACCTGTGGAATCTGACATTATTTACAGGGACACAAGTGCTAGAACTGAGTTAAATATAGGACATCCAGCTGGTGTCACCTAATTGCTTGGATTGGGAAAAATTTTCACACATTTGGTGACCTGAAGTGTCCCAGGTGAAGTGTCCTGTGTGAGTGGTCAAGAAGGGACAGGTAAGGGAGTGTGTTTTCCTATGTGCCCTTCCTGTGCCTCAGCTTCCTCCAAGGTCAAGTTGAACTCATAACAGAACTCACCTCATAAGATTGTTATTGGTATTAAGTAAGTTAATAGGGACATTCCTGGTGGTCCAGGGATTAAAACTTCATCTTACAATGCAAGGGTTGCGGGTTCAGTCTCTGGTCTGGGAGCTAACAGCGTCAGATTACTTGCAGCCAGAAAACCAAAACATTAAACAGAAGCAATAGTGTAACAAATTCAATAAAGATTTTTAAAACGTCCATATTAAAAAATGCAGAAGATAAATAAACAAGTTAATAAAGCCTCTGATAGACTGTCATGCCCATTAGATGTTACTAGTAATTATTATCGAATTAAAATCCTACTATTGGGAGTTCCCTAGTAGCCCAGTGGTAGGTTTCCACGGCCCAGGGTCAATTCTTGGTCAGGGAACTGAGATCCACAAGCCACATGGCCAAAAAAAAAAAAAAAAAAAAAAATCCTATTTACTTCTTTACTTTACTTTTAAAACAATACAAGAAGACAGATTCAGGGAATGGCATTTACGAAAGCCTTCTTTCTTCCTCTCTTTCCTTACCTTTTCCTCCCTCCCCTCCTTTCCTGCTTCTCCCCCTTCCTTTCATCTTTTTCTCTCTTTTCTTCTAAATGAAAAAAAGTCCACTTAGCAAAAGCTAATTTTCTTTATATCTGAGTAACTGAGTTTCACACTTATCTTTCTTCTCCACTAAAAGTCACTTCACAGCTCATTCCTGGCTCAGTGCACACCCAATGAGCCCACCCCTGCTATTGCTCCTGCATGAGTGGGTTGGAGGCTGGAGTCACACAGAACATCCCTGGAGGACCGTCCACAGCCCCAGAGTGACTGAGCCTGCAATCGGCTGATTCCCCAAAATGAAATTAGCCTATAAAAGTGACAATAAGACTAATGGAAAAGATTCTTACAGCTCTTCTAACAGATGAACATCAAGAGGGAAGCTACTTTATCTGTTTGAAGAGGAATTTCCATGCCAGACAGTGAGCAATGCCTGGGCAGGAGTTAAGTGTCTCCTTATCTCTGCAACTGGAACAATATCTAGCTTACAGTAACTGCCCATCATGAATCATCCATCCATTACACACTTATTTCATGAGGGCCAGGTACCCTGTAGAGGCTTCGGCCATAACAATGAGAAAATAATTAATAGAGATTAATAATTAGCAAGGGAGATAAGCATTTGAATAAACACATAAATTACTGATTGTTTTAAAGGGGGAAGACATAATAAAATGAGAATGTACAGCAGGGGCCTTATCATGACTTGGAGGAAGCAGAGGAAGCTGTTGGCTTTAAACTGAATGAACTGACTTTAAGATAAAATCTGGAAGACAGAAAGTAATGCCTGAGATGAAGAGAAGATGGAGACACTGAAAGAATGGCCCTGAGCATGTGCAAGGGGGCAGCTCACGTGGCAGTTCAGTGTGACACCACATGTGAAAATAAACTAAAATGGACTAAAGATTTAAATGTAAGACCAGAAACCATCAAACTCCTAGAGGAAGACACAGGCAGAAAAATCCTTCACAAAAATCCGAGCAATATTCTTTTTTGATCTGTCTCCTAAAACAAAGAAAAGAAAAGCAAAAATAACAGACGGGACCTCACTGAAATTAAAAGCATTAGCACAGCAAAGGAAACCATCGAAAAAGTGAAAAGACCACCTGCTGAACTGAAAAAATATTTTAAAGGATACCACTAACAAGGAGTTAATACCCCAAATATATAAACAGTTCATATAACTCAATATCACAAAAGCAACGAAATTAAAAATTGGGTAGAAGATCTAAATATGTATTTTTCCTAAAAGGAAACACAGATGGCCAATGGGCACATGAAAACATGCTCAACTGTTAACTGTCAGAGAAATTCAAATTAAAACCACAACGAGGTATCACTTTACATCTGTCAGAATGGTCACAAACAACAAATGTTGGTGAAGATGTGGAGAAAAGGGAAGCCTTCTACACTGTTAGTGCAATGCAAATTGATGCAGCCAGTGTGAAAAATGACCCAAGATGGACGGGCCATGATGGAGAGTTCTGACAAAACGTGGTCCACTGGAGAAGGGAATGGCAAACCACTTCAGTATTCTTGCCTTCAGAACCCCATGAACAGTATGAAAAGGCAAAAAGATAAGACACAGAAAGATGAACTCCCCAGGTCGGTAGGTGCCCAATATGCTACTGAGATCAGTGGAGAAATAACTCCAGAAACAATGAAGAGATAGAGCCAAAGCACAAACAACACCCAATTGTAGATGTGATTGGTGATGTAAGAAAAGTCTGATGCCATAAAGAGCAATATGGCTTAGGAGCCTGCAATGTTAGGTTCATGAATCAAGACAAATTGGAAGTGGTCAAACAGAAGACGGCAAGAGTGAACACTGACATTATAGGAAATGGTGAATTTAAAATGGGGAAATGGGTGAATTTAACCCACATGGAATAGGTGAATTTAACTCAGATAACCATTATATCTACTACTGTGGGCAAGAATCCCTTAGAAGGAATAGAGTAGCCATCATAGTCAACAGAAGAGTCTGAAATGCACTACTTGGATGCAATCTCAAAAACGACAGAACGATCTCTGTTCATTTCCAAGGCAAACCATTCAGTATCACAGTAATCCAAGTCTATGCCCCGACCAGTAATGCTGCAGAAGCTGAACTTGCAACGGTTTTATGAAGACCTACAAGACGTTTTAGAACTAACACCCAAAAAAGATGTCCTTTTCATTATAGGGGACTGGAATGCAAAAGTAGGAAGTCAAGAAACACCGGGAGTAACAGACAAATTTGGCCTTGGAGTACAGAATGAAGCAGGACAAAGGCTAATAGAATTTTGCCAAGAGAACACACTGGTCATAGCAAACACCCTCTTCCAACAACACAAGAGAAGACTCTACACATGAACATCACCAGATGGTCAACATCGAAATCAGATTGATTATATTCTTTGCAGCCAAAGATGGAGAAGCTCTATACAGTCAGCAAAAACAAGACTGGGAGCGGACTGTGGCTCAGAACATGAACTCCTTATTGCCAAATTCAGATTTAAATTGAATAAAGTAGGGAAAACCACTAGACCATTCAGGTATAATCTAAATCAAATTCCTTTTGATTATACAGTGGAGGTGAGAAACAGATTTAAGGGACTAGATCTGATATAGACAGATCTGATAGACTACACTAGATCTGATAAATCTGGTAGACTAGATCTGATAGACTCCCCGGTAGCTAAAACAGTAAAGAATCTGCCTACAAGGCAGGAGACCAGGGTTCGATCCCTGGGTTGGGAAGTTCCTCTGGAGAAGGGAATGGCAATCCACTCCAGTATTCTTGCCTGGAGAATTCCATGGACAGAGGAGCCTGGCGGGCTACAGTCCGTGGAACTGCAAAGAGTCAGACATGACTGAGCAACTAACATACACACAGTCTGATAGACAGAGTGTCTGATGAACTATGGACAGAGGTTCGAGACACTGCACAGGAGGCAGGGATCAAGAACATCCCCAAGAAAAATAAATGCAAAAAAGCAAAATGGCTGTCTGAGGAGGCTTTACAAATAGCTGGGAAAAGAAAAGAAGCAAAAAGCAAGAAAGAAAAGGAAAGATATACCCATTTGAATGCAGAGTTCCAAAGAATAGCGAGGGGAGATAAGAAAGCCTTCCTCAGTGATCGGTGCAAAGAAATAGAGGAAAACAATAGAATGGGAAAGACTAGAGATATCTTCAAGAAAATTAGAGATACCAAGGGAACATTACATGCAAAGATGGACACAATAAAGGACAGAAATGGTATGGACCTAACGGAAGCAGAAGATATTAAGAAGAGGTGGCAAGAATATACAGAACTGTACAAAAAAGATCTTCAAAGCTCAGATAATCATGATGATGTGATCAGTCACCTAGAGCCAGACATCCTAGAATGTGAAGTCAAGTGGGCCTTAGGAAGCATCACTATGAACAAAGCTAGAGGAGGTGATGGAATTCCAGTTGACCTATTTCAAATCCTAAAAGATGATGCTGTGAAAGTGCTGCACTCTATATGCCACCAAATTTGGAAAACTCAGCAGTGGCCACAGGACTGGAAAAGGTCAGTGTTCATTCCAATCCCAAAGAAAGGCAATGCCAAAAATGCTCAAACTACCACACAATTGCACTCATCTCACACGCTAGTAAAATAATGCTCAAAATTCTCTAACCTAACCATCAACAATACATGAACCGTGAACTTTCAGATGTTCAAGCTGGACTTAGAAAAGGCAGAGGAACGAGAGATCAAATTGCCAACATCCGCTGGATCATCGAAAAAGCAAGAGAGTTCCAGAAAAATATCTATTTCTGCTTTACTGACTATGCCAAAGCCTTTGATTGTGTGGATCACAATAAATTGTGGAAAGTTCTGAAAGAGATGGGAATACCAGACCACCTGACCTGCCTCTTGAGAAACCTGTATGCAGGTCAGGAAGCAACAGGTAGAACTGGACATGGAACAACAGACTGGTTCCAAGTAGGAAAAGGAGTACGTCAAGGCTGTATACTGTCACCCTGATTATTTAACTTATATGCAGAGTACATCATGAGAAACACTGGGCTGGAAGAAGCACAAGCTGGAATCAAGATTGCCAGGAGAAATATCAATCACCTCAGATATGCAGATGACACCACCCTTATGGCAGAAAGCCAAGAAGAACTAAAGAGCCTCTTGATGAAAGTGAAAGAGGAGAGTGAAAAAGTTGGCTTAAAGCTCAATGTTCAGAAAACAAAGATCATGGCATCTGGTCCCATCACTTCATGGGAAATAGATGGGGAAACAGTGGAAACAGGGTCAGACTTTATTTTGGGGGGCTCCAAAATCACTGCTGATGGTGATTGCAGCCATGAAATTAAAAGACGCTTACTCCTTGGAAGGAAGGTTATGACCAACCTAGAGAGCATATTTAACAGCAGAGACATTACTTTGCCAACAAAGGTCCGTCTAGTCAAGGCTATGGTTTTTCCAGTGGTCATGTATGGATGTGAGAGTTGGGACAGTGAAGAAAGCTGAGCACCACAGAATTGATGCTTTTGAACTGTGGTGTTGGAGAAGACTCTTGAGAGTCCCTTGGACTGCAAGGATATCCAACCAGTCCATCCTAAAGGAGATCAGTCCTGGGTGTTCACTGGAAGGACTGATGTTGAAGCTGAAACTCCAATACTTTGGTCACCTCATGCAAAGAAGTGACTCATTGGAAAAGACCCTAATGCTGGGAAGGATTGGGGGCAGGAGGAGAAGGGGACAACAGAGGATGAGATGGTTGGATGGCATCACTGACTCAATGGACATGGGTTTGGGTAAACTCCAGGAGTTGGTGATGGACAGGGAGGCCTGGCGTGCTGCGATTTATGGGGTCGCAAAGAGTCGGACAGGACTGAGTGACTGAACTGAACTGAACTGAGACAGCATATTAAAAAGCAGAGACATTCCTTTGCCAACAAAGGTCCGTCTAGTCAAGGGTATGGTTTTTCCAGTAGTCATGTACGGATGTGAGTTGGACTATAAGGAAAGCTGAGCACTGAACAATTGATGCTTTTGAACTGTGGTGTTAGAGAAGACTCTTGAGAGTCCCTTGGACTGCAAGGAGATCCAACCAGTCCATCCTAAAGGAGATCAGTCCTGGGAAGGACTAATGTTCAAGCTGAAACTACAATACTTTGGCCACCTGATACAAAGAGCTGACTCATTTGAAAAGACCCTGATGCTTGGAAAGTTTGAGGGCAGGAGGAGAAGGGGATGACAGAGGATAAGATGTTTGGATGGCATCACTGACTCATGGACATGAGTTTGAGTGGACTCCAGGAGTTGGTGTTTGACAGGGAAGCCTGGTGTGCTGCTGTATATGGGGTCGCAAAGAGTTGGACACAACTGAGCGACTGAACTGAACATGTGAAAAAAGTCTGAAGGTTTCTCAACAAACTAATAGCTAAATTACCAAATGAATCAGCAATTTCACGCCTATGTATATATGCAAAAATACTCTCACTAATTCAGAAAGATACAAGCACCCTCACATTCATTGAAGCATCATATACAATTGCCAAGATATGGAAGCAACCTAAGTGTTCATCAACAAATGGACAGATAAAGAATATGTGGCATGTGTATAAAACTAAAGGTTACTCAGCCATAAAAAAGTATAAAATACTGCCATTACAGCAACACAGGTGAACCTAGAGAGTACAATGTTTACTGATAAGTTGGAGAAATACAAACATTGTATTATATCACTTATTTGTGGAATTTAAAAAAATAATACAAATAAATGTCAATGCAGAAGAGAAACAGACTCACAGATACAGGGAAAAGGTGTCCCATGACAAAAGAGAGGGGTAGGGTGGGGAGGGAGGTGTGGGGGGTGGTTCAGGATGAAGGGGGCACATGCATACCTATGGCCGATTCATACTGATGTATGGCAAAAACCATCACAATACTGTAAAGTAATCATCTTCCAATTAAAATAAATAAATTAAAAAAAAAATTGCTGGTTACCAAAGTAGAGAGATGGAGAAGGCAATGGCAACCCACACCAGTACTCTTGCCTGGAAAATCCCATGGACAGAGGAGCAAAGAGTCGGACACGAGTGAGCGACTTCATTCCACTCACTTCACTCACTTCATACTTTATCACTGGAGAAGAAACTGGAAACCCACTCCAGTATTCTTGCCTGGAGAATCCCATGGACTGAGGAGCCTGGCAGGCCATGGTCGATGGGGTCACAGAGAGTCAGATATGACTGAAGTGACTGAGCAAAAAAAAGTAGAGAGAAACGGGAGAAGAAGCAAATTTGGGGAATGGGATTAAGAGCCGTAAACAATCATGTATAAAATAGATAACAAGGCTAATATACCAGAGAATACAAGGAAATATTGCCATTATCTTATAATAACTTAATAATAGAGTATAAGCTGTAAAAATACTGAATTGATATGCTGTACACCTGAAATCAATATAACATTTTAAATCAACTATATTTCAATGAAAAAAAACGAGAAAAATAATTTTGAGCAAATAGAAGATGAGATGTCTACGTGTCTACCATATGGAGAAACCTGGGTTTGGCATTCAGTATAAAATTCTGGACTGGAGATTCAGAAGTCATGAGTAACTAACAGCATGCAAACGGACTGATTTGCAAAGGCATAAATCTTAAAGCTATCATCAAAGTTATTAGGATAAGCTTAAGATGATGAGCTAATTCAATTAGACCCAGTATCCAAAAAAAATAAAAAAAGAATTCTCATCAGCCAGAGACATAAGGAGTAGCTTATTAGTGGAAAATTCGATAAAATTACTGCTTCCATGCTGCAAAGTATGGCAAAGTACCAGGAGTCATTTATCACTGGCATCAAGCTTGTTCTAACATTAATACCACTCATTGAGTTCCCACTTCAAAGGATACAGATGATGGGTAGTTTTCATTCTAAGGAAAACAGTGTACTCTCTACCAGCCATGAAAGCCATCACAGATGGAAAAGCTGGACTTGAGTGTCAGAGAATGAAGGCTGCAGTAACAAACGAATCTTAGTAAAAAGTTGCAATCATCACCTAGGAACTGTACTCCTACCCCATCACTTCAGTGGCAATGACCCTTCAATGCATACTTTCCAAGAAATCTTGACAGACTTTATGCCTCCTCAGCACTTTTACCATGTATGCTGTAGAATGTTATCATGCATTTATTACACACTCTTTCATCAGCTATTTAAATAACAGGCATTTATTGTTTATGCACCACGAGCAAAGCACTGTGCTAGGTCCTGTATAAGTCACGAGGAAGTGACTGATTCTCATGCTAGTTATGTGTCTTATCTATTTGGATATGTCAGTAGACGTGTGCGTGCTCAGTCACTCAGTCCTATTCGACTCTTTGTGATCCTATGGACTGCGGCTTGCCAGGCTCCTCTGTCCATGGAAACTTCCCAGGCAAGAATACTGGAGTGGGTTGCCATCTGCCAGAGGATATTCCCAACCCAGAGACTGAACCTGGATCTCTTATGCCTCATGCATTGGCAGGTGGATTCTTTACCACTGTGCCACCTGGCAAGCCATATCAGTAGATAGTAAATATTTATTGGAAAACAAACTGCCCCTGCTAATCTCTTGTCATTAAAATTACACTAGTTTTCAAATCTTCCATTGAAACGTGAGCTGTTCTATGAAGTGTTACTCAATGTGTAGCCTAGCAGCAAATATTAATTGCTCTTACACCTTGATCATCACATTTTGGAACTAATAGCTTTTTTTTTTTTTTTTGGTGGCATGTATATCAAAGTTCAAAAGTATTAGAATAATGTTCATTTAAACATTTATATCTTACCCTATTACAGACAGACAGACAGACACACACACACACACACATTCCATCACCTTTTAGAACAGGAGCAGGGAAAGTTTTTTTGTTTTTTTGTTTTTTATATTATAGTCCAGATAGTAAATATTATAGTCTTTTGGGCCATACAGTCTTGGTAGCAATCCTTATTTGACTCTGCCATTGTAAGATGAAAGCAGCCTTAGGCAATCTGGAAAAGAATGGACAGAACTATGTGCCAATAAAACTTTATTTGCAAAAACAGGCAGTGGGCAGGATGTGGCTTGCTATAATTTGCTGAACCTTATTTTATATAGTCAAATTTTTTCATTATTTCTGTACTTTCCCTAACAACTAGCATAATGGTGTGAAACATAAGTCCCTGAAAGAAAGGACTTCGAATCAATTAATCTATTAAAAAAATAATATATACAAAAATTTCATTGAAGCATAGTTGATTTACAATGTTGTGTTAATCTCTGCTGTATGTGATTCAGGAATACATATGTATTCTCTCTCACATCCTTTTCCTTCGTGGTTTATCACATGATATTGAGTACAGTTCCTGTGCTATATAGTAGGACTTTGTTGTCTGTCCGTTCTATATAACATATTTGAGTAATTATACAAAGCAATTAATTTTGAAATTCACAGGGAGGAAACAATCACCAAGATGATGTATCTGTAAAAACAGTGGTATTGATGAGCTTGACAGAGAAAACCGTGTTTTGGTGGAAAAATTAATATATCAAATTTTGCTTCATGATTTGGTGGTGATTGAGTCACTCAGTCATGTCTGACTCTTTTGTGTCCCCGTGGACTGTGGCACACCAGGATCTTCTGTCCATGGGACTCTCCAGACAAGAATACTGGAGTGGGTTGCCATTTCCTTCCCCAGGGGATTTTCCTGACACAGGGATTGAACCCATGTCTCTTGCATTGCTGGTGGATTCTTTACCCGAGTCACCAAGGAAGCCCATTTTGCTCCATACACCTATCCTACTGAAACAAAAATGAATAGGTCTAAACATAAAGTTGAAGAATTGTAGGCTAGAGTGGTATATTTGTGACCCTGGAGCAAAAGCAAAATATTTGAGATTATTTTATAAGATCATATTCCTGAGAAGCTAAGTCAATAAATAAATGAACATCATAGAAATAAAAAAGAATCAGAAGGCTGAGAACCTGGGGTCAGTTTTAGGGAAAAGTAAATTTTCAACTATGGGACTGCTCTGGATTGAACTGTTTTCATCCCAAATTCATATGTTGAAGGCCCAGTCCCCACTAACCACTGTATGAAGAGATGGGGCCTTTGAGAGGTAATCAGGTTCAGATGAGGTCATGAGGGTGTGTTCCCCATGATGATATGAGTATCTTCTCAATATGAGACGCCAGAGAGCTTACTTCCTCTTTTTATCCGTACCAAGTGAGGACATCACAAAAAGGCAGCTGTCTGCAAGCCAGGAAGAGGACCCTCACCAGGGAACAGAATTTGCCTGCATCCTGATCTTGGACTTCACAGCCTCCAGGACTGTGAGAGACAAATTCCTGTTGTTTAAGCTACCCAGGCCGAGATGTCTTGTTATGGTAGCCTGAGCAGACTAATATAGTGGTAGAGGAGAAAGTTGGTTAGTCAGTATTAACTAGTACATTCACCTTTAAAGGAATCCCATTCTGTAAGTATAATTAAAATTTTTAAAAGTGTTTCACAACCGTATCTCAGTCCTCAACAAAGGGGGGAGAAAAAAAGAAAACTTTAAGATTTTCTTCTTTCTTTAGTACTGCCACAAATCCAATTCACACTAGAGACAATGCTTGCAAATATGAGAAATGGAGTTTAAGGTTTAGGCATATGTATGTAAATTCACCTGCATGTCCAGATACACAGTATACTATATATGTATATATGGAGTCACAAAGAGTGGGACATGACTGAGTGACTGAACTGAACTGATACAATTTTACTATTATCACTGCAAATTAGCTCTGATTCACTCAGAGTTGAAGGCTGAGCATCTAAGAATTAATACTTTTGAACTATGGTGCTGGAAAAGACTCTTGAGAGTCCCTTGGACAGCAAGGAGGTCAAACCAGTCAATCCTGAAGGAAATCAACCCTGAATATTCACTGGAAGGACTGATGCTGAAGCTGAAGCTCCAATCCTTTGGCCACCTGACGTGAAGAGCTGACTCATTAGAAAAGACTTTAATGCTGGGAAAGATAGAGAGGAGGAGGAAGAGGGGGTGACAGAGGGTGAGATGGTTGGATGGCATCACCGACTTGATGGACATGAGTCTTAGTAAACTCAGGGAAGCCTGGCGTGCTGCAGTCCATGGGGTCAACAAGCAGTCAGACACAACTGAGCAACTGAACACCACCACCACCCAGAGTTATGCATAAGGAGAGTTTTCTTCATCTCTTCTGTTCCTTCAGATATAATATAGTGAGAGTTTGCTTAGGAATCCTCACAGTTTCCAGGGAATAAGAAAGAAGTGAGCAGGCTCTTGGAAGACAAGAACACAAGAAAAAGAAATAAGTAAACTTGCAAAGAAGCACTGTTCACTTTATATGTGTGTTTATACACATGTGCATATAACATACATAAACTTACAAAAATACACACAGAGTAAAAAGAGATGGAGAAAGTGAACATGTTGTCATTGCCTAACATTGTGTAAACATTATTAAATTCACCTCTATGACAACTGTTTTTGAGGTCATTCTTGAGGACTCTGAGGCTAGAGCTAGCAAGGAGTGAAACTAAGTTTTGTTTTTCAAACAGTTTTAAAAATTTTATTGGAGTAGAGTTGATTTACAAAATTGTATTACTTTCAGGAGTACAGCACAAGTATTTCAGTTGTACCTATATATATCCATTTTCTTTCATACTCTTTTCTCATATAAGTTATCACAGAATATTGAGTACAGTCCCCTGTGCTATACAGTAGGTCCTCGTTGTTATGTTATATACAGTAGTATGTGTGTGTTACCTCCACCGCCACCACACATGTTCCTCATCCTCTTTGCTATATCACCCCCAGCTCAATGCAGAAATCTCAAAACCAGAAGCAGGAGAAGTAGCCAGAAGGATCAAGAAATACTGAACAAATAAGAGAAAGTGAGAGGGAGAAAAAGAAAAATTGATGGGAAAGGGCCCACACGAACCAAGTTCCCATCTGAGGATTTACTGTAAGGGAGCTAGTGGCTGCGTGGGACTGGACAGTACCTACCAGTCCTGCTCATCTTGTGACGGCAGCTTCTTGGGGATGCTCTGTGCTCACTGGCTGAGGAACTGTTGTTTTCTAACTCTCTGACCCTTTGCCAGGCTATCCTCTCCCCCAGTCTCCAACATTCCTACTGAAATAATGGGAAGGCATTGTACTTGATAATGGAAGGCCATTCACCCTCTGCTGGCACATTCATGGCCGATGGAAGGCAAGCTGCTTCCAAAATGGCTGCCTTGAGGTTGCAGGCATAGTTTTAAGAATTTTATTGAAATATGGTTGATTTACAATGCTGTATTAGTTTTGGGTTGACAGCAATGTGATTCAGTTATATGTATTATATATGTGTATAGATATTTTTGGGGTTTCCCCAGTGGCTCAGCAGCAAGGAATCTGCCTGCAATGCAGGAGTTTCAGGAGATGTGGGTTCAATCCCTGAGTCTGGAAGATCCCCTGGAGAAGGGAACAGAAACCCATTCCAGTATTCTTGCCTGGAGAATCCCATGGACTGAGGAGCCTGGCAGGCTACAGCCCACAGGGTCGCAAAGAGTTGTACATTACTGAAGCGACTGAGCATCCACACATGCATATATATATACCTTCTCTTCCATTACAGGTGATTATAAGATAGAGTACAGTTCCCTGTGCTGTAGAGTAGGTCCTTGTTGGCAGATATTAACATAAGGGAAGGCTGGAGCTTACAGGAGGAGCTTTTGAGTGGGAAATTGCCTCAAAAGTAAACTAGCAAACATTGGGAAGCTGGAATAAAACTGACACAAGAGTTTCAGCGAAGCTCCTGTTTGCTGCACCTGCAGCAGATGGTGACTCTGTCTGCAAGAAGGGGATCTGGCAGACAAAGACTCGAAGAGAAGGAGAAACGGTCAGTTCTTAGAGCAGCCCGGAAACACCCAGGTAAGTGTGTGAGAAATGCCTGGAAATTCAGCACATCACTTCGGAAGTTGCTATGTGAGTAGGAAAGATAAATGGGAGTTATCTGTATCTCCACAGTGTGAGAACTGCCAGGATTGCAGAATGATCTGCAGGTGGTACATCAGCACTTTCAGGCAGAAACTCTGATTTGCTAATTTGATTTTGAAGATTTGTATTTTTTATTCTTCTCTGGGATGGGTAAGCAGGTACAGAAGATAAGCAGGTACTGAAGATATTTCCATCATAAAAGGAAATATATGTCGCTCAGTTAAAGGATCAAATCCATAAATTAAAAAAAAATCAAAATAATCTTCAGTCAATCATGGTTAAAATTAAGCAAGGCATGAATTTTGCCCGCATAAATCAAAATTAAATGTCTTTAAATTTAAAAATGTCATATTTTAGTCTAATTAAAAATGTCATTAAGTATTGTGAATATTATGGGTGTATGTGTGTGTATGTGCCCTGACATTTTTATTCCATCTAGAAGCTTCAGTACAGGAAAATGTACAATTTTGGTTAATTGTTGTAAAACATTGAGCTAGTAAACTTCCTCAGCTCCACACCCACATTCCTAACTGCTTCCACCAATGACTATGAACCTTTGTCCTTTCTGTTCATCCACTCGTACTCAGGTTTGGGGTTCACAAATGTTTTCTAAATGCAGCTGAACTTAAAAAATTGTTTTCAAAGGCATACATTTAGTTATGGTATTACACAGAGAAACAAACAACAGTGTGGAGCAATAGCCACAGTTCTTCTGATGGCCCCCAAGGCCCTCCTTGATCTTGACCTCCCAGGCTGACCTCCTCTCCCCCAACTCTCCCTCTTAGTCACTCTGCTGCAGCCACACTGGTCTCCCTGCTGTCTCTAAAGTATCCTCAGTATGTTCTTGCTTCAGAGAGTTGGCGCTGGCTGTCCCTTTATCCTAGAAAAAAACTCTTCCTCCAGACATCTTACCATGTGTTTAAATGTCGCTTGCCAGCCTGTATAAAATGACACAATGCCCTCCACTCCCTTGTTCTGTGTGGTGGGCAGGATGCGGAGACGGTCTTCACGGTCCCTCCCCATCTTGCTGTATGTGCCTTCCATACAGTGTCTGTGCCTCCCAGAGCTGTGAGAACGATGGTTCTCACTTCCTTGATTAGGTTGTTCTATAGCACAGAGGATTTTAACTGAAGGAAGATTATCTGGGTGGACCTGACCTCTCCATGTGAGTCCTTTAAATCTGAGTCTAACAAGTCAAAGACAGAGAAAGAAAACTCTTCATGGCAGCAAAGAGCTTCTCCTGACTTTTTTTTTCTACCATGCTGCTTGTAAGATCTTAGTTCCCTGACCAGGGATGGAACCTCTGCCCCCCTGCATTGGGAGCTCACAGTTCTAACCACTGGACTACAAGGGAATTTTCTCCTGCTGATCTTGAAGAAGCAACTGTCAGATTGTGAATGGGACTACATGGCAGGAAATGGTGAGTGGCTTCTAGGAGCTGATGACAAGCCTTGGTAGGCATACAGTGAAGAAACACTGATCTTAGTCCTATGAACGAAATGAACTGAATTTAGTTAGCCAACAACTTAGAAGAGCTTAGAAAGGCTCCCACCCCTCAGATTCCATAGCAGACACCCGGATTTGCCATGTTAGACTCCTGATCAAAGGAAAGGTGATAAATTTGTCTTATTTCAAGATGCTAGGTTAGTGGTAATTTCTTACACAGCCACAGAGAATGAATACAACCTTTAAAAGTTATCTCCAAAGCACCTATCTCCACCTGGTGAAATATCCATTGACTTTTTTATGTATTCTCTCTCTCCCTTCACTAGAATGTGGAGTCCATGAAGGCACAGATCTTTACGGCTTTCTTCACTATGGTATCCTCACATCCTAAACAATGTTTACAACATGGTGGGCTCTTACTGAATATTTATTGAATAAATGAAGAAAACTGCATCTGAAGAGAGTGGATGCTTCCTTCAAAACAGGCAAGGCAGAGTAGTGTCTGATGGCACTCAGAAAAGAGGAAGGGTCCCTTTCAGGGAGCTGGCGATTGTCGCACCATACCTCTTAGCATCCCTCCTTTCTCCTCTCTTGGAAATAAGGTAGAGCACACCTCTCCCAGGAATGAGACTCTCAGGTCTCCACAGCAAATGCAAGAAAGTAAGTGCAGCATTGCTGAAGGATTCACAGGAAATCTTCAGAACCAAAATGAACCCCCAACCAAAACGCAAACCAAACCATAAGAAGATACTACCTCACACCCACCAGGATGGTTACTATCAAAAAACCCAAACAAACAAACAAACAAGAAACAAAATAACAAGTGTTGCTAAGGTTGTGAAGACATTGAAACTCTGTGTACTATTGGTAGAAGTCTAAAATGGTACAATCGCTATGGACAACAATAGGCGGGTTCCTAGAAAAATTAAAAATACAACTTCCATATGATCCAACAATTTCACTTGTGAGCACATACTCAAAATAACTGAAACAGGGTGTCAAAGAAATATTTTCACATCCATGTTTACAGCAGCATTATTCACAATGGTAAAACACTGAAGCAACCCAAGTGTCTATAGACAGATGAATGAATATGCAAAATACAGTTTAAACATAAACATAGAATATTATTCAGCTTTTAAAAGGAAGGAAATTCTGACATATGCTAAATATGCATGGACTTTGAGGACATTACACTAAAAGAAAGAAATCACAACAATACAAATGCATTTAATACTGTTTAAAGATGGTAAATTTTATTTATATGTGCAATACCACATATAAATAAAAATGACCCTTCAGTTAAGTTCAGTTGCTCAGTCATGTCCGACTCTTTGCGACCCCATGAATCACAGCACGTCAGGCCTCCCTGTCCATCACCAACTCCCGGAGTTTACCCAAACTCATGTCTATTGAGTCGGTGATGCCATCCAACCATCTCATCCTCTGTCCTCTCCTTCTCCTCCTGCCTTCAATCTTTCCAAGTATCAGGGTCTTGAGTCAGTTCTTCACATCAGGTGGCCAAGGTATTGGAGTTTCAGCTTCAAAATCAGACCTTCCAATAAACACCCAGGACTGATCTCCTTTAGGATGGACCTTTGTTGACAAAGTAATGCCTCTGCTTTTTAATATGCTATCTAGGTTGGTCATAACTTTCCTTCCAAGAAATAAGTGTCTTTTAATTTCATGGCTGCAATCACCATCTGCAGTGATTTTGGACAAATATATATATATACACATATATATATATATATATAATCCAGTAGTTAACATGATGCTTGAAACTTAAAAACAAAAAAAATACATAACCAGAGAAGCAATGCTGTAGGGAATTCAAGGCTAAAATCAGCAAAATGGGGAAAACTGGATAGATATTTCCTACAGATAAAGGAATAACCTACCTAACAGAAGGAACCTTAAAAACTTTAAGTATATATTGACATGTATTTTAAGAGCAAAAAGAAGTAAGATGAAAGGGAAAGTGGGCAAATGCACAGCTAGATCAGAAAAATTTAACTTGCCTATCTAAGAAATAGATCAAATAAAGCAAAAAATGGCAGTGCTGTAGACTACTTAAATATAATAAAG
Organism: Okapia johnstoni; assembly: GCA_024291935.2. Taxonomy (NCBI): domain Eukaryota; kingdom Metazoa; phylum Chordata; class Mammalia; order Artiodactyla; family Giraffidae; genus Okapia; species Okapia johnstoni. Next base: position 2,857,570 of record CM044323.1, on the reverse strand, counting down.
AGGCTAATACATGTATAGTAATTTATGCTCCAAAAATAGAATATACATTTTTTCAGAAGACATATATTTTATTGACTAAAATGGACTTTCTCTTAGATCATCAAAAAAGAAGAGGGCTTATAAGTTATTCTCAAATGTCACAGTGGAAAGAAAATGGAAATTCATGCATAAATATCTCTCCTCTGTCCCTGAAAATCAAGGAAACAAACTAAATAAAATAGAAGAAAGGAATTAATGAAAGAAAGTTATGAAATACACACCCAATAAAAAGTGAAATTTATTAAAGTTGAAAGTCAGTTTTCTTAAAAATTCACTAAAAGACAGGGAAAAGAAAACTTGAAATTATGATTTCCTGAAGAAGAAATAAGGATGAAAGACATCAACTTCAGGAGAAAAGAAAAAAGACACAATGAAGCAAACTTTAAAGGGGGAAAGAAGCAAACAACTTATAGAAGATTATTTGAATAAAATTTTTTATAAAGAAAGAAAGGAAGAAAAGAAAAATTATTTTTAATTTTAAGCCAGTATATTAAACAAACAATATTACATGAGAAATATGTATTATACACTATATACACTATTATTGGCTTGCAAAGAACAATCAAAAGAAGTAAAACTCTACCTTCAAGATCAACAGACTCACACAGATTTAGATACTGGTTTCATCAAAACTTGAATGAGCATAGTATATTTCACATACATATCATTATATCCATATACAGATAATCATAAAAGAGAGAAAGAAAACTACACAACAGATTACATAGGTTGGCTGCAGAGGCAACTGAGATTCAATTCATTTATGAACATAAATTCAAAACTACTAAATGAAATATTAACAACTTAATCCAGCTGTATTCTAAAAGAAGAGCACTTCAAGATCAAGTTTCAGGGGTTTCAGAATAATTGAAATCTAACTAATATAATCTACCTATTGTTACTAGCCAACTTGGAGAAGGAAATGGCAACCCACTCCAGTGTTCTTGCCTGGAGAACCCCAGGACAGAGGAGCCTGGTGGGCTGCCATCTATGGGGTCACACAGAGTCGGACACGACTGAAGTGACCTAGCAGCAGCAGCAGTTCTAACCAACTATGTAAATTTGAGCAAGTCATATGACAGTTTTGTGTCCTAGTTTCTTCATGGGCGAGACAACTGAGAAATAAATGAAAGATTACGTGTAAATTACTTAGAATAGTCTCTGGCATAAAGAACTCAATACATGTTAGTCTTTGTTTATTACTGGCTATACAATAGCTGAAGAATATGTAATACCCTTACTGATGAGACACTCTCAGCAAATTGATATGAGTAGGAAATACCTACTTAATCAATGACATCTATCAGGAAACTAAAGATGAATTGGGATGAATCAAAGGCTGAAATCAAGATTTCCAGGAGAAATATCAACCTCAGATATGCATATGATACCACTCTAATGACAGAAAGTGAAGAGGAACTAAGGAGCGTCTTGATGAGGGTGAAAGAGAGTGAAAAGGCTGAGTTAAAACTCAACATCCAAAAATCTATCATTAGGGCTTCTAGTCACATCACTTCATTGCAAACAGAAGGAGAAAAAGAGGAAGCAGTGATAGATTTTTCTCTTGGGCTCCCGAATCACTGCGGACAGATACTGCAGCCATGAAATTAAAAGATGCTTGCTCCTTGGAAGACAAGCTATGACAAACCTATATACTGTAATAAAAGGCAGAGACATTACTTTGCCGACAAAGGTCCATATAGTCAAAGCTATGATTTTTCCAGTAGTTGCAGATGTGAGAGTTGGATCATAAAGAAGGCTGAGTGCCAAAGATGGCTGCTTTCGAATTTGTGGTCCTGGAGAAGACTCTCAAGAGTCCCCTGGACAGCAAGGAAATCAAAATAGACAATCTTAAAGGAAACCAACCCTGAATATTCATTGGAAGGACTGTCACTGAAATTGAAGCTCCAGTACTTTGGCCACCTTAGGCAAAGAGTTGACTCATTGGAAAAGACCTTGATGCTGGGAAAGACTGAAGGCAAAAGGAGAAAGGGGTGGCAGAGGATCAGATGGTTAGATAGCATCACTGACTCAATGGAATATGAATTTTAGCAAACTCCAGGAGATAGTGGAAGATAGAGGAACCGAGCATGCTACCGTCCATGGGGTGGCAAAGTGTCAGACATGACTGAAAGATTGAACAACAACAATATTATGGCTAAATAATACAAGTGATCCCATTTTATTCTAGACCTAGATAAGAATTCTGCTACTTATTCATCACTGAATTGGATATGCCAGAAATTCCAACAAGACAAGAAAATAGTTATAAAAGTAAAAAAGATCATCCTCTGTGTCAGGATAACATATCCATGCCCGTGTAATTAACTTTACAATTATAGACATTTGAATCGATTTCAGCAAGAGGAATGGATTCAGAATCGAGTTACATAAATTAATAGTTTTCACATACACTCACCATGTGTGCTCAGCTGCTCAGTCGTGTTGGACTTTTGAGACTCCATAACTGTAGCCCACCAGGCTCCTCTGTCTATGGAATTTTCCAGGCAAGAATACTGCAGTGGGTTGCCATTTCCTACTCCAAGGCAATCTTCCCTAACCAGAGATTGAACCTGCCTCTCTTGTGTCTCCTGCAATAGTGGGTGGATTCTTTACCAATGTGCCACCTGGGAAGCCCCACGTACTCACCATATTCAATTAGAAAACTTACCGAGAAAAACAATCTTTTATTATAATAAGTAGAAAATTTCAGGGAATAAATCCATCAGGAAGTATGTAACACCTTACAAAGGCACATTAAAATGCTTTGTTTTGGACTTCCCTGGTGGTCCTGTGGTTGGGAATCTGCCTGCTGATGTGGTGAATGGGAGATGGATCCATGGTCCCAGAAGATTCCACATGCTGCAAAGCAACCAAGTCTGTACACCACAACTACTGAAGCCCGCACCCCTAGAGCCCATGCTCTGCGACAAGAGAAGAGAAGAAAAGCAGCCGCCACAATGAGAAGCCTGTGTACTGCAACTAGTGAGTAGCTGCTGCACACTACAACTAGAGAAAGCTCACAAGCAGCGATGAAGGCCTGGTACAGCCAAAAATAAATATAAATAAGCAAATATGTTTTAAACAGCCACAAAACTCTAAGAAGAAAATGGGAGAACAAATAATGGCAACAATTTTTTTTTAAATGTTTCATTTTCAATAGATTTTGACAAAGTAATTACAATATTCAGATAGAAGGAAAAAGATGCAACAACATTTGAGAAATAGTTGAAAGAAATAATGAATGGAAATTGTTTCTACTAAATACAACATGATATAAGATAGGTGCAAAAGTAATTGCGGTTTCAGACTGAATTTTAAATCGTTATAAGGCAGCTCAAACACATCTTTATTAAATAAAATAAGAACCATTACAATCAACACACTTTTGCCACGGCTACACTTCATGGCAACATTTTCATTGTTGTTGCATACAATAACAGAGATGACACTTCAAAATGACAGTTTTTTGGATTTGTGGTCAGCTCATGAGACACCTGGAGAAGGCAATGGCACCCCACTCCGGTACTCTTGCCTGGAAAATCCCATGGACAGAGGAGCCTGGTAGGCTTCAGTCCATGGGGTCACGAAGAGTCAGACACGACTGAGCGACTTCACTTTCACTTTTCACTTTCCTGCATTGGAGAAGGAAATGGCAACCCACTCCAGTGTTCTTGCCTGGAGAATTCCAGGGACGGGGGATCCTGGTGGGCTGCCGTCTATGGGGTCGCACAGAGTCAGACACGACTGAAGCAACTTAGCAGCAGCAGCAGCAGCAGCATGGGACACCCACTTACTGAGCTTTTTCACCTTTCCAGTTTGCTTCAAATGCTGAATGACTGGCAAATGGTTGACGCTGAGTTCTCTGGCAGCTCCTCCTGTAACTGTGAGAGGATCAGCTTTGATGATCGCTCTCAACTGGTCGGTCGGCCACTAGACTCCTCATCCTCGAGGCTCTCTTCTCCTTCCCAAAACGTCTGCATTTTGCACCACTGTGTTCATTAGCAGTTTCCGGGCCAAATGCATTGTTGATGTTGCGTGTTGTTTCCGCTGCTTTACAACCCATTTTGAATTCAAATAAAAAATGTGCTCTAATCTGCTTTTTGTCTAACATCATTTCTACAGTCTAAAAATAAATATAAAATAAACAGCAAGTAATAAGTCATTAGCAAAATCATAAAGTGAGAAATTTGCATTAAAATGATGTACAATATAACCACAATTATTTAAGAATGTATTCCAATGCCAAACGGCAAAATTCAACAACACAAAATTGCAATTAGTTTTGCACCAACTTAATTTAAAGGGTGATTGATTTTTAAAACTATATGACATAGGCACAAAAGTAGGAAAACAGGTTATAGGATCAGAGAAGAGTTTGAAGAAGCAGGTGTGTACACAAACATTAAGATTATGACAAAGATGCCATTTAAACATTTAATGAAAATAATGTAGCACTGAATAATTAGTGTAGAAACAATTGCCTATTTTGTGAAAAAAGTAAAAATAAGATTATATTTTACCATTAAAAATATCCTGGTGAATTAAAGAAATAAATTTTGTATGTAAACACACACACACACACACACACACACACACACAATAACAACAACAATTGAAGAAGGGGCTTCTGTTCTCCCAAGGGGGGAAGAATATCCAAGTGTGACATGATAGTACTCAGCCTCCATGACCCTGAAAATCCTTGAGCTCTGGTCAGGATACGACAGAGGAGGCTTGAATTTATCTTCACCCTTGGACACACCGAATCTACAGCTACACACAGAGTAATCACCTCCTAAAGACATTTAGAACTAGTGTGTGAGTCCTACACATCAGGTAAATGACAAAATACACACACTGAACTGGGTCTTGGCACATGCTCCACTACTGGGAGCCCCTGTGAACAAAGGCAGAAGCTTGAAGAATCCCCTAGGAAGTTCAGTTTGATATGTGAAACAGATATTGTGATATGCTGCTGGAAGGAAAATGAGCTCTTACAACCACTTCAGAAACACTGTGGCAGGTAAAATCAAATTAAAATATGTCATACGCTATTGCATCAATTTGCCTTCATTTTCTTTCCAAAAGAGACGCAAACCCATAAATGAAAAAGGAAGCAGGTACAGTAGTTTTCACTCTTGCACTATTTTTGATAGCAAAGATTAGATATCATGTGTTAATGAACCTGGAAAATTAAATAACCACATTCTGCGACAGACTGTCCAAGGTGCCCATCCACTAGTCAGCACTTTCCTCTTCCTTACAACCAGAACTGCTATATTTCAGTGATAGGTGGAGACTCAATGATCCACCATTGTAGATCTAATCCAGCAATAACCACGTGGCTCCCATTTGCTCGACATTCCTGTTCCCACATCCTCTGCAGCTAGTGTAGAACTGACCGAGTTCTGGTAAATAAGATGTAAGGGTCCCGGCTTCCTGATAGAAGGAGAACTCCTCTGTCCTGGCCCTTTGCTCTTGCTCTTAAATGCAGCGTGAGCAGATGCCAAGACTGAAGCAGCCACAGAGCATGAGGGAAAGAGCTGGTGTGTGAGGATGAGTAAGAAGAGGGAGAGTCTCTGGGTCCCAGGGTGATGCTGCAGAGCCCTTGAGTCAGCTCTGAAAATATCAGCCTTCAGTACTCTTGTAAATGAAATTGAGTATGTCTATATAATTGAATCCAGTTAGAGGAGTTTTGTTTTCAGTATTCTCAGTCAGATGCCTCTGTTACACATACCATGAAATATTATTTGATAGTTTTAAAGAAAATCATTTTAATCTGTATTTACAAATATGATGTTAATTGTGAAAAGTAAGCTATAAAATATATATTTGTTGCTGTTCAGTCACTCAGTCATGTCCAACTCTTTCTGATCCCGTGGACTGTAGCACGCCAGGTTTCCCTCTCCTTCACCACTCCCAGAATTTGCTCAAACTCACGCCAACTAAGTCGGTGATGCCATCCAACCATCACTTTCTCTGTCTTCCCCTTCTCCTCCTGCTCTCAATCTTTCCCAGCATCAGGGTCGTTTCCAATGAGTTGGCTCTTTGCATCAGGTGGCCAAAGTATTGGAGCTGCAATTTCAGCATCAGTCCTTTCATTGAATATTCAGGGTTGATTTCCTTTAGGATGGACTGGTTTGATCTCCTTGCTGTCCAAGGGACTTCTCCAGCACCACACTTTGAAAGGAGCAATTCTTCAGCGCTTAGCCTTCTTTATGGTCCAGCTCTCACATCTGTACATTACTTTGGAAGAGGCTGGGTAGAGGGACTGAAGGGGCAAACTGGGGATGGGCAGTGGGGACGGGTTGAGAAGATATTTTATAGTCGAGGCAAGAAAAGATTCGGGCTTGTGTTCACGTATCCACTAGGTGCTCAAAGATATTTGCTGAATAAAAATAATCTGAAGGATTCTTCCACCCTTTACATATTGAAATAAAGGGAAGAGAAAAGAAGAGAGAGGAGGGAAGAAAGAGGCACAAAAGGAGAAGAACCCGTTTGCAGCACGGGAGTCCTGTGTCAACTAAAAGTAAATGAATAAAAAGGGAAACAAAATAATTTAAAATAAAAAGTAGTGAAGAGGCAATGTAAACATTTTACTCATATCAAAGACCGTAACCAAAGTGCATCAAATGGCCACGAACTTGGAGTAAATCATGGATGCCAAGTGCCTGCAGTTTCTGCCCACATCTGCAGCCTGTAGGGGTGTAAAGACATAGTCATATATCTTCAGCTCTCCTATGGAAAATAGTTATCTGTACTAAACAATCAAAGATAGTGGGAAAGACATGTTCTAGCCATTTATGCACGTATGGGAAACACACAGCCCCACACACGGAAGGATGCGTTTCTCATCAGGTGTTGCCGTGGGAGGCCTGATGTTGCCCTGTGCTTGTGGAAAGTGCATCCTGAAGGAGGAGGACACAGCAGCTTTAATGTGTGAAGACTCTCCCACAGACGGTAACACATTTTCCAGAATCCACCACCACAAGAGAGCAGATGGTAATGGTACCAAGTACAGAAAATTGTTAAAAGGCATCATATGTTGAATACATTAGCACATTTATTTTCAAAATTAATAATGGGGCCAGACAGACATTAGCTGATAGACAAGAGGAAAAGATATGTTCAAAATGAGACTCAAATGGGATAAAAAAAAAACAACTCAAATGATAAATCGCTGTTAAAACACAGAAAAATTCAATTTACAGGAGAAACAAAGTGAGCTCTCTCTTAAACTCTGCAAGTCAATATGGAGGATTGGATTCAACATTCACTGCTTGTATGTTATGTGCCAAGACTGTGCTGGATACCTGAAATTAAAAAATGGAAGGTGCAACTTTCCTCTTATGGAATTATCTTCTAGTTGTTGCAACCAAATAATGTCAGAGTGTGATAAATAGAATATCACTATCCAAGCAACATAGAGAGTGGCCAGGACAAGGAATCATTAGCTCTGCTGGGGAAAGGAGGAAGTGAAGAAGTGGTGATGTAGGACTTGGTCAGGTAGTGTGGGGAGCAATAGGACAAGTTTGGGGAGCTGAGTGAGATCAGCCTTTCCTGATGCGCTCGTGGGAAAGGCCACAGTGTGGCCAGAGTCTGTTAGCAACAGAGCCAGGCCCGCAGGGCCGCTCATGTTAACGGAATGTGCCTACCCCGTGTCCTCAGAGGTTGGCAGGCGCCTGCAACGATATGCCTAGACTGTACTTCAGACATTTTAGACATGCTCCCTACTTTGGCGCAGGCTGAGCAGAGGGCCTGGTGGGGATGCAAACTGGGGATGGATGATGGGGACGAGTGGAGAAGACAGTTCACTAGTTGGGGCAAGAAAAGATTAGGGCTTGTGTTCATGCATCCACTAGGTACTCAAAGATGTTTGCTGAACAAAAATAATCTGAAGGATTCTTCTGCTCTTCACATACTGAGATAAAGGGGAGAGAAAAGAAGAGAGAGGAGGAGGAGGGAAGAAAGAGGCAAAAAAGCAGAGCCTGTCTGCAGCACGGAGTTCTGTGTCAGTGAAGCATTAAATGTTGTAACTGAACACGTTCCCAGGTTTCTCAGTACACACCATCTTCTCTCCTGGTTTCCATATGGTGTTTTAATAGCTTTTTCCCCTTAATGCCTGTCCTGGAAATGTCTTCTTTTCAGTAGCCTGCTTTCTATAGTCATACTCACTTCAGATTCTCCTTTTATATGAGCTCTTCCCACAATCACAATAACCTATCTGTACTGAAAATAATACTAGGCATCCTTGATTACATGACGTACTTTTGTTTTCCTAGCTATTTACGTATGCTCATTGCCTTCCTAACTAATGTTAGGCTTCCTAGCCTTTGGGGAGTTCTCATAATCTGCATTTTAGTACCTAGGAAAATGTTGAGCCCAGAGAAGCATCAAATTTAAGAGTCTTAAGGGACCTAAAATCACCTTATAAAATCTATCCTGTTATATATGAAGAAACTCTTACTCAGAAATATTGAGTCCTACTCAAGATTACATTGTTAGAGAAATAATGAAGGTTAAAACCTTGGAATTTATTCTGTCAAGCATTTTTCGAGAGCCTACTATGGACCAGGGCATTATTCGCAAAAGACAAAAAACGATCATGTGGAATTTCAGGCTAGATTGTGTTTCTAATAAGCCACTTATTTGACTGGAAAGATAGGCAAGTGGATTTTGCTGCAGAAACCACTAGTCTATTAAGCAAACTGGAGTCCCTGGGCCCTGCCGAGATGTATCAGGCAGCCTGCTAACAAAAGATGTAAGAGATATTGTACCTGAAAACTCCATCTCTTCCCTAATGTTTGAGAAAAGACATGTGCTAGATATACCCCAAAAGAAATGGATTCTGATTATTTTATAAAAGTGGTCATGATCCAGCTCATGAAAAGTTCCAAACTGAGAAAAACAGTCCATGGTGAATCTGAAAACACTCAAAGAAAATTCATTCTCTCTCTCTCTCTCCTGAAAGCAACAGTTAAACTAATTGCAAAGAACTTTAGGTCTTGCACTGAAATTAAATATTCATAGAACTCCATTTATGTGCTGCATTTAGAAGTTAAGAGACTTTAAAGCCCCTTCTGCATTCCCAGTAGTCAGCTAATCCATTAGAAATGTGATACCCACACTAACCTACAGTGACGGGAGGCCAGCTGAGCCTGGAGCTTTTTCAAGAGCTGCAGGCAGGGGCCTGAGGATGCTGAGTCATCTTGGCGGCACCTCAGGCCCTTCTCCCTGGTGAGGTTTATCACTGAGCAGTGGAGTAAAGGAGCAGCACGTGCTAAGGCGGGTAGCGTGTGTGTGTGTGTGGGGGGGTGATGTTTCACTGGAACAAAGACATTATTTTCTTATTTAGTAATGGCAACTGATGCGTATGTGGCCTGGAGAGAAAAACATCTGGTACTCTAGGAATTTAAATATTTCTTTAAGTTGGACTAGCTTGTAAATGTGTTTATACAGAGAGGACTGGTTGTGGGGTAGACAGGTGACTTCTTTCCCATATTTACCCACTTTGCCTTTCATTAGACTAGGGATTAGTAAATTAGTAGATTAGGCTTGTGGGCCCATTCAGGCTGGCACCTGGTTGTGTAACAATAAAAAAAAAGTTTATCAGAACACAACCATGTCTATTTGTTTTCACATGGTCAAGTGTATTATAGAGTGGCTGCAACAGAGATGACGCTACAACCACCCAGACAAAATATTTACTATTTGCTCTTTTACAGAAAAAAAATTGTGAACCCCTGATTTAGAAAGATATCAGTGTTATAAACAAAGTTAAAATCTGTACTTCAACTAACCCACAAGGGACTTTACTGTACTTAACTATATTAATTAAAGATGAGTGCATACACAAACACATCAGTTCAGTTCAGTTCAGTCATTCACTCAGACGTGTCAACTCTTTGTGATCCCCTGGACTGCACCACGCCAGGCCTCCCTGTCCATCACCAACTCCCGGAGTTTACCCAAACTCATGTCCATCGAGTCAGTGATGTCATCCAACCATCTCATCCTCTGTCGTCCCCTTCTCCTCCCACCTTCAATCTTTCCCAGCATCAGGGTCTTTTCAAATGAGTCAGGTCTTCACATCAGGTGGCCAAAGCATTGGATTTCTGCTTTAGCATCAGCCCTTCCAATGAATATACAGGACTGACTTCCTTTAGGATGGACAGGTTGGATCTCCTAGCTGTCCAACGGACTCTCAAGAGTCTTTTCCAACACCACAGATCAAAAGCATCAATTCTTTGGCATTCAGCTTTCTTAGAAGTCCAACTCTCACATCCACACACGATTACTGGAAAAACCATAGCTTTAACTAGATGGACCTTTGTTGACAAAGTAATGTCTCTGCTTTTTGATATGCTGTCTAGGTTGGTCATAACTTTTCCTCCAAGGAGCAAGCGTCTTTTAATTTCATGGCTGAGTCACCATCTGCAGTGATTTTGGAGCCAAAAATATACAGTCTGCCACTGTTTCCACTGTTTCCCCATCTATTTGCCATGAAGTGATGGGACCAGATGCCATGATCTTAGTTTTAAAAATGTTTGAGTTTTAAGCCAGCTTTTTCACTCTTCTCTTTCACCTTCATCAAGAGATTTTTTAGTTCTTCTATGCTTTTGGCCATAAAAGTGGTGTCATCTGCATATCTGAGGTTATTAATACTTCTCCTGGCAATCTTGTTTCCAGCTTCTGCTTCATCCATCCTGGCATTTCATATGATGTACTCTGCATGGTAGTTAAATAAGCAGGGTGACAATATACAGCCTTGAGGTACTCCTTTCCTGATTTGTAACCAGTCTGTTTTTCCATGTCCAGTTCTAACCATTGCTTCTTGATCTGCATACAGATTTCTCAAGAGGCAGATCAGGTGGTCTGGTATTCCCATCTCTTTAAGAAATTTTCATAGTTTGTTGTGATCCACACAGTCAAAGGCTTTGGCATAGTCAATAAAGCAGAAAGATGTTTTCTGGAATTCTCTTGCTTTTTGGATGATCTAACAGATGTTGGCAATTTGATTTCTGCTTCCTCTGTCTTTTCTAAAACCAGTTTGAACATCTGGAAATTCACAGTTCACATACTGTTGAAGCCTGGCTTGGAGAATTTTGAGCATTACTTTACGAGCATGTGAGATGAGTGCAATTGTGCGGTAGTTTAAGCATTCTTTGGGATTGTGTTTTTTCTGGATTGGAATGAAAACTGACCTTTTCCAGTCCTGTGGCCACTGATGAATTTTCCAAATCTGCTGGTATATTGAGTGCAGCACTTTCACAGTATCATATTTTAGGATTTGAAATAGCGCAACTGGAATTCCATCACCTCTAGCTTTGTTCGTAGTGAGGCTTCCTAAGGCCCACTTGACTTTGCATTCCAGGATGTCTGGAGTGATCTAGGTGAGTGAACACACAATCGTGATTATCTGGGCTTTGAAGATCTTTTTTGCACAGTTCTCTGTGTATTCTTTCCACATCTTCTTAATATCTTCCACTTCTGTTAGGTCCCTACCATTTCTGTCCTTCATTGTGTCCACCTTTGCATGAAATGTTCCCTTCGTATCTTTAATTTTCTTGAAGAGATCTCTAGTCTTTCTGATTCTATTGTTTTCATCTATTTCTTTGTAATGATCACTGAGGAAGGCTTTCTTATCTCTCCTTGCTATTCTTTGGAACTCTGCATTCAAATGGATATATCTTTCCTTCTTTGCTTTTCATTTCTCTTCTTTTCACAGGTATATTTGTAAGGCCTCCTCAGACAACCATTTTGCCTTGTTGCATTTATTTTCCTTGGGGATGGTCTTGATTCCTGCCTCCTGTACAGTGTCACTAACCTCTGTCCATTGTTGTTCTGGCACTTTGTCTATCAGATCTAATCCCTTGAATCTATTTCTCATTTCCACTGTATAATTGTAAGGGATTTTATTTAGGTTATACCTGAATGGTCTAGAGGTTTTCCCTACTTTCTTCAATTTCAGTCTGAATGTAGCAATAAGGAGTCCATGGTCTGAGCCACAGTCAGCTCCCAGTCTTGTTTTTGCTGACTGTATACAGCGTCTCCATCTTTGGCTGCAAAAAATATAATCAATCTGTTTTCGGTGTCGACCATCTGGTGATGTCCATGTGTAGAGTCTTCTCTTGTATTGTTGGAAGAGGGTGTTTGCTATGACCAGCGCGTTCTCTTGGCAAAACTCGGTTAGCCTTTGCCCTGCTTCATTCTGTCCTCCAAGGCCAAATTTGCCTGTTACGCCAGGTATCTGTTGACTTCCTACTTTTGCATTCCAGTCCCTTATAATAAAAAGGACATCCTTTTTTTTTTTTTTGGTGTTAGTTCTATAACATCTTGTAGGTCTTTATAGAACTGTTCAACTTCCGCTTCTTCGGCATTACTGGTCGGGGCATAGACTTGGATTACTGGGATACTGAATGGTTTGCCTTGGAAACGAACAGAGATCATTCTGTCATTTTTGAGATTGCATCCAAGTAGTGCATTTCAGACTGTTCTGTTGACTGTGATGGCTACTCCATTCTTTCTAAGTGATTCTTGCCCACAGTAGTAGATATAGTGGTCATCTGAGTTAAATTCACTCATTCCAGTCTATTTTAGTTCGCTGATTCCCAAAGTGTTGATGTTCACTCTTGCCATCTCCTGTTTGACCACTTCCAATTTGCCTTGATTCATGGACCTATGCAATATTACTCTTTACAGCATTGGACTTTACTTCCATCACCAGTCACATCCACAACTAGGTGGTGGTTTTGCTTTGGCTCCATCTCTTCATTCTTTCTTATTTCTCTACTGATCTCCAGTAGCATATTGGGCACCTACCAACCTGTGGATTTCATCATTCATTGTCCTATCTTTGTGCCTTCTCACACTGTTCATGGGATTCTCAAGGCAAGAATACTTAAGTGGTTTGCCATTCCCTTTTCCAGTGTATCACGTTTTGTCAGAAGTCTCCACCATGACCTGTCCATCTTGAGTGGCCCTACATGGCATGGTTCATAGTTTATGGCCCACTTATTGTAAAAGTAATTTAAAAAGTATTTAACTCCCTTGCTAACACTAGCGAGGGGGGTACTCTCCGTCCCCTTCTGATGTCTGTGTCAGAAGCTTTCTCTGCCCCTTTTCACTTTAATAAAACTCTGCTACACAAAAGCTCTTGAGCGATTAAGCCTAGTCCCCAGTCCCAAAGTTAAATCTTCTTCTTCTAAGATCACGAATCTGACACTGTTCACCATAAGCTATCATCTTGGGGCTCGTCCAAGAACTTCAGGACAAACTTTTAGCTTTTCAACAGACATTACCAGGAGGTTAACTCCTGACCCAGGCTTTCAGTCAAACAAGCCACTGTTTGAGCCAGGAACCAAGATAGGCCTGAGAATATATGTGGGCTTGCTTCTGCCGACTCCAGAAGACCTGAGTCTGCTGTTTGACCCTCAAGACACAACCTTCCTGTCCTGGATTCATTCCTACGCTGTATTCCACAATCGGTCTAACTGCTGGGTCTGCAGAGCACTTCCCTTCTCATCAACTGAAGACTTCCCATGGACAAGGGCAAAGAAGCCCCAGCAAGACGGCAGGCACTAGAGTGGTGGCTGTGTGGTGCTGGAGCAACTGTAAGGAGATATCCCACGTCCAAGGGCAAAGGAGAAGCCCCAGCAAGACCACAGCGGGGCAAAGTTACATTTAGAATCAAACCCCATACCTGCCAGAGATGCTCAGAGGGCTCAAACAAACCTTGGGTGCACCAGGACCCAGAGACCCCACAGAGACTGAGCCAGAACTGTGTTGAGTGTCGCCTGTGGAGGTATGGGTCAGCAGTGGACTGCTGCAGGGGCAGGGGCTCTGGGTGCAGCAGACCTGGGTATGGAACAAGCCCTCTCGGAGGAGGTCGCCATTAACCCCACCAGAGAGCCGCCAGAACTTACACAAGACTGGGGAAACAGACTCTTGGAGGGCACAAACAGAATCTTGTGCCCACCAGGACCCAGGAGAACGGAGCTGTGACCCCACAAGAGACTGACCCAGACTTGCTCATGAGTGTCCAGGAATCTCCGAGAGAGGCGGGGGTCAGCAGTGGCCTGCCGCAGGGTTGGGGGCACTGAGTGTAGCAGTGTGTGCATGGAACCTCTTGAAGGAGGTTGCCATTATCTTCATCACCTCCACCATAGTTTGGCCTCAGGTCAAATAACAGGGAGGAACACAGCCTGGCCCATCAATAGAAAATTGGATTAAAGATTTACTGAGCATGGCCCCGCCCATCAGAACAAGACCCAGTTTCCCCCTCAGTCAGACTCTCCCATCAGGAAGCTTCCATAAGCCTCTTATCCTTCTCCATCAGAGGGCAGACAGAATGAAAACCACAATCACAGAAAACTACCCCATCTGATCACACATGCAGGTATACATACACTATTTGGAATGTGAAATTGATGATTCAAGATTTAAAGGGATTCAGGGGAGTGAAACTTCTTACAGTCTGTTTCTTCTGAAAAGACACAACAGCACAAAGTGACTGTTACAAGGAAACCATCACTGAGTAACAGCATTTTCTATCCTGTATTCTTGAATTTCCTGCCATTTGTCAGCATTTTTCTGAACTTACTGGTAGAAGCCACATTTAACTCTCATGGTTCCTCTCACCTGAGGAGGGTGGGGAAGAACAATTCATGGTGACAAAAGAACTTGCTTGGGTGGACTTGGTTATATAGAAGACCGGCTGGAAAGCTTCATGGAAGCAATCCTTCATAACTTTTTGCTGTCTTCTTAATACTTTATTATTTATTCAAAGTAAGTCTCCCATGGCACATAAGAGATACATATGCTGCTTCATCTATTTACCTGACATGTTGTTAGCAACTAGAGTTGGAAACCAGCTACGAGTACAGATTCTTAGGCAAACACCATGTGAGGAGACCAGAAAACTCAGGCCAGCATGGTGACGGCGTACATAATTCTGGGGTTTTTCGACTCAAATCTTGGAGGAAAAAAAGATTAGGTGGAAATAAATACACTGGGACACTGAGGCTCAGTGTATGTATGGATCTTCTCTCCTATGGCAGATGAGTGACTAAACAGGCAAGCCAATAACATTCTCACCAGGCAAGAAAAAATTGATCAAGGAAACAAAATGGTATTTGTCCTCTTTCTTCTCTGGAGAGCTATCTTCTTAGATAATCTGACAAAAGCCACCTTGATCATCTCCTAGACAGTGGGAATGTGACTTTTTATAAACAGTAAACTAATTTAACCTGACCCTGCTTTCCTTTAATCACAAACCAAAATTGTGCTTTCCATTGATCTTAAGATCACATATCACATTTCTAAACCTGACTCAGTTTGACATTTATCCATTTCCTACTATATAACAGGATACTATGATTCCAAAGATGAATAAGATATATACCCTACCCCTCATACATTAATAGTTTAGTGGAGGAGAGAGATATCCCAATATATTGAATATATATTCAACAGATTATTTAATATGTTAAACATACATTTCTCAGATCATTTCAAAATAATTTAAGACCCAAGAACAGGTTTAAAAATTATATTCCTGCCTTTAATGATGCTGCTCCCTAACCAGGAAACAGGTACACAGAATAAATGAACTAAAGATATGCATTAAAATAATGCTTTTAGTCATTATTTGCTCTCACCATGAACATTAGCAAGACCAAAAACTCTAAATGCAAAGAGGAATAAATATTCCCTGGTGCCTCCTGAACACAGCTTTCCAGGAAAGATGGTTCCCTCTTGACATTGCATCCTAGACGACTTCACGGATTCAAAGTTCCTAAAGAAGAGGGACTCTGTGCTAGGAATCTCAGCACTTTCCACAGCATCCTTCTCAGTGTCACGTGAACATAAGGAGATGCCCAAGGTCCCACAGTGAACACACGGCAAAACGTGGGGCTGCTTCTCAAGACTGTGCCTTTAATCTCTACCACACTTAGGGCCAGTCCTGATGACTCAGGACAGACCTCAAATTCCAGAGGGTGGGTGACCCACGCATCTGACAGCTCCTACCTCTAGAGCTGCCATGCTTGGTTTTGCTAAGCTTCCCCTATAAAAGGAAGGAATGGTCTGTGTGCTGCTACCACCCAGACCTGCAGGAAACCAAGAACTTCTCACTATAGACCATCCCAGTGCTTGATAATGTCCGCTGCAGTGGATTTTATTTATTTATCTTCGGTCCTTTTATTTCTTTACTTCTTTACTTAGTTTTTAACCAGTTTTATTGAGATATAATATGCATACAGACTTGTATAAGTTTAAGGTGTGCAGCATGATGACTGAACTTACACGTGCCATGAAATGATTATGACATGAGTTATTTTATTTTTTGAAGAACGTTTATTTAATTTTAATTTGTTTATTTGGCTGCACTAGGTCTTAGCTGCTGCATACAAACTCTAAGTTGCACCATGTGGGATCTAGTTCTCTGACCAGGGATCAAACACGAGCCCCATGCATTAGAAGGACAGACTCTTGGCCGCTGATCCACCAGGGAAGTTCTATTACATAAGTTTATGAACATTTATACAACATTAAGGAGCTAGAAAAAAAATTCTGTCCTTGTGATGAGAACTTAGGATTTACTATCACAAAGTTCATATATAACATGCAGTAGTGTTAATTACATTTGTCATGTTGTATTTTACATCCCTAGGACACCTGAAAGTTTATAATTTTTCAGAGCCTTCATCCAAGTCCCCTCCCACACTCCCTGCCTTAGTAACCACAGATCTGATCTCTTTCCCCATGAGGTTTTTTGGTTATTGTTATTGAAGTATAACTGACCTAAAACTCTACATTAGTTCCTAGTACACAACGGTGATTTGATATTTGTATACATCTCAAAATGATCACCAGGATAAGCCTAGTTACCATCTGTCACCATACAAAGTTATTACATAATTACTGACGATATACCCCATACCGTACACTTCATATCCACAATAATTTATAACTGGAAGCGTATACCTCTCAATTTTCCCCAACTGTTTCTCTCCTTCTTCCCCTAATCCCCTCCCCGCTGGCAACCACCCCTTTGTTCTCTGAATCTCTGACTCCGTTTCTGTTTTGTTATGTTCACTTGTTTTGCTTTTTAGATTCCACATATAAGTGAAACCATACAGTGTTTGTTTTTCCCTAACGTATTTCACTAATATTCCCAAGCCTATGCATGTTGTCACAAATGGCAAGTTTTCATTCTTTTTTATGGCTGAGTAATATTCCATTTCATACTACATATTCTTTATCCACTCATCTATTGTAACTTTCCATGGTGACAGACGGTAATGAGATTTATTGTGGTAATCATTTTGTAATGTATACAACTACTGAATCACTATATTGCATGTCTGAAGCTAACATAATCTTGTAAGTCAATTATACTTCAATGAAAATGTAACCATAATAAAATCTCAGAGTTCTCTTTTATTATGTTATTTTAATAAAATAGGTACAAAGAATTGTACTATAAGACACACTTCCATCTTTTAATATTTTTAGCAACTCCTTAGCTTTTTTCTCTCCCTTTCTTCCCCCCTCTCTCTTTATCTTCTTGTATGTGCACATGTACTTTTTTTTTTTAAAGAAATAAATGGTTGGGACTTCCCTAGTGGTCCAGTGGTTAAGAATCTGCCTTGCAATGCATGCGACACAGGCTCGATCCCTGGTGAGGTAACCAAGATCTCACAAGTGGCAGAGAATGCAAACCTGTGTGCCACAACTAAAGAGTCTGTGTGCCACAACAAAAGATCCCCATGAGGCAACAAAGACCCCTCGTACTACAGCTAAGACCTGACACAGCCAAAGATAAAAACAAGATCAATGCTTACCCTGAGAATTTACACTGAACAGTACCATTTCTTAGCGTTCTTATCTGAATAATAAGAGAGAACACTGAAAGGAGAAGAGTAAAAGAATGAAATGTATAAACATAAACAAAGCTGATTTAAACATCATGTCAGTTCTTAAGTATAACAGCAATCTGATAAGCCTTTAAAAATATACCAGAGAAGTACCTTGAGGTCATGAACTCACAGCATTAATTTTATAACCTGTTGCTACTGCACATTAAGATTTATGTTTCATCATCTGAATCCTTTTCAGTAGAAATGAAGATATAGAAATAAGAATCCTGGGGCGAAAAGTCCAGGGTGGGAAGGATCTTATTTGTCACTGCTCTTGGTGTTCTTAGAGACTGACTTTATTTAACCTGACCAAGAACTAGCTTTATGAAAAAAGTGAATTGCATTTACTTTTCTCACCCAAATATTCGCTCACAAAAATCACAGGTTTAAAGAAATTAATTAACCAAAGGCACCGCTCAAAAATATTCTTCATATTTCATCCCATTGGTCTTATATACCTAAAATTCTAAAAGATAGTATGCAGCTGCTGCTGCTGCTAAGTCGCTTCAGTCGTGTCCGACTCTGTGCGACCCCATAGACGGCAGCCCACCAGGCTCCCCTGTCCCTGGAATTCTCCAGGCAAGAATACCGGAGTGGGTTGCATGCAAGTGAAAAGTGAAAGTGAAGTCGCTCAGTCGTGTCCGACTCTTAGCGACCCCATGGACTGCAGCCTACCAGGCTCCTCCGTCCGTGGGATTTTCCAGGCAAGAGTACTGGAGTGGGGTGCCATTGCCTTCTCCGAAAAGATAGTATACTATAATTCAAATACTATTTTATAATTTGTAACACATGAATTGTTCTGATTTCAAGCTCTGCCTCAGCAACAGTACAAACTGAAGCCTTATTGGCAATTCAGATCTTATAAGAATTAAATAATTCTCTAGGAAATATTAATTTATTTTATAAGAATGTAGTAATATTAGCAGGTCGGTGATAGCTAAAAAGTCATATTTTGGATTTCATCTCCAGATGAATGAGTTGGGCACAGAAAGTCAAGGAATGCAAAAGCAACTAACACAGAGACTCAACAGCAGACAGCCAGCCCAGGGGTGCCTACCTCCCAGGGGACGTCTGGCAGTGTCTGAAGCATTTGTGATGCCACTGCTGAAGGGGGATGCTACTGGCAGTCAGCAGAGAGAGGCCAGGGATGCTGCTGGGCATCCTGCTATGCACAGGGTGGCCCCACGACCCAGACCTGCCTGCCCTAACAGGTGAACAGAGCCCAGGCTAAGGACTTCTGTGCCTCCCCTGTGGTCCACAGCCTTTTAGGACCTGCCACACGCTATCTTTTCAAAACATGCTTCTTGCCATGTGACATATATTCATCCTACAAATGAAAGTCAACCAAAGTTAATTTTCTTCGTACTGTTTTTGCAACACCCCTTAACGTGACCAGAGACTCCACCTGGTATTGCATAACTGGGACTTGACTCCTGATCCTAGCTCCGAGGTGACCCAGTTAAAAGCAGGCATTTTAACACTTCTCAGAAATAAGGAAGGATGGTATTTTATTTCCCATTCCATTGCCAATTCCTCAAAAGCCTTTTTAAAAAGTTTAGAATATACACATTCATAATCACTTAAATCAGAAAAAATAGTTTTTCATCTCGAAGGAGGGAAAGAACATTTTATAAAGGTGAAAGTTTCTTTAACTTTTGATTTTATCTTCCTGGGGAATTTTCCACATTGAAAATTCTGAGGCTGAAGCAATGCATTAGGCTAACCAAGTGCTACTTAATTTTAACCTCATAAAGCAGGGAGCAGAGCAAAGGACCAAGAACGCGTCCTAATGTCAGGACTCCTGCTGGAACTCTCTGAGCCTGGGAAGGTGAATGTGCTCCGTGCATCTCCAGTGCCAGACCAATGTCTCACAGGGTCTCCTAAACCATGCTCACTACTTTAAATATAACCCTTTATTTGGTTGCATTTTATGGGACTGGCATTCCATAGAGTATATTTGGAAAATGTGGAATGGTAAACCTGGCCCCATCCCAAGGAATCTCTCTGCATGTGGAATAAACTCAGTGGCCTTAGCCAGTTTATCTGATGGTTTTATTAGCTGGCTTGTCTCTCATTTAATTGAACCAAGTCAAGCCTTAGAAATTAGCCTGTCCTAATGGATACATATTGTTCTCTCTTTAAGAGCCTAAAGCCTTCCAGAGCATCTGGTCACATTCTATAGAATACAAAGCACCCTAGGCATCTCTGGACCAGTGGATTTTCTGTTTTCTTCCTTGTTTAAAGAAACACTGCCCATGTATTGCTCAATATATATTTAAAGCAATGAAGCCACAGAAAGAACAGGGATGCATGTTATCATTGTTTGCAAAATGGTGTTGCTTCTCTAAGTTGAAATGACCAGGGCTGTCTAGGTAAATACCTATATACATAGAGCCGTATAAATATAGGTGCAATAATGATGCAGATTTGCAATTTTTGTTGACTGGGATGGACTTTGTATCCCGTATCATATTGAATAAATCATGAATATTTCTGAGCGTGTTGTCCTTCACTTACTCAACAACACCATTTATCCACATCCAAAGGATACATACTATAAGGCCCATTTTCAGTTGCAGGGAAGGATTTATTTTGATTTGCCAATATTCTCTTTCCTGGATCTTCTTATAAAGAGTAAGTGTTTGCTGGGCTGTTGTTCACATTTTAGTGTTAGGTCTATTGCTGTCAGAGTAGCCAGTCCACGGTCAATTTTAAACAATAACCTCATTTTGTTTAACACAAGATTTTTACTGACTGAGTGAATCAGTCACATATAGGGATATAACTTCATTATATTGAATAGCATCATTTTTTACAAAGCATATGTGTTTGTACCCTAATATGGGTACACATTAGAAACTAAATTGTGCCCACAAATCTGAGGCAATGGCAAAGAAAAAGTAGAGGAGCAACATAATTGAATGACATTCAATTTAATGGGTTTTTTTGGTTGTTGTTCAAAATATAAAAGTAATGGTACTTCCCTGGTGGTCCGGTGGCAAGATTCTACACTCTCAGTTCAGGGGGCCAGAGTTCAAACCCTGCTCAGGGAACTAGATCCCACATGCTGTGACTAAAAGTTCCCATGCCTCAACCAAAGAGCTAGCATGCTGCAACTAAAAAAAAAAAAAGATGCTGCATAATAAATAAATATTTTTTAAAAGTATTTAGATGGGGACAAATAGATGATCCTTTCAAAGAGTTCACTTTATTTCTCCTCTTTACTAGTTATAAAATTATCTCCATTTTAAGTGGTCTGTCTCTTTCTTTCTCCCCAACTCTCTTTCCACTTCACTCATTCATTCACTCAGTCCACGTTGCTTGAAACCCTGCCAGGCATTTTACTAGGAGTGTGTGCGCACGCTTGGTCGCTTCAGTCTTGTCTATGTCTTTGCCACCTCATGGACTGTAGCCCACCAGGCTACTCCGGCCATAGGATTCTCCAGGCAAGAATACTGGAGTGGGTTGCCATTTCCTCCTCCAGGGGATCTTCTGACCCAGGGATCAAATCCGTGTTTTTTGTCTCCTGCATTGGCAGGCCTGTTCTTTACCACTAGTGCCACCTGGAAAGCCAGGTGGTATTAAACTCAAGCCAGAAAAGACATTAGAAAAGAGT
Source organism: Okapia johnstoni (assembly GCA_024291935.2). Taxonomy (NCBI): domain Eukaryota; kingdom Metazoa; phylum Chordata; class Mammalia; order Artiodactyla; family Giraffidae; genus Okapia; species Okapia johnstoni. Next base: position 2,835,994 of record CM044323.1, on the reverse strand, counting down.
GGTATCAGGTCTGATTCATAAGAGATTATGGGTACTTCCCTGGTGGTCCAGTGGTTAAGGACTCTGCACTCCCAATATAGGGGACCGGGGTTTCACCTCTAGTTAGGAGACTGGATCCCACATGCTACAATTACGACCCGGCACAGCCAAATAAAAAATAAATAAAAATTAAGGTAAAAAATTGAGAGATTGCAAAAGCAAATGTAAAGGAGAGGAGCCTAAAAAAACAGCTCTTGGACAGAACCTACGCTTAAACTCAATGTTTCCATTACTTCATTAAAACTACCCTTTTCATATATTCCAGAGGTCAACAAACTGTATCAGACTGGATCAGAATCCAGTCAATTTTCTTTTTTTGGACTACTCACAAGCTAAGAATGTCTCTTTACATTTTTCAAGAGGTTGGGGAAAAAATCAAAACAATAATAATACTTTTTGATGTGAAAATTACATGAATTCCAGTTTCACAGTGATCACAATAGAATTCCATTGGAACATGCCCACCCCCGTTAGTTGATATAGTGTCTATGGCTACTTTGGTGTTATCACAGAACTGAGTCATAATGGAGACTTTACAGCCCACAAAACCTAAGATATTTACTCTGGCCCTTTAAACAAAAGGTTTATGAACTTCAGACATCACTGGTCTGAGAAAAGCATTATGTGCCAATGCTGCGACTTCAAATTCTGTTATATTAAAAACAATCAGAACTTCCCTACTGGTTCAGTGGATAGGAATCTGCCTGCCAATGCAGGGGACATGGGTTTGGCCCTTAGTCCAGAAAGATTCCACATGCCATGGGGCAACTAAGCCCGTGAGCCACACTACTGAGCCTGTGTACCTAGAGTCTGTGCTCCGCAACAAGAGAAGGGTCTGCAATGAGAAACCCACGCACCACAAGGAAGAGGAGCCACTGCTTGCCACAACTAGAGAAAGCCTGTGCACAGCAACAAAGACGGTGCAGCCAAAAAATAAGTAACTTTAAAAAATCTGAAGAAATATAGAAAAATCAATAAAAGAGTTATCATTTATCTATTAAATATTAATATATAAGGGCTTCCCTGGTGGCTCAGTGGTAAAGAATTCACCTGCCAAACAGGAGACGTGGGTTTGATCCCTGAGTCGGGAAGATCCTCTGGAGAAGGAAATGGCAACCCACTCCAGTATTCTTGCCTGGGAAATTCCATGGACGGGGAATCCTGGTGGGCTATAGTCCATGAGGTTGCAAAAGAGTCAGACAGGACTTAGCAACTAAACAACAACAACAAATTAACATATAAAATAGGCTGGAAAAAATAGATGTTCTATCTAAATCCATGTGTAAGTATGTGAAGAAAAGATAAAGGAATCACAGTAGCCTGTGGTTTTTTAGCGATTCTAAGATCTAAGAATAAAAATCCATCTACCCACTCAAGTCAGCACTGCCTGGATCCTACTAAAATACTAAGTCTGGTACAAATAAAGAGTTCAGAAAGAATTAAGAGAGAAATAGGGAAATATAGAAGGCTAGTAATTAAAATAGAAGGACAAAGATGAAAGAAATCGGAATAATTTAGTGGGGAGACAAGTGATTTACTACTAGACTTTAAAGGCAGAGGCAATGATCTTGAGCTATAGTTGAAGGTACTGAGCTTTCTCATGAGGGAGATTTCTGATAAAGTGTGTTGTTAATCATGAAACTGTGTTATCTAGAAAGACAATTGGTTCTTCCAGCCTGGAAGCTCTGAAAACACGAAGCTGACATTCATTCATGCTATCTTTTAGAAAAAAACTGGTTTATGTACATAGGTGGTATAGAATGACCTATTAGGATACTTGGCTTTCTGATTATTCTAAAACTATTTCTGCAAATATAAAAATGTTAATAATTTTCTGTTTCATTTATTTTAATTTAAAAATTTATTATTATTATTGGCCATATCACCCACATGTGGGATCTTAGTTCCCTGACCTGGGAGCAAATCTAAGCCCCCTGCGTTGGAAACACAGAGTCTTAACCACTGGACTACCGGAGAAGTCCCTAAAAATGCTAATAATTTTCAACAGCAGCTGGGAGAAAGCAGTGAGAAGTGATGAGCACATATATAAAGATTACTGTGTCTGCTAGTTGTCCCTATAAAATAGGGGTGGGTAGAGTAAAAGTCTCCCTATGCCATGCCATCTTTGCCACGTGAGCTCAAAACAACTCAGGTCAAGATTCTTCTTGCCAAAAGCAAACCTTTCCAAGCAGTACTGATATTTTTGGCCTTGATTTATGCTGATCAACAAGCATATGTCTGTAAGGATTAAATTAATTAGAGGAGATTTGCTGGATAATGTTCAAAGACAATAAAATTCCTCAAGGTTTACAGGCCATACAAGTTGGAGCACAAAATGGTACACCTTGGGGGAGGATTAAGAAGAACTAATTTTGGACCCAAAGGACTGTCATTTTCTATCTTTATGCAAAAGGGAGACTTTGCTTCAACACGTTTCCAATTGGAGAACTAGGTTAATTACTATAGAGCTTCATGTGTTGGGAAATAGGTCCTGAAAAGATAAACTTAGGGAAAAAAAGACTGCGTGAGGAAGCATGAAGTGTAAAAGGCAAATAGCCTCTTTTCAAAGCTCTATTCAAATGTCGAAAGGAAAGGGAAAGGATATTAAGCTGTTAGTTTCCATTCTGTGTGTTCTGTGTGTTCTAAAACCAGGATAAGAGAAAGGTTTGCCTTAAATAACCCACAGGATAAACTGACAGACGAAGACGACTGTTAAATTTTGAATAAATTATTTTTAAAACTATAGACTCTTTTAAAGTAGGATTATTTTTTATGACACAAATGAATCTATCTGCAAAACAGAAACAGATCCACAGATATAAGAGAACAGACTTACTGTTCTGTCAAGGGGAGTTGGGTGTGAGAGGAATAGTCTGGGAGTTTGGGGTAAGCAGATACAAGCTATTACACATAGAATGGATAAAGAAGGTCCTACTGCATAGCACAAGCAAATATATTCAGTATCATGTGATAAATTATAATGGAAAAGAATATGAAAAAGAATGCATATATATAACATACGTACTTTTATATATATATATATATATCAACTCAATCACTGTTGTACAGCATGAATTAATACATTGTAGATCAAACAATACTTCAATAAAATAAAGGAAAAATAAAATAGGATCATATTTTATGGGAGTATGTATGTATGGGAGGCTGTATGGGAATATAGTCCCTCCATAAGGCAAGAGAAAGAGCTACAGAGTGTGACAGATTTCTTTCAGCCCCAAACAACCTGTGGAACAAGTCCCAGATAACAAAGTAGGGACAGGTGGCTGCCTGTCTCTATGACTCATGGATTACTGCTAGAAGGAGCTCCTGACCCTCTATCATTAGGATCTGTACTTCTACCAAGTTCCAACATAATGTTCCTACTGCTGGTATGAGGACCACACTGTGGGAAGCACTGGTCTGAAGTCATCTGTGTTTCATTCAACATCACTTGAATGAGGGAAGACACCCAAGACCCAGCTCTCTGGCTAGCTCCTAGCTTAACCCCCAAACACAAACACTTTTACATTAGGATCAATTGGCACTTTCTATAGAACTTATATCTAATTAGTTATTGACTGTACAATCACATTCAGTCATGGCTCATTCTACTAAAAAAAAACATTCAAAGCAGACAATTTGTCCAGGCCCTGAGAAACAAACTTATAGGAAGAAAAATATTTATTTGGTTGATTGAGAGCTAAAAGCTAAGATTCTATCTAGGTCCCCCAACACTTAGTGTCACAAATTCAATAAAAATGGAATAAAATAAAATAAAAAAGCTTTTTCAGATTACAGCTGGAATTTAGTCTTCCATGGGCAATGCAAAGGAGAGCAGAAATGTAATGACACAAACAATTAGGAAGCTTGATTCAGAGACTTTAGTCTCAGGAATGTAAAATGCAAGAAACTCATTAAGACCTTGAACCAAGTATTTATGCCAACATGTGACTTTCAAATCCTATTTTCCCCAGGGTTCATATATACCCAACAACAAATATCCTTAAGTTTATCCTATGCTAATAATGACTGATTTTCAATGTTGTTGTTAAACCTATACAAAGGACCATCTCTAAGGCTGATTGCTTTATCCAGTCAATATTCAAGGACTGGCTAAGAAGTATTTGCTGTTCTTTAGCTGCCAAGTCATGTCCGACTTTTTGCAACCCTGTGGACTGCAGCACGCCATCCTTTCCTGTCCTCTGCTATCTCTCAGAGTTTGCTCAAATTTATGGCCATTGAGTTAGTGAAACCACCTCATCCTCTGCCGCCCCCATTCTCCTTTTACTTTCAATCTTTTCCAGCATCAGGGTCTCTTCCAATGAGCTGGCTCTTCGCATCAGGTGTCCAAAGAATTGGGAGTGTCAGGTTTAGCATCAGTCCTTCCAATGAATACTCAGGTTGATTTCCTTTAGGATTGATTGGTTTGATCTCCTTGAAGTCCAAGGGACTCTCAAGAGTCTTTTCCAGCACCACAGTTCGAAAGCATTAATTCTTTGGCACTCAGCCTTCTTTATAGTTCAACTCTCACATTCATACATGACTACTGAAAAAACCATAGCTTTGACTATACAGACCCAGGTTGGCAAAGTGATATCTCAGCTTTTTAATGTACCTTTTTGTATAAGCATAACCTTATAGCAAAGATACTTTCTAAAATATTCTGAGTTAATTGTGCATACATAAGTTGAATCATTTTACATATAGTAAGGATCTTAGTCAAAGTAAACATACAACAAATAATTTGATCAAGTTACATAATTTTAAGTTAAATAATTTAACTCTTTAGTTAGCACTGGTAAGTTTTAGGTTTGATGTAGCAAATGGCACGCCAAGAAGCTGTGACACAACAACTTTATGCTCTTTGGTGAAGGGCAACCCTTACTTTCATGAAATTTGACCCCTTACTATTTATATAACTTGAGTGAAAAAAGAACAAAAAACGGAAGATGAAAGAAAGGGGGTGGAGAGAAGAGAGGAAAGTGGAGGAGAGAGAATATCTTTTGTCTTTTAAAGGGAGGAGATTTTAAGCTCCACACTTTGAGACTTCTCTGTGAAGGGTCAGCATAAATAACCACATAATCAAATGCTGAGAAGCCGGTGGATCCCAGCTAAGGTCCTGAAACATGCACAGTATCTGCAGTGCCCTATAGTAACAACCAACCAGTTCCTGTTCAATGGATTTCAGCCAGCGACATGAGAAGGGGAAATATTAGGATTTAAATGAATTGTTTCATCTTGATGTTTTCAAAGCATCTGACTTCAAGTTCTTGTAGATTTACCCATGTGAATGCTTTCTGACCAAAATGCTCCAGAGCTGAGCTCATAAAACATATTTAAATGGTTACACTTTCCAAAGGGAATTAAGAATTACCAAGAATTCTTAAAGGGCAGAGCTAGGTCTGACTTTCTCTAATTTTTATAACTATATAGCACAGCCACTTCAAATGCTTGCATACTCATAGAAGTTTAATAAATCTGCTGACTAGCACTGAGAATATTTTGCATACAGTGAAAACAGACTGGCAGACAGTAACACGTCCTGTTGTGAAATGCAGCTACTTTAGATCTCCATCTGTTCCCAGACATTAAAAGTCTGGGGGTTTTCTCAAATCCACCACAAAAGATTTGCGTGTTGTACCAACAGAATGCAAACATTTTATAAGCATTGGACTAGATAACCATTTTTAAATAAATCCCTATCCTTATAACCAAAAAAATTAAAACAGTAAAATTGCTCCAACCTTCAACAAAATATCATCAGCCCCTGATATATATTTATCTTCCAGATGAATTGCTCATTTTATGAAAATAGAGTAATAAGTAAATATCCAGTTTTCTCAGTCTACAAGCATATTTTCAGAATTTTGCCCTTAAAAAAGGTAGATTCTTCTATAGTTGTCTCAACAAACTCATTTCAATCACTTTCTTGCAATTTTCTGCAAGGGAACACCATAAGGCAAATATGAGTGATCTAACATCAGGCAAAGCTTCTTCCTTGATAATAAATATGTTAGTTTGGAGCAGGCTCACAAGGAATCCCGACAGCCCGATCTGGCCTTGTTCCAGCAGTGAAGCCTCTGGTGTGAGAGGAAAACCTTCCGCTGTCTCTCAGATGTGTACTTCTATCTACCCCTGCTGTCTGCAGTGTGAAACAGAAGTGGTGGCCACAAAAGACCTGTCTTCTGTGTATGGGTGTAAAACTACTTTCTAAGCACAGTGCATAGTCAACTGAGAACATCCTACATTTACCAGGGGTTGATGTTTTGCAATTGTGTGACATATGTCAGGGAAGATACTAGAGAATTAACAAGACTTAGAGGTCAGGATTTGTCAGAATTAATAGTCAAAATTATAGCATTAGCATACAACCTCGAATTCTTCTTGAATTTACATCTAGTTCCTGAGGAATTGTGGTATGTGAGCCTGGCCCTAGACTAAGAATTTCTTTTGTGTAAGTTGCATGATCACAGCTGAGCCAAAAGGAGGAAATAATGAAGCTTCTGCTATGACACCCTAAATAGTATTCTGGAAATAGCAGGAATTCACTTAGTGGTTGGTGAGAGGGGATAAGCACATACCTTATTCCAACCCACAAAGAGAGAATGGCATTCAGGAGGGAACTTGTGATAGTTTTGCTTGAGCAGTTTCTGAAGAATAACTCAAATGTCACAAAAAGCTGATGAGGTTGAAAAGGAAACAGTTCCCCGGGTACTAGGAGTATAAAGGTTGAGTGCTATGAAGGCCCTGAGTCAGCAAGTGGGCTAAAGAAGCAGGAGCCACAGGGCTGCATGTGGATCTAGCCCTTAACCAAGCAGTGGTGCAAGAAACATGCAGCTCAGGGACTTCCCTGGTGGTCCAGTGGCTAATTCTCCATGCTTCCAAGACAAGGGGTCCAGGTTCGACCCCTGGTCGGAGAATTAGATTCCACATGTTGCAACAGAGAGTTCACAAGCCACAACTAAGGATTCTGCTGCATGCCACAGTGAGCATGGACACTCCCACATGCTGCAGCTAAGACCTAGTGCAGCCAAATAAATAAATAAAATACTTTCTAAAAAAAAAAAACAGAAACAAGTGGCCCACATGAGGGTCACATAGCCAGTGAGAAAGAAAACAACCAAGACAAACAGGGATCACACAAGAAGTGGGAGAAACCAGGGCCACTTTGGACATGAGACTGATGCTAAAGTCAAAACAAGGCAGGAAGCAAGGAAACCATTAAGCTAGAAACAAGGGAAGGGACACCAAGCATGACTGAGACTTGACTACCTGCAGGTACCCATAGATTAAACACTCAAGCACTCATCACAAACTCAGACGCCTGCAGGGCCAGGCTGGTAACACAGAAAGGGAAACCTGGTGGTGGAGAGTAAGACTCAAGGGGGTGGGCAGGGGGCGCCCTGGTCAGCCCTAGAGAAAGTGGTGGCTGCCATTACATGCAGACCGCTGAGGTGACCTACCAAGCTGTGTCTCAAGACGGTCACTGAGGTAGGTGAAGAAGCTAGGAAGGCCAGAGGTCAGAGAGATCGGGTGGACTGGAGTTACCTGCTTAAAGATCAAGCCAAGGGCCACTCTACAGCCCATCAGGTACTTTATTTACCAACCGAAAGTGCAGCTATAGAAAACAAGACATTTACAACAAAATACACACTTGCTTATATTTGATGTGGCCTCTAATTTATGCTCTATCAATTTAATGAGTTTGACTTAAGATCTTTAAATTCAGGAAGAGGAGCTTTGAAGATGAACCATGCAGCATTATAAAATGTGTGCTGCCTCAGGAGGGTGAAACAGGTGCTGGAGCATTGGGGAATGTGTGTGCCGGCAAGCAAAGTGGGGAGTTGGCAGGGAAAAGGTTAACAACAGTTTGGGTGAAGGTCGCCTTACAGGTAAAATAGCGATGTCCATGTCACAAAACTAGAAGATAAAACAGGGCATCATGAAAACAGAGTGGGCAGCAAGTGGGGCTGGTGTGAATGTCCACAGAATAACTATTACAGAGTCTGTCCTGGGCTCCTGCAGGGTCTGACGATCCGAGGCAGGGGCTGGAATCCCGGTCACATCACTAGCTGTGAGACCATGACCAAGTCAACCCCTCTGTAGCTCATTTGTCTCCCCCGGAAAATAGAGCGGACACTAGCAATGGGCATCTCACAGGGCTATCAGGTGGCACTGAGGAGCGCTCAGAACCTGTCTGGCAGGCAGTGATGGACAGGGGAGAGCAAAACCTGACTCCATGCTGGGCCAGTTCCTCTCACTTCAGCACTTGCTTTTCACCACCTATGTTGCTATAATCACTAAAATGATGCCGCTTATAGTTGTAAGCATACATAACCACCTGCCTCCTGGAACTCTGTGCCTCTGCCTGAATGTTAAACTGAAGTGCCTTTGTTCAGCTCACCAGGAAATACCCTGACCCTGCCAACCCGTGAATGGCTGCAGGAAGGAAGTAATTAACTATATTCTCCCCAAAGCTGGCCAAGCCAAGAGATATTTTGCAAGACATAATGGTCTTTATACTCTCCTTCCTCACCACCCCCCACTCTTTCTTTTATAAAAGAAACTGGCATCCAGACCCTCACTAACATGGAGCGCTAGGACTCTGGTTCTCCATCTTCTCTGACGCCTAGCATTCCAAATACAGTTGCTTCTCCCGAACTCAACACCTCAACTCCTGGATTGTTGCATGGTAAGCAGACCAAGAGAATGCAAGAGAAGACGCTACAGGTGGATATCACCATATGGTCAATACCGAAATCAGATTGATTATATTCTTTGCAGTCAAAGATGGAGAAGCTCTATAGAGTCAGCAAAAATAAGACCTGGAGTTGACTGTGGCTCCGATCATGAATACCTTACTGAAAAATTCAGACTTAAATTGAAGAAAGTAGGAAAAACCACTAGCCCATTCAAGTGTGACCAAAATCAAATCCCTTAGGATCATACAGTGGAAGTGACAAATAGATTCAAGGGATTAGAATTCATAGACAGAGTGCCTGAAGAACTATGGACGGAGGTTTGTGACATTGTACAGGGATCAAGACCATCCCCAAGAAAAAGAAATGCAAAAAGGCAAAATGGTTATCTGAGGAGGCCTTACAAATACTTGTGAAAAGAACAGATGCAAACGGCAGAGAAGAAGAGGAAAGATATACCCATTTGAATGCAGAGTTCCAAAGAATAGCAAGGAGAGATAAGAAAGCCTTCCTTAGCAATCAATGCGAAGATAGAGGAAAACAACAGAATGGGAAAGACTAGAGATCTCTTCGAGAAAATCAGAGATACCAAGAGAACATTTCATGCAAAGATGGGCATAATAAAGGACAGAAATGGTTGGGACCTAAGAGAAGCAGAAGACATTAAGAAGAGGTGGCAAGAATATACAGAAGAACTATACAAAAAAGATATTCATGACCCAGATAATCACGATGGTTTGGTCGGTCACCTAGAGCCAGACATCCTGGAATGTGAAGTCAAATGGGCCTTAGGAAGCAACACTACGAACAAAGCTAGCGGAGGTGGTGGAATTCCAGTTGAGTTGTTTCAAATCCTAAAAGATGATCCTGTGAAATTGCTGCACTCAGTATGACAGCAAATTTGGAAAACTCAGCAGTGGCCACAGGACTGGAAAAGGTCAGTTTTTATTCCAATCCCAAAGAAAGGCAATGCCAAAGAATGCTCAAATTACTGCCCAACTGCACTCATCTCACACACTGGCAAAGTAATGCTCAAAATTCTCCAAGCCAGGCTTCAACAGTATGTGAACCGTGAACTTCCAGATGTTCAAGCTGAATTTAGAAAAGTCAGGGAAACCAGAGATCAAAATGCCAACATCCACTGGATCATCGAAAAAACGAGAGAGTTTCAGAAAAACATCTATTTCTGCTTGATTGATGATGGCAAAGCCTTTGACTGTGTGGATCACAACAAACTGTGGAAAATTCTTCAAGAGATGGGAATACAAGACTACCTGACCTGCCTTCTGAGAAATCTATATGCAGGTCAAGAAGCAACATAGAACCAGACATGGAACAACAGACTGATTTGTATGTCAAGGCTGTATACTGTCACCTTGCTTATTTAACTTATATGCAGAGTGTATCAGGAGAAACGCTGGGCTGGATGAAGCACAAGCTGGAATCAAGATTACCAGGAGAAATATCAATAACTTCATATACGCAGATGACACCACCCTTAGGGCAGAAAGCAAAGAAGAACTAAAGAGCCTCTTGATGAAAGTGAAAGAGGAGAGTGAAAGAGCTGGCTTAAAGCTCAACATTCAAAAGACTAAGATCATGGCATCTAGTTCCATCACTTCATGGAAATAGATGTGGAAACAATGGAAACAGTGAGAGACTTTATTTTTGTGTGCTCCAAAATCACTGCCGATGGTGATCACAACCATGAAATTAAAAGATGCTTGCTCCTTGGAAGAAAAGCTATGACCAACCTAGACAGCATATTAAAAAGCAGAGATATTACTTTGCCAACAAAGGTCCATCCAGTGAAAGCTATTGTTTTTCCAGTAGTCATGTATGGATGTGGGAGTTATACTATAAAGAAAGCTGAGTGCCAAAGAATTGATGCTCTTGAACTATTTGTTGGAGAAGACTCTTGAAAGTCCCTTGGTTTGCAAGAAGATCCAACCAGTCCATCCTCAAGGAAATCACTCCTCAATATTCACTGGAAGGACTGATGCTAAACCTGAAACTCCAATACTTTGGCCACCTGATGCAAAGGACTGACTCATTGGAAAAGAAGCTGATGCTGGAAAGATTGAAGGCAGGAAAAGAAGGGGACGACAGAGGATGAGATGGTTGGGTGGCATCACCGACTCAATGGACTTGAGTTTGAACAAGCTTCAGGAGTTGGTGATGGACAGGGAAGCCTGACTTGCTGCAGTCCATGGGGTCGCAAAGAGTCGGACATGACTGAGAGACTGAACTGAACTCAACTGAAGCAGACCAAGCCTGGACTCGGTAAGTTTCATCTGTAAGTTCAAATACAAATGTACTGTGTACTTAACAAACATTATTTTATCATGTCCTACCAGCAACTTTGCAGTGCAGCATTATTTCCAGATGACATTTCATAGATAAGAAACTGATGTTCAGATCCTACCCAAGGGTCGCATGGCTGAGAGCTGGCAGGGCTGAAGAAGGATTCCCACCCATCTGTATCCACATCCTACCACCACCAGCTTCAGGGCACCGTGCACAAAGTCTCCTTACAGAAGCCCACCTGGCAGAAGTTGGGGGCACCAAGCACACAGTCTCCTTACAGAAGCCCCCCTGGCAGAAGCTGGGGGCACCACACAGTCTCCTTATAGAAGCTCCCCTGGCAGAAGCTGGGGGCACCAAGCACACAGTCTCCCTACAGAAGCCCCCCTGGCAGAAGCTGGGGGCACCCGCACACAGTCTCCTTACAGAAGCCCGCCTGGCAGAAGCTGGGGGCACCCGCACACAGTCTCCCTGCAGAAGCCTCCCCATCCTCTACCGTGGGGTCTCTGTTCTTAAGAATTACTTTCCCTGAATGCTTCTTACTTTTAAAAACTGGCCAGATCCTTCACCAAGACTGTGAGAAATCGTTAAATCACACCTTAACCATGTTGGGAATTAAAAGATAGGAAGGGAAAGAGCTTTTCTCATGAATATGCAAATAAACTTTAAATAACATCTACATATTTAAAACAGGCATTAGGAAGAAATGTGAACCTCTGCTTAAGACAGAATGGATGCTGGACACCAGTTCGTGGGAGCCATCACCTTACAAGTAAAATTATTTTATTATTTCACAATAGTAATGCAATTATTGTGAATCATACTATCAACATCTTTGAAATGTTTGGTCTAAATGTGAGCACTCTAAGCCATGTACTAGAATAAAAGAGAAAAATAAAAAGGGAGAGAAAGCCATTGAAATGGCTTTTTTTCCTAGTAATTATGAGAAACTAAGATCAGATTTGCTTTTGTAGGCAAACTGACTGTCCATTGCCCTAATGTCACATCTGGAAATTCCCAGTTCTGGCATGCAGGAATTATGGACCAGCCTTTGGAAAAAACTCTTGCCAGGGAGAACTGTAGATTGTCAACCATTCATGCTGAGCTTGGAATGTTACTGTCCCATTAAAGTTTCCAAGGCCTTTCCCCTAAGAAGCTTTACAGGCAGCCTGGGCAGGCCTGGCTCAGAACCTGGGGACTCAGAAGAAATTTGGAAAAGAAAGGTTTCGAAACAGGGAAAATAGAAGTAAGTATATGGTAAAAGAGAGGAGGAAAGCAAAGTGATTTTAGAAAATTGTCTGGAGATGAACCTGAAAGGGCTTCTTGAAAACAAAGAAGACAGAGAATGAGAAACAAACAGAGAAGCAAGAAAGGGAGAAGGAAAACGTAAACAAAGCTGAGAGAGAGGAAATAAAGGAGGAAAATCGTGAACTGTGGAAAGGGATTTCATGCCACAGAGTCCTCGGCATGTGTGGACAATGGCACTTTTCAGAAGAAATTCTCCACACCTCTTCCTTCTCTGAGCTGGAAAGTCTAATAAAGTGTGGGTGAAGGATGAGGGGTAGAGAGAGGGTGGGGAGGCCTCAGTTCCCCTGCCACCACCCCCCCCCCCCCCCCCCCCCCCCCCCCCCCCCCCCCGCACAGGGCTGATAGTTTACTTGCAGCTCCCCAGGGTGAGGGAAATAGACACAGGTAAGCAAGGCGTGGGCTTCCCTGGTTGCCGAGACAGTAAAGAATCTGCCTGCAAAGCAGGAGACCCTGGGTTTGATCCCTGGGTTAGGAAGATTCCCTGGAGGAGGGCATGGCAACCCATCCCAGTATTCTTGCCTGGAGAATCCCACGGACAGAGGAGCCTGGCGGGCTATAGTTCATGTGGTCACAAAGAGTCGGACACGACTGAGCAACTTTCCCTAAGTACTTACACCCAGAGTTCAAAGCAACCTATACATCATTCAAGACTCTGTTCCTGCCCCAACATCTAAAGCAGGGCAGGAATGGAAAAGCAGGTGTATCAGGGAGGAAGCAGCAGTGAGGCTCTGTCCGAGTGCCATCTGGGCTTTGCACCCCTTACATGCCCAGCTGTCTCCAGAGGGAACAGCTTCGCCCCAAGAATACACAGAGACAAGGTGTCTCCTCACACCCGGGACTGAGGAGGAGAGGAACAAAAGAGGTTCCTGAGTCGCCTGTCAGGAATTAAGTGCCCCTATGTCTCCAGCCAGAGCCAGTGACCTGGACTGGATGCTGAAATTGTGCCTCCCAAGAAGTGTCCTGGATGCAGCCCAGTGACGGGGTCCCCTCCCTCTGACTTCAAAGCCTGCCAGTTGGTGACATTAGCGATTGAGGAGAGGAAAGCCCTGGGGAAATCAGTCTGCAGGGAAGGAACGGGGTCAGCAGTTCTGTCTCTCATCCTGAACGAGAAGACCACAGAGAAAGATACAAAGGGCTCATTGTACACTGAGCCAGACAGTCCTGACTGCGGAGAGAGAAGCTCAATAAGTGCACATTTTTCTCAAAAGAGTCTGTTTTGATGAAATGGGCAGATTCCATCAGCTCTCTCACATGTTTGCCCTCTATATGTATTTATTTAAAAAGTGCAGTATTCCACTGATGAGGGGAATTTTGGCTAAAGTTTCTACTGCATGAAAGATACAAAATTATTTATCAAATCTAGAGAAGTACTGGGCTGACTTTCCCCATGTTCTAGCTTATTAGCTCTTAAACCCTGTTGAATAGCATGAAATTTAATTTTCAGTCCCATCATGGGAACCGAGAAAAATTAGCATCCTCGTCATGACCTCACATTCCATGAAAAATAAACTACTGAACCAAGTGTATGTATGAGTAAGCTGTATTTTATTGGAAAATGACAGAAAACTCCAAATCCAGCTAACTGAAATTGCAAAAGAGAAATCAATGCCTCTTGCAAGTATAAAGTCCAAGAGGAAACTAACTTCAGGTACAGTTTGATCCAGAGCATTAAGGGAGTGACAAGAGCTGGTTTCTCTCTCCATCTCTTAACTAAGCCCACTGCGACCCATCTCCACAGTGGCTGCTCTATCAATCAACCTAATGATAACCAGTAAATTCTGGCTTTCACCCTTAGAAGCCTAACTCCAATGGAGGGAAGAAAAGAGTCAGCTCCTAGCAAAAGCCTCCTAGGTTTCCCTCTGATTAATCTGACCTTGGTCCCATCACCCGTGAACTAACCTCTGAGCTTAGGGACAAACTGGGCTCTGCATAGGCAGGCATGAATTACAAGTTAGCTTCTTTGAGGTCCATGCAAACCACATGAATTGAAAACAGAGTTTTTCAGAGGGAAATTCTGCTGATTTTACCCGGAGAAGGGTACATGGAATCTGGGCAGGCACAACAAAAGATGAACACTAATGCATGATAGAGTATTTCAGGGATTTGCTGCTAACATGGAGTACCATTCCTCTAGTTGTACTCAAAGGCAAGCAGGTGGTAACAGACTACAAAGCATTTAAAAAAAATTGAGATCAAGTTTAAAGTTGATAAAATTTTATTTTTCTGTAGGTTTTTGTTAGAGAAATCTGTTTTTCGTGTTTGTGGCTTACCCCCTCTATTCTGTTTGCTAGACATCAAGAAGGGGGTGCTCAGGTCCTACAGGGCTGGCTGTCCAGGTGCTTCCCCCCACCCCTGCAGCCAGCCAACATCCAATGACACAAAGGTGGGAGAGGCACTCACCATTATTGCCTGGACTCACTCCTTGGTGGAGACTGGCTGTGAAGCCCCTACAATGTACCAGATGCTATGTTATGTACTCTCAACATAAAGTCTTTAACCCTCAAACCAACAGACTTTATATCATCTGCCCAAAGTCACACAGTTGGTAAATGGTGGAGCCATGATTCGGGACCAAAATTTGGCAAATGGCTTTTTCTAGGTACATCTTCTTTTGTACTTGGAGTTTAAACATGTTCATATTTTCCTGGTTTCAATCCTGAACCTACTTGCAAGTGTATGGAGAAGGCAATGGCACCCCACTCCAGTACTCTTGCCTGGAGAATCCCATGGACGGAGGAGCCTGGTAGGCCGCATTCCATGGCGTCTCTATGAGTTGGACACGACTGAGCGACTTCACTTTCACACATTGGAGAAGGAAATGGCAACCCACTCCAGTGTTCTTGCCTGGAGAATCCCAGGGATGGGGGAGCCCGGTGGGCTTCCATCTATGGGGTCGCATAGAGTCGGACACAACCGAATCGACTTAGTAGCAGCAGCAGCAGCAGCAAGTGTATAGTGCATTTTCCCTAAAGCTGTGCTTTGCCGTGCCAGGCTGCCTTGAGTAAAAATTCAGGTCACTTTGCTGGGCTGAAAGAAACACAAGCTGGAATCAAGATTGCCAGGAGAAATATCAATCCCCTCAGATATGCAGACGACACAACCCTTATGGCAGAAAGTGAAGAAGAACTAAAGAGCCTCTTGATGAAAGTGAAAGAGGAGAGTGAAAAAGTTGGCTTAAAGCTTAACGTTCAGAAAACTAAGATCATGGCATCTGGTCCCATCACTTCATGGGAAATAGATGGGGAAACAGTGGAAACAGTGGCAGACTTTATTTTTTGGGGCTCCAGAATCCTGCAGACGATTACTCCTTGCAAGGAAGGTTATGGCCAACCTAGATAGCATATTTAAAAGCAGAGACATTACTTTGCCAACAAAATTCCGTCTAGTCAAGGCTATGGTTTTTCCAGTGGTCATGTATGGATGTGAGAGTTGGGACGGTGAAGAAATCTGAGCGCCACAGAATTGATGCTTTTGAACTGTGGTGTTGGAGAAGACTCTTGAGAGTCCCTTGGACTGCAAGGAGATCCAATCAATCCATCCTAAAGGAGATCAGTCCTGGGTGTTCACTGGAAGGACTGATGTTGAAGCTGAAACTCCAATACTTTGGCCACCTCATGCAAAGAGTTGACTCATTGGAAAAGACCCTAATGCTGGGTAGGATTGGGGGCAGGAGGAGAAGGGGACGACAGAGGATGAGATGGTTGGATGGCATCACCGACTCGATGGACATGGGTTTGGGTAGACTCCGGGAGTTGGTGATGGACAGGGAGGCCTGGCGTGCTGCAATTCATGGGGTTGCAAACAGTCGGACACGACTGAGCGACTGAACTGACCTGAACTGAAGCTGGGGCTTTGCAACCTGGTGAGTGTGAATAAACTAGTTGACCCATTGCTAACTCTCTCAAGTCAAATTAGATGGAGTTTCCATTGCTTAATATAATATGCGCCTTTTCATTTCCACTCCCTTCTTCATAGTGCTCACCTGGAAATCCCTCCAAATGCTATCTATCACTAGCCCATCTGTCTCCTCTCCATGAATCAAAATCTTACCCATTAAAGGTCTATTTTAACTCACTGGCATAGTCTTCTGGAATATAATTGTACAACATAACATGCATCAAAAGTCTTAAACTTGAGTATACTCTCTGATCCAACAATCCCACTTCTTAGAATTAACCTGGGGAAAATAGAGATGGCTGTATGGAACTGAATAAACTAACACACACATATACACTCATATATTGTCATGTTAATTTTAAAAGCAAAATATGGAAACATCCTAATAATTATATGGTGGGGAATTCAATGCATAATTTGTAGTCATCTATTTTATAGTATACAGTGATTAAAAATAACATCACAAAGAACTTCCCTGGTGGTCCAATGGCTGAGACTCTGTGATTCCAATGCAGGGGACCTGAGCTCAACCCCTGGTCAGGGAACTAGATCCCACACGCCACAACTAAAAGATCCTGCAGACCGTAAAGAAGACAGTGGATCCTGAGTGACGCAACCAAGACCTGGTGCAGCCAAATACACAAATAACATATATTTCAAAAATTATAGGAGATCAGCTAGTAACTATATAAAAGTCATAATGGACAGGTTAAAAAACTACAGGTACAGATTGACCCAATCGTGGAGAATACACTAATTGGCCCTTCCGGGTCTGCTCAGGATCCTTCTTCATCTAGCTTTCTGATTTGTAAGCTCTACACACTGGGCCCTCCTGATCTCTGTTTTCCAGCTGGGATCAGTCAATGAGAAGCCCCAGCGCGAGATCTGAGCACAGGGGAAGGAGGTCAGAGTGTGTTCTCTGTACTCTCTCCTTGTGAAATTGCTTGGGCTGGCTGAGTCTATTAAATGAAGGACGATGCTTCTCTCAAGGTCATTTTTCTCTACTCATTCTCCTTCCCAGTTTTAGTAACTGCATCCATTCCTGATCCCTTCACTAACAGCCTAGGGATGGTAACAGCTCCTTTACTATGACTGGTCATGGGTTACTGCACCATATCCATGCTTCCCCTATGTTCTACCCACTCACAGAATTTAACTGTACTGCTTTCTGCTAGAACCTTGACTAACACAGTACAAACACATAATACAAACACAAACAGACTCCCTCATAAACGGGGGGAAAAACTTACAACAAAATACCTTAAAACCCAACAATGCGTATCTTACTAGGTGGTGAGACTATGAACAATTTTGATTTTATTCTCCTTATTGCTTTTCTGTACTTTCCAATTTTAAACAATCAATATATAATACTTTCTGAAAATGAAATAACTACAGGTATTATGTTCTTACAAATCTGAATCATGACCAATGCTAGCTCTTCAGCAAATCTTTCTCTGATAACATACACTCTAAACTTAAACCTCTCTTTAAACTGAATTTCTCCACCATTTATTTTCTGTGCCATCTATATGTGACACTTACAACATCCTAGTTGGTGAGGTGAGTGTGCATATTTTATTTACACCAGTCTTATCCCCAGAGCTATTTAAGAAAGCACGATTTGTACACGGCACTCTCCTTTTTGGAGATAAAAGTCTTTGGAAGGCAGGGGCTATGCTTTATGTTCCCTCTATCCCTTACTGTACCTGTTACACAGTGGGTGATCAATAAACATGGACGGAATAAATGAACCCTATAGAAGAGATTTAAAATCTCATTTCTGTCATTACTTGCTTCCTATCAACTCTCCTCTATAAGCAATAAAAATGAATTATTTGAATTCAGTTTCTCAACAGATCCATCTTCTAGTGAAAGTGCAAATCAGGAATGAAATAGCTTGAGGCAAGCAGGCTGAAGGACAGCAGAGAAACAGGGTGGAAAAAGCTGCTATGAAACAGCAATAATGAGTTCCTGGATTATGGAGAGGT
Organism: Okapia johnstoni; assembly: GCA_024291935.2. Taxonomy (NCBI): domain Eukaryota; kingdom Metazoa; phylum Chordata; class Mammalia; order Artiodactyla; family Giraffidae; genus Okapia; species Okapia johnstoni. The sequence goes on along the minus strand of CM044323.1, from coordinate 2,817,756 downwards.
GACTAAGTTTTAAGACTGGGCTTTGTCACTAATGACAAATCTTGAGATTTTAGTTTCAGACTTCTAAAATTTATCACTAGAGAAAGAAATCTGAATAACAGTATTTGGATTAATGGGGGTCATCATTATTCATTGCACAGAAGAAAGCAGGTAGACTAGAATCAGTCTTACAGAAGATCAAATTGTGACCTGATTCCTCAAAGCATCATTTTTTACTTGCTATTTCTATTTTTCTCAATCTCCTACTATAAACAGAGGCAGTGAACCTAATAAGGTGTTTGAATAGCTACCAAATGCAATTGTCTAAGTTCAGCTTTAGCAATGGCTGGATAAGGTACCCTAAGACAGAAAAATGGTACCCTCAGAGTCTGCAGGAGAGGCTGGCAAAAGTGAAAGCAAGTCTCCGCCATCCTTCTGGAGCTGTCCTCACTGTGATCCCCACTTCTGAATATCCTATCCTATGGGATGTGTTGCTACTTCCAAGGTGGTTGCACATAAATGGGAAACAAACTGATACAGATGCTTCCATGTAGCTTTTATTATTAAGTAACATTATCAAGAGGACGAAGCCCCAGGCACAGTGACAGGAGCAGAGTGTGCCCAGGTGCGACCAGAAGCTCTGATCCACTGTCTGGAGTCACAGTGGTGTTCCCATCTCAGCCATGTCATCTCATCTGTTTTCACACAATACTTGTTCTCTTGAATTCAACAATTTAAAGAACCTATTTATTTCTACTAATCGAACACACAACACAATGCACAATTTTTTTCTCTGTAAATCATTTTAATAAATACACTCACTATACTCAGCTGTTAGCTACAAGAGTCCCTGTTCTAGTACAATGAGAGTTTCCCTAACTATTCTTACACATCACTACCAGCATCAGGAATACACCAAGCTATATAATTCTTCAATGCCCTCGTCAGATGCAAAGCTCTCAAGTCTCTTGTTACTACAATCTGCTCTCAGAATCTGATCAGCTAATTCACCTTGAATTATACATGGCTGGTTAAAGAAATGGATCCTGTCTTTCTAGATTTTTCTATTTCAAAATATAAAATGCTAAAGTTGAAAAAATCTCTTAAGGTAGAATTTCAGCAATAGTGGTAGGTGGTGTTTTCTAGAAGAGGGAGTGGGGGCATTTTTAGAGGAAACTTTCCTGGAATGTCATCAGTCCTAGGACACAGACTAAGGAAGGTCCCTGCTTACCTTGCCTCTGTGTCAGCCAGCCCTGTGTCATGACAAGAGCAGTCATAACATGTTAGTAACACTGTTCACCGTTATTAAAGCTATGGTTCTTTCACTAGTCATGTGTGGATGTGAGAGTTGGACCACAAAGAAGGCTGAGCATCAAAGAATTGACGCTTTTGAACTGTGGTGTTGGAGAAGACTCTTGAGAGTCCCTTGGACCGCAAGGAGATCCAACCAGTCCATCCGAAAGGAAATCAACCCTGAATATTCATTGGAAGGACAGAAGCTGAAGCTGAAGCTCCAACAGTTTGGCCTGATGTGAAGAGCCAACTCATTAGAAAAGACCCTGATGCTGGGAAAGACTGAAGGCAGGTGGAGAAGGAGACAACAGAGGACAAGATTGTTGGATGGCATCACCAACTCAATGGACATGAATCTGAGCAAGCTCCAGGAGATAGTGAAGGATGGGGAAGTCTGGCATGCTGCAGTCCATGATGTCACAAAGAGTTGGACATGACTGAGCAACTGCACCATCACAACAACAAATCACTTACTAAGTGTCCTTTTTCTTCAGACTTGGGATATGAAGTTTTAAAATATTATTTCATGTTCACAACAATTATATGGAATTGCCTTATTACTCTCACTTGACAGTGAAGAAATATAAGTTGGTTACAACCACCCAACAAATAAACAGTATGGATTTGTTGGGCGGTTTGGGATTTTTAATTCAAAGCTTGTTACAAATTCTCTCTAGAAAAATACAGAGTGATTATTAAATTGTGTGGAATGGTGACCAGGGTGCAGCTCAGTCCAGTCATCAGTCGTATCTGACTCTTTGTGACCCCATGGACTGCAGCACGCCAGACTTCCCTGTCCATCACCAATTCCCATAGTTTGCTCAAATGCATGTCCACTGAGTCAGTGATTCCATCCAACCATATCATCCTCTGTCATCCCCTTTTCCATCTGCCTTCAATCTTATCCAGCATCAGGGTCTTTTCCAATGAGTCAGTTCTTCGCATTAAATAGCCAAAGTATTGGAGTTTCAGCTTCAGTATCAGTCCTTCCAAATGAATTAGGATGGATTGGTTTGATCTTCTTGCAGTCCAAGGGACTCTCAAGAGTCTTCTCCAGCATACAGTTCAAAAGCATCAATTCTTCAGTGCTCAGCTTTCTTTATAGTCCAACTCTCACATCAATACATGACTACTGGAAAAACCATAGCTTTGACTAGATGGACCTTTGTTAGCAAAGTAATGTCTCTGCTTTTTAATAAGCTGTCTAGGTTGGTCATAGCTTTCCTTACAAGAAGCAAGAATCTTTTAATTTCATGGCTGCAATCACCATCTGCAGTGATTTTGGAGACAAGAAAATAAAGTCTCTCACTGCTTTCATCTATCGTTTCCCCATCTATTTACCATGAAGTGATGGGACCGGAAGCCATGATCTTAAGTTTTTTGAATGTTGAAGTTTAAGCCTACTTTTTCACTTTCCTCTTTCACTTTCATCAAGAGGCTTTTTAGTTCCTTTTTGCTTTCTGCAATAAGGGTGGTGTCATCTACATATCCAAGGTTATTGATATTTCTCGCGGCAATCCTGATTCCAGCTTGTGCTTCATCCATCCCAGCATTTTGCATGATGTACTCTACATATAAGTTAAATAAGCAGGGTGACAATATACATCCTTGAGGTACTCCTTTCCCAATTTGAAACCACTCCATTGTTCCACGTCCAGTTCTAACTGTTGCTTCTTGACCTGCATACAGACTTCTCAGGAGGCAAGTCAGGTGGTCTGGTATTCCCATCTCTTGAAGAATTTTCCAGTTTGTTGTGATCCACACAGTCAAAGGCTTGGCATATCAATAAAGCAGAAGTAGCTGTTTTTTTGGAACTCTCTTGCTTTTTCGATGATCCAACAAACGTTAGCAACTTGATCTCTGGTTCCTCTACCTTTTCTAAATCCAGCTTGAACATCTGTAAGTTGACAGTTCATGTGATGTTGAAGCCTGGCTTGGAGAATTTTGAGCATTACTTTGCTAGTGTATGAGATGAGTGCAATTGTGCAGTAGTCTGAACATTCTTTGGCATTGCCGTTTTTTGGGATTGGAATGAAAACTGACCTTTTCTAGTCTTGTGGCCATTTGCTCGCATGTTGAATACAGCACTTTTACAGCATCATCTTTTAGGATTTGAAATAGCTCAGCTGGAATTCCATCACCTGCACTAACTTTGTTCTTAGTAATGCTTCCTAAGGGCCACTTGAGTTTGCATTCTAGGATGTGTGGCTCTAGATGAGTGATCACACCATCGTGGCTATCTGGGTCACTGAGATCATTTTCATATAGTTCTTCTGTTTATTCTTGCCACCTCTTCTTAGTATCTTCTGCTTTTCTTAGGTCCATACCATTTCTGTCCTTTATTGTGCCCATCTTTGCACAAAATGTTCCCTTCGTACCTTTAATTTTCTTGAAGAGATCTCTAGTCTTTCCCATTCTATTGTTTTCCTCTATTTCTTTGCAATGATCACTGAGGAAGGCTTCCTTGTCTCTCCTTGCTGTTCTTTGGAACTCTGCATTCAAATGAGTATATCTTTCCTTTTCTCCTTTGCATTTTGCTTCTATTCTTTTCATAGGTATTTGTAAGGCCTCCTCAGGCAACCATTTTGCCTTTTTGCATTTCTTTTTCTTGAAGATGGTCTTGATCCCTGTGTCTCCTGTACAATGTCACAAATCTCCGTCCGTAGTTCTTCAGGCACTCTATCAGATATAGTCCCTTGAATCTATTTGTCACTTCCACTGTACGATTGTAAGGGATCTGATTTAGGTCATACTTGAACGGACTAGTGGTTTTCCCTACTCTTCAATTTAAGTCTGAATTTTGCAGTAAGGTGTTCATGATCTGAGCCACAATCAGCTTCCGTTCTTGTTTTTGCTGACTGTATAGAGCTTCTCAATCTTTGGCTGCAAAGAATATAATCAATCTGATTTCAGTATTGATCATCTGGTGATGTCCATGTGTAGAGTATTCTCTTGTGTTAGAAAGAGGGTGTTTGCTGTGACCAGTGCATTCTCTTGGCAAAACTCTGTTAGCCTTTCCCCTGCTTCGTATTGTACTCCAAGGCCAAACTTGCCTGTTACTCCAGGTATCTCTTGACTTCCTACTTTTGCATTCCAGTCCCTATGATGAAAAGGACTTTTTTTTTTTTTGGTGTTAGTTCTATTAGGTCTAGTAGGCCTTTACAGAACTGCTCAACTTCAGCTTCTTTGACATTAGTGGTTGGGGCATAGTCTTGGATTATTGTGATACTGAATGTTTTGCCTTGGAAATGAAGAGATCATTCTGTCATTGTTGAGATTGCACCTAAGTACTGCATTTCGCACTCTTTTGTTGATTATGAGGGCTCCTCCATTTCTTCTAAGGGATTCTTGCCCACAGGAGTAGATGCAACAGTTATCTGAATTAAATTCGTGCATTCCAGTCCATTTTAGTTCACTGATTCCTAAAAGGTCCCCATTCACTCTTGCCATTGCCTGTCTGACCACTTCTAATTTGCCTTGATTCATGGACCTGACATTCCAGGTTCCTATGCAATATTGCTCTTTACAGCACTGGGCTTTACTCCCATCACCAGTCACATCCACAGCTGGGTGTTATTTTTGCTTTGGCTCCGTCTCATCATTCTTTCTGGAGTTATTTCTCCACTCTTCTCCAGTAGCATACTGGGCACCTACCGACCTGGAGAGTTCATCTTTCAGTATTATATCTTTTTGCCTTTTCATACTGTTCATGGGGTTCTCAATGCTAGAATATTGAAGTGGTTTCCCATTTCCTTCTCCAGTGGACCACGTTTTGTTAGAACTCTCCACTATGACCTGTCTCTCCTGGGTTGCCCTACACAGCATGGCTCATGGTTTCATTGAGTTAGACAAGGCTATGTTTCATGTCATCAGTTTGGTTAGTTTTCTGTGATTGTGGTTTTCATTCTCTCTGCCCTCTGATGAATAAGGATAAGAGGCTAATGGAAGCTTCATTAAGGGAGAGTAACTTTGGGGGAAAACTGTCTCTTGTTCTGATGGGCAGGGTCAGGCTTAGTAAAACTTTAATCCAATTTTTTTTGCTGTTGATGGGTGGGGCTGGTGCAGCTAGTATTCTCAAAAATTTCTCACAAAAATACTGGAAGGAGGAATCAGTGGGAGGAAGGGAAATGGATATTATATGATAAAAGAATTCATATCTGCTTTGTTGCATATAGAGATGATAATTAAGTGGCATGGATTTAATGTTGCACCAGAAATAAAAACTGCTATGTATCAGGAATCCAGTTCTATAACAGACAGTGTGATCTACAGGGGCCAGGAATCCACTGTGGTCCCCTAAAAACAAATAGATCTCTATTTCCATATCTGCAAACAGTAAAAAGGGACATCCATACTCAATTTGATGCCAGAGTATGTAGACTCATAAGATGCTAAAGACATTCACCTGTTCACTGGTTATTTGGTTCATTCATTGCAGAGTTTATGGAGTAGATGCTATGTGTGAAATCCAAATTAAGGTTCTTAGTGGTCCCTATGTTATAGCCACCAATGTATGACTTGGTGCCCAGGGTGCTCATTGACTACACTACACAAGCTTGGAATCAGAATTTATGGGGCACGACCAAGAAACCAAAACTTACCAAGCTCCATGGGTGAGTCTTACAACCATTACTTTAGGTATATTTTTTTGTCATTAGAGAGGCATAATTTGTACATGAAATACACAAACTTTTTTTTTTTTTTAGTTCATAAAAGATCAAAGGAGCAGATTCATGGCTATCAGCAAAAGTGAAGCAGTTAAAGATATTAATAGGATGACTGTAGTGCTTTTGTCAATTTAACTTAGTAATGTGCATGCATGCTCAATAACTCAGTTTTGTCCGACATGTCCATCTTCTTCACTTTCTGCATTGGCAGGCAGATTCTTTACCACTTAGCCACCTGGGAAGCCCGATCAATGGCTGAATCAGGGCACAAAGAAATAAAGGTGTTTGGTCAAGTTAGCTTAAAGGGAATGAGGTATTTTGAAGCGGGATGTCTAGAGTCACAATCTTTGAAGCCATGCAAAGGAGTATGACTTTTCTTGAAAATGAAATAGGTGATGTCACATTTAATGTCTAGGAAGACAGTCTCCAGGTCCTAAAAAGCAAGTAATCAATATTTATTTTTGATAAGTTAAAGGACCTATCATTTACTGAGTATTTACCATGTGACAAGTAGTATAACAAGAACCTTATTAAATTATCTATCAAATATAAGAGATATATAATATCACTGTATTAGCCCATTTGAAGATAAATAAAGGTACATAAAGATTAAATAGTATTTAATGAAAAGTGTTAGTCTCTCAGACGTGTCTGACTCTTTGTGACCCCGTGGACTGTAGCCAGTCAGGCTCCTCTGTCAATGGGATTCTCCAGGTAAGAATACTGGAGTGGGTTGCCATTCCCTTCTCCATCGGATCTTCCCAACCCAGGTATTGAACCCATTTCTCCTGCCTTGCAGGCAGATTCCTTACTGTCTGAGCCACCAGGAAAGCCAAATAATATGTAAGGCCACATATTAATTAATAATCCACAACTTGTATGCAAGCTATCATTTAAAGATTGAAAAACAAGTTTGTAAGGAAGTGCAAACTAAGAACAAAAATCTTGCATCTCAGTAAATTAGGGAAGAACAATGGAAAGACTAAAAAGTCATACTGACAGGTACAATCACCTCAGGATTTTGATATTAAACCATCGGTAAGACATTACAGAGTCACAGAGTAACAACAGAGAAAGAAAATGTAAGTCAGTTTTGTCCCACTGCTTTTACTATAAATGAGGACTCCTAGTCCCCAGAAGCTGAAGTGATACAGAGTTAAACTCTGTATTCTAGACACCCAGATACCCAAACACCTATGAAAGGTGTTTCCCACCCACTACTCCAGCTCATGGGTCCTAGAAATCTTCCTTCTGATCAACAGGTCGACCGGATGGGATTACAAAGTCAGTATGTGGGACAACAGACACATTTCCAGTTCAAAGTATAACTTTCCCACTTTAGAACAAAATGAGAAACCCTTGAAAGGTGAAGTATTATTTAAGGACACTCATGTGGCTTGTCTTTTTTGGCATCAAATTTCTTCATCCCTGTTCTCTTACTACTGTGTAAGTTGCTATCATCATTGCATCAATATCGTCACGTTTCTTGTTTGTAGTTCAACCTCTAAAATTCCCTACACATTCTCCAACTCTCTTTAGCTCTGTTTGCAGGAACACGTGAGTTCTCAGCTCATTAGTGCCACTTACAAGCCGTAAAGACGAGGATGAGCTACCTAACTCTCCGAGCACAAGTTTCCTCATCTTTGAAAGCAGACATAATAACGTCCAGTCCAGAAAGTCGCCATGAGAATTAAACCTAGGTAAAATATCTGCCTCACTGCCTAGTACAACAAGTATTTAAACCTTAAATGACTTCTCCTTGCTTCCTTGGCAAGAAGGTTTAAATTTAATGGCTTCATCATTCTTCAGCTCCATCTTTTTTTTTCTTCACTTGCCTTTTCTCTTGCCTCAGAAAACCTCCTCCTGCTTCTTCAGTTTTGACTTTCTAAATTTTACCAGAGTGTTTTTCTACAGTTCTCTGAGTCTTTAAAGAAGAAAAGGGAGGGAAGAGGGAAAAAAGAAAGAGTGAACAGTTTAGTTGTCACAAGTTTTTCCTTTTATTTCAATCTTGTCTCTTTTATTGCTGCTTATTCCATTGTTCGAGTCTATGTTACTGTGTGAGGTAAACATTGAGAAGAGCGGACAACTTTTCACTGACAATAATCCCCTGAAACATCTGTCAGGATAACCAACTCTAGTCATGCTACTGACAGGAGAATGCCCCCCAGATGTTACCAAAAAACAGCGTTTAAAAAAAAACTTAGACTCGTAGTCATTTTACATAATTGTGCTTCACAGAAATGATTCAATTTTCCAACCTCCTTCTTCCTTGAAATAATCAGCTCCCCAAACCTCTGGACTACAAATCATTTTAAAATTTACAGGACTGAGCTGTAGGGATGAAACAAAGCTCTTAGGGCTCTAGGAGCGAGAAGGACACATGTGAAAAGTTGTGGGGGGGGGGTAGGTCAAGGACCCAAAATAAGAGAGGCCAAATTAAAGAAAAGGACTGCAGCGTCGGGGACTGAAGCTTTACAAATAAACCTTACCCTCTATGAAACAGTATCTTGTTCTAAGAGAGTCAAGTCTCTATGTTCAACTCTGAGTCTCTAACGTCACAGACACATGATTTATATTCAGCTCTTAACTCATCATTTTGGTAGAATTTTAAACATACTCATCAGGAGCCAGAAATATGATTCTAAACAGCAACTGTCAGACAGTAAAATGTGCAGTCAGCCTTGTATGTATGCATGCTAAGTTGCTTCAAGTTGTGTCTGACTATTTGAGACCCCAGAGACTGTAGCCCGCCAGGCTTCTCTGTCCCTGGAATTCTCCAGGCAAGAATACTGGAGTGGGTTCCCATGTCTTCCTCCAGGGGATCTTCCTGACCCATGTCTCTTACGTCTCCTGTATTGGAAGGCAGGGTCTTTACCACTAGCATCACCTGGGAAGTAGTCAGCCTTAAGGACGTGAAAATCAACACAAGAGTGCTTTTCACTTATATATCATCATAGCCTGGAACCCGAACTTCACAGAGGAGTCAGTCAGAGAGACAATACTATGAAAGACTGAATTAGAGCCTTTTTTAAAATGATACATAGATAAATATTCATTGAAGTCATCGGAACCTCCTTGGCGGAGCAGTTGGAAACCTGACTGGCCCAGGACCACAGCTGGCCTGGAGTATATGGGATTAGAGTCAGGGTGTCAGGGTGACACACCCCCTTCCTGTTTGCAGGGTGGGGAGAGGGGAGAAGAGGCTGGGAAGGGAGGTCTCTGGTGGGGGTGATTGGGCAGCTCCTCAAAGGGCAGGTGCACTAATGCAGCTAACATTTTTGCTCCTCTCTGTTGTTGTTTGTGTCTTCATAATTGGGAGATAATAGATAATTTCTACATCTATGGGGCAAAAAAGAACAGGCCAAACTGGGTGCTTTCCCTCACGTAGCTGACATCCATTCACTATGCCTTACTGAGAACTTGCAGTAGGTCACCAGCTAGACAGGGTATTAGGTGCTAGAGATTCACAGAGGGAACAAGAGAGTCCAGCTGCCAAAAGGTGCATGATTAGGTTCCGTCTACAGACTTAATAATAACCCCATGATGAGATAAATGCTAAGAGCTGTTTATACAAAGTGCTTCCGCACCATCAAGATAATGCAAACAGTGCCATGATCCCTCCCACATTTCTAATATCTTAAGAAAAACTACATTCGTTAGGTCCCAGACAGCTGTTGCATTTATGAGCTAGTGAAACAGATACTCTGGTAAACCAACATCAATCATTTAAAACAAAGAAAGCATTAGACACCATTATATTAGGACATGATGTCTACATTTTTTCTTCCCTGTTCTGATGGAAAAAAATGCATTTTAAAATGCATATAATAAATGATCAAACCAAGGCTGTCATCAAAAAGTGTTATTTTCCATTATATGTGTTTGTGTTGGTTTAAATAACAAATTAGGTTTATGGAAATAAAATGGTAAGGTAATAAGACTTAGATATTGGACATCAACTATTGATCTACATTAAATGGTTGTTCTCAGAACCATAGATTTCCTGTAAATTGTTAAAGAGGATCAAATCATATTAGGTCAAATATGGTCTATGGTACATCTCTGTTTATGAAATGCAAGTATTTATTAAAAATAAAATAATGAAATTCTGATTAAAATAAAGGTCATATAAATATAAAACAAAGGTCATTTATATGACCGTACAAAGGTCATATAAATAAATAAAAGATCATATAAATGGTTTTGCATTGGCTAGGTTGAGTTTTCTCCTGCAATTAAATGCCAACCCCCCAAATTAAAAGTTGGTGTAGGGGAAATAAAAAGAAACAGTTCTGGGCTTCATGTTACTTTACATTCAGTCCCATGTTTTCTAATCTTTGCACCTGAACAAGCAATATGCACAGCTAGAATTGACCTTTTTAGGGAAGATTCCATAATCTCCCCCCAAAACAAAATTTTAATAGTATTCCCTGTACTTACCATGAAAAAAAAAAAGCCAATCAAAGTTTCTCATCAGTTAGTGCTAAGTGCCATTAACTGCATGACACATCATTATTTTATACATTATATCAAATAATTTAAAAGTTGCCAATTAAAAAAAATGACAAAAGGTTTTCTTATCACATAGAATCTTTGTTCTACTTCTTGAAAGAGCTCAGTTAGGTTTACTTAGACATGTAATTTTAACTTCATCACTTTTGTGAGATCATAAAAAAGGAAAATATAAGTGAAATAAAAGGACTCATAATATTCTATCACATTCCGAGTCTATCACATTCCAAATTTCCTGTATCACTTTTCAACCCTGAGATGTCACAACCCATGTTTTCTGCACAAATATCCTCCAAACCAACAAAGGATCAGCGACACAGATTTTCTTAACAATATGTCCATCTATCTGCATTTTTCTTTCAAATTTCAGATCCCCATTCTGCCACCCTTGATACAGACTCTTCCTAAATCTCCACAGGCAGTGTTTTTAGGTGGTTTTAGGACAACAGCAGGCTCCATGTCCTTCACAGCCTCCCCCAGTAGGCACTGCAGGGTGAACGAATGAGAGCTGAGACTGGAAGGTGCCCGAGAGCGCCACCATGGGGCAGACCAAGCCTGCTCAGAAGTGGGCTGTGACCACGGTGCCCAGATGGCTCCTGACCAGGCAGGGCACTGTATGGCACAGTCTGTGACACACAGCCCAAGCTCAGAGACGCTAGGATGTGAGAGCGTGCATCTTAAACCCAGCTGAACGCAGGGATCCCCACATTAAGCCATTCAGGATAGCACACTTCTCCATATACGCATTACTTATAGATTAATATGCCGGATGAACAGTCAAAGTGAAAGTGTTAGTCGCTCAGGCGTGTCCAACTCTTTGTGACCCCATGGACTGTAGCTTGCCAGGCTCCTCTGTTGGTGAGACTCTCCACGCAAGAAGACTGGAGTTGGCTGCCATGCCCTCCTCCAGGGGGATCTTCCTGACCCAGGGATCGAACCCGCCTCTCTTATGTCTCCTGTATTGGCAGGAAGGTTGTTTACCACTAGTGCCACCTGGGAAGCAGTTTAATATACACTATATACTAAAATACATTTATGTATGAAATTAAAGATCAATTATAACACAATAATGTATCACCAGATACTTTATACAATGTTAGAAAAATCTTGATTTCTAGGCTTTGTTGTTGTTGTTTAGTTGCTAAGTTGTGTCCAACTCTGCAACCCCATGGATTATAACCACCCGGCTCCTCTGTCTATAGGATTTCCCAGGCAAGAATACTGGAGTGGGTTGCCATCTCCTCCTCCAGGGGATCTTCCCAATACAGGTATCGATCCCATGTCTCTTGAATTGGCAGGAGGATTCTTTACCACTGATTCACCTGGGACGCCCCTAGGCTTTGTTATGATCGACAAAAGAGCAATAGTGATGTCTTTTTTAGATTGAAATATAATTGATTCACAGTGTTCTTTACTTTCAGGTATACACCAAAATGATTCAGTAATACATATTATTTTCAGATTCTTTTCCCTTATAGATTATTACAGAACACTGAGTAGAGTCCCCTGTGCTATCCGTAGGACTTTGTTGTTTTTCTGATTTATATATAGGAGTGTATCTATTAACCTCATATTCCTAATTTACCCCGCTCCCTCTTTCCTCTTTGGGAACTGTAAGTTTGTTTTCTGTCTGTGGGTCTGTCTGTTTTGTAAGTAAGTTCATCCACCTGATTTTTTAAGATTTCACGTCTGTGATATCATGTTTGTCTCTGACTCACTTCGCTTGGTGTGATCATCTCTAGGTCCATGCTGCTGCTGCAAATGCCGCTGTTTCACTCTTTTTAAATGTCGAGTAGTGTGTCACTGTATACATGTACCACATCTTCTTTATTCATGCTTTCACTTCTCGGCTACTGTAAATAATGTTGCAATGAATACTGGTTTGTGTGCATCCTTTCCAAGTATGGTTTTCTCTGGATATATGCCAAGGAGTAGGACGGCTGGATCACATGGTAGTTTTGTAGTTTTCTGAGGAACCTCTGTACTGTTCTCCATAGTGGCTGTACCAACTTACGTTCCTGTCAACAGTGTAGGAGGGCTTCCTTTTCTCCACACAGTCTTTAGCATTTATAACTTGTAGACTTTTTGATGGTGCTCATTCTGACTGGTGTGAGGTCGCTCTAGTTTTGATTCCTCTGATAATTAGTGATGCTGAACACTTTCTCTCGTGCCAGCTGGCTGGTTACCTGCATGTCTTCCTTGAAGAAACGTCTGCTGAGGTCCACTGCTCATTTTTTGATTGCATAGTTTGTCTGTTTTGATATTGAGCTGTATGAGCCATTAGTATATTTTGAAAATTAATCCTTTGTGAGTTGAATTATTTGCAAATATTTTCTCCCAATCTGTAGGTTGTCTTTTCATTTTGTTCATGGTTTCCTTTGCTGTACAAAAGCTTTTAAGTTTAATTAGCTGTCTTAACAATGGTGCTTTTTCTAAGTGATCAATATGGCAACTATTAATAATATAAAGAATAACTGTCTTGAATAAAATAAAAGTTTATATTATTAAAGACACGTAAAATAGAAGCAGGAAAGAAAGAAAACACTGTCTCCCCCAGTGCTTGACCAATAAAAATATTGAAAAATTTGAAACTGGAAAGTCAATAAAAATGAATTAAGCAAGGACTTTAGGGTATAGATGTTTGCTTCATTTTTTGCCAAATTTCTATGAAAGAGATATTTCCCTCCTTTCTAACTTTCTATGAAGAAACACTGATTGCTGAGCAACACATTAGAGAATTTATAGAAGGAAATACATCCATTTGGAAAAATGGGGCAATTTAAAAGACACACACTTTGGTGAGTTGTTCATAATATACTTACTCTAGGGACCCACCCTGTGTCTCGATTCCAAAGCACAAAGAAGAGTATATGGCCAAACTGGAGTCTAATGTTTCTGTGCTCACCAGCTTTACTCCTCTGGCATATGTACTAAGCAGACGATAGAATACAGAGGTTTTCACATGTTTAAAACCTCTAAACTATCTCAAGGGCAACAGCTCTATCACTTTCAAATTCCAACATCACTGATAATATGTGACACATAATTAACACTTAATGATACAGTCCATCATATTAACTTCACAGGACCATAATGGGTATGTGCAGGAGTAAATGAAGGATGAGGTCAGAAAGATGAATTTAAATTGGGAGCTGAGTTATCAGCTCTCCTTAATAAATGTTAGCGAACGTGCCTAATGAATAACCCAAACCCTCATTAAAAATTCATTCAAGTGTTTTCTGAACTGATAGGGATTATGTGGAACTTTCATTTTGTTCCACCAAAGAATGCTTAGTATTTCAAAAGATTTTCAAATGTGGAGCTGTAAGACAGCTAACAAACAACGGGAGTTGACAAACATGGGAATGTGGCTCATACCTTGAAGTATATTAAATTTTCTTAGGTCAGTATGTGCACTATTATATACAATCTTACTTGTGTAATATAGAACACAGGCAGTTGTCTTTTCAGGTGCAGTCACCCCTCAGCAGCCACAGGGGACTGGTGCCAGGACCAATCCACCAAAATCTGTGGATGCTAAAGCCCCTAGACAGCCCTCTGCATCCCCAGCTCCAATGGAAAGCCAACTGTATATTTATTGGAAAAATGCACGTGTAAGTGGACACGTGAATGAAACTCCATGTTGTTCAAGGGTGTTAGGGAAATCAATCTTGTTTAGGCTTCAGACAAAACAGAACAGGCCCCTAACCTTGGTTCTAACCTGCCTGGGACACTGCCCTGACTGTGAGTGACTGCCTGCTGTGAGTGCAAGACTTGAAGCACCATAGATAAGATGCGGGAGGAATCTTGAGAGACTGTTGAACCCTTCCAGGGGGTCTGGTCAGTCAAGACAGAAGCTTAACAACATTCCAAGTTTTAGAGGACAAACAAATAGCATTAACATGAGATCAGAACTGAAATTTACTCACAGATTAATGATGATATCAGTTTGCGTCCTGGGATTATAAACAGAAACCCGGGAACCCCAAACTGCCATTTTTGAAGTCTCACCCAGGGAGCAGACAGGCTTCCTGGGACCCTTTCCCATTTGGGGCTCCAGATGTGCTGTGACATGGGACTTTCCAGTGCTATTTAAGTCTGGATGTTGGTCAAAACCCAATTTGGTGATGCATCTCCTGCTGTTTCTATTTCTCTTTTCTTTTAATGTTAGTATATTGAAACTAAGCTAGATAATTCTCTAACAAATATTGGTATTATTTATTTGTATATAACAAGTGGCTTATTTTGGTAACAAATTCTTTGAACCTGAGACAAAAGTGAAAACTTTCTGCAAAATAAAGGGTCACTGACTGTGTATCCCCATAGCCATTTACTCACCTGTCTCATCTGTCAACTCCCGGTAAATCACACAATGGAGTTAAAGCTCGTCCATGATGGGACCACACTCCTGCCCACTTCAGATGATGATGCTATATGGCCTCTTGTACCCTGGACTCCAGCCACACAGCAGCCTCACTTGGAGCATTTGGAGCTATTTGCCTCCCACAAATGTAGCTGCAGTTTCAGAGCATGAAGCTTTTACTGTGCTCCTCTCTACTTGGAATGCCTCCTTGACAGCTGCCAAGCACCTCACCGTCCATCAAACATCACTGACTGATAAAAGAAATCCCCATTGGGTGACGCATTACCTTGGAGCCACTGTGCTGGGAGAGCTATCATGTAAGCAAAAGTTTTCAGTTGTGTTTGCTCAGACGTTAAAGAGGTGACTGCGTTAGAAAACAAAACTGATCATGAATGGGGAGGGCATATATGTATACACATGACTGATTTGTTCTCTTGCACAGCAGAAACTAACACAACATTGTAAAGCAATTATGTTCCAATAAAGAAACGTGTATGTATTTTCTAAAGACTTGGGCTACAGTTTTACCATTCTGATGTAATTTTTTTTTATTTTAGCTTGGGATCTTCATGACAGTAGAGAAAGCAAACATTTGTAAATAGCTCCCCATATGTATTTTCCAGGCCAATTCAAATGGTGAAAAATACATTGTAAAAAATTTTTAAACTATCAAAGAAAAATTTTATTCTCCTAGAGATCATTATTGATGGAATTACTGCTTTAAGAAAAAAAAAAAAACTATCTTTGAGATTGATAAAGTAGTTATCATAATTACTTTATGACAAGAATAATCTTTTTTTTTTTTAATGTGTTGTTTGGTTATTTATTTTCTAACAAATCTTACCCATGTGTCTACGGAAGAAAGTTCCTGCTCTGAATTAAAACTAATTTAAATTTATTTAAAGAACAAATCTAGGATATAACATTTACTAGAGTTAGCGCTAACAGAATATAAATTCCAGCAGTTGAAAAGATGGAAATTGCAAAATGTGCTGATGAGTCAAACAATGCCAAATCAAGGTCAAGTGCAGGCTAGATCGCAAAAGAAAATTACATCAAAAAAAGTATTATTTTGATTTAACAGAGTTTCCTTTTGCATTTAGATTTTAAGTTATAAAATTTACTTTTATGGAAGCTTTTTGCTCCAGCAAAATATTTTATTAAGTGAATAAAGATATCAATAAGTATCACAAGGTGAACTCTTGTATTTAGAGGACTAAGTTCATACATACAAAGAACAAACTAGTGATTATTAGACTGTCCTCTCTCAAGATTCTTGAAAATTTTATTAAAAATGTGACAATTAATATATGTTTCCTAAAAATGCAAGCATTTCAAAAATCTACATGTTAAAAAATAGCATTTCTTTTTCACCTCCCTGTCCCTATGCTGACCTATCTTATCTCCAAGTAACCACCAGTGGCAGTTTGAATGTAACCTTGCAGGACTTTTGAAAGTATCTACATTGTATATATCAGTATCTGTATGTTTTTTCTCTCTCTCGGGCTATTCTGTAAACTGCTTTTGTCCCCAAAAAAACAAAATAATTTGCAATTCAGATAAATCTGTTTGTAAGGTGTTAAGTGCCCTGTGCCTATTAGTGTGAATGTCCCCATGTTTGTCTGTTTGCCTACTGATTGAGAAGTAGCTTATTTCCTAATTTTAATTGTCATGAACAATTATTTTATTTCATTACTGTGCACTCCATCTCCCAACATTAGGATACAAACAATATTCCAGTGAAAAATAATTAAAAATATTTTATTACATGTTAATGTGGTTAAAGATATCAATCTTCTGCTAATAAAGTAAGAAATATCACACTGAGGCCGGAAATAGAGTTTAACCTGGTGCCATGGACTGAGTGTTAGCGTCCCCCCAGAATTCACACACTGAAATCCTATCCCTAATGGAATGGTGTTTGGAGGTGGACCTCTGGGCGGTAACTAGGTTGTAAGAATGGAACCCTCATGAATGGGGTTAGTGCCCTTCAAGAAGTGACACAAGGACACAGTGAGAAGGTATCCATCTGCAGACCAAGCAGAGGGTTCTCACTGGGAACTCAGTCAGGACTTTGATTCTGTCTTCCCAGACTCCAGAACCATGAGAAATAAATTTCTGTTGTTTAAGTCAGCTGGTAGGTGGTGTATTTGTTACAGTAGCCTGAACTAAGAGAGGCTGCTTGTATCTTCAGAAAAAAAATTTTCAAACTATGAATTTGAGCATCTTTGGAAGACGAAATCTTGGGCTTTCTCTAGGTAAGAATCTAATAGGAGACACCAAGTAAACTCAGGAACCTACAGGGCATACCCATATTTATAAAAATTAATTGGCCAGACATGTTCAGTTCTCCCAGGGAAATGAGAGGAACAAAAAAATTCCTTTCCGGAAAAACATACTTTCATCCTGAAATATTTTTTAAAAATTCCAGGGACTCGAAAGTCACCATTTTATTCTAACAACAAGCAAAAAGCTGAAAAGACTGAAAAATCAGTCATTCTTCTTGCATTTCTCTAGGCCAGCAATAAACAGGGAATAAACTTTGGATCAATATATACAAACACCAGCGATACAGTGGGAGTGCAGCCTGCCTGCAAAATTTTAGGGGCAGGGGCTTGTGCCTTAGCAATGGCCACCTCAGTACCAAATGGACACTGGAGGCACCGTTTCCCTCTATCTCTCCCACAAAAAACAGTGATCTGCAGTTGTTACAGTAGTGAACCCTTTCTGGTCCTTGGTCTTTTGCCCTTCTCCCTCTTTTGTAACCACTAGCTATAATAGTTTTCTTTTTGTTTGAAAACACTAGTGGATTTTCTATGGCCACTCACTGATAGAGCTTCCTTGTACCTTTGAAAACCTCAATGTACCTTAGTAAGCATCTGTCGTGGTCACTTTGGTCTGAAATAGTGTGAGAGTAAGTTGTTTTAGTGTTAAGCATAATTTACCTCATATTCAGTATTAAGCTGATCTTCCTGTATCAAAAAGACAGCTTTAAATGAAGAGCAGTGACTTACTGTTTTCTAGATTCACTGGACACAGTCTATATTTAGTAACGTCAACTCTTCCGCAATGTGGACCCAAATAATATGTGCATCTTTAAACACATGTATGCACGTATCTGTATGTCTATATTTTACATGCATGGTATATGTATCATCTGTTATCTGTGTTTAAATATTTACCATATTGTTTAAATATTTTATTTTCTTTTAAATTTTTATATCAACTCTCCTTAAAAAGATAATATTTGACTTTAAGGGAAAATCTTATATGATCTTTTCCTTTTTTCTTTCTTTATTGAATTAATCCAAAACTTGTGCATTTTTCTAGAAAACTGGAAGACTAGATGATTTCAGCATTTCTGCAAATATTCACATCAAGCCATTTGAGCTTCCTACTTAAACCCAAATTTTTCATTTTCAACAAGAACAGTTTCAGCTCTGAGGCCCAACAGAGATGTAAAAAGTCCTTTGTCGAGAATAAAAAGATTACGTCATCAACTAACCATAAAGTAACGGGAAGGATTTAGCTCAGACAACGGGGACGGCTTTCTGAACGAGGTAAACATGAGCTTATACAACTGCAGAAAATAAAATACTTTAAAAAACTGTCGCAGAAGTGGAGGTGGATGGAAAGGAATGCATCAATCTTATCTTTGAATTGCTTTTCATTTTCTACTGAAAGCTTTACCTCTCAAAGGGGAATGAGGGAGGGTCAATGACTTTCTCAATTTTTATTAATGTAGTAATATTTTCAATGAGGCTGATACATTTGGAAACAACTGCAAATTTAAAACACTTAGACAATATCTTTAACAATGCAAAGATTATGAGCATTGAGCATAAAGCTTCATTTTTTTTTTTTAAAAAGAGAATTTTTTTTAGACCAGCACTAGGTTCACATCAAAACCGAGGGGAAAGTATAGGTATTTCCCCTACACATTCCCCCATTATCCACATCCCCTTCTCAACCCACAAAGTGGTACATTTGCTACAAGTGATGACTCTACATGGACACATCATAAGCACCCAAAGTCCATAGTTTACCTTAGAGTTCACTCTTGGTGTTGTATATTCTATGTATTTAGATAAATGAACAATGACATGTATCCATCATTATGGTATCATACAGAGTATTTCACTGTCCTAAAAATCTGTGCTCTACCTATCCATCCGTCTCCTACCCCCAACTGCTGGCAACCATCAAAATTTTTACTGTCTCCAAAGTTTTGCCTTTTCTGGAATGTCAGATAGTTGTAATCATACAGCAAGCTGCCTTTTCAGATTGGTTTTTTTTCACCTCGTAATGTGCATATTTAAGGTTCTTCCTTGTCTTTTTAAGACTTGATAGCTCACTTTTTTTCCTCAAGGGAAGAACTTGAGATTTATTTAAATGAGGTAGGGAAGTCATCAGTGGGTTGAATTAGGAAAATGACATGGTCTGATTTATATATTTTTTAACTGGAGGATAATTGTTTTACAATGTTTTCTTAGTTTCTGCTGCACAACATGAATCAGCTGTAAGTACACACATATCTCCTCCCTTGTGAGCCTCCCTCCCACACCCCATCCCACCTCTCCAGGTCATCACAGAGGGCAGCTCATTTCTTTTTAGCACTGAACCCCGGTGGCTCAGAGGTAAAGAATCCGCCTGCAATGCAGGAGATGCGGGTTTAACCCCTGGGTCAAGATGACTCCCTGGAGAAGGCAATGGCAACCCACTCCAGTATTTTTGCCTGGGAAATCCCACGGACAGAGGAGCCTCGTAGCCTAGTCCATGGGGTCACCAAAGAGTAAGACGTGGCACGGCAACTAAAACAACAACAACGATATCCACCTGTCTGCATGGACCACAGTCTATTCATCCATCCACTTACGGACAGGTGTTCACGTGGACATAGGTCTTCAACTCATTTGGGTAAACACAAAGGACTCCAACTGCTAGATCTTACAGTAAGAATGTTCTGTTTTGTAAGGAACTGCCAAACTGTCTTCCAAAGTGCCTATTATTATGAGTTCTTGTTGCTCTACACTCACACCAGCATTTGGTGATGTCAGTATTCTGGATTTCGCCATTCGACACAGCATTCTAGTAGGTGGCAGTGATATCTCACTATAATTTCAACTGTCATTTACCTGATGCGGTATCATGGGGAATATACTCTCACATGCATCCTGCCATCTGTGTGTCTTTGGCGCGCGGTATACTAAGGTCTTTGGTCTAACTGCGTTGGTTGTTTTCTTATTGTTGAGTTTTAAGAGTTCACTGTGTATTTTAGATAGTAGCCCTTTATGTATCGCCTGCAGGTATTTTCTCCCAGCTCGTGGCTTATCTTCTCACTCTCTTGACAGTGTCTGACACAGAGTAGAAGTTTTTAATTTTAGTGAAATGCAGCTTATCAATTCTACCTTTCATAGATATTGCCTTTAGTGTTGTATCTCAATAGTCATTGCCATCATCAAGGTCATCCAAGACTTGCTTACATTATCTTCTAGAAGTTTTACAATTTTGCATTTTATATTTAAGTCTGTGATCCATTTTGAGTTAATCTTTGTGAAGGGTATAAGGTGTGTGTCTAAATTCACTGTTTTGCATGAGGATGTCCAGTTGCTCTGGCGCTGTTTGTTGCAAAGTCTACTTTATTCCACTGTGATACCTCTGTTAAAGATCAGCTGACTGTATGTACGCAGGTTTATTTCTGGGCTATATATTATTTTCCATGGATCAATTTGTCTATTCTTTCACAAACACCACACTGTCTGGGTTACTGTAACTTTACAGCGAATCTTGAAGTCAGGTAACATCAGTCCTGTAACTTTATTCTTATTCCATATTGTGCTGGCTACTCTGGGCCTTTTGCCTCCACATAAACTTTATAATCAGTTTATCGATATCCACAAAAGAACTTACTGGATTTTCACTGGGATTGCATTGCCTCTGCACACAAGTTGGGAACAACTGACATCTTGACAATATTATTATCATTGATCCATGAACCTGGAATATCTCTCCACTTATTTAGTTCTTAGATTCGTTTCATCAGAGTTTCAACATTTTGTTCATGTGGGTCTAACATATTTGTTAGATTTATATCTTAGGTATTTCATTTGGCGGATGCTAATGTAAATGGTGAGCTTCCCTGGTGGCTCAGTGGTAGAGAATCTGCCTGCCAATGTAGGAGATGTGGGTTCAGTCACTGGGTCTGAAAGATTCTCTGGAGGAGGAAATGGCAATATACTCTGGTATTCTTGCCTGGGAAATGCCATGGATAGAAGAGCCTGGTGGGATACAGTCCCTGGGGTTGAAAAGACATGGACATAACTTCGCAACTAGATAACAACAATGCAAACGATAATGTGTTTTAATCTCAGGTTGCATTTGTTCATCGGTGGTATATAGCAAAGTGACTGACTTTCACACATCAACCTTGTATCCTGCAACTTTGCTACCACTGTTTGTAAGTTCCAGGAGTTTTCACTGTTAGTGTTGATTTTTCAGGTTTACTACATAGATGATCATGTCATCTTTGAACAACGGCAGTTCTGTGTTTCCCTTCCCAATCTGTTGTCTTTTACCTCCTTTACTAGTCTCACTGCAGTGGCACCGGGACCTCCAGCACAGTACTGACCAGCAGAGATGAGTGGGGCTGTCCTTGCCTTGTGTCTAATCTTGGTGCGAAGGCTTCCAGTTTCTCACCATCAGACACGGTATCCGCAGGAGGCTGTCTGTAAATACTCTATCAGTTTCAGAGTTCCATTTTTAATCTTCTTAAAAGTAAAATAATGATCTATTCTACATGAAAGTTTTGTTATTAGGTTTACTTTTTTTGGCCTCTGAAAGATTTCAAAAATTAAGAGCCCAGAATTCACATTGTTTGAATTTTTAAGCTAATTTAATATGATTTCCTTAATTTAGAAGTCTGCTGAATTCACTTTATTTTGAGGATATCCTTAAACAAGATTAAAATTAAATAAACTAAGTTATTATTTAATCTAGAGAAAGCAATGGGCTTATACTGTAGAAACTGGACCCCTGTCTAATATGTATTATAAGAAGAAACTCAGGAAGAAAAAAAAAAAAGGTTTTTATTCATTCTTCTGTCAAGATGTTCACCTACGACAATCAAAATCGACCTATGCTAGCTCAGAAATTAAAGAGGTCTGGGGTGTGTTGCTAGAAGACCGACTCTAGAGCCAGTAGGCACAGTCTCAGACCCCAACCCACCACTTACTGGTCGTGTGACTCTAGGAAAGTTATTTAGTTCTCTGAGTGCCTCGTCTTGTTATCAGTTAAGTGGGGTAATATCAATTTGAAAAGGTCATTGTCAAGATTAAATTAATCAATACACACAGTTTTCGAAACAAAGTCTGTAACATAGCATATATTATAAGAGGATTGCTAGTGGGACTTCTCTGGTGGTCCAGTGGTTAAGAATCTGCCTTCCAATGCAGAGGATGCAGGTTCAATACCTGGTGAACTAAGATCCCACATAAAGTAAAGTCGGACACTCAGCTGTGTCCAACTCTTTGCAACCCGATGGACTATAGGTCACCAGGTTCCTCTATGCACTGAATTCTCCAGGCAAAAATACTGGAGTGGGTAGCCATTCCCTTCTACAGGGGATCTTCCCAACTCAGATATCAAACCTGGGTCTCCGGCATTGCAGGAGACTCTTTACCTACTGAGCCACCAGGAAAGCCCAAGACCCCACATGCTGTGAGGCAACTACTGAGTCTGCACATTCCAGAGCCCACGCACCAGAGCAAGAGAAACCCACATGCTGCAACAAAAAACTAAAAAGCAATGACAATGCAGCAAAAAGTTTTAAAAATAAACAGAAGAGTATTGCTACTATTATAAAGTGATGAGAAATACAGAAAAGTACCTGCATAAATAACTCAGGTAAACCAACTAAGTCACATAATTTATCAGACTCTACCACCTTATGCGAATGTCAGTATGACCAACACAAAAATTAACTTCAAGATGTTACTACGATGGGCTGAAGTGCCAACTTGTGTGTGTGGGAAAAGAAACCATACATGAATTTCACCAGCTATGAGTTTATTTATTTTTTCTACTCTTGGTGTCTTGGTGGACACCAAGAAGTAACAAATTTGAGTACTGATTGATTTATCTTAACCTGTTACCAGCAAAAAACAAACAAGACCAGAATCATTCCATTTATCTCGATAAGCTACAATCTTCCTTCAGGAAAGTTTCTGAACTATTTAAGAAAGAGAGAATAAGAGACACTGACCCCAGTTCCCAATCAACGTGTGTATGGAGCATATTTTCTTCTGCTCAGCTCCACAGTGTTGCTGCTGCTACAGTTGGACACCTCTTTTATGAGGTGCAATAGGAGGTTAATGGATCAAGTGAGCAGATGGTAAAATTCTGGAAAATAATGATGACACTTATGCCACTGCCAGGGACTTGACCCTGCTGAGTGATATGGTAACGCAGCAGTGGGAAATTGTTCCTGGGGGTACACAATCTGTAGTGCTGCTTCCATTATGTGGCTGAGTGATCAGCTGCTAAACACACACACACAACTTACATTAGAACATACTGGGTAAAATACACTATTAAAAACAATTATTCTAAAGAATGCTCAGGGACCATTAATTCTTCAAATCAACAAATATCTTAGGAATGTCAACTCCATGCTGGGCAATATTGCACAGCTTTTCTCAAAGTATGTTATGCTTAAAATTAGAAATTCACAAAATAATCTTGAGCTTTATGTACACAATTAAAAATATGTTGTGTGTGATTGCATTTATCATTGGATGCATATTTTATAATTTATGCTATATTTACATCTCCTCAGATAATGTAGGAGTTATTTTGCATTATTTAAAACTTATATAAATGGTATCATATTGTATATATCGTAAAATTATGTTGTGTGCTTATTTTCTATGCATAAGGAAAACATAGTTACACAGAAAAAAATATCATTTCACAAATATTGCTTAAAATAAAATGAAAGTGAATATGTAAGCTTTTAGAAAATGGCTTGGGAAGATTAGACAAGTTCATTTAGATGCACTCCTTTCCAAATGCCAACAACATGGTAGCAAATAAACAACGTTTTAAAAGAATAAACCAACAAGCACAAAAGGAAGTGAAGAGGAGATAACAGCAATGTAATTTGATGGTGTGAAATCAGAAAGACCAGGGGAAACATGTTTACCTAGTCCTGGGAAAAGTGAAGGAAGAGAGAAAACAACCCCTCTTCCAGTACAGAACTCCCACAAGTGAAAAGTAGGCAGTATGGAAACTTCTAGAAGAGGGAGTGACAGTAGGAAAAATATAAAACTGAAGAGTGTTCTGCAATTTTGCCCAAGGAGAACTTTGACGCCCAGATTTTTTTCTTATACTTTGCATAGCCAGGCAACTGCCCCACCCCAGCAGTTTGGAGAATTCCTATCGAAAAAGAGTAAATAAATCTGTCCTATGAGCAATGAGGCAGAGCTAAGAGCAGAGATAGTCTGGAAACAAATAAAAGTTTACATATGAAAGCTGACATTACTAAAGGCTGGAAAACTCTTCTTTAGTGATTCTAACTAACCTGACTAAAAGGTAATGATCTTGAAAAAGTGGAAAGTGTCAGTCGCTCAGTTGTGTCCAACTCTCTGCGGCCCTTTAGACCTTAACCCACCAGGCTCCTCTGTCCACGGGATTCTCCAGGCAAGAATATCGAAGTGGGTTATCCTTCCCTTCTCTGGGGGATCTTCCTGACCTAGGGATCAAACCTGCGTCTCCTCATCATAGGTGGGTTCCTTCCAGTCTGAGTCACTGATCTTAGGGATGCCATAATAAAACAGCTGAGCCAACTCACACTTGAAAACTATAATCTACATATAAGAATTTTCAACCATCTCTGATACCACACTGTTACCTTTGAGCAGATAAGGAAGAATAGCCAGATATTTCAGGGGAAAAAAAACCTTAATATGCAAAACAGAAACTTAAAGACAGAAAAAAAAGGAATCTAGGGTAAGCAGAGATGATGCATGAGAAGAAAATTTCAGAAATATTGTTAATATTTTTAGAGAGTGAATAGTAAATATTTTATTCATGAATCAAGAACTGGACGATATAAAAAAAAATACTGAAAGAACAAAAGTGAACTTTCAAAAATTAAAAGATATGCTAACAGAAATTAAGACCTCAAAGCCAAGGTGAAAGACAAAAATATCTCCCAGAATACAGAACAAAGATGGAAAAAGCAAACTATGAAAGAAAATATAAGATGTTTGAAGGTGAATCCAGAAGAATGAACATCTGAATAAGAGTAGTTTCAAAAGTAAAAACTGAGTTAAAGCAGAATGGGAAGAAAATATCAACCAAAAAATATAAAAATATTTTCAGAAACCAAGAACTTAGAATTACAGATTTAAAGGAACACCAATTTTGCAGCACACACAAATTATAATGTGAAAAAAAGAAAGATAAAGATTCTAATATTTTCCACAAGGAAAAACAAAAATCAGCAAAGAGTGATCAAGAATCAAAATAGCATCAGATTTTTAAACAGAAGCACAGAAACCCAAATACAATGGAGTCATGGCTTCAAATCCTACATGTACTTTATTTGCAACTTAGAATTTTTTGTTCAACCAAACTATCAAACAAGTATGATGTAGAAAATGATAATCTCAGATTATACATCACTGCAAAAAGTTTACTTCGCATGTGCTCTTTGCCACAGAGATAATGAAAGTCATATTCCTTAAAAATAAAGAACTAAATTCAAAATGGCAAAGGTCCAGAATCTCAGAAACAAGAGATCATAACTCGAGAAACATAAAGGAAATTCTCAAAATGATGGTAATGGGGAGTTTTCAGTAAAGAGTAAGCAGTATAGAATGAAGCAGTAGAAAAACTCTGGGAAATATCTTAAACAAGATGAAATTAATACAGAGCCCAGTTGGTGTAAATAAAATATACTGAGTAGAGACCTCCCAACTAAGTGTCTTCGGGGAGCTGAGTCACCAGTATACAAATGATTCAGCAAGTAGTGAAAAAAAACCACACTTATTAACTCTGGGAGAAGCAAATGATTGTACCTAAAAGTGAACAGTGCAGGCTAAAGCTGTCAAAACAACACAAATACTAAACAGACCCCAATCCAAATCGTAAGATGTCTCCACTGGCAACATGGGAAGGGGTCCTGTCTGACAGAGGTAGGTGGATATTTCCTGCACCTAGAGGAAATAGGTGCCCCTCTGGCTCATGCTCTTTCCAAGACAACTGCAGAGCTGAATTTCCTCTCCCACATCGCTAAGACAAATGTCTAGCTGAACATCTGAGTTAAAGGGACTTTGATTGGTGTTGAAGCACTGCATGGATTAAATGAAAGAGTGAAACAGAATCTGCTTCTGTCACAAATCCACCTTAGGAAATATGTGGGAAAATATGTTTTCATCAACTTTCTGACTCATTTAAACTTCAAAATACTCTAGATTACACCTGCTCTCCACACTTCTGCAGGTTTCTGGCTTCCACGTTTTAATATGGTTTCCGTTTAAGTGAAAAGTCAGCTGTGCTCTCCTCATCAGCCAATTTATTGGGTATGGATGCCACATCAGTTCTTGGTTCCCTAAAGGTAATTTTGGAGATTTTACCTTTCTCCTTTTTAACATGTAAATTTGCTAATTCTGAGGAAATGGTTTCTGTTATCAAGGCAATATACAACAGAAAATCCCTCTGAAATGCTGCTTTTATATTAGGAAAAGCAAAGTCACAAAAAGCCATGTTGGAAATTAATTCATGGTGCTAAGAAGTGGTAAAACAGAGTTGTTTATGGATAGGATGACATGTTATTAAACCTACATTTTCCCAATTAACATATCTTTCCTATCTATGGATGATGAGAAACTGAAAGTTCAAGCATTGAGCTTAATCACATGAATGATTAGGAAAGACAGAGGCAGCCCTCAGGATTCTGCATGCGGACCAGAGTGGGCAAAAACTACGGTCTGCTGGCCAAACCCAGTCTGTCACTCATTCTTGTAAATCAAGCTTCACCGGGACACAGCCACACCTATTCCTTCATGGATCACCTGAGCAGCTTGTGCCCTTCAACAGAGATTTGAGCAGTTGCAACAGAGCCCATTGTGCCAATAAGGCCTGAAATATTTGCTTGTGACCATTTATAGAGAGTGTCTGCCAGTCCCTGATGGGCAATGTAGAGGGAAAAAAGGGGCAGAGTGCAAAGGGGGTAAGTAACCATGAGGTTTTGTGTTTCCTATTTCTAAAATACGGGCTAAACTTTGAAAAAAGCAATGATTCAACACCCCCATTTATCTTCAATTCCTCCCAAAATTCCAATAAAATTAGAATGAAGATGGGCAAAACTTACCCATTAAAAGGAAAGAATAAAATAAAATAAAAAAGGAACAATGCAACCAGAAAACAAGAAGTGTTGACAAATCTCTGCAAGATAATAGTTGAAAGGGTCTTATCAATGCATTGGTCAGATCAGAGGAAGTAGAAGAGGCCGCAGTGGAGGTGGGCACGGCGCCCCCTGGTGGAGGCCCCAGAGGCCTGGCAGGTATAGGAGTACAGGTAAACTGAGGTGCAAACAATAATTAGTTACAGGGTGTACAGTGCACAGGTGAGTTGGGCAGCTCCTTCAATTTCATAGTCTGTTCAGTTGACCACAGCAATGAAGACCAAACTAAGCCTCAGATAGGGCTTTCTAATGAGAAAGATTTATTTGTAAAGAGTCCGTTAGTGCATATTTTAGGCCTAGAGAAAGATACACAGGAAGTACAATGCCATGGGATCTGTGGGGTGAAAAAGGAAGGGACCAAGAGACAGAAGTGAACTCAGGAATATGCTTTCCCACGTGGAGGATCTGGGACACTGCAGACTGCTTCTTTCGGAGCACTCTGCTTTGGATGGTTCCCCATATTGTGAGGTTTCCCAGTCGGTGCTAGTAGTAAAGAACCCACCTGCCAATGCAGGAGACCTAAGAGATGCAGGTTTGATCCCTGGGCTGGGAAGATCTCCTAGAGGAGGACACAGCAACACACTCCAGTATTCTTGCCTGGAGAATCCCATGGACAGGAGAGCCGGGTGGGCTGCAGTCCAAGGGATCTCAAAAAGTCAGACATGACTGACCCGACTTCACACGCACACCACATTGTGAACACTATTTCCTGAGTGTTCACTTTTCAAAGCCCTGCTTCCTATCCTCTGTTGCTACCAGAATGTAGACATATGGCAGTCCTCCAATCAGCTGTATCTACACAAGATTTCTGCTGGGTGTGAGCTGCGTGAGGTGGCCAGCGGGGTGCAGGGGGTGTGCGTCAGCTGCTGGGGTGGGAGATGGGGACAGTGCTTCTGGGTCAGCAGCGCCCTAATTAGACCAGCTCTTCATTGAGCTTCTGGAAACTGTTTCTTGCTTGTTTTTTTTTTTTTTCCCCATCAGCCATTTCTTCCAGAAACTCTCTCAACAGTTGAGTGAGTTATTTAATGTCTCAATAAATCCCTTCTTGATTAAACTAAGTAAAGTGGATTCTTTGCTTTGCACTTAAAAATTCTAACCAATAAAACGTCAAAATAAAATGTTCTTCAGCTTCGTAACAGTGGTGAACCTAGGTCCACCTATATATTTCCTGTCCACATACCTTAAAGGGAAATATACACCAAGACAGGGCCCTTATCATTGTATAGAATCAATCTTCCCTTTCAAAGCGTAAGAATTTTGGGACAACCGTTCCACAACTGTAAAAGAAATGCAGACCACCCAACTACACTGATCAATGTGGTTCTTCATTGGTAAATATGAATAACTGATCAAGGTTCACTTGGTATTTGAAGAAAATTCACAACTTCCAAGAAAAAGATCAAAATAAACAATAAAAACACTGACCCAGAGGACACAGACATAATGTACATTCTAATTTTTTTTAAATACTATTTCTTTTCCTCTGAAAATCTGAAGAAATAGGCATTCATAACGAGTCAAGCAACTATTTAAAAAAAAGGATCAATTAAATGGTAAGAAAGAGATCTTGGAAATAAATAAAACGATTGAAAAACAGAAGAGACTATGGCTACAGAGACTAAATTAGGGGTCCCCAATCCTCAGGATCTAATGCCTGACGATCTGAGGCGGAGGTGATGCAGTAGTAATAGAAAGAAAGTGCACAGTAAACGTAATGCCTTTGAATCATCCTGAAGCCATTCCCCACCTCAATCCCTGGTCTGTGGAAAAACTGTTTTCCACAAAACCAGTCCCTGGTGCCAAAAAGACTGTGCACTACTGAACTAAATAACAAAATGGACACAGATCCTGGCAGCACTGATGCTGATGCTGAAGCTCTAATACTTTAGCCATCTGATGTGAAGAACCTACTCATTGGGAAAGTCTCTGATGCTGGGAAAGACTGATGGCAGGAGGAGAAGAGGGTGACAGAGGATAAGATAGTTGGATTGCATCACCCACTCAATGGACATGAGTTTGAGCAAACTCCGGGAGATAGTGAAGGACAGGGAAGCCTGGTATACTGCAGTCCATGGCGTTGAAAAGAGTTGGTCATGACTTAAGTGACTGAACAACAATAATCAAAATAAATTCAAAGAAAACCTCTAGAACATAGTCCAAAAAGATAGAGATGGGAAATATTAAAAGAACATTAAGAGACATGGAAGATAGACTGAAGAATGTCCAAACCTAATACAAAAATTGTACAAAGAGAACAGAAAAAAAAGGGGGGTGGGATTAAAAAGAGAGAAGGAAATTTATCTCCAGTCTTCAGAGACAATGAAAAAAGGTTTCAGGCATACACATTTTGAAGAGATTCCAGCATTCCACTGGGAGCACATCCTAAAGCTTTCCCAAGAGAAAACCATGACATCTACAAAGGAATAAGAATCAAAATGGCATGAAAATGTGTTCTCATAATCAACATTTCAAATAGAACATGAAAAAGTATCAATTAAGGATGATATATAAGAACCCTGGAAATTACTTTCTACCTTTTATTTAAACAAAATAAAGCAAAGCAAAACAAAAGAATATTGAAAATCTATTCCAGTAAACTGAGAGGAATCCAAGAGAAAAAAAATCACAATATCTCAGAAACAATGGATGACTTTGGTAGTAAAATTAAAGAAAAAGCAATAATCAGAAAATGGTGGTTAGGATGTGTGCAAAGAAAGTCTTCAAGAAGGACAGAGAGTCCATTCCAAGTATGTGATAATAATAAGGCACGTGTTCTCTATCAACCACAATTCCATGACTATTAGAAACTAGACAAAAGCTTGAAAGACAAGTGAAATTTTAAACAAAAATTAAGTGTTATTTTGAGTAAGTGATAGAGTATAAGAATAACAAATATACATTTATCATATACTCTTGGAATCAGACATTCTATTTTCCACTTTGATTCTGAAGTAAATAGTATTAATCAAATATAGTTACAAACTATATTGATAAAATTTTAAAGTATAATATCAACTTATAGATAAAGCCCTGAAGAATTTAATTACAGTCATAGGACAAAATGTAAAAGACACAATCTTGACATGCTAAGCCTAGAGGTAGGAGAAGGAAAAGGAGGAGAGAAAAAGGTCAGAGAGACATATAACATAGGGTTAAAAGGTCATAAGACAATATCCTCATATTACTTAGCAGGACTGTTCAAAGTTTAGGATCAACAAAGAGGGCTAAGTATGTTAATCAGCAACTTACTGACTAGAGTGGTGTTAATACATCTTTTGTTACCTGAACATTATCAACTGGATTATTTCAATATTTGCTTACATAACAAATTGTTGGCAACTGGAATTACTTTCTGTCAAAAATTCCCCCAGTCAGTAATGTGCTAAAATCATTTACACAATATCACTAATAAAATCAAGAAGTAGAGAATATATGAGAATCATAACTGCAAAGCTCCTAATTTTTTATAACAGGAAGTCAGCAGAAACTGTATGTCTTAGTTCAAGCTGCTATAACAAAATATCAATTCAGTCACTCAGTCATGTCCAATTCTTTGCGACCCCATGGATTGCAGCACCTCAGGCCTCCCTGTCCATCATCAACTCCCAGAGTTTACTCAAACACATGCCCATTGAGTCGGTGATGCCATCCAACCATCTCATTCTCTGTCATCCCCTTCTCCCCCTGCCTTCAATCTTTCCCAGCATCAGGGTCTTTTCAAATTAGTCAGTTCTTCCCATCAGGTGATCAAAGTATTGGAGTTTCAGCTTTAGCATCAGTCCTTCCAATGAATATTCAGGATTGATTTCCTTTAGGATTGACTGGTTTGATCTCCCTGCAGTTGAAAGGACTCAATTTTAATTAAGAGTCTTCTCCAACACCACAGTTCAAAAGCATCAATTCTTCGGCACTCTCAGCTTTCTTGATAATCCAACACTCATATCCACACGACTACTGGAAAAACCATAGCTTTGACTAGACAGACCTTTGTTGGTAAAGTAATGTCTCTGCTTCTTAATATGCTGTCTAGGTTGGTCATAGCTTTTCTTCCAAGAAGCAAGACTCTTTTAATTTCATGGCTGCAGTCAACATCTGCAGTGATTC
Source organism: Okapia johnstoni (assembly GCA_024291935.2). NCBI lineage: Eukaryota > Metazoa > Chordata > Mammalia > Artiodactyla > Giraffidae > Okapia > Okapia johnstoni. The sequence goes on along the minus strand of CM044323.1, from coordinate 2,786,372 downwards.
TGGAGCCAAAAAAAAAAAAAATTAAGTCTGTCACTGTTTCCATTGTTTCCCCATCTATTTGCCTTGAAGTGATGGGGCCAGATGCCATGATCTTTGTTTTTTAAATGTTGAGTTTTAAGCCAACTTTTTCACTCTCCTCTTTCACTTTCATCAAGAGCTCTTTAGTTCTTCTTTGTTTTCTGTGAGGATTAGATACCCCAAATTTTAAGAATTATCAAAAGTAGTATGATTAGGATGCATGCTACAAATCAAAATCTTACTTTTGTTATGCTTGGGCAACAGACAAATACTTATTAATACATGTGTGTTAGTCACTCAGTCGTGTCCAACTCTTGTGACCCCATAGACTGTAGCCCACCAGGCTCCTCTGTCCATAGAATTTTCCAGGCAAGAATACTGGAGTGGGTAACCATTTCCTTCTCCAGGGGATCTTCCTGACCTAGGGATCAAACCTGGGTCTCCTACATTGCAGGCAGATTCTTTACCTTCTGAGCCACCAGGGAAACCCTCATCCATATTAACATGCATGGTAACAAAAATTTCAGAATAATGTTTTATTCTTAGGCTCATGCACTTGAGTGTTTTCTTAGGTAACAACTATGCCTCGTATCTTCACAATAAGAGTCAAGTTTCTTTTAGAAAAGGTGGCAGCTTCCTACTTTCTAGATCATCTGCCCAAGTAGCGCTACCTCATCAATGTCCTCGACACATTTACACCACATCCTTCTTCCCACCTCTCAGGCAGCTCCTCCCTGTGTTCACCTCCTGACTACATTTAGGATGGGCTTCCAAAGAGTCAGACACAATTGAGCAACTTTCACGTTCAAGTTTAGAATGCATTCATCACTGTTACATTCACTACCTGGTACATACTTCCAGGCCCCCTCTGCCTTTCTACCACCTTCATGGTTTCCCCGCTTCATTCACCAAGGACTTGGGTTCTGAGTTCTCTTTCTTTCTCCCTCAACATCTGCCATCGATGCAGACCTCACAGTCCTTGTGAATCACCCATCTCCTGTGGCTTCTTTGATCCCTGGATCCCTTGTCTCCAGGGATTCTTCCTCATATCACCTCAGCTATCCCATTTTTCCCACAGTCAGATTCTGAATTTTTAACACTGGAAATTCGTCAGTCCCTGAAGGCATCCTTTCTATCATCTACTCTCTGATAACAAACTTAAACAAGGAATGGATGTGTGCTTTCTGTTCCTTGTTGCTTCCTGATGGTTGGAATGGAACATCCTTTTGGACCAAGAAGTGGAAGTGAAATGATGGAGAAAACAGAGTATCAAATAGAGGAATCCAGATTCCTCTGCACCATCCTGGGCTTAATATCAAGTAATATGAGAGAGAAACTTCATGCAAGTTACTAATATTCTGTGTCTAGGTCCACTGAAATCTGACTCTAACTTGCTGACATCACTAGGTTTCTTGGTTACCTGTTCAAGAGGCAACTGGGCACTACGTGGCATTCTTCACATAATTTCCCTAATGAGTTCTCTGTCTGCCACCCTCACTGCTCTAGATACCTGGACTTTCTCCTCCCCACTTCCCACACCAATTTCTTACTTCATACTTCTTAAAGACCATAATTAATATTTCCATCAAATCTACTAACACAAATCTTTATTTTTACTTTTTCCCTCCAATAAACTTGGAGGAGGAGAGGCTCCTGCCAGTGAAGGCCAGTCACTTCACATGCTCAGTCCTACCTTCCTGGCTTCTCAGTCTTCTTCCAACTTTCATTTTTAGTCCTCTTACCTTCCTGTACGCAGTATCATTCTCAGGTCTCTAAAGTCAGCATTTTCACTTGCTTGAACTGGTGTCAGAAAGAACTCCATCCACGTTTCCTCCTTTCTGGCTGCTGTGCTCTCCTCCTCTACATGCAAGCTGCTCGTAAGTGTTAGCTTTGCACACTCTGGGCAATTTATCATCTTCCATTAATTAATCAGCCCACTTCAAAAACACTTCTTTACCCTAAACCTGAAGATGCTGCTCTTGATAAGAAAACATGCACTTGAATTTAAAAAAAAAAACTTAAAACAACTCTTGTGCTAATGCTGATATCACAAAATAGTGCAAGGTCACCAACAGCTTCCAATTTTTTAATCTCAAACTTACTTGACCTTATAGCATCACACTTTCTTTTGGTTTGGGGATAACATATTCTCCTGGCTTTCCTCCTATCTCCCAGGCCAGCCATGTTCCATTTCCTTTACCAATTCAGCTCCTTTATATTAGAAAGACCCACATTCTCAGCCTCATCAGTAACTTTGTTTTCTTGACCCTCTTCCCTGAAATACCCTCTCTTCTTCTCTTTGCAAGGCAAACTCTTACTCATCCTTCAGATGCTAATTATATATTATTATCTCACACAGGACTTATATAAATCCCATCTAAAATCGTGTGCCACACTGTTATTTTTTAATTTTTATTTATATTAGAATATAGTTGGTTTACAATGTTGCATTAGTTTCACGTTTATGGCAAAGTGGGTTCAGTTATATATATACATATTCACTTTTTTTTCCCAGATATTTTTTTCCCATACGGATTATTACAGATGACTGAGTAGAATTCTCCATGCTATATATACACCACATTGTCTTTTAAGATCTCTATCTTTCGTAATTTTATACTCACTTTGAAATTATTTATGTCAGGGCTTACACGCTATCATAATCTTTGTAAGGGTAGGGGCCACATCAGTCTATTCATTGCTTGAGCATCCTAACACAGGAATGAGGCTCTATAATTAACTGTTGAAAAAATGAATGAATAACCTAGGACTAGGACAATTTTCAGTTACAATTTTCAGTTACCTCTATTGTAACATGATTTCAGAGTAAGGAGACGGTAACAACATTGGGTATACTCATGTTTGATCGGTTTTGCTGTTTTCTGCATCAAAGATCAACATATGTGTGAGAATATGTCGTGTCATATCATAGTGAAAGTCACTCAGTTGTGTCCAATTCTTTGAGACCCCATGGGCTATACAGTCCATGGAATTCTCCAGGCCAGAATACTGGAGTGGGTAGCTGTTCCCTTCTCCAGGGGAATGTTCCCAACCCAGGGATCAAACCCAGGTCTCCTGCACTGCAGGCAGATTCTTTACCAGTTTTATACTGTAGCTCAATTTTTCTGTAAATTCAAAACTGTTCTAAAATAAAGTTATTAAGAAAAAGAGGACGGGACCACAGCTTGGTGGTAAAAAGCATGGGCTCGAAGTCAGACTGTCTAGTTTCAGTCCCGCTGCTGTTACCTAATAACTGTGTGATTTGGGGCAAGTTCCTTAAACTGTCTCTAGGGGGATAAATGGTTTTGTTTGCTTCATTTTATTTTGTTTTAATGTTTTGGTCACTGCTGTATTCACAGCCTACAACAAGGCCTGGCATGTAGTATGGACTCAATAGCTACTAAATAAACGATGTACTTTTTGAAACTAATTTTTATTGGAGTCTAGTTGGTTTACAATGCTGTGTCGATTTCTGCTGTACAGCAGAGTGAATCAGCTATATGTACACATACAGTCCCCCCTTTTTGGTTTTCCTTCCCATTTAGGTAACTACAGAGCATTTAGTAGATGCTGAGCTACAGAGTAGATTCTCATTACTTACATGAAATATATAACTGGCTCAGCCAGTGAAAGAATCTGCTGGCAATGCAGGAAACCCAGGTTCTATCCTTGGTTTGGGAGGATCCCTTGGAGAAAAGAACAGCAATTCACCTCAGTCTTGTTGCCTGGAGAATTCCACGGACAGAGGAACCTGGCAGGCTACAGCGCACGGGGTTGCAAAGAGTAAGACGTGACTGAGCAGCTATCACTCTCACTTCACTTTCTCTCTCGTTGTATCTGTCAACCCCAACCTCACAACTCACCCCGCCTCCTCCACCCCTCCTAGCATCTGCTCTCTACATCTGCGTCTCTATCTTTGCTTTGCAAATAATTTCATCTGTATAAATGAACATGCTTTTAAAAAGCCAACAAACAAGTTTCAAACTTTGCAAACAAGTTTGTGGCCAAATTGAGAGTCCTCTGTTGATAAAACTTACATTCTTTCTTTATCTGCCAAACAGACAGATCGTAGTATCAGTACCAAATGCTTACACAGTAAGATTTTTCTCCAATTCGTGTTTCTCAGTATTTCAAGTATTTCTGTTTCTCCCCCTGTGGAAAAATGCAAGTTTCCCATCCACTTAGAATTTTCAATAAGAAAGTACCTCTTGTAAATAAAAATGAAGAGATGTTCTTCACGTCTTCATGGACAAATAAGCACTTCATTCTACTTACTTGCTGCAATTAGGTGAAACAACAAACTCGAACCAACTCCAGGTGAGAGTGGTCCACTAAGATCCAGTTTCCAGCTGGCAGAAGCCCTTGGTACCACTCCAACTTAAACGTCTTAGGGAGATAATCTACTGTTGCTGTCTAGTAATAATATCATGAGTATGACTGCCAGAAGTGTAGGGAAAAACAATTAATGTCTATCTCTAGAAATTAGAAGAAAGAGAATAGCTCATATACAAGAGATTGCCAAGATCAAAAGAATGTTCCATAAAACTTGGCAAAGGAATCAAAACACTTTTACTATGCAGGTTGGGATCATGTTGAATTTGTATCAACAAATCACAGTTCTCAAAGGACTAGCTCAGCAAATTTACGTTGCTTAAGAATGAAAATCAGTGTGTTCTGGATGGTACCGTTATGTTCAATGCCTTCGACTCCATGGAGCACGTACAGAACATTTGTCCTGGTATTTTGAAGTTGAACAGAGCTGTTGTTTTTATTTTTCCAATATTATATTTCTAAACTGTACTGCCAGAGGGAGATACAATCCATCCTATTGAAAATGTTAACCTTTGTTGTAGAAGGAAAAGAAGATCACTCAGTGCCATCACAGTTACAGCATGAAATGTGAGCTTTGTTTGTCCATCATTTGACTCATCATTAACAAATGCATAATTATATATTATGTGCTGGACATTGTGCTAATTTAAAAAGACAAATTTTCTTATCTATACTCAAAGGTGTTAAAATATGACTGAAAGAAAGTGAGTCAGCACTTGTCTGTTTATCCATTTATTCATTTCGCCCTTTATTCATTAATTCCATAGTCCCAATATTTGCCAAGCACTGTGTCCAGTGTCTGGCATCTAGAAATCATTGTCATTGTAGACCAGAATAGATACGGTCTCAGCCTTCATGGAGCCTGATATTCTACTAGGCATTTTATGAATATTACCTCCCTTAATTTAAACTTCAAAGTTTTGATTACCAAGAAATTAGTTTCCTCTGTGGCAAAGACAACGTGCCACTCACTAAATATCCACATTTGCCTATGTTTTCCAGCTCACCCACCGCCATCTCCTTGTAGATGTGTTTGACTGTGTGATAATTTTAAACAACAGATAAAGATAAGAAGTAACACGTGTCCCTTTCAGACCAAAACCATTAAAGCTGATATGCCTCCTACACCTCTAATCACCTATTTACGTGTGCCCATGAGGACCACATGCTCAGACAGTTCTGATACAAAAGACAGGAGCTTCCTGGAGCCTGAGTCACTAAATGGAAGCCAGCATTCTTGGGGAAATGAATACAACTTCACTGCAACTTGCTTGAGCAAGATAAATCATGCATTGTGTTAAGTTGCTGAGATATGTGTTTGTCACCTCAGGAAACCTTGACTAATATACCTTCCCTTTTCTTAATCATGATCCCTAAGATTCTGAGTTAATGTAAATTAAGATAGAAGTTCTTTGGTTCATGAATCCTCTAGGATTTCACTGGTGCCAACAAAAGATTTGCACTTGCCATCTGGCTCTACAAGGATTAAATCACAACCCCTTATGACCACTGATCTTCAACATCCCCTGAAAGGAGTTCAGTGTGGAGATCAGGAACGAAGTACTCTGTTCTATGCAAAAACTGGCAGAACAGAAATTCAGATAGATATTTTTAGGAGAAGATTTTATGAGTTTAGTTCTTGCATCTCCTCATGTTTAGAAAAGCATTAAAAACTTTCAGGGTGACGTCTACTCCTTTAACTAGCAGTAACCTTTACAAGGCTAGTAGTAGCCTTCTGCAAAAATGTGTGGTTGATTGCATGCACCCTTCTTCACCAAAATCACATGTATTACTGACCTTCCGCCCCCACCCCTGCCTCTTTGGAACAGTTTCTTGGAGCTATCTGAAATGCTGTCTTCCAGGCTATAGTCCTCATTTTGCCCCAAATAAAACGTTAACTCACAACTATCATATTGTACTTTTTTTTTTTTTAGTTGACATTGGTGATCTGTCATCTCTAATGCCAAAGAAGTTCAGGAATATCAACTGGCCAAAGTCTGGGCAGGGTTGAAACAAAGTTTAGCAAGGGAAACAGCTGCTTATCTGAGGGGTTTCTGATTCTGTCATGTCTCACAACTTTACCTCATAATTTAGCATTTCAAGTTATCCATAATGTTTTTCATGCTTTATGTTGAATTCCTAAGTTTACATACCAAATAGAATTAAAAAACCAACCTTCATTATTTCCACCCCTAAACCATTTCTACAGAAATTTAGACAAAGTTCAGTATCTAGTCAAATTTGTTTATCAGAGACATTTTGATTCTAATTAACTAGAAAGACAAGATGAAATAAAAGCTAGTCTTTACCTGTTTGAAAGTCATATTTCCCAACATATCAGAATACTGACAAGTAGAAAATTTACCTAAAACTCAGACATTATTATGAATATCGCTTCTCTATATGATTATTCACATTATAATTCAGTATTCAAAATACATTTTGAAGTATGAAGTATTGTTTCACAATTTACAGATAAGAAAGCTGGGGCTTGATTAGTGTTACTTAAGTGGTGAACAGATAGAAATCCAGCTTTATCCGGTTCCTTTTCTAGGAAGGAAGGAAGGGAGCTAGTTTTATAAAATCCATGAGAATTCATTGTATCAGCAATCTATACTTGTGCAACAAATCACCCTAAAACTTATTAGTGGTTATAGAAAAGTACCACGTGTTGCTGCAGGACCAGCAGTTTAGGCTGGGCTCAGCTGGCAGTCATTTTCCTGGCCGTGCCTTGGCTCTTGTGGCTGCCCTCAGCTGGCAGACTGACTGGGGTTGGTGTTACGAAGTAATCTTACCTACCAGTCAGGAGGGGGCGCAGCTCCTGTGAGGGTCCAAGTGCCCATCAGAGCAGGAAAGTCTTGGAATTTAGAGAGTTTTTTTAAAAAGGAAATTTGTTTATACGAGGATTTTTTGTTTTGTTTCGTAAGGGATTTTGTTTTGTGTGTGCAGTGTTTTTATTTTTTTTTTGCTTATTCACTAACTTTAGGATTCAGTTCAGTTCAGTCGCTCAGTCGTGTCCGACTCTTTGCGACCCCATGAACTGCAGCACGCCAGGCCTCTCTGTCCATCACCAACTCCCGGAGTCTACCCAAACCCATGTCCATCGAGTCGGTGATGCCATCCAACCATCTCATCCTCTGTCGTCCCCTTTTCCTCCCGTCCCCAATGCTACCCAGCATCAGGGTCTTTTCCAACGAGTCAACCCTTCGCATGAGGTGGCCAAAGTATTAGGATGCCTATATAAAATGGAAGTCCAATGTGAAAACAAGCTCTGACATTTAGTTACCACCAAGTGTTCTAAAACTCCACCTGACTTCATTCAGAATGAAAACTTTATTTTTCCTAAATATTCCACCTGATGCTCTATGAGGGGATTCACTAGCAGCCCGATGTTGGTGCCGTTGCTTCCACTAATTTCACCTCACAAACCAAAATATTTCATTTTGCTGGGGGAGAAGAAATGGAGATATAAAGATGAACATGGAGAAAGTATATTGCTGCTAAGCTTCTTCTTGGAGTTAGGTTAAAATGCTGAAAATGCAGGGAAGGGCCACATACAAATTCTTTATCATACAAAAAAGTAACATCCAGTATGTCTGACACAAAAGCTAATATTTAGTCCCTAAGGAAAGTCTGTGTTTGACTCCATAAATTTCCATAATCAGAGATACAGCAAGATTCTTATTATTCCATTTCTTCCATCCAGTTCATCTTCCTTCCAATCACTAGCTTCTCATCTTCTAAATTATGTGATATAAAAAAGAAATAAGAATAAAAGTTTTCCCAAATGCTTGCTCCTTTTTCTCTCTAAAATCAATGCCACTGTCAGCTTTCTGGACAATGTAGGGCAAGGAGGGACCTCAAATTTGTCCTAAGACTATTCAAATTGGCTGGAAGGACATGAATGTGTGACAGCTTTCAGAATGACTTAACTAAAGAACCTCCTTTCATAATTTGACAAGAAGATATTAATGGTTGCCTCTCAGCCTTCAACTTGCAAGCTAGTACTTCTGATGTGTAAGAATTCATATGGAATCAGAATATACTCAACCAAAAATGTCTAGGAAGCCAAACAACAGAAAATGGTTTTCAAAATGGCTTTAATTTTCATCAATGGGAATGATAATGGTTCAGATGAAAAATCACTTCCCAATACAAGATATTGGCAACTATCATTTTTCCAAAACAATCTGTTTTTCCAGGAGAGCTTTACCAAAAATCTACTGAAATTCATCTTCGTACTAAACATTAAGGAAAATCATCTTTTGTTTAATATTATTTGTAAACACAATACAGTTTGAACAATGAGAGATAAAGCAAAAGTCGTAGGATGACCTACTGCACCATTCTCAATTCATTTCACAAAGTGTTTTAGGAGGAAAGTGGAAATTGCTGGGACTGCTGCAATTTTTTTTTTAGAACAGAAACATTAAAATAATATCATAGGGGTGTTATAATATTTTCCTTTTTTTTTTTTTCAACCTGATACACCTTGGTTGAATTAACTCCAACTTCAGACTCAGAGTTTAAATGCTGCTGCATGAAAGCTGAGTAGTTGGTGAATAATCTAATGACGAATACAGAGGCACTGTGCCTGAAATAAGATGTCGAGTTCACCTAGGACTGTGCAGAAACACTTTCTATAAATGCTCAGCAAACTGAAATGACCTGAAATGACCTGAAGAGATCGGAACACTTTCTACTTCTACTCTCTGGAGGAAATGGAAAAAAAAAAAGGAGGGAGAAATACCCACTTCCACTAAGTTTCAGATGCTGTGACCATAAGGACCATCCTCTGAACCCATCTCTTCACCTCTTGCAGAGTGAGGACAAGAGCAGAATGTTGCCTAGGTTTGGTGTGACAGTGAAATCAATGTGAAACACTCCCTGTGTTTAAATTCCATAAAGATGGTTATAGTTCCTAACCACAAGCCTGGACAGGTACTGCCAGGGTCAGTTTTTCATGGAGACAGAAACTGCTCCTTTCTCTTTGCAAGAAAGGCCATTTTAAAGAGCACATTTAGCTACATATGATAAAAATGGATAATGGGGAACATATTACATACTCATTACTTTCCACAATTTACTCATTGAATGTATTATAGGTGCTGAAAATTCTACATCCAGTTCTTTTTGTTTGCCTGTCTATAACCAACTACTATTTTTCTCTTTCTCTCAAATGCATATGAATAGATAAATATACACATGAACAAATATATATATATATATATATACACATACACAAACATAAAAGAAATTTGTTTCTTCTTATAATGTTAAAAAGAGATTTTTTTCTTCTGATAACCTCAGCAGAATGCAAGCCTTCTTATCCAATTTCACCTGATCCTCCAATTATAAACATGCAAAAATACAGCATTGACACAAAGGACCAACAGGCTTCATCCTGTCTGCCAACTCTCTTCCACTGCTAGTGTTTGTCCAGAGTGAGGAGTTGAGAAGGATTCTGAGGCCAAATCTAAGTTCAGCCAGAAAGGGTCATCACCTGGTGATGGCCTCTCTGGGAAGGGGTGGGAAGCTACATATTTGCTCTTTGTTTCAGCTCTCTCTCTAAACATTGTTTGCTTTAAGAGACATGGCAATACAGACTTCAGAAGACAAAACCAGTAGCTACCAAACCAACAGCTGTTCAGTCGGTGGATATATTAAGTGCACAAGGGTTGAGGGGTGTGGAGAAGCAGGTACCTACTGCTGAGACAATCAGTATTAAGCTGCATCATTCAGTTACATATTTATCAGCTCAATTCATCACAAGTAAACCTCTGCATAAGACACAAGTACTTAGCACTGGCGGGCTTCCCAGGTGGCACACTGGTAAAGAATCCACTCACCAATGCAAGAGATGCAGGAGACATAGGTTCAACCCCTGGGTTGAGAAGATCCCCTGAAGAAGGAAATGGCAACCCACTCCAGTATTCTTGCCTGGTTAATCCCATGGACAGAGAAGCCTGACAGGCTATCGTACATGGGGTCACAAAAGAATTAAACACAACAACGACTGAACACACACACACACATTTAGCACTGGCAAACTCACTGTGGTCACAGGAAACAAGGAACAGAGCTTAAGGAAGAAGTTACACTTTATTTTTCCACACAGATGATGAATCCAGGCACCACCTCCAAGCCTGACAGACCTTTTATCATCCAAAAGAAGCATCTCTGAAAACAGGTCAGGCATAGTTGGCCTACCTATATATATTTCCTAAGGAGCATACAACTCTCATCAAAGAGCACAACTTCCAAGACTTCCCTGGTGATCTGAAGGTTAGGACTTCACCTTCCAATATAGTTGGTGCTGGTTCAATCCCTGGTCGGGGAGCTAAAATCTCACAGAAGCAATATTGTAACAAATTCAATAAATATTTTAAAAATGGGCGGAAAAAAAGAGCAGGACTTCAAGGTGCCAGCCTTTCACTGTGCGGAGGATTATGTCCCATAGAAAGGAAGGAAGGGCCCCTTGGCTTCCTGGTTTCCTTCTCTAATGCTCCACAGGGTCTGCCATGTAGAAGGGCGCCAACCCTTTACAGCTTCCTCTAGAAGCCGTCCATGTCCAGAAACTCTTAAAGAAGTTTAGCTGTTTACCCTACACTTAACCTGGTGCTGTTCTCTAACCCTACTGTGTTCCCAAGGAAGGAACAAATGCAAGCTGAGGGGAAAGGTACATAAAATTTCAAATTTTGTAACATGATAACACCATACTTTAAAATCATGAGTTCTTAACAAGTTGCAAATTTGGTTCTTAATATTCAGGAAAATCACAGGCACTTAATAATTGTATTTTGAATCCTAAAACTATTGACTATTACCACATTAAAAAACTAAGTGTTTGATAACAGCAGGGAGGGGATTTGAACTCTGTCTTCCTTATATTTTCTGCTGGAGGGTTTCTGCAGTGGTGGAATGGATCACTGTAATACGCTTTAAAGTCAATAAAACATCATGTTTTGCGAAGACATTGGTTATAAGGCAATCAACTTCAGCGTTTGGCTGACAGTAAATATCAAATAAATATTAGTAGTCCCTTCCATTTTATGAACTTTCATGCAAGGGCAGAAGTGAAGCCGGGTCTTTACAGAGTTGCCCAATGAGCGTCTATGTCTTTAACGAGCTTTTGGTTCATACAGATTCATGTAGAAATTAAATCCAGTTTCTTTTTCATAATCTAATGTTATGGCCTAATTTTTCTTCTAAGATAGTATCATTCCTCTTCTGGTCTCTGTACCTGGAATAACTGTTCATTCACTTGCTTACCTTCTACTTGTCCACGATCCACGACTCAGCCTAGACCTCATTTCTCCCAGGAAGCTGTTCCCTTGCCATCCTCTCCCCATCACTCTCGTCATCTTGGCCATAATGCAATCACAATACCCATCCTTGTTCTGTTATCATCATCTGTTTTACTGTTTTCTCCCTCTATTCTGAATTCCTTAAAGGCAAGGACCTTGAATTTATATCCAAAGTACCAGACATGTTTAATAAATGTATACTGAGTGTCAATTTTATTTTAAACAATATAATCATATTTCTACTGAAGGTGAAACTTTCCTGAACATTTGCTTAACATCTTTATCAAAATAAAGAATAAAAGGTAAATTCTATGGGACTTCCCTGGTGGTCCAGTGGTTAAGACTTCACCTTCCAATACAAGGGATGCAGGTTCAATCCCTGGTTGGGGAACTAATATCTCACATGCCTCACAGACAAAAAACCAAAAAACATAAAATAGAAACAATGTTGTAACAAATTCAATACAGAGGTGAAATCCACTGAGCCCTTAATTCCTGCCAACACATGCTAAGGAATTTATTTGTAGAATCTCATTAAATCCTCTCAAAAACTCTATAGAAAAGATTCTATCATGATCCCTACTTTAAAGAAGGAGAATTTGAGCCCCAGAGAGAAAAGCAATTTGCCTAAGTAGGCACAATTAGTAGGTGAGAAAGTCATAATTTACATGTATATGTTCTCACCCCAAATCATACCTTTAACCACTAAGTTATGCTGCCATCTATAATATTCCCCAGTTTTCAATTAAAAACTTGTTTAAGGTCAACCTTGGTGTGCATTAAACTACACATCTACACTTGCATATGCATACATATGCAAATAAAAATTCTAGATGATAAATCAATACATCATGATACCAATTCCAGCACAGAGGCAACCATGACTAGTCTTAGAAATTTTGAATTATACAGGCATCACAAAATCTGAAGTCAGGTGGCAGACGGGAACTGGGAAGGTTTCTGATGAGGCTAACTTGCTTCAATTTGATGGGAGGGGGGTTGAAACCCCCACACAGATGGTATAAAGGAACTCCAGGTGGACTCCAGTATTTTGGGTCAGGAGGCAGACTGATGGCAAGTGAAATTAACTCTGGAAATGGAGAACTAATAACACACAGGCAAAGCATGAGATAAACTTTCAGTGCCACATTGTGAATTTCTTTTAACCTTGATATAAAAAGTCAGCTCACAGATTTTCCTGTCTCAAAAGCAGAGCTTGTGACTGCAAGAGAGTCAACATCACAGGATGACAACTTTTTCCTTGTAACTTGTATCAGTCAACAGCTGGGCTGTTAAGTGACCAAAGATTCTACAGAGAAGATACTTGGAGTTATTCTGGAGTTCTTTGATGATGTTCTTCACTGTGAAAAACCAATTTCCAGAAAGCAAACAGGATGCTTGGCAGAATGTTAAGAAGAGAGTCCTGATATACTGCCTGGGCCTTAGAACCAGGGATGAAACTGCAATAGACAGGAAAGAAATCATCTCTCTATATAAAAAGCAATATTTGGACCAGAACACAAGGGCCATGAAGCAGAGCATAGGAAGATGCAGGCATACATTTAAATTTTATGAAGTGACAAATACAATTAATATTTTCATTTCTTTTGATAGATGAGCTGGAGAAGTACTGTTTTAGTGCTAAAATGATCTGGGGAGAGGGAAGGTTATGTTTTCTGTGCGATTATCTTTCGCTTCCTCATGCAATTTTACAAAACAAGAGCTAGAGTCACTGGGAGGTGATGGCAAGTAAACAAAATATATGAAAAGAAATCTTTCTTCTGCACAGGAAGTAACTAGCTGTGGCATTCAAGATCACTGAAGGTCAGAGCGTCAAATGCTGTGGTTGGAGTTAAAAGAAGTTGGAAATTTTAAGATCCACAGTAATAATGACAGTGAGGTAGCTGAATGAGGTGTGATCAGACCCCAGGCCAAGATATGAACAAATAACCTTAGCAGTGTTAAAAGGTTTCAATTAGCCTTGCATCAACCTTGAACTAGGAATCTGACTGGGCCAAGCCCTGCCTCCCCTGCCTTTATGGGCAGGTTCTTTATGATTATAGCATCACCCTCCAGAAATGACAAAGCAGGGACATTCCCACCTTCCTACTAATCCAAAGATACTCTTTGCTTATTCTTGGCATACTTCTACAAACAGTGGTCTTACTAGTAAACATTTAATACTAGTTAAAACCATTTAAAACATAAATTGTTCAGGAGTAATTTAGAATTCAAAGAAACCTTTTTAGGGAAATATGTGGAGTTCTCCACTCTCTCTCTCTATCTCTCCATCATCTATCCGTCCATATTGATCCATCTGTCTGCTTTTCACTGTATGTTGATTTCTGATCAGTTAATCCTCCCTCTGGTAGAAACGTAATTTTTTATATATAATCCTATTTTTAGTACCAATGACAGAGTACTATTTGCTGCATATTTGGGTTTTAATATTACAAGAAACCATCTAGAAAGGTGGGTAGAATCATGCCCCATCCCCCCGCAAAGATGCCCATGTCCTAATTCTCAAAATCTATGAGTATATTATTATCTCAAATAGCAAAGGGACTTTGCAGACAGTATTAAGGGCACTGAGATGGGAAGATTATCATAGATGATCTGGGTGACCCTGTGTAACCACATGGGTCCTTGTAAGAGGGAGGCAGTAGTGTCAGTGTCAGAGAAGGAGATGCGACAGAAATAAAGGCAAGAGGGGAAGAAAAGAGGAGATTTGAAGATTCTGAGCACCTGGCTTTGAAGATAGAGGAAGGGGCCATGTGTCAGGAAGGCATGTAGCCTCTCCAGGCTGGTAAGTGCAAAAGAGTGAATTCTCCCCTAGAGGCTCCAGGAGGAGTACTGTCCTGCTAACAATAGATACTTTGTTGTTTTAAACCCCTACATATATGGCAAGTTTTTATAGTAGCAATAGGAAACAGACACAGACTTGGGCACTGCAAGTGGGCCACTGCTATTAAAAACAACTGAAAATGTGGAAGTAGCTTTGGAGCCGGGCAATGGGATGGAAAAAATGCTGCTGACCAGGACAGGAAAAGTCTAGGTCACCTTAAAAAGACTGCAGGTAACAATGTGGATATTGACGACTTTGCTAGGGGGGACTTAAATGAAAATGAGGAGTGCAGTTAAGAAAACCTACATTTTCTTGAGGAATATTTAAGTAGGCTGATTCTTGTTGATGCATGACAGAAAACTACAAAATTCTGAAAAACAATTATCCTTCAATTAAAAAAAAAAACTAAAAAAAAAAAAAGAATATTTAAGCAGACTGCTGGTAGAAATGTGGACTTTAGAGACATTGCAAGCAAAGGGTCAGGACAGGAGGAATGTGACTGAAATTGGAGGAAAGAGGACTCATATATATGGGCATAAAGCTTAGCTGACATGGGTCCTTCAAACATGTGGAAAGTGGTCGCTCTAAGTGGTAACTTAAGATACTTAACTAGAGATTCCCAAGCAAACTGTTGAAGGTATGGCCTGGTTTCTTTTTGCTGTTTGTAATAAAATGTGCCAGGAAAGAAAAGATTTGAGGAAAGAAGTATTAAGCAATTGAAGAAAACAAAAACCCAGAACTTGTTGATTTTAGAATCCTCAGCCAATCCAGATGTTTTAAAACCTGTGATTTTAGGACTTCTCAACTCTAGAACTATAAGAGAATAAATTTATTTCATTTTAAGCCACTAAGTTTGCGGCATTTGTTACACTGGCAAAAAGAAGCTAATGCGGTATTCAAAATGAGAAGGCCCCAGTGGATAAAGAACATAGTCATTGCAGGGAAAACATCTGAGAGACAGGACTCAGCTGGCAACTCTTGTGGACACTGATGCTTCCTGCTACCACATTTCCCTCACTTCTGTGGGGTCTGTGACAATTGCAGCATCAACAAACCAGCCCCAAACTTGATGACCTACACACCCCAATATATAATCCGTCACGAGTCTAAGGGTCACCTGGCACCTCTGATGGGCGCACTTCTGGGCTGCAGTCAGCCAGGAAGTCTGTTGGGTCCTAGCTGGTCTCACTTGGCCTCAGCTGAGATGACTTGGCTCATCTCCACACTCTGTCTCCCTCTCCTGGAGGCTGGCCTGGCTCGTACTCATGGCAGTGGCAGCGCTCCAGAAAAGAACCCAGGAGCATGCAAGGCCACTTGAGGCCAAGACTCCGAACCAACACACCATTCCTTCTGCTTCCCAAAGGAAATCCCACAGCCAGCCCCAAGCAAAAAATATGGAAACAGACAGACTCTGCCTCTGAAATGGAGGCGCTGCAAAGCCCCGCTGACACAGGTTACAGGGATGGGTGAAAAAATGGACATATTTGTACATCAATGTAATGCTGTGTTCATGATAGAAACACTAACAGTGACTCTTCAAATGGGAGTTAGGCCCAGGAACCTGGATGGACCTGCAAAACTTCAGTTTTTTAAATCATTCAACTAATAGCATGGTGCAGAGCCTGGAGTTAAGAGGGAAAGAGGGAAAGAGAAAAGAACCAAAAACTGAGAT
This sequence comes from Okapia johnstoni, assembly GCA_024291935.2. Taxonomy (NCBI): domain Eukaryota; kingdom Metazoa; phylum Chordata; class Mammalia; order Artiodactyla; family Giraffidae; genus Okapia; species Okapia johnstoni. The sequence continues at coordinate 2,770,198 of CM044323.1, read as the reverse complement.
TGCAGAAAAAGCCATCCCAGTGGTAGTAAACCACGTCTCAGTGGTTCATCCCCACTGGAGGGGGTAGCCAGAGCCTCTCACCAGCAGGTCTGTGGCGAGTTTTGGAATCTCAGAGGGCAACATAACCAGGAGGAATAGAAAAAGAACCCACAGATTACGCGCACAGCCACGACTTTCAGTGGAGAGGTAGCCTGGATGCTTGAGTCCACCAGCAGCAGCAGGGTCTGAACAGGGAAAGGTGGGATGCGTTCTCAGGGTGGGGAGTGGGTCTGAATGCCCTGAGGACAATCTGAAGGAGCTAACGTGAGATAGTAACCCAAACTATGGGATAGCCAGAGAGAAAAAAAAAAGAGAGAGAGAGAACTTTCCCACAAAAAGCTCTGAGCCACAGCCTGGCCCGCTCACAGAACAAAGGATTGAGCGAATACCAAAGGAGAGCTAGTCAGCGGCTCTCTGGCCCCTCTTGAGAGTTTCTTCTTTGAAACTCTGCATTCAGAAGGGAATATCTTTGCTTTTCTCCTTTGCTTTTTGCTTCTCTTCTTTTCCCAGCTATTTGTAAGGCGTCCTCAGACAGCCATTTTGCTTTTTTGCATTTCTTTTCCATGGAGATGGTCTTGATCCCTGTCTTCTGTACAATGTCACGAACCTCTGTCCATAGTTCATCAGGCACTCTACAGATCTAGTCCCTTAAATCTATTTCTCACTTCCACTGTATAATCGTTAGGGATTTGATTTAGGTCATACCTGAATGGTCTAGTGGTTTTCCCTACTTTCTTCAATTAAATTAAATATGATCAAATACTGTATTTCAGACTCTTTTGTTGCCCATGATGGCTACACCATTTCATCTAAGGGATTCCTGCCCACAGTAGTAGATATAATGGTCACGTGAGTTAAATTCACCCATTCCAGTCCATCTTAGTTCACTGATTCCCAGAATGTCGACGTTCACTCTTGCCATCTCCTGTTTGACCACTTCCAATTTGCCTTGATTCATGAACCTAACATTCAAGGTTCCTATGCAATATTGCTCTTTACAGCATTGGACTTTGCTTCTATCACGAGTCACATCCACAGCTGGGTACTGTTTTTGCTTTCGTTCCATCCCATCATTCTTTCTGGAGGTATTTCTCCACTGATCTGCAGTAGCATACTGGGCACCTACCGACCTGGGGAGTTCCTCTTTCAGTGTCCTATCTTTTTGCCTTTTCATACTGTTCATGGGGTTCTCAAGGCAAGAATACTGAAGTGGTTTGCCATGCGCTTCTCCAGTGGACCACATTCTGTCCAGTAAAGGAACATGATAAATGCCCACCAAGCCAAACAAAAGAGGAGGAAACAGGAAGTCTACCCGAAAAAGAATTCAGAATGCTACTGCTGCTAAGTCACTTCAGTCGTGTCCGACTCTGTGCGACCCCACAGACGGCAGCCCACCAAGCTCCGCCGTCCCTGGGATTCTCCAGGCAAGAATACTGGAGTGGGTTGCCATTTCCTTCTCCAGTACGTGAAAGGGAAAAGTGAAAGTTAAGTCGCTCACTCGTGTCCGACTCTTAGCGACCCCATGGACTGCAGCCCATCAGGCTCCTCCATCCATGGGATTTTCCAGGCAAGAGTACTGGAGTGGGGTGCCATTGCCTTCTCCGAGAATTCAGAATACTGATAATAAAAATGATCCAAAATCTTGAAAACAAAATGGAGTTAGAGATAAATAGTTAGGAAGGATTGAGAAGATGCAAGAAAAGTTTAACAAGGGCCTAGAAGAAATAAAAAAGAGTCAATCAACAATGAATAATGCAATAAATGAGATTAAAAACGCTCTGGAGGGAAGCAACAGTAGAATAACTGAGGCAGAAAATAGGATAAGTGAGGTGGAAGATAGAATGGTGCAAATAAATGAAGCAGAGAGGAAAAAATAATTAAAAGAAATGAGGACAACATCAGAGACTGCCAGGACAATGTCAAATGCCCCAACATTTGAACATAGGAGTTCCAGAAGAAGAAGACAAAAAGAAAGGCCATGAGAAAATACTTGAGATAATAGTTGAAAACTTCCCTAAAATGTGGAAGGAAATAGCCGCCCAAGTCCAAGAAACCCAGAGAGTCCCAAACATGATAAGCCCAAGGCAAAATACCCCAAGACACATATTAATCAAATTAACAAAGATCAAACACAAAGAACAAATATTAAAAGCAGCAAGCGAAAAACAACAAATAACACACAGGGGATTCCCATAATGATAACACCTGATCTTTCAATAGAAACTCTTCAGGCCAGAAAGGAATGGCAGGACATATTTAAAGTGATGAAAGAGAAAAACCTACAACCCAGATTACTGTACCCTAGCAAGTACCTCATTCAAATATGAAGGAGAAATCAAAAGCTTTACAGACAAGCAAAACCTGAGAGAATTCAGCACCACCAAACCAGCTCTTCAACAAATGCTAAAGGATCTTCTCTAGACAGGAAACACAGAAAAGGTTTATAAACTCGAACCCTAAACAACAAAGTAAATGGCAGCGGGATCATACTTATCAATAATTACCTTAAATGTAAATGGGTTGAATGTCCCAACCAAAACACATAAAGACTGGATGGATACAAAAACAAGACCTCTATATACGCTGTCTACAAGAGACCCACCTCAAAACAAGGGACACATACAGACTGAAAGCGAAGGGCTGGAAAAAGATATTTCATGCAAATGGAGACCAAAAGAAAGCAGGAGTAGCAATACTCATATCAGATAAAATAGACTTTGAAATAAAGGCCGTGAAAAGAGACAAAGAAGGACACTACATAATGATCAAAGGATCAATCCAAGAAAAAGATACAACAATTATAAATATATATGCACCCAACATAGGAGCACCGTGATATGTAAGGAAAATGCTAACAAGTATGGACGGGGAAACAGTAACAAAATAACAGTAGGAAACTTTAATACCCCACTTACACCTATGGATAGATCAACTAAACTGAAAATTAGCAAGGAAACACCAACTTTAAATGATACAATGGACCATTAGACCTAATTGATATCTATAGGACATTTCACTGCAAAACAATGAATTTCACCTTTTTCTCAAGTGCACATGGAACCTTCTCCAGGATAGATCACATCCTGGGCCATAAATCTAGTCTTGGTGAATTCAAAAAAATTGAAATCATTTCAAGCATCTTTTCTGATCACAATGTGGTAAGATTAGATGGAAACTACAGGAAAAAAACACTATTAACACTACAAACATATGGAGGCCAAACAACACACTTCTGAATAACCAACAAATCACAGAAGAAATAAAAAAAGAAAACAAAATACCATAGAAATGACTGAAAATGAAAACACAACAACCCCAAACCTATGGGATTCAGTAAAAGCAGTGCTAAGGGGAAGGTTCATAGCAATACAAGCTTACCTCAAGAAACAAGAGAAAAATCAAATAAATAACCTAACTCTACACCTAGCGCAACTAGAAAAAGAAGAAATGAAGAACCTCAGAGTTGGCAGAAGGAAAGAAATCATAAAAATTACGGCAGAAATAATTGAAAAAGAAGCAAAGGAGATCATGGCAAAAATCAACAAAGCTAAAAGCTGGTTCTTTGAGATGATAAATAAAATAGACAAACCATTTGCCAGACACATCAAGAAAAAACAGGAGAAGAATCAAATCAACGAAATTAGAAATGAAAATGGAGAAATCACAACAGACAACACAGAAATACAAAGGATCATAAGAGGCTACTATCAGCAACTATATGCCAATAAAATGAACAATTTGCAAGAAATGGACAAATTCTTAGAAAAGTATAACTTTCCAAAACTGAACCAGGAAGAAATGGAAAATCTTAACAGACCTATCACAAGCACAGAAATCAACACTGTAATCAGAAATCTTCCAACAAACAAAACCCCAGGACCAGAGAGCTTCACAGCAGAATTCTTCCAAAAATTTAGAGAAGACCTAACACCTGTCCTACTCAAACTCTTCTAGAAAACTGCAGAGGAAGGCAAACTTCCAAACTCATTCTATGAGGCCACCATCACCCTAAAACCTAAACCAGACAAACATGCCTCAAAAAAAGAAAACTACAGGCCAATATTACTGATGAACATATATGCAAAAATCCTTAACAAAATTCTAGCAAACAGAATCCAACAACATATAGAAAGATCATACATCATGACCAAGTGGGCTCTATCCCAGGAATGCAAGGATTCTTCAACATTCACAAATCAATCAATGTGATACACCACATTAACAAATTGAAAGATAAAAACCATATGATTATCTCAATAGATGCACAGAAAGCCATTGACAAAATTCAACATCCATTTATGATAAAAACCCTCCAGAAAGCAGGCATAGAAGGAACAAACCTCAACATAATAAAAGCCATATATGATAAACCCACAGAAAACATTATCCTCAATGGTGAAGAATTGAAAGCATTTCCTCTGAAGTCAGGAACAAGACAAGGATGCCCACCCTCACCACTACTATTCAACACAGTTTTGGAAGTTTTAGCCACAGCAATCAGAGCAGAAAAAGAAATAAAAGGAATCCAGATTGGAAAAGAAGTAAAACTCTCACTGTCTGCAGATGACATGATCCTCTACATAAAAAACCCTAAAGGCTCCACCAGAAAATTACTAGAGCTAATCAATGAATACAGTAAACTTGTAGGATATAAAATTAACACACAGAAATCCTTTGCATTCCTATACACTAACAATGAGAAAACAGAAAGAGAAATTAAGGAAACAATTCCATTCTCCATTGCAAAGAAAAAAATAAAATACTTAGGGATCAATCTACCTAAAGAAACAAAAGACCTATATATAGAAAACTATAAAACACTGATGAAAGAAATCAAAGAGGACACAAATAGATGGAGAAATATACCGTGTTCATGGATCAGAAGAATCAATATAGTGAAAATGAGTATACTACCCAAAGCGATCTATAGATTCAATGCAATCCCTATCAAGCTACCAATGGTATTTTTCAGAGAACTAGAACAAATAATTTCACAATTTGTATAGAAATACAAAAAACCTCGAATAGCCAAAGCAATCTTGAGAAAGAAGAATGGAACTGGAGGAATCAACCTGCCTGACTTCAGACTAGACTACAAAGCTACAGTCATCAAGAGTGTATGGTACTGGCACAAAGACAGAAACATAGGTCAATGGAACACAATAGAAAGCCCAGAGATAAATCCACGCACGTATGGACACCTTATCTTTGACGAAGGAGGCAAGAATATTCAATGAAGAAAAGACAATCTCTTTTTAACAAGTGGTGGTGGGGAAACTGCTCAACCACTTATAAAAGAATGAAACTAGAACACTTCCTAACACCATACACAAAAATAAATTCAAAATGGATTAAAGATCTAAATGTAAGACCAGAAACTATAAAACTCCTAGAAGAAACATAGGCAAAACACTCTCTTAACATAAATCACAGCAGGATCCTCTATGACTCACCTCCCAGAGTAATGGAAATAAAAGCAAAAAAAAAAAAAAAAACAAATGGGACCTAATTATACTTAAAAGCTTTTGTACAACAAAGGAAAGTATAAGCAAGGTGAAAAGACACCCTTCAGAATGGGAGAAATTAATACCAAATGAAGCAAGTGACAAAGAATTAATCTTAAAAATACACAAGCAGCTCCTGCAGCTCAATTCCAGAAAAATAAATGACCCAATCAAAAAATGGGCCAAAGAACTACACAGACACTTCTCCAAAGAAGACGTACAGATGGCTAACAAACACATGAAAAGATGCGCAACAACACTCATTATCAGAGAAATGCAAAGCAAAACCACCATGAGGTACCATCTCATGCCGGTCAGAATGGCTGCTATCAAAAAGTGTACAAACAATAAATGCTGGAGACGGTGTGGAGAAAAGGGAGCCCTCTCACAATGTTATTGGGAATGCAAACTAGTACAGCAACTATGGAGAACAGTGTGGAGATTCCTCAAAAAATTAGAAATACAACTGCCATATGTCCCACTGCTGGGCATGCACACCAAGGAAACCAGAATTGAAAGAGACACATGTACCCAGTGTTCATCGCAGCACTGTTCACAATAGCCAGGACATGGAAGCCACCTGATGTTCGTGGGCAGAAGAATGGGTAAGAAAGCTGTGGTACATATACACAATGGAGTATTACTCAGCTATTAACACAAATACCTTTGAATCAGTTCAAATGAGGTGGATGAAACTGGAGCCTATTATACAGAGTGAAGTAAGTCAGAAGGAAAAACAGCAATAAAGTATATTAACACATATATATGGAATTTAGAAAGATGGTAACAATGACCCTATATGCGAGACAGCAAAAGAGACACAGATGTATAGAATAGACTTTTGGACTCTGTGGGAGAAGATGAGCGCGGGATATTTGAGAGAATAGCATTGAACCATGTATATTACCGTATGTGAAACAGATCGCCAGTCCAGGTTTGATGCATGAGACAGGTGCTCAGAGCTGGTGCACTGGGAAGATTCTGAGGGATGGGATGGGGAGTGAGGTGGGAGGGGGGTTCAGAATGGGGAACACATGCACACCCATGGCTGACTCATATTATTCTACGGCAAAAACCCCTACAATATTGTAAAGTAATTAGCCTCCAATTAAAATAGATAAATTAAAAAAAAAAAAAACACGGGGCTAGCTTAACCAGATATGAACAGAACTGACCTATGCATGAATGAAATAAGAGCTTATTTTCAGGTAATAAAAGAAGTATAATAAAAAAAAAATGCAGAATCTTAACCACTGGCTTGCAAGGAAGCCTCCACTATAAGATATTTTATGTTACTTTTTAAAATATTAATAGTGCAGTTGTGGGTATTTTTTAAAAATCCGTAACTTGTCAAAGAACTAACTAACCTTTTAGAACTAACACCCAAAAAAGATGACTTTTTCATTATAGGGGACTGGAATGTAAAAGTAGGAAGTCAGGAAACACCTGGTGTAACAGGCATATTTGGCCTTGGAGTACAGAATGAAGCAGGGAAAAGGCTAAGAGAGTTTTGCCAAGAGAACGCACTGGTCATAGCAAACACCCTCTTTCAACAACACAAGAGAAGACTCTACACACACACATCACCAGATGGTCAACACCGAAATCAGACTGATTATATTCTTTGCAGCCAAAGATAGAGAAGCTCTATACAATCAGCAAAAACAAGACCAGGAGCTGACTGTGGCTCAGATGATGAACTCTTTATTGCCAAATTCAGACTTACATTGAAGAGAGTAGGGAAAACCACTACACCATTCAGGTATGACCTAGATCAAATCCCTTATGAGTATACAGCGGAAGCAACAAATAGATTTAAGGGACTAGATCTGATAGACAGAGTGCCTGATGAACTATGGACGGAGGTTCATAATACTGTACAGGAGACAGGGAGCAAGAAAATCCCCATGGAAACGAAATGAAAAAAAGCAAAATGGCTGTCTGAGGAAGCCTTACTAATAGTTAGGAAAACAGGAGACGCGAAAAGCAGAGGAGAAAAGGAAAGATATTTCCACTTGAATGCAGAGTTTCAAAGAATAGCAAGGAGAGATAAGAAAGCCTTCCTCAGTGATCAATGCAAAGAAATAGAGGAAAACAACAGAATGGGAAAGACTAGTGATCTCATCAAGAAAATTAAGAGATACCAAGGGAACATTTCATGCAAAGATGGGCACAATAAAGGACAGAAATAGTATGGACCTAAGAGAAGCAGAAGATATTAAGAAGAGGTGGCAAGAATACACAGAGGAACTGTACAAAAAAAATCTTCACGACCCAGATACTCACGATGGTGTGATCACTCACCTAGAGCCAGACATCCTGGAATGTGAAGTCAAGTGGGCCTTAGGAAGCATCACTACGAAGAAAGCTAGTGAAGGTGATGGAATTCCAGTTGAGCTATTTCAAATCCTGAAAGATGACGCTGTGAAAGTGCTGCACTCAATATGCCAGCAAATCTGGAAAACTCAGTTTTCGTTCCAATCCCAAAGAAAGGCAATGCCAAAGAATGCTCAAACTACCACACAATTGCACTCATCTAACATGCTAGTAATGGAGAAGGAAATGGCAACCCACTCTAGTGTTCTTACCTGGAGAATTCCAGGAATGGCAGAGCCTGGTGGGCTGCTGTCTATGGGGTCACACAGAGTTGGACACGACTGAAGCGACTTGGCAGTAGCAGCATATGCTAGTAAAGTAATGCTCAAAATTCTCCAAGCAAGGCTTAACAGTACGTGAACCGTGAACTTTCAGATATTCAAGCTGGTTTTAGAAAAGGCAGAGGAACCAGAGATCAAATTGCCAACATCCACTGGATCATCAAAAAAGAAGAGAGTTCTAGAAAAACATCTATTTCTGCTTTATTGACTATGCCAAAGCCTTTAACTGTGTGGATCACAATAAACTGTGGAAAATTCTGAAAGAGATGCGAATACCAGACCACCTGACCTGCCTCTTGAGAAACCTGTATGCAGGTCAGGAAGCAACAGTTAGAACTGGACATGGAACAACAGACTGGTTCCAAATAGGAAAAGGAGTATGTCAAGGCTGTATTTTGTCACCCTGCCTATTTAACTTATATGCAGAGTACATCATGAGAAACGCTGGACTGGAAGAAGCACAAGCTGGAATCAAGATTGCCTGGAGAAATATCAATAACCCCAGATGTGCAGATGCCACCACCCTTATGGCAGAAAGCGAACAGGAACTAAAAAGACTCTTGGTGAAAGTTAAAGAGGAGAGTGAAAAAGTTGGCTTAAAGCTCAACATTCAGAAAACTAAGATTGTGGCATCTGGTCCAATCACTTCATGGGAAATAGATGGGAAATCAGTGGAAACAGTGTTAGACTTTATTTTGGGGGGCTCCAAAATCACTGCAGATGGTGATTGCAGACATGAAATTAAAAGACGCTTACTCCGTGGAAGGAAAGTTATGACCAACCTAGATAGCACATTAAAAAGCAGGGACATTACTTTGTCAACAAAGGTTCGTCTAGTCAAGGCTATGGTTTTTCCAGTAGTCATGTATGGATGTTAGAGTTGGACGGTGAAGAAGCTGAGCACCGAAGAATTGATGCTTTTGAACTGTGGTGTTGGAGAAGACTCTCAAGATTCCCTTGGACTGCAAGGAGATCCAACCAGCCTCCTAAAGGAGATCAGTCCTGGGTGTTCATTGGAAGGACTGATGTTGAAGCTGAAACTCCAATACTTTGGCCACCTCATGCGAAGAGTTGACTCATTGGAAAAGACCCTGATGCTGGGAAGGATTGAAGGCAGGAGGAGAAGGGGACGACAGAGGATGAGATGGCTGGACGGCATCACCAACTCGATGGACATGGGTTTGGGTAAACTCCCAGAGTTGTTGATGGACAGGGAGGCCTGGCGTGCTGCAATTCACGGCATCGCAAAGAGTCGGACACGACTGAGCGACTGAACTGAACTGAACTGAATATGTGATCTCGCCATGTGAGTTCAAGTGGCTATTTTTTAGCTAGTGACCTCCTGTGATCCTCTTTGTGAATTTGCAAATTATTTGGTGACATGTACAGGGTTAAACTTCTCTAGATGTTTCTAAAAGCTCAGTTTCAATTTCTCTACCTATGTCATCTCAGACTGCTGGTACTTGGCAGTTCAGGTAACCATGCTTTTATTAGCACTGCTTAACATAACAAAATTTCTTTGATTTGTGTTTAAAGTGATCTTTACATTTGTACAACCAGAAATTCAGAATTTTCCACAATTGGTTTTAAAAAAAAACTTGACCTAAGGAAACCGTGCTGAATAATACTGAGTAGAAATAATATGCACAGTGTGAAGAGCACTAGCAGAACTTTGATGAAGAAAATAGTAATCTGGTTTCTGTGGATCAGAACATTTCCTCAGCCAAACTTACTAAGTGTTCTAGGAGTTCCTAATGGAAAAGAGTTGATCACTAATACCAAGACATTTTGTGTATTATAGTTCATTGCATAGAAATCATTCCTAGAGACGGAGTAAACTATATACAGTTTCCACTCCCTACAGAATGTCTGGTGTTCTCAGGTAATCTTTTTGTAGTTGAAAAAAATAAAAATAAAAAGAACAATTGCAGTATTGCATGGCTTAGAAAACTTGAATAGATAAATCTGGATCCAAGACTGATAACTCTTATGAGAATTCTAGTTCCTAGTCTGAGCAGATGGAGCAAAAACAACTTAGATAAAAAGATGCCTTCACATAGTTTACTCCTAACTGAGCATGCTACACATTACATTAGAACTATTATTTAAAACTCGTATGTTATGTATATACATACACAACATAGAAATATTACATCTCTGTATATACACCATTGTTTCTCAACCATGGCACTTAATTACATAACAATGTAGGCCTGTAAGCCCTGTTGTGGGAACTGTTCTGTGCATAACAGAATGTTTTTGATTATTATTATTATTTGGGCTGTGATGTGAAGGTTGCAGGATTTAGTTCCCCAACCAGGGATTGAACCTGTACTCCCTGCATTGGAAACACAGAGTTTTAACCACTGGACCATAGATAAGTCCCCATTATAAGATGTTTAGAAACATCCATAGACTCTACCCACTAGATACTAGTAACATGGCCCCAGTTCTGACAATCAAAAACATATTTGGATACTGCCAAGTGCTTCATGGGGAAAAAGTTGTTCCTGATTGAGAACCAGTGATATATACTATGTACATATCTGTTTTAAGCTATTCAGACTGTTACAACAAAATATCATGATGGAGTATCTTATAAAGAACAGAAATTTATTTCTTCGAGTTCTGAAGGCCAGAGTCCAAGATCAAGGTGCCAGTACAGTCACGTTTTCCATGAGGGCCCTGGCTCACAGCCTTCTTGTTGTGCCCCTGTTGTGGGGGAGGGGCCGAGGGAATCTGTCTGGAGCATCTTTTACAAGGGTATTAATCCCAATCAGTACTCCACCCTCGTGACCTGAGCACCTCCCAAATGCCCACCTCCTGACACCATTATTGTGGGGGTTAGGATTTCAATACTTGAATTGGGGAAGGGAGGGATGGCTCAAATATTCAGTCCACAGCAATATCTTTCAACAAATAATCTTAATTTCTTGGGGAAACATCCATGAATCCATCATAATTCATTAAAAAAGCAAGCTGATGCATTCTTTTCATGAAAGCAGGATGGGACAAAGTGTTAAGAAATGCATTACTCAGTCAACTTTTTATGAAAGTGATTTAAAGATACTTAAATCACGTCCGGATTGGGTTTTAAACATACTGTATCAGATACTTGTCTCTGTGAGGCCAGTTCCAAATATCAACCAAAAGTAAATGTTATATATAAAATAGTCCCATTAGGAAGGTTCTGCATGTACATTCCAGTCTGTAGGAGGATCAGTCAGAAGACATTCCTTCACTTTCCTCCCAGGACTGGAGGGTGCAGCTGGAGTAACCTGCCTCGCCCTCATGAACGGGGAGGATTCCATCTAGTCAGGGTTTTGGTAGAGTCCTGGCAGCCTTGTCTGTGGGCAGGCAGCCTCCTCGCATTTCTGTTACTTTATCCTTGAGAAAGTTGCCATGGAGACTGGCATGGATATGGCAGTCAGCCAGGCAGAGAGAAGGAGAGTTTCAAGTTGAAAGAAACAAACATGCTCACACACATTCATGCTCCCAAAATACAACCTTGTGTGCACATAACCAACTTTAAAAAGAACACGTGGTGTCATCACCTGTTTGGGTAAATGGTTTAACCATTGTTTTTTTCTAACTTGCCCTAAAATCAACACCAGCTAAGACCAGTTAATTAAGTAGGAAAATAGTACTTATTAAAAGTAATCCATCACAGCTCAAGAACAGCCAGCTAGTGGGCATCTGATGGCAAAATCTGTTTGCTTGGGAAAAAAGAATCATAAGAAAGAAAAGTGAAATGATACAGTAAATGAAAAGTGCATTCTTCTTTTGGTGAAAACAAATGTGATCTGGTCGAATTAAATATTATGAAAAACAGTCCAACATTTTTTACCTGAACACACGAAATGTAAAAGGAACATAAGACTTTGCAGGTTTAGTTTTTAATTTTGGAAGAACAGCTGGAATGAAGATTATCATTAGCATTCTTCATAGCCTCAGATTTTATCCAATATACAGGGTTTGGAGCACTTTGCACTACAACCTTTGACTCAAGGTATTTTGTCAAAAGTGATGAGAAAATCCTGAAGGATGTCTGAATTGGTGAAAGGTACATGCAGGGAAGTCATAAGTCCTTCAGAATATCCTAAAAGAACATCAAAAACTTACATGCTATGTATACATAAATCACTTAACATTTATTTGGAAAGTGAACCTCTGTAAGCCAAATGCACATAATAAAATCAGAGTTTCTATCAATATATGCCTTTATTCCCAGCATAAAGATAAGCATATAAACAATATGCAGGAAAGCATCTCTGTAATTCAGATTATTGGAATGATGATGGTGCAAACAAGCCATCAAAGAGAAAGAAAAAACATGACAGAAAAAATCCATAAGATGAAACTTTCCTTTCTGTTTCTTATGAAAGTGGTGTAGACTTTTCAAAGGCTGGTGGCGTCTACACATGACCAACTAACTCAGAGAGATAACTTGACAATTATGAACTCTTTTCCTCTCTCCCCTAAGAACACATTCTCTTGGATATATTGCCACATGGGCTTCTGTGTTACCCCAACAAGCTAACATAAAGCAGTTCACTTAAGGTTTAAGATGACGTTTTGTTTTCCAAGTTTGGGGAACACTGCAACATCTGCATTGTGTGGATCACAATAAACTGCAGAAAATTCTGAAAGAGATGGGAATACCAGACCACCTGACCTGTCTCTTGAGAAACCTGTATGCAGGTCAGGAAACAACAGTTAGAACTGGACATGGAACAACAGACTGGTTCCAAATAGGAAAAGGAGTATGTCAAGGCTGTATTTTGTCACCCTGCCTATTTAACTTATATGCAGAGTACATCATGAGAAACGCTGGGCTGGAAGAAGCACAAGCTGGAATCAAGATTGCCTGGAGAAATATCAATAACCTCAGATATGCAGATGACATCACCCTTATGGCAGAAAGTGAAGAAAAACTAAAGAGCCTCTTGATGAAAGTGAAAGAGGAGAGTGAAAAAGTTGGCTTAAAGCTCAACATTCAGAAAACTAAGATTGTGGCATCTAGTCCCATCACTTCATGGGAAATAGACAGAGAAAGAGTAGAAACAGTGGCTGACTTTATTTTGGGGGGGCTCCAAAATCACTGATGGTGACTGCAGCCTTGAAATTAAAAGACGCTTGCTCCTTGGAAGGAAAGTTATGACCAACCTAGACAGCATATTAAAAAGCAGAGACATTACTTTGTCAACAAAGGTCCATCTAGTCAAGGCTATGGTTTTTCCAGTAGTCATGTATGGATGTGAGAGTTGGACGGTGAAGAAAGCTGAGAGCAGAAGAAATGATGCTTTTGAACTGTGGTGTTGGAGAAGACTCTTGAGAGTCCCTTGGACTGCAAGGAGATCCAACCAGTCCATCCTAAAAGAAATCAGTCCTGAATATTCATTGGAAGGACTGATGCTGAAGCTGAAACTCCAATACTTTGGCCACCTGATGCGAAGAGTTGACACATTTGAAAAGACTCTGATGCTGGGAAAGTTTGAGGGCAGGAGAAGGGGACGACAGAGGATGAGATGGCTGGATGGCATCACTGACTCAATGGACACGAGTCTGGGTAAACTCCGGGAGCTGGTGATGGACAGGGAGGCCTGACGTGCTGTGGTTCATGGGGTCGCAAAGAGTCGGACACGACTAAGCGACTAAAGTGAACTGCAACATGGACTCCAGAATAATTGCATATGTGTCAAAATTTAGTGTCAATGACCAAACATGCCTGGATTTACATGGTCCTTTTGTCACTAGAGAAACAAGACCTGTTCAAATTGCCAAGAATCTACACAGTCATTCAAGTTGACATACATCATGCTGATACCATTCACATCATGTCAGCAACATTAGCCGTCCACTCGATTTCCTGGTCCCCTCGCCTAATGAGCAACAGAGCAAAAGATAGAAGTCTGTCCAGACAAAAGTAATTTACCCAGACCGTCTCGTCTGTAACCCACAAAAAGAGATACCACTATTTCCATGGTCACACACATGTGACCATGGAAACTGACAGTAATCAACATGAAATTTCACCATCACATTAATGGCAACACGATGCCTGAATGAAAATCAATTCATTGATTTTGACTGAAAGGAAATCAATTAAAATCAATTTATTTTAAGGCAAAGGGCATGCTCTGAAATAAAAGAGAATTGAGTTTTTATTAGCAAATAGGAAAGTGAGTCCTCATTCTGTGACACAACTCTGATTGTACTGAACTACAACGCATTCATGGTACATCAATCTTTCAGAATTCTCACAAAGATATCTTGATAAACTTGTTTAAAAGTTGAACTAAAACCTCCCCCACCCTCTACACATACTCCTGCAATGTTTTGGCATTATTTTCAGCAGAAATGAAGGCAAGAATGTTCAACAAGAGCTATGACTTATAATTTCTCACAGATGAAAGGAGCAGTGTGCTTTTCAGGCTCCACTGACACATCACTCTTCCACATTCCTTTGATTAAAAGATTTGCAAGTAAAAAACTTACGAAATTAGTTTAAAGGTATGCTGGGGAAAATACAAAATAAAAAACAGTGATTTTCTTAAAGAGTTGCAATTGTACAGAGGGTAGCTTTCCTCCATTGAGAGAAGGCAAAAAGCAAAACAGACGGACACTTTACCACAAATTATTTTGTTTATATAAGTAAAAGAAATTTCTTCTCTAAGCACTATTGAGCCTAGAGTCATTTCCAACAGGCATGATTCTGTTGATAACTTTGGAGGGCATCGAGGTCAGATTCTGGTTTTGTGTTTATTCATTCTATTCACCCTCCTATCTGCTCCATTTTTAAGCATTTCTCTATATTGTTGGGACTTCCCTCCTCCTGCCACTTCCATCCCATCTCTTGAAACCAGACCAACGTCTTCTCTCATCAGGCAGCGTCCTACTATCTTTCTCTATGAAAACTGTCCTGTTTCTCTGTTCCACTCCTCCATCACCTCAGACACTGTCTCCTTGTGTGAAAACCTGATCTAAATCCATCCTGTGGATGCCATGTCACTTCAGTCGTGTCTGACTCTTTGCAACCCTATGGACTGGAACCCTCCGGGCTCCTCTGTCCATAGGATTCTCTGGATAAGAATACTGGAGTGGATGAGTGCATTTAGCGATAGGTGATCTGCTGTTTGGGGCTCACAGCCCCACCAAGCACAGTAAACAAAGTGCCCAGGGCTCACTGCACTTTTAGTGGTCTATGATAATGCTAATTAGAAGAAAAATAAAAACTTTGGGGTCATTAAAATGTTTATCATATAGTGGTATATTTGTCTTTTTACCAACAAAGTCCTAAAACACAATTTTAAATATATTTTTATAGAGAAAGGAACCATGAAAGTCCTAACATGGAAATGCTGCTGTCCGGTGACTTATGCTCTGGATAGCATTTCCCATGTATTACTATATTTTCTGCTACCCATTTCTAATTTTTTTGGCGTAACATTTACATGATGTGAGCTTTCCTCAAAAAGAAAAAAAATCATGAAGCAAGGATCAGATGAGCTGCTTTCTAATAACAACCTGAGAATAATCAAACTAAAAATCTAACCTTCACAGAAATGGAGGGATGGTTATAGGTCTAAGATAGGACCCTGGTTCATGATGACGAAGATGAAATGATGAGTCACATTTGCAACATGAAGTTTCTTCATAAGGTTTAGTTCATGTATAATGAGAAGATATGTCTTTTTTTTAAATAGCTCCCAAGATAGTGAGTGGTGTAGCTCTTGCACCCTTTAGGCCCAATTTCTTCTACTTACCCTTGTAAAGTCTAGGATTACTATAATATTTTAGTACTATTTTAGGATGCAGAGCAATGAGACTGCATGAGAATGATCTCATGTTTAAAGATTTTTGTAAACCATGTTACATAAGAATACTGAAGAAATCTGGAAATTCAACTTGTCAGTCTGTCCTCTTATGTGACAAATGACACACCACTCTGAAATACAAAGGAATTCAATAGTAATGAAGCAAAAAGGGAATCAGGGGACATGGGTAAATATGAATATATATTTGATCACTAAACATAGCTCATGTGAGTCAGCATCAGCAGCAGAAACCCACCCTATACTATAGAAAGGACATGAGGGTTATCAGCTCACAGACTCGGGGGTGGGGGCACAATAATGAAAGCGCAGGAGGGAACACATACAAATGACTTTGAGAACCACTGAAGCCAAGGACTCGAATGCCTCCAGGATTTATGATTTCCTTATTTTCTCTGCTTCTCAATGTGTAAAAGGGGATCAAATTTACAAAGAAAGTAAATGGTGGACCTGGGATTTTAAAGTTCTTTTAACCACTCCTCTACACAGAATATTTGTTACAGTGGAAACTGTGACTGAAAACAGGGAATCACATAAAAAAATGGGCATTTCATAAAATACACATCCCACTGATTTTCTGGTTTCAAACTGAAATGCGTAACTGAAAATAATCAACAGAGTACAAGATGTATGAGTTTTGAGACAAAGGCATATGTACCCTCTTTGCAATGTGGCTTTTTGGAGCTATGACCATGTGCTCAGCACTCAGGGTTTACCACCAGTGATGGATCTATCATCAGAGAATGAGACCTCAGATAAGAAAGTTATTGGGAAATCTATGTTTACATGAATATGAAGTTAAAGGTACAAATATCAAAAGGTTGGGCTTCCCAGGTGGCTCAGTGGTAAAGAACCTGCCTGCCAATGCAGGAGCCCCAGGAGACACGGGTTTGATCCCTGGGTTGGGAAGATCCTCAACAGTAGAGAAGGAAATGGCAACCTGCTCCAGTAGACCTCCCTGGGAAATTCCACGAACAGAGGAGCCTGGTGGGCTACAGTCCATAAGGTTGCAAAGAGTCAGACACGACTTAGCAACTGAGCACATATGCATCAAGCATGTTATATCTCCAAAGTCATTACTTTGGTGTACATGTTTTCTAGAATTGGCCCTTCCCTGAGCTCTTGGATCTAGGTCTATATTTTGTTAACACTGAGTTTTTAGTAATGAATTGGTTAACCAAATTATTATTATTTGGGACTAAAATAGCAGTTACTATTAATTTAATTTTTCTTGTAACAATAAAGATATATCACACAGGACTTTCCTGGTGGCACAGTGAATAAGAATATGCCTGCCAGTTCAGGGGAAATAGGTTCCATCTTTGGTCCGAATAGATTACACAAGCCGCAGAGCAACTAAGCCTGCGTGCCACAACTCCTGAGGCTGTGCCCTAGAGCCCGCAAGCTGCAGCTACTGAGCCCGCATGCTCTAAGGTCCGCGAGCCATGACTAATGAGCCCCTATGATGCGACTGCTGAAGCCCTTGCGACTAGAGCCTGTGCTCTGCAGCAAGAGCAGCCACTGCAGTGAGAAGCCTGTGCACCGTGGCTAGGGAGTAGCTCCTGCTCACCAGGACTAGAGAAAGACTGCGTGCAGCGAGGAAGACCCAACGCAGCCAAAAGTAGATGAGTAAACAAAAGGGGAAGAGTATCTAAATGAGTGTTTCCATAAAGAAATTTTTGATGTTGTGTTTACTTTGAAAGGTAAGCAACCAATCATTTTAAAAATAAATCCTGTTAAGATAACCTAGTGTGCGTGTCTTGTCTTTCAGTATGCAGACATTGGCAGAACTGCGCTGCATCACACACTGAGTGTGACAAGAACTTCCGTGTGCCATGCCAGAAAGACCCAAGCTGCAGGGTCCTTGTTTATGTGTGTACACCTCTGCGGGTCTTCTATGCATTTTCACTTAGATACCTGACTGATTTAGTTTTTGTAGTGAAATCTAAAACCACTTTGAGGCAAGGCAGCCCAGTGAGCAGTGTGGTGAAGAAGTGTTTCTCCATGCTTAATAGCAGAGACTCAAAGAATTAGATGGATTAAAGAACATTCCAGTAAATGTTGAAGGAAAGTCCTGATTTTGTTTGATATCCTTAATATCATACTATAAGTATACTTTTTTATTCATCAATGAAACACAAAGGCCTCCACGTCAGATCTGTTATCATACTACAGAAGTACTCTTATGCCGAAGGGATGAATTTTTTTGAATCAGTTTTCCAAGATAGCAAGACTACAATTTAGATTAGGAAAGTAATGATTTTGTTTGATGTTAAATTACTGAGCATAAACCAAGACATTTTTCCCCCTGAATTAATATACTTGGGCAAGAAAACTGCCCCTTTGCTTTTTCCTTTGGTCAAGATGGGAGGGGTTAAAAGTTCATAGCTGCAAAAAAGTAGAGATTTATATTGAAGTTTCTACTGAATAGGGGTCATTTTAAAAACTACTACAGACCCCTCTCAACACACTGATTCTGGAAGCTGACCCTGATGCCAGATTTGCCTCACTTCCATGTGGACAGGTCTGGAATGAACTGTGAACTCAGAGGTAGCCTAAAGGCAGGACCAACGTGGACAAACAGGAGAATGGTTGCCACAAGACCTAGAAATAAAAGCAAGTACAAGACAAGGAGAAAAGCACTGGAGTCTTTTGCTTGGTGGGGGCAGATCTCATCACATAGCAGGGTAAGCTTGACTTCTTCCAGCTCAAAAAGTCCGTACATTCAACAGCCTGAATTAGAAACTGGAGAGTAAGTACAGCAGCAGGAATGACATTATGGGATTTAGGGAATGGGCAACAGGCAGGTGGTCACAAAGTAACTGCTACAGTGCCCAGGACATTCCCTCAACTGGAATGGGGGCTGCACAACAGCACAGATGAAACCCCAAACATGGGCAATTCCTTCATACATCTGAGGTGCCTTGAGTCACAGGGCTAATATCAAAGCGGGTAATTTGGAGGACTGTCCAGGGCTCCTGGAGATGAGAGATGTGAAATCAAAACACTGTTAATTTAATGTATATTTGAAAAGGTTATCAATCTCATGAGTCATCGGAAAAAGGCAAAATTACAATAATATATCTAAATGCACCAACTAAGTTGCTAAAATGAAAAAGACTGACAACCCAGTACTGTCAAGGATCATGAAGAAATGGATCTCTCATACCTATCATGTTGCTGAAAACCAATTGTAAACAGTGCCTGGCAACACTCATTACAGCTGAATGTATGTATCCATAACCCAACAATGCACTTTAGCATTCTTGCCTTGAGAACACCATGAAAAGCATGAAAAGACAAAAAGATATGACACTGAAAGATGAACTCCCCAGGTCAGTAGGTGCCCAAAATGCTACTGGAGAAGGGCAGAGAAAAAGCTCCAGAAGGAATGAAGAGGCTCAGCCATAGTGGAAACAACATCCAGGTATGGATGTGTCTGGTGGTGAAAGTAAAGTCTGATGCTGGAAAGAATAATATTGCATAGGAACCTGGAATGTTAGGTCCGTGAATCAAGGTAAACTGGAAGTGGTCAAACAGGAGATGACAAGAATGAACACTGACATTTTCGCAATCAGTGAACTAAAATGAACCAGAATGGGTGAATTTAATACAGATAGCTATTATATATACTACTGTGAGCAAGAAACCCTTAGAAGAAACAGAGTAGCCCTCATAGTCAATGAAAGAGTCCAAAATGCAGTACTTGGGTGCAATCTCAAAAGACAATGATTGCTGTTCATTTCCAAGGCAAACCATTCAATATCACAGTAATCCAAGACTATGACCCCAATCACTAATGGGAAGAAGGTGAAGATGAATGGTAAATGAAGACTTACATGACCTTCTAGACCTAACACACAAAAAATATGTCCTTTTCATCATAGGGGACTGTAATGCAAAAGTAGGAAGTCAAGAGATACCTGGAGTAACAGGCAAGTTTGGCCT
Organism: Okapia johnstoni; assembly: GCA_024291935.2. Taxonomy (NCBI): domain Eukaryota; kingdom Metazoa; phylum Chordata; class Mammalia; order Artiodactyla; family Giraffidae; genus Okapia; species Okapia johnstoni. The sequence continues at coordinate 2,750,215 of CM044323.1, read as the reverse complement.
TGGAGTACAAAATGAAGCAGGGAAAAGGCTAAGAGAGTTTTGCCAAGAGAATGCACTGGTCACAGTAAACATCCTCTTCCAACAGCACAAGAGATGACTTGACACATGAACATCACTAGATGGTCAGTACCGAAATCAGATTGATTATATTCTTTGCAGCCAAAGACGGAGAAGCTCTATATAGTCAGCAAAAACAAGACCGGGTGCTGACTATGGCTCAGATCATGAACTCCGTATTGCAAAATTCAGATTTAAATTGAAGAAAGTAGGGAAAACCACTAGACCATTCATGTATGACCTTAATCAAATCCCTTACAATCATACAGTGGAAGTGACAAATATATTTAAGGGATTAGATCTGATAGGGTGCCTGAAGATCTTTGGACAGAGGTTTATAACACTGTACAGGAGGTGGTAATCAAAACCATCCACAAGAAATAGAAATGCAAGAAGGCAAAATGGTTGTCTGAGGAAGCCTTACAAATATCTACAAAAAGAAGAGAAGTGAAAGGCAAAGGAGAAAAGGAAAGATACACCCATCTGAATGCAGAGTTCCAAACAATAGCAAGCAGAGATAAGAAAGCCTTCCTAAATGATCAATACAAAGAAATAGAGGAAAACAATAGAGTGGGAAAGACTAGAGATCTCTTCAATAAAAGTAGCACTACCAAAGGAACATTCCTGGACGAGGAAACAGCAACCCACTCCAGTATTCTTGCCTGGAGAATCCCCATAGAAGAGGAGCCTGGTAGGCTACAGTCCATCGGGTCATAAAGAGTCGGACATGAATGAGCAAATAAGCACAAGGGAACATTTCATGCAAAGATGGGCACAATAAAGAACAGAAATAGTACTGATTTAACAGAAGCAGAAGATATTAAGAGGTAGCAAAAATACACAGAATAACTATACAAAAGAGATCTTAGTGACCTAGATAACCATGATGGTGTGATCATCACCTAGAACCAGACATCCTGGAGTGCGTAGTCAAGTAGATCTTAGAAAGCATCACTATGAACAAAACTAGTGGAGGGGATGAAATTCCAGCTGAGCTATTTCAAATCCTATAAGATGATGGTGTTAAAGTGCTGCATTCAATATGCCAGCAAATTTGGAAAACTCAGAAATGGCTACAGGACTGGAAAAGGTTAATTTTCATTCCAATCTCAAAGAAAGGTAATGCCATGAATATTCAAACTACTGCATAATTGCACTCATTTCACATGCTAGCAAAGTAATGCTCAAAATTCTCCAAGCCAGGCTATAGCAGTACATGGACTGAGAACTTTCAGATGTTCAAGCTGGATTTAGAAAAAGGCAGAGGAACCAGAGATCAAATTTCTAACATTCACTGGATCATAGAAAAAGCAAGATAATTCCAGAAAGACATCTACTTCTGCTTCATTGACTATGGTAAAGCCTTTGACTGTGAGGATCACAACAAACTGTGGAAAATTATTAAATGATGGGAATATCAGACCACCTTACCTGCCTCCTGAGAAACCTATATGCAGGTCAAGAGGCAACAGAACCGGACAGGGAACAACGGACTAGTTCCAAATTGGGAAAGGTGTACGTCAAGGCTGTATATTGGCACCCTGCTTAGTTTCTTATATTCAGAGTACCTCATGAGAAACGCTGGGCTGGATGAAGCACAAGCTGGCATCAAGATTTCCGGGAGAAATACCAATAACCTCAGATATGCAGACGGCATCACCCTTACGGCAGAAAGCAAAGGGGAACTAAAGAGCCTCTTAATGAAAATGAAATAGGAGAGTCAAAAAGCTGGCTTACAACTCAACATTCAAAAAACGAAGATCATGGCATCCGGTCCCATCACTTCATGGCAAATATTTGGGGAAACAATGGGAACAGTGACAGACTTTATTTTGTTGGGCTCCAAAATCACTGTTGATGGTGACTGTAGCCATGAAATCAAAAGACATTTGCTCCTTGGAAAAAAAACTATGACCAACCTAGAAAGCATATTAAAAAGCAGAGACATTATGTTGCCAACAAAGGTCTGTATAATCAAAGCTATGTTTTTTACGGTAGTCGTGTATGAATGTAGAAGTTGGACCATAAAGAAGATGAGCCCTGAAGAATTAATGCTTCTGAACTGTGGTGTTGCAGAAGACACTTGAGAGTCCCTTGGACTGCAAGGAGATCAAACCAGTCAGTCCTAATGGAGATCAACCCTGAATGTTCACTGGAGGGACTGATGCTCAAGCTGAAACTCCAATACTTTGGCTACCCAATGTGAAGAGTCAACTCATCAGAAAAGACTCTAATTCTCAGAAGGATTGAAGGCAGGAGGAGAAGGGAATAACAGAGGATGAAATGGTTGGATGGCATCATTGACTCAATGGACATGACTTTGAGCAAGCTCTGGGAGATGGTGAAGGACAGGGAAGCCTGGTGTGCTACAGCCCATGGGGTCACAAAGAATCAGACACAACTGATCAACTGAACAATAATAACAACCACTCCTAGATGTATAACCAACTGAACTGCATTTGTGTCAGGAAATGTATTAAAGAATGCTAAAGGCAGCATTCTTTGTTAATAGTAAAAACTGAAAAAAGAAGACATGTCCTTTGAAAAAAAATAAATATAGCATACAATAAAATATTATACAGTAATGAAAATAGGCTGATGCTTAATAGAAAAACCCACATGAATTTCATGAACAGAGTATACAAAAAAGGCAGACACAAAGGAGTACATTCCCTATGATTCTACTTATCTAAAGATCAAACATAAGCAGAAAAATCTATATTGTTAGAAGTCAAGATCAGGATCTCCTTTGTGGTTACTTACTGGAAAGGGGCTAAGGAAGATGAGGGCTTCTGGTGCTAAGGATGTCCTACTTCTAGACTTTGGGTGTGACCTCATATATGTGTGTCTACTTTTTGAAAATATATCAGCTACAGAATCATCAGTTGTTCATTTTTCTATACTTGTTGCTCTTCACCAAATTTCAAAAAAATGGTGAAAAAGTTATCAATAAATGTCATAAGCAGATGGAATACAGTGTTCATTAACAAATGAGAGACAACAGCAGGGGATTCCTATAAAAGAAGGTACCTGAATAGACAAACAGAGCTGAGGTTAGCACCAGGTCTAGAAAAGCTGGCCAAGAGCACACTTCCTACCAGAAAATGAGTAGCCCTCTATGCCCATGTTTTCCCAGTTTCTCATGATCTGTGTTCTTGGACTAGTAATTTGAACTCTCTAACACCTGATCGTCTCATCTGTAACTTGGAAATACTTTGAAGCTTCATTAGAAATATCAAATGAGAGAAGGAAAATGTCTGGTAAAGTACCTAGACTTATTCTTGGTACATAGCTGATAAACAACAAATATGAATCCCTCTGTGACTTTCTTTCTTTATTCAGTTAGCCCACATGAGAAACCATTTGAGAACAGAAAAAGCTAGAAATACAATTTGCTCTGCTTTCGTTGTTGTTGTTCAGTCACTAAGTCACGCCAGACTCCGCAATGCCATGGACTGCAGCACACATGGCTTCTGTGAGATGATGAGCATTTAAAATCTAATACGCGGGAAGCAAGGTCCCTGCGTGCGGCAATGTGGGCCTGGAACCAGAGGGACACAAAGGAAAGTGACCTATGACAGCCACCAGTATCCAGCAGTCCAGGTGCAGGGTGACAGGCACCTGGCTTTGTGAGGACAGCTAAACCATACGACTGTGCGATGTTTCCAGTGTGGCAGTAGATCACAAGACTCCCATAGAGAATAACAATTTCTTGCCTTGTACCACTGCAATGACATGGTTCTGCTTTCTTGCTTTCTGATGTTGCTCATTTTCTAAGTAGCCAATCAATAATTTCCATAGTTGATTTGGCAAATTTTCCTCAACATCTTTCTCCTGAGTTGAACTCTAAGTACAGAAAGACATAGCTGTGTGTTTCCAGCTCATGGGCCAAATATGTTGTACATACTTCTTTCTCTTCACTTACTAACTCACTGATTCGATTAGAAAAGTGTGACCAAACTTGTCTAGCCCAATTTGTGCTCTATAAAGCAAGTTCATTATTGCTAATGTTCTGTTACTCCCTCAATATGTACAGATCTTTTCCTCCCTATTTTTGTCTCATTAATAGAATTTGAAGCTATATTTAATGGCTGGTAACTGACAAGACCACAGGTATGACTTTTTTGTTGTTGTTGGTGTTTGTTTTCTTCTTACTCCTCTGTACAAACAAGGAGGAATAGGAGGAGGTATTGTTATAAAGCTTTTCTTAGGTAGACATTCATTTATGATTGAATGCTGACAAATATAAAGACATTTATATGTCAGTTAGTAAAACAGAAACAAAGCATCGATGACACACAGGAAATCACAAACACCCAGCCTCTTAGTGAAACACACCTTCTTCCTGCCTCCATGCATACATCTCTTTTTCCCTTAATTCCTCCCTCCCTCTTACTCTGTCTTTTACTTTCCATTTCTTCCTTTGATACACTGAACAAGCAACCCACATCACTCTAGAAATTAAGAGGTAGAAAAAATAAGATCCACAGATGTCCTCCCAAATCTTATTTTCGTTAGAGCTCACTTGCACAGTAATCCTGTGGCATAACAGAAAAGACACAGAATTTGAAGCTAGAGAACCTACATATTTACCCCAGGCCAATTTTCCTTAGCCTCTGTGAACTGCTGCACCTTCTTTGATAATATTAGATAAGAGGTCATGCACAACAGGGGAAGGAGAAGGTGGAATGGATTGAGAGCAACACTGACATACACACACTACCACGTGTAAAACAGAGAGCTAGTGGGAAGCTGCTGTATAGCACAGGGAGCTCAGCTCAGCGCTCTGTGACTTAGAGGGGTGGGATGGGGGGAGAGGGAGGCTCAAGAGGGAGAAAGTATGGTTGATTTGCATTGTTGTAAGGCAGAAATCAACACAAAGTTGTAAAGCAATTATCCTTCAATTAAAAATCAAAATTAAAAATCCTGTAGGGGAGTAACAAAATGTAGAGCTTTCATAATGTATCTGGACTTAACCTACAATCAACTTAAAAGAAGCAGATGTAGTTTTATGTTGATATTGTAACCACAAATCAAAAACCTGCAATAAATACAGTTTAATGAGAAAGGAAACCAAACACGTGTTTGGTGGAGCCAGCATTCACACTCAGGACATTGAGACTCCCAGTCCATGGTCTCATCCATCCTGAACCTCATTCTAGCTCCATTTTCATCTCATTCTTACGATAAATTTTTCTCCATTCAGATTTTACTTTGAACTCTGTTTGATCTCAGATCATATATAACCACTGTAATCACAAACCAGAAAGTGATACAGGATATACCAGATAATTTTTATTCCTCAGTTGGTCATTAACTGACATTAAGTCCATTAAGTCACTCTGCTATATCTACTCAGAAATGTGGTGGAATGTCCCTGCTGGTCTGGCGGCTGAAACTCCACACTCACACTGCAGGGAGCCCAGGTTTGACTCTTGGCCAGGGGACTATTAAGAGACGTCACACAGCACAACTAAAAGTTCACATGCAACAAGTAAGACCTAGGAGAGCCAAACAAATAAATACAAATATTAAAAGAAAAAGAAATACAGCCAAGTGAAGTTTCAGGACTGGGACTGGATTCATTCAGATGAAAAGGTTCTAGAATATCAACTTGGCTACTACGCTTCAGGAGGTGGGCCCTAACTAATATCTCTTGAAATTTTCTGGTCAAGTTTCTTGTGCCCTAGTTGTACAACTGAATGCATATCAACATAAGGCCACTGCCCTTCTTTGGAGTATTTTCATACTCATTATGGTTCCCTTCATTTGCGGTGTCACAAATGCTGATGAAATATAGTTGGGCAATGTTAATAAAAAGACACAAATTCCCAACATGTTTATAGCAAAGAAGTAACAATTCCAGGTTTGTATTTTCCTGATCTGATAAAGATGTGTCCTGGTGTTGGGAGTAATTACAACCAGAAAAAAATAAAAAGATTTGTTCATCTTTTCCTTTCAAAAAAAACAAAAAACAGAATTAACCCAAGGTTATCCCAAAGTTATTTTTCTTGTGTGCTGTTATTACATCTTCTGGAGTGGGAAGGAAGGATTATGTTGGAGCTCCCACACAACCGCTATTCTATGTCATCTCTGCTGCAGTCCATAGGGAGTGCACTGTTAATAGTCATGAAAATTACAATTCATTGGCATGCTGACGAGTTGCGATTTTATAGTTAGTTCTGCTTTCTTTTTAATTTTCCACATGGGTAATTTTTTAATAAGCAAGAGGCAAGGACAGATGAAGAAAGCTAGAGTGTGCACCCACATCTTCATTTACATCTGAGATGCAAGGATGGTGTGAAAATGTGTCAGCAACGACACAAGCATGATGGGTATCAAGCCAAAGGCAGACAAAGGTGATGATAAAAACTTGGCATTGGCATCGACAGGGAAGAAGGCATGTTTTCTGGGGGACACTACCCTGTTGAATTAATCCAATTGTCCTCTAAAAGATCTTCAGCATTAGCTAATTGTATTAAAATGTAACTCACGTTTTTAGACAAATACTGTTTGAATCCAATCATACACGATTCCTAGAATAGTCAGATTCAGAGAGTCAGAAAGTACACTGGTATATGCCACAGGCCATGGGGTTGAGGGGATGAGGAGTTAGTGAGTGTTTAATGGGAACACTTTCAGTTTCACTTCAGTTCAGTTCAGTTGATCAGTCGTGTCCAACTCTTTGTGACCCCATGAACCGCAGCATGCCAGGCCTCCCTGTCCATCACCAGCTCCCGGAGTTCACCCAAACCCATGTCCATTGAGTTGGTGATGCCATCCAACCATCTCATCCTCTGCCGTCCCCTTCTCCTCCTGCCCCCAATCCTCCCCAGCATCAGGGTCTTTTCAAATGAGTCAGCTCTTCGTATCAGGTGGCCAAAGTATTGGAGTTTCAGCTTCAACATCAGTCCTTCCAATGAACACCCAGGACTGATCTCCTTTAGGATGGACTGGTTAGATATCCTTACAGTCCAAGGGACTCTCCAGAGTCTTCCACAATACCACAGTTCAAAAGCATCTATTCTTCGGTGCTCAGCTTTCTTTATACTCCAATTCTTACATCCATACATGACTACTAGAAAAACCATAGCCTTGACTAGACAGGCCTTTGTTGGCAAAGTAATGTCTCTGCTTTTTAGTATGCTATCTAGGTTGGTCATCACTTTCCTTCCAAGGAGTAAGTGTCTTAATTTTATGGCTGCAGTCACCATCTGCAGTGATTTGGGAGCCCCAAAAAATAAAGCCAGCCACTCTTTCCACTGTTTCCCATATATTTGCCATGAAGTGATGGGACTGGATGCCATGATCTTAGTTTTCTCAATGTTGACCTTTAAGCCAACTTTTTCACTCTCCTCTTTCACTTTCATCAAGAGGCTCTTTATTTCTTCTTCACTTTTTGCCATAAGGGTGGTGTCATCTGCATATCTGAGGTTAGTGATATTCTCCCAGCAATCTTTATTCCAGCTTGTGCTTCGTCCAGCCCAGCGTTTCTCATGATGTACTCTGCATATAAGTTAAATAGGCAGGGTGACAATATACAGCCTTGCCATACTCCTTTTCCTATTTGGAACCAGTCTGTCGTTCCATGTCCAATTCTAACTGTTGCTTCTTGACCTGCATACAGGTTTCTCAAAGGTAGGTCAGGTGGTCTGGTATTCCCATCTCTTTCACAATTTTCCACAGTTTATTGTGATCCATGCAGCCAAAGGCTTTGGCATAGTCAGTAAAGCAGAAATAGATGTTTTTCTGGAACTCTCTTGCTTTTTTGATGACCCAGCGGATGTTGGTAATTTGATCTCTGATTCTTCTGCCTTTTCTAAAACCAGCTTAAACATCTGGAAGTTCAGCGTTCATGTACTGCTGAAGCCTGGCTTGGAGAATTTTGAGCATTAATTTACTAGCGTATGAGATGAGTGCAATTATGCAATAGTTCCAACATTCTTTGTCATTGCCTTTCTTTGGGATTGGAATGAAAACTGACCTTTTCCAGTCCTGTGGCCACTGCTGAGTTTTCCAAATTTGCTGACCTATTGAGTGCAGCACTTTCACAGCATCATCTTTTAGGATTTGAAATAGCTCAACTGGAATTCCATCACCTCCACTAGCTTTATTCGTAGTGATGTTTTCTAAGGCCCACTTGACTTCACATTCCAGGATTTTTGACTCTAGGTGAGTGATCACACCATCGTGATTATCTACACCATGGTGATTATCTGGGTTGTGAAGATCTTTTTTGTACAGTTCTTCTGTGTATTCTTGCCACCTCTTCTTAATATCTTCTGCTTCTGTTAGGTCCCTACCATTTCCATCCTTTATTGAGTCCATATTTGCACGAAATGTTCCCTTGGTATCTAATTTTCTTGAAGAGATCTCTAGTCTTTCCCATTCTGTTGTTTTCCTCTATTTCTTTGCATTGATCACTGAGGAATGCTTTCTTATCTTTCCTTGCTATTCTTTGGAACTCTGCATTCAGATGGGAATATCTTTCCTTTTCTCTTTTGCTTTTCACTTCTCTTCTTTTGACAGCTATTTGTAAGGCCTCCTCAGATAGCCATTTTGCCTTTTTGCATTTCTTTTTCTTGGGGATGGTCTTGATCCCTGTCTCCAGTTTCAGTTCAGGAAGGTGAAAAATTTGGGAGATGAACAATCATGAGAGTTGCACAGTAATATGAAAGTACTTAGTGCCACTGAACTGTGCAGCTAAATGTGGTTAAAATAGTATTTTTTTATATTATGTGACTTTTACCACAATCAAAAACATCATAAAATGAAGATAAATAAAAAGGAAGTAACCCACTTTGATATCAATAATGATTCCTTACTAGTAATAATAATTCAACCATTCCCAATGTATTAGTCAGATTTAAAACATCTTCTAAAGAAATATTTAACCTAGTCATTTCTACTTTACCTATTGGAAAGGAAAATTATCCATTTAGAAGTAGTTGCTCATGAACCAGTTGCTTAAAAAGTTATTCCATAAACATCTACTAAGCACCCACTCTGAGCACCAGATATTTGGTTTACGATGAGTCCAAATAGGTGGAAGACTGAAATAGGGAAGGTACAGTAGATGAGAATGAATTTTGAGAAATACACTTCAGGATTTAAAGTTCTAAGTGTGGTGATTAGAATAAAAAAATTAGGCAGTGTATGATTAAGTGTCACATGAATGGTATACAGTGAAATTGATAATAATTACTATAGAAGCAATAGATAATTTAGGACAAAAGTAATGAAGCTTAAACTGCAGGGCCCCTCACTTAGACATGACCCTCTAAATAAATATCCACTCCTTTAATTTTATATATGAAATTTAAAAGTATTTTTTTTCTGTAAAAATCCCTTCAAATAGTATAAATTTCCATCCCCACAAAATCTGGATCTTCCTGTGAATAGGAATTCAGAAACAAAGAGCACGGGTTTCTCAGTATTTTTTCCTAGCGGAAGCTGAGCTCTTTCCAGCTTTCGTGGATCTTTCTTTCCAACTCTGCATTTCCTATCTCGGCCATGGCGAGAGGATCACTTCACTCTCTACACAGCTTCTAGTCTTTGCAGCATTTAAAGAACCACTCTGAGACATGCACACGCCCCTCTCGTTTTCTGAAGAAGAAACATAGCGCTGCTCTTCTCTCAACATTCAGGGTGGCCCCAAGCCACAGCTCTTTCAGAAAAAATAAAACGGACTTATAAAAGAGCAGATGTTACTTTCAAAACCCTGAGCCCAACGCCTCCTGGAACCAGCAAGTGTTGTTGGGCATGAATCAACAGCAAATTTTGCTGAGAGATAAGGTGCAGAATTGAATCTCCACAATTCTATTAAATGCCCTGAAATGAACCGAGAGTAGTCCCAGAGCTGATGGCAGGACTGAAGCAGAAAGATGGTATTTCATGGTCCTTGTTTCAAAGGTGAATACAGGGACAAAAATCTAACAGATCATTTATAAGCCATTAACATAAATCTCATATATAAATATATAAATACATGTGTATATTTAAATAACTGAATTAATTCTTCTGTTTTATGGCTTATTAACTTCGCGTTTTTCTTAGAAAGACTTCACCTACACTATGGTAACCCAAATTTTCTTATTCTAAAATGTTACAGTTCAATTTATACATAATATGGTGATCTTAAAATGATTTTAGCATACAGTTTTAAGTATATGTTCAGTTTTATTCCTTCTTTAGATGTCCGGTAGATCTTACCAAAACAGTTTATTTAAAAATTTGTTTCCCATTGAGCTAAATGCAACTTTAAGGTAACACTAAATTTTCATAAATATGTGAATATACTCCAGAAAATGCTTTATTTCTTCCATTTACATTGCACTATCTATCCATGCCTAGGAAAAATTACTCTAAATATTGTAGTTTTAAAATATGTTTGAATATCTGTTAGGGTTCTTCACTCACTATACTACTTTTCATAATTATTTCTTAAATTTTCTTGACTATTTTTGTATGCTTCCATTTTACTTGAAGTTCTGACATGTGATGCATGCTTAACTTTTATACAACCAAATTTACAGGTACATATTTCTGTTTTTTAATCATTAATTCAAAAAATATACTTACTTTCAAAACCTGTTACCCATTTCTGACTTTTCTTTCAGGCTTTAAAAAATCATCTGTCTAAATTTCTTAGAAAATCTTTATGATACATGTCACTACAATGCAGGTTTGTTTATAAGGTGCCTACCCATCAAATCCATCTGCCATGATGAAGGGAGGCCCTTCCTTCCATGTTGTGAAAAGCTTAAAATGAAGGTGTCATTCTTGCCCCATAAAGCCAGGTTAATAACAGTCTCCTATTATGATAGAACACCACCAGCTCTGGAGTCAGCTGTCTCCTTGAGAGTTTCATTACCTTTGGCTGTTTTCCTTCATACAAATCATTAAACTAACAAGCAGACACAAAATTCAATGAATTCAACCAAAGCAAACCTTTCCATAAATCAAAAAGAACTGTTACGTTTTACAAATAAAAAGGATTGCATGTACTGATTTTTTTTATAAGAGATATAAGAGCTAAATTGCCATTAGTTACATCTTACATTTGCTTAGGAAAAAATGATTACTGTTAATAAGGTATTGTGATGTTTTCGCCTGATCTTATAAGATATTTTAGCTTATCTATTAATAATTATTTTTATCTCTATTCTTGACCTAAAACGGATTTGATGTGAATGTATTTTACTTAAGGTTACTTTAAAAGGTAAATTAATGAAAAGAAAAGCAAAAGTTTTACAGTATTTGCTGTGAAGCTTTCTTCTTATTTTTGTTCAAATCTGGGCAATAGATGAAAACAAAATTTCCTAGCTCTCTTGAGTCATAGCAGAGTCAAAAAGCTGTATAAATATATGTATAAATATATATGTGTGTGTATGTATATACACACATGTGTTTACACCAGAAACTAACACAACATTGTAAATCAACTATACTTCATTATAAAAAAAGGAAGTATGCTCAGCACAGGGTTAAAATATGCTATTTGTTTATCCTTCTCATTAATTTCTGAACTAAATCTGGCACAAACATCAAAAAGATCCATTTGAAAACTGTGACTTGACAGATAATAAACCAATTAAAACACACACGCACACACTTACACATTTGTGCAGCTCCTAATGGTGCCAATAAATCAACTCAAAACTATAAAAAAGTAATTAGGGACAAAGAAATGACCTGTCTTGATGTGGCTTTTTTTTTTAATATGAGTCTAATGCGATTATACATGCATATCTAATTACTACATCTGATGACCTACGGTCATAGCTTGATTTCTGTATTACAAATGGCCTGACATTTAATTAGTTTATGTGATTAAATTATGGATTATCTACATGGTGATCAAATGATTAAAACTTTTTTGTGCCTCTAGTTTTTCTCAGCACTTGAGTTAATTATATCTGACCACATATACAGTATGTGAACAGACTCACACAGAAATCTTTACAAGTGGAAAGAGAATTATAGTTTTGCAAATTAGGATGGAAAGAATCATTGTTGAGTACATCTCACAAGAGGTATATAGCAGGATGGCCCAGCACTTCAATCCCTGCAGGAGATCCAAGCCTTAATTATAATGAGGATGGAGCTAGTAAGCCAGGGTTCCCACTTGCCATTCACACTCATTTCCTTCTTTAAGGAAGTGATGGTCCCTGATGTATGTAATGGTCTTTTTATTATAAGAAATGATAAATTTATATAAAAAATTTTAGTTTAAGTTTGGTTATTACAGTCATGATATAAGCTTATTTCTGGTTTCTTGCATCCCAAGTCAACCAGGGATTCTTCACAGCTTGTCACTTAAGTTGAAACAGCTCTCCTCTCAAACTCTGGTACAAGAGTCAGTGAATTCATGAGTCTCCACAAAATGTGGACTTGTTGTTAAGTCCCAAGCAGCCCTGAGGAAAAGTCGTGAGAAAAGGATCCCTACTCCCATTTGTATAAACAAGTTGACTGAAAAAGGGAACAGAGCTAGAATGCCTCTTAAGACATGTCTGTATTAACAAAGGACATCTTTTTGACATCCCAGGAACATGTTGCCAACACCTGTCTCATCCATCATTAACCATCCTTGTGATGTGAAGATAGTAAACACAAAGATTCCTAATTACTCAATGACAGGAATGTGAGACAAGGAGGGAATGCTGAAGTCTACCAATAATCCCAAAGCCTTATGCAGCCAATGCATTCAATAACTGCCCCCATGAAAGCTTTTATTTATAACAGATAGCAGTGAACAAAGTTGGTTAATGTATGAATCTCATACGTACAGACCTGGTTGGTTAGGAAAAGAAGAAATGACTAATTTGACATTATTCCAATAGTAAGTTATTTCCTAAACAGCTATCTATGATTGCTTAGTAATATTACATGATTTATCTGAAAAATAGTTATTTGATGAAACCTCCATATTCTCTAGAAGGTAAAGGCAAATAAAAAAGCACAAGCTATATACCTCATCCTCTTCTCCTAATTTTATAAAAGTTGCTAGACTGTCTCAAATGAACAGTATGTGAAAACAAAGGATGTTAAGTAACCTAGAAACTAATTAATTTTTAGGTAAAGTAACTGACTGCTACTAAAGCCTCTGACTGTGTGAATCACAACAAACTGTGGAATATTTCTAGAGACAGATATACCAGATCACATTACCTGTCTCCTGAGAAATCTGTATGCAGGTCAAGAAGGAACAGCTAGAACTGGACATGAGACAAGTGACTGGCTCAAAACTGGGAAAGGAGCATGACAGTGCTACTGTATGTTGTCACCCTATCTATTTAACTTATATACAGAGGACATGATGCAAAATGTCAGGGTGGATGAATCACAAGCTGTAATCAAGATTGCTGGGAGAAATATTAACAACCTCAGATATGCAGATAATACCACTCTAACTGCAGAAAGTGAAGAGGAACTAAAGAGCCTCTTGATGAGAGTGAAATAAGAGAATGAAAGAGCTGGCTTGAAACCCAACATTCATTATGATGCCATCACTTCATGGTAAATAGAAGGGGGAAAAGTGGAAGCAGTGACAGATTTTATTTTCTTGGGCTCCAAAATCACTGTGGATGGTGACTGCATCCATGAAATTAACAAGATGCTTGCTCCTTGGAAGGAAAGCTATGGAAAACTTAAACACCATATTAAAAAGCAGAAGCATCACTTTGCTGACAAAGATCCACATAGTCAGTTATGGCTTTTCTAGCAGTCACGTACATGTGTGAGAGCTGGAAGAAAAAGAAAGGCTGAGAGCCGAAGGACTGATGCCTTTGAACTGTGGTGCTTGAGAAGACTCCTGAGACTCCTCTGGACTACAAGGAGATCAAACCAGTCAACCCTAAAGGAACTCAACCCTAAATATTCATTGGAAGGACTACTGCTGAAGCTCCAATACTTTGGTCACCTGATGCAAAGAGCTGACTTTCTGGGAAAAAACCCTGATGGTGGGAAACACCAAAAACAAAAGGAGAAAGAAGATGGCAGAGGATGAGATGGTTGGATACCATCACCAACTCAGTGGACATGAATCTGAGCAAACTCCGTGAGATAGTCAATTCCTCGGCAGGTTGATAAGAAGTCCGGGTGTCCCCAAGGAGAGAAGGGGTCTGGGGTTCTTGAGGAGGAGGAAAGGACAATTTTTTTTTTCTCTACCTCCTTAGTCTTAGTCACATAAAACGTTTTTTTTTTTGGTAACTGATGATTACACAACAAACAACTCAGTTTAAACTCTGTACTAGGGATTATAAAACAACAGTGTATCCTGCTTGAGGACAGTTTCTCCTTCCTGAAAACCTTCTGGCTAATCCTGACATCTTAGAATGTATATTATGGGAGTGGGTCTGGCAGGCTCTTTCTATTGTTCAGTTCTAATCCTGTTAACCTAAAATGTAAACTGTGGGAGTGGATCTAGTAAGATCTTTACAACCTTGAGACATTCTTTTGATTTACTGTAGTAACTACTTAAAAAAATATATAACTCCCTTGTTAACACGAGCAAGGGGGGCATTGTCTGTCCCCCTTCTGATGTCTTTGCCAGAAGCTTTTGTCAACTACAAATTGGCACTTACCAAGAGCACTGCCAAGGACTGAACAACAAAGGCATTTGCCATCTGCCTCTACCAAGATTGAACCCCATGCTGCTATAGCTGTTGACTTTCAACAACCCTTTAAGGGAGTTCAGGGTGGAGTGAGGCACTCTGCTCCAGGCAATCTGGTGGGACAGCTCTTTAGATAGTTGGATCTTTTCAGGAAGAGATTTTATGATCTTAATCCTTGCATCTTCTCATATCTAGAGAAGCATTAAATCCCTTCGTGGTGACATCAGACCCTCATGACTAACAAAAACCTTTTGTAAAATGAGTGCTTCATGGCAGTGAACTCCCTCTTCACCAAAACCTTATTTATTGTCTTTCCCCCACTGCCTCTTTGGAGCAGTCTCTCACAGCTATCTGAGATGCTGCCTCCTGGGCTGCAGTCCTCATTTCGCCCCAAATAAAACTTAACTCACAACTCTCAAGTTGTACATCTTTTTTTAGTTAACAGTTATGGCGACCACGAAGGGACCCAGAGTGGACTTCCTTCCTCTGACTGGACTCCACGAGGAACCGGAGCTTTGGTACCAGCAGTGGCCCCTTGTGCCCATCTGCCTCCTTGGGGAATGAAGACGAACTTGGGTAAGTGCTGGGAGCCAGCCCATGAGATCCCACCCATGACAGTGTCATGAGGGACAGGACTGATCGAGCACGGCTTCTCAGGCCTCAGGGATTCTCGGAAGGCTGCCTCAGCGCTCACCTTAAAGATGATGTCTGTCTTTCTGATGTTTGCTACAATAGACCTTTTCCTATTTTCTATGACTTAGGTAAAAGGCCTTTTCCTGATTCTCTTCCAATATAGATCAATCTAAAACCTCAATCGACAAGGCCCCTAAAAAACAGTGGCACCCTGATGGGATTGTCTAGGATATGGAGTATATTAATCTAAATTCTTCTTGCTGGCATATTGGTTTATTTAATAAATGTACCTGTGCTTTTGGAGCTAATGTGCATGACTGCCCTTTAACAATAAACAGCATTGAGAGCCTAACACACAAAAGCCCCAATAGGTACGGAGCTCTTTGTAGGAAAAAGGCTTGTTTAGGAAATATAAGAAATATTGCTTTATGAAACTGTTATTTAGTCTATATTTACTCACTATGTTTTTGCTCTTAACATATTTAGCCTGCGTAATGAAAGTATAATAGTTAAAAACTTATAGAAATAAAAGTTTAGCCTTAATACAAATAATAAGATGATTGTTAATTTAGTCGGTGATTTTTGCTAAGAACTGACCTTTGTACTACATTGTTTCAGCTTGCTGTACCATGACTTTATAGGACCACATTCCTTTTTGTTGGGCTCAAGGAGTAAGATAGATTATAGAAAAACAGGTTTTATTTTAAGACTTTCTGTTGACGAACGCATTCTTTGTCATAATCTTCTGTGCCTGATACAAAAGTGTTTTGGCTGATCAACCCTTAGAAAAACAGGTTTTGCTTTAAAACTTTCTGTTAATGAATTCTTTCTTTGTCATAATCTGCTGTGCCTATATTCTTTAAAAAATACAACTAAAGATATAAAAGCTGTCTTAAAAAACAATAAAGTCAGAAGACACTTGGAAACACCGAGACTCGCTGTGTCTTCTCATTCGCATTCGCCGACGCCGTCCATCCTGAGGGAACCCCTGGACCAGCTGGAGCTGGACTCCGGCAGGTAAGTCTCTCCTGGTTCTTGAATCTCCCGTGTTGGTTGAGATTCTGAGTTTTATTTGGCAGCGGAGCAGGTTACCTGCCCCCTCCTAGTAGAAAGATACTGCGGGGGTGAGGGGTGAAACATCCAGGGAATACCCACTCATGGTCTAGACACTGAGAGGGACTCGGTTGAAAGATACAGAGAAATTTCCATGCAGGCAAAAGACACTGGGTAGCGGGCTGGCTGAAAGATGCCAGGAGAATTGTCCCCCAGTGGAAAAGTACTGTGTAGGGGGCTCAACTGGGAAAAAATCAAGGAATTCCTGGGGCTCGGCTGAAAGATGCCAAGGTCGCTCCATTGTAGGGGACTGAATGGTCTTGGCTGAGTGGTTAAGTAAGAGGCTGATCTGACACTTTTCCTCACTTTGACTGCCATTATAGAATTTGTCAGGATAAAAGTGAGGAAAATACATGAGAGCTTTGCTCTGAAGAAAAGGACAAGACTCCTCCCAGCTGGTTTCAGTTTTCTCAGATGACTGAGAAATTTACAGGAGTGGTGCAGCCCTAGTCCTCATACTGTGCAGTGGTCCTGTAGGGAAATCCACTCATTAATTAAAATACTTGCTCGTTCGGGGGTTGCACATAAGGACTGGCCGTTCAGCGACCTGAGCAGCCACAGTGGTCTTAGATTGTGAGGGACAGAGTCTGAGACAGGCAAGACGAGCAGAAATGACTCTGGGGTGACTCCTGGAGGAGTGAAGCTCACAAGCAGCACATGGGCCCACTACACAAGTTAACTCGTGATTTTTATCCCTGACAAATTCAGCTTAAAATGGGAAACAGAATTTCTCAAAAACAGAAACAAAGGGGTGTCAGGAAGCCAGCCTCTGACCAACACTCCAGCCAGATTTGTGTACAATGCGTACAGAGCTCACACTTGCAAGTGCCTAGTTAACTGGAGAAATTATACTAAAAGAGATCTCAACAACAAATGGCCAAATTGGGGTTCTTTTGATATTCTAAAATTGATATTTTTGTGCGCACAATTAGAAAAGGCCAGCTGTGCTTTGACTGGTATCTAGAAGCTTCTAAAACAGGAAATGATAGAGTAACTTCTTCTCAGAAAATCAACAAGAAATTGCTTGAAACTATATTAAAACTAAAAAAAGGCTACTAGCGCTGACTTTGCCAGGTCACAGGTCTAGTCGAACTGAGAAGTCACATTTGACATTTATGCCATTTGGTTTTTGATTTCTGGGCATCACTTTACCATCTTTTTGGGGCACTCTTGCCTCTTGGCTTTTGATTTCTGGGCATCTCTTTGCCTTTTGCTTCATTTGGAGTGTGACTCCTGGCTGGTGAAGTTCTGGTTTGGTTTTGTTGGTTAGATTTGAGTGCTCAAGCTAGTGTGGGACTTGTTCACTGTAAGGTTCCACACTCCACCTGGGAACCCCTTGGGGGGGGAAAAAAAAATTTTTTTTTTTAAACTGGTCAATCTATAGCTATGATCCAATGACAAGAAAAATGGCCTAAAATATTAGATTTTTACTGACATACAATAGGAAAATGGACTGACGTTCCCTTAGGTCTAGGACTTCCTCCTGTAATCAACAGCCTGGGGCTGATCAAACTGAGACCTCTACTTCTCCAGAGGGACAATCCCTGCTGGGACCAATCTGCCCTTGTTGAGCACTATCTGGTCTAAATTTTGGCTATAAACTATGGTCACACACACAAAAAAATATGATTTTTGACAATGTGGCTACAATATTCTTTAGACTCCCGAGGAAAGTTGAAGAAAAAATTATCTCTTTAAGAATTCTTGCCCTGAGAAAATAATTCCTTCTATACCTTTAGACCAGAGCTCTCTGAATCACTTATCTAGACCATATCTAATTCTTGAAATCAAAAGGGAAAAATGTGAAACAAAGCCTTTTAAAATCTTATTCCAACCATTTTTTATTCATAACTAAGTTTGGAAAACAAAGCTACAGGATCTCTTGTGTCTATCTGGATATATGTATTTCTCAGTGTGTGTCTTTGTTTTTTGACAATATTGCTGATTGCTGAGATCAGTTTGTAAATAAGCTAATTGGCCTTTAAATAAAAAGTAAGCGCTTACAAATCAAATAATTCTAAATACAAGAAAGTTAACCTAAATGACTTTCAGGTTCATGTGAACTGGGAAATAATCAGTGTTAAATACCTGATATTAATGTTCATTTGTTCTAAATAATGTAGACATGTCTAAGAGTAATTAACATTAAGCAGAATATTTTCATTGTACCCAAGTTTAATATAAATTAAATATTATTATATATGTTACAAGTTTGTCAGCAAGGAAATTACCTCGAGTGAAGAAACTTCCACAAAAACATGTAAATGAGATATGAGCCTTTAGATAAACTCTATTAAGAATAATTATGCTTTAGGAATGTCTGTCTAAAATAGTCTCTGCAGACTGGGGTAACTTGAACTTCTAAGGGTCGTGCTAAACTAAGTGTTGGAAGTCTACTGAATAGCTAAGTCGTTTCCAAATAAAATTATGTTTTTGAACATTTACTACTAAACACTAATTACCTCGTAGAGAAACTAAAGAGATTTGGGATTAAAAATATGTTTGGTTCGATCCTAAATTGTTCTAAGAAACAAAGGTTTTAGAAATTATCACTGGTATTTATGCTCACCAATCTATAAAATGCTAATATAAAAGTCAGTTCTTGGTTCCTTAAGGGAAGTAGGAAGTGTGTTTTCAGTAAAGAAGGTATGAGGAATGGAACTGCATTTTGTGAAGGAAAAAGGAAGTAAGCCTGACTTACAGGTGGCTTTTTAAGATGGAAGAACACAGTCATGGGTACAAAAAGTGATAAGGTTTGTGAAAAGTGAACCATGAGGAGAGTTTTGTATATGGTTAGGACTAAGTTTAAAATAAAGTTAATTAAGTTTACCTTTTAAGTAAAGTAAGCTGGTACAAAAACTTGAAATTAGCTTTTCTCTCTGTTAAGAGGACACCTATTCTTCAGATATTGAACTGCCTTTGATAACAGGTTTAAGTTTCTTCATCTCTTAAATGTCGCTGCTGCTAAGTCGCTTCAGTCGTGTCTGACTCTGTGCAACCCCATTGACGGCAGCCCACCAGGCTCCCCCGTCCCTGGGATTCTCCAGGCAAGAACACTGGAGTGGGTTGCCATAGCCTTCTCCAATGCATGAAAGTGAAAAGTGAAAGTGAAGTCGCTCAGTCGTGTCTGACTCATAGCGACCCCATGGACTGCAGCCTACCAGGCTCCTCCGTCCATGGGAGTTTTCAGGCAAGAGTACTGGAGTGGGGTGCCATTGCCTTCTTCAATCTCTTAAATGATCTGTTCTGAAATCCTTTATTACTTTGGGTAAGTGAATAGTTATTGTTTCACAATGACCTATAATCCTATCTGATTGAGTGTTCTAAAACTTTTTGGTATTTGTTGACAAAGCTTCCTAAATCATTCTAATGAAGAAGATTTCTAGCTAACTTTGGGATGCTTCAGAGGGTCCCTGAAACATCCCAAAGAGAGATAGTACACTAATTAGGTTCATTTTGTATACAGAATTATATGGGGGGGGTGGCTCAGATGGTAAAAGCGTCTGCCTACAATGCAGGAAACCAGGGTTCGATCCCTGGGTAGGGAATATCCCCTGGAGAAGGAAATGGCACCCCACTCCAGTCTTCTTGCCTGGAAAATCCCATGGACAGAGGAGCCTGGCAGGCTACAGTCCATGGGGTCGCAAAGGGTCGGACACGACTGAGCAACTTCACATTGTCAATTGAGTAATACGTCTTGGGTTATATTGTATGGTAAATGTTACTAATATAGATATCCTAGAAACTGTATGGAGTTCCTAAAATTCTGATATGTTCGGGTAAAATGTTATCAGGAATAATTCTAGTTACTATCTCAAAATACTGTCATAGTACTAACCAAGTTTTGCCTCTTCAAAAAGATTTGTAAGAAGGACTTTTAGATAAAGACCAGTTTCTGAACTGGGTAAGGATTCTAATAGAAAACCTGATGACTTCACAAAGGTTAACAAAAGGACTGAATGAACTGGTGAATATGCTTATAACTTCTATGGTTTCTATCTGAAAAATTACTAATTTGAATCTGTGTTTTCCAAGTGTAAGGAAAAAAAAAAACCTTCCCCTCAAACTAATTATGACAGTAATTTGTTAAAAGTATATTTTATAAACAAATTGAAACATTTATCTTATCTATCTGAACCCTCCAGAGATTAGAAGATCTTAGTTTCCAGTAACTTTATCAGATAAGTTAGGAAGGTTATCTCAATAACAGGTACAGAAATCTCAAGGAATTTTGGAGACCTTAAGAAGGGAGGAATTTACTTAGATCTTTTAGGCAAAATCTGTGATAAGTCTTTGGCATGACTTTCCTAGCCATGGAAGGTTTTATTTTAAAAGTTCATTCTGAGACTGTAAAAGTCTCAGCAAAGCAAAAAAGTCTATGATTAATTATGGTTCTATAAATCATCAGGCCAAGTTTATTGAGACCAGACCTATATTACAAACAGGTCTTAATTAGGTTATATTTGGTAAATATGATGGTGATTTTAGGGAGAAAGAGATGTTTCAATGAATGTTAAATCCCAGTTTGTTACTGGAGGTATGTAACTACTAAGAATCATTTGCTGGATAGTTCTTTGCTGTTAGGGTATGTTAATGTAAACTTTAACTGAATTATTAAAGGACACTCTAGGGTTGTTTCTGAAGCTTATCTCAGTAATCTGTCTTTGGATGAAGATCAGATGCCTCACACATGACTTGCAATCAAGACTGGAAGAAGACATAATTTAAGGAACTGTCTTCAACCTGGATGGAAGGACCTTTCTATCAGGTACTCTAAACTAGCTCATGCCCAGTGAAATTGAAGGGAAACTGACTCTTGGGTTAACTCCCACTTCCAAAGGCCCCTAAGCTGGACTGGTCTATAGAGAGGCCTGCTGACCTCAAACTCACCTTAAAGCAATGCTCAAACAGAGGACGAGAAGAAGACAGCATCAGAAGTCAAAAGCCTGCCCAAGATGCTGGTCTGACTTTTACGATCATTTATAATGTTTTCTTGATTCTTTGGACCTATGCCTATCAATCAAATGTTTTCTATCATGGACATGATTCTATGCTAGTTTAAAACGCAATCCAGTTGTTGTGTTGTGGCCAATTACCTGTGCCTAGTACTTCTGGGTTACCCTGGTGGATTTATGTTCTCTAGGGCTCTGACTGGATACCACCTAGGAAATTTATTTTAGATGGGTGTTCAGTTATGTTCTATCTATTCATGATATTACTAGATGGGATCCTGTCACCTGGCCAATTAATAATACCTGATTTGATGCTGGCCACAGATTTAACTTTTCTCTTAGGGTCACTCAAACTCAACCAGAGTGATGAGCTAAGTTTCAGAAAAAAAAGAAAATTAACCTCTCATCTATTAAAAGGAAAACTCCCACAATTATGGGGTAGATCTACATGGTTAACACCAGGCTATGGTCATTTAAGTCATTTAAAAGCTCCTCTATGTTGGGAAAGGTTAAATCATACTAAAAATGATCAACCTGGTAATTATGAGACTAGGCTGGGTGCTTTATTAGCTATGTCTATTATTACCCTCAGAGAGAGTGATTGGTATGTAACTTAGTGGATTTGTGGCACTAATTTATGGCCTTCACATCTACAGGGATGGATATGAAGGTGCAGCCTGGAATCCCCATGAATTTAAGGTCATACATGTTAACAAATTAAAGGTAACCCTAACCAATCTACCATTGCTATGATCCCAATGGGTCAAAGATCTGGATTCTACTGGCATGACCATTTAGCAGCTGTGTGTGTCTGTGCGCGCGTGCGTGCATGTGCACACGCACACACACACACACCTTCTTTGGGGTTAGAGGATGTACTTGGCCACATTGAAGCCTTTTTTTTCCATTTATTTTTTTTTTTTTAATTTATTTTAACTGGAGGCTACTTTACAATATTGTGGTGCTTTTTGCCATACATTGACATGATTCAGCCATGGGTGTATATGTGTTCCCCATCCTGAACCCCCCTCCCACCTCCCTCCCCATCCCATCCCTCTGGGTCATCCTAGTGCAACAGCCCTGAGCAGCCTCTCTCATGCATGGGACCTGGACGGGCAATTTGTTTCACATATGATAATATACATGTTTCAATGCTATTCTCTCAAATCATCCCACCCTTGCCTTCTCCCACAGAGTCCAAAAGACTGTTCTATATACCTGTATCTCTTCTGCTGTCTTGTATATAGGATCATTGCTACCATCTTTCTAAATTCCATATTTGCCTGGAAAATCCCATGGATGGAGGAGCCTGGTAGGCTGTAGTCCATGGGGTCGCTAAGAGTCAGACAAGACTAAGTGACTTCACTTTCACTTTTCACTGTCAAGCATTGGAGAAGGAAATGGCAACCCACTCCAGTATTCTTGCCTGGAGAATCCCAGGGACAGGGGAGCCTGGTGGGCTGCCATCTATGGGGTCGCACAGAGTCAGACACGACTGAAGCGACTTAGCAGCAGCAGCATACTGTATTGGTGTTTTTCTTTCTGACTTACTTCACTCTGTATAATAGGCTCCAGTTTCATCCACCTCATTTGAACTGATTCAAATGTATTCTTTTTAATGTCTGAGTAATATCCCATTGTGTATATGTACCACAGCTTTCTTATCCATTCGTCTGCTGATGGACATCTAGCTTGCTTCCATGTCCTGGCTATTGTAAACAGTGCTGTGATGAACATTGGGATGCACGTGTCTCTTTCAATTCTGGTCTCCTCGGTGTGTATGCCCAGCAGTGGGATTGCTGGGTCATATGGCAGTTCTATTTCTAGTTTTTTAAGGAATCTCCACACTGTTCTCCATAGTTGCTCTACTAGTTTGCAATCCCACCAACAGTGTAAGAGGGTTCCCTTTTCTCCACACTGTCTCCAGCATTTATCCAAAAGCAGCCATTCTGAGTGGCATGAGATGGTACCTCATGGTGGTTTTGATTTGCATTTCTCTGATAATGAGTGATGTTGAGCATCTTTTCATGTGTTTGTTAGCCATCTGTATGTCTTCTTTGGAGAAATGTATGTTTAGTTCCTAGGTCCATTTTTTGATTGGGTAGTTTATTTTTCTGGAATTGAGCTGCAGGAGCTGCTTGTATATTTTTGAGATCAATTCTTTGTCACTTGCTTCGTTTGCTATTAATTTCTCCCATTATGAAGGCTGTCTTTTCACCTTGCTTATATTTCCCTTCATTGTGCAAAAGCTTTTAACTTTAATTAGGTCCCATTTGTTTATTTTTGGTTTTATTTCCATTACTCTGGGAGGTGGGTCATAGAGAATCCTGCTGTGGTTTATGTCGAAGAGTGTTTTGCCTATGTTTTCCTCTAGGAGTTTTATAGTTTCTAGTCTTATGATCTTTAATCCATTTTGAGTTTATTTTTGTGTATGGTGTTAAAAAGTGTTCTAGTTTCATTCTTTTACAAGTGGTTGATCAGTTTTCCCAGCACCACTTGTTAAAGAGATAGTCTTTTCTCCATTGTATAGTCTTACCTCCTTTGTCAAAGATTAGGTGCCCATAGATGTGCAAATTTATCTCTGGGCTTTTATTTTGTTCCATTGATCTATATTTCTGTTTTTGTGCCAGTACCATACTGTCTTAATGACTGTAGCTTTGTAGTATAGTCTGAAGTCAGGCAGGTTGATTCCTCCAGTTCCATTCTTTCTCAAGATTGCTTTGGCTATTCGAGGTTTTTTGTATTTCTATACAAATTGTGAAATTATTTGTTCTAGTTCTCTGAAAAATACCATTGGTAGCTTGATAGGGATTGCATTGAATCTATAGATTGCTTTGGGTAATATACTCATTTTCACTATACTGATTCTTCGATCCATGAACATGGTATACTTCTCCATTTGTGTCATCTTTGATTTGAAGCCTTAACTTTCATAAGCTTTAAATGACAGTAACCAGACTATTAGCCTATTGAATTCTGAGACCTCTATGATGAGAAAGGCAGTGCTATAAAACTGCAAGACCTTGACCCCTTACAGCATCTCAAGGAGATATCTGTGAAATAACTCAAACTGAATGCTATATTTTTATATCTGATAAATCCTTTAATGTAACACATTTGAACCACATGAAAAATTAGATTTCTGCTTTAAGTGACCCATTACCTAGTCTTGATGATCTTTAAAAAAAAAAAAACTGGTTTGGTGTGGGAGGTTCATGGCTAAAATATTTACCTTTAATTCCACTAATGTTATTAACTATACCATTTGTATTTTGCTTGTTTCACAAGATTATTATTTCTTGTATTACCAAGTGTATAACTGAGCCTCCAATGGAAATGACGACTAGACTTGAAGCAGTTGATCAAATGTATAACTCAATATATGATCAATGATTGTAATAGTGTAACTCCAGGTATGAGAAGATGCAACGAGAGGGAATACTTTACTGGACCATAATTAGAAGACGGATGTCCAGAGATCTTTGACTATTAGAGATCTTTTGACTACTAGACCTAGTCCAGTAATAGCACATTGAGTGTCTTATCAACAAAAACCTTCTTCAGAACTGGAAACGAGCCTTCCCAGCAACGTGGGACAAATGGTCATGAAATGTCCCCCAAAGTATGATCAGGTTTATGACCACAAGGGGGCCGTGTCAACTACAAATTGGCACTTACCAAGAGCACTGCCAAGGACTGAACAACAAAGGCATTTGCCATCTGCCTCTACCAAGACTGAATGCCATGCTGCTACAGTTATTGACCTTCAATAACCCCTGAGGGAGTTCACGGTGGAGTGAGGCACTCTGTGCTCCAGAGAATCTGGTAGGACAGCTCTTTTGATAGTTGGATATTTTTAGGAACAGATTTTATTACCTCAATCCTTTCATCTCCTCCTATTTAGAGAAGCACTAAATCCCCTCATGGTGACATCAGATCCTTTTGTAAAATGAGTGCTTCATGGCACTGCACTCCCCCTTCACCAAAACCTTGGAGCAGTCTCTCAGAGCTATCTGAGATGCTGCCCCCTGGGCTGCAGTCTTCATTTTGCCCCAAACAAAACTGAACTCACACAACTCTCAAGTTGTACATCTATTTTTTAGTTGACAATTTCTCTGTCCCTTTTCTTACTTTAATAAAACTCTGCTACACAAAAGCTCTTCAATGATCAAGCCTGGTCCCTGGTCCCAATGCTAAATCTTCTTTGGAGATCATGAATCTGACATCATTCACCATAAGCTATCAATAGTGGAGGACGGAGGAACCTGGGGTGCTACAGTCTATGAGGGTGCAAAAAATGGGACATCACTTAGTGACCGAATGACAACAACAAACTCATGGCTCTACAGGAGAAAATGAAAAAAAAACAAAAACAAATACTCAAAAGTGAGTTATTAGTAAAAGCACAGAGAGAGAACAAATCACAATAATAACTCTGGTGCAGGATACTTCTCTGGTGGTCCAATGGTTAAGAATTTGCTTACCATTTGCTTGCCAATACAGGGGACACAAGTTTGATCCCTGGTCTGGGACAATCCCACATGCTGTAGAGCAACTAAGCCCTTGTGCCACAACTACTGAGCCCACTGCTCTAGACCCCATGCCCCACGAAGAGAAGCCACTGTCATAAGAAGCCCATGCATCACAATTAAAAGCAACCCATGCTCACTGCAACTAGAGGAAGCAGGCAGGCAGCAACAAAAGACCCAGCCAAAAATATATTAATTTTAAAAAATTAAAAAAAAAATAAACCTTTGGAGCATAACAGAGAAAAACAAGTAATGATTTAACAAGTTTATAGAATTAGAAGGTAGAAATGACTAAAAATAATGTACTCAGTGTAAACTCAATGAACTCAAAATTAAAGAAAAGAGGCTTCTAGTTCAAGCTGGCAGACTGAAAATCTAGAAACACTGTCCTTAATGACACACACTGAGATGCACATATTTATACAATATGTATATATTTATAGCATATGTAAGAAAAAGCACATACAACATAAAGAGATCATCAAATAAAAAATGTTAACAAATTTCAGCATGGGCAGGTAGGTTCTTTACCACTAGCACCACCTGGGAGTTGTAAAGTAGGTGAAGCAGTAAACCAGCGACCCACTTTAAACCAAAACTGACAGAGAAGACCCAACTAGGGCCAAATTGAGTGAGTCTGGCTCCCCATCCCTTGCTCTTGATCACTACACTCAACCTCCTTCATGGATCACAGCCTTTCCATGGCTAAGGCGCTTGCATAACTCAATAAAGCTATGAGTCATGCCATGCTACAGTCCATGAGGTCACAAAAAGTCAGACATGACTTAGCAACTCAACAACAACAACACTATACTCAAAGGCAAAATACAGGAGAGAGAATATGTGAGACATGGAGAAATAATCAGGAGCCTAAAATCAAACCACCAGGAACTTCTTCAATAGAAAAACAAAATTTGAAAGAAAGGAAATTATCAAAGAAATTAAAAAATGTCCTTGAGGTATAAAAGAAAATGTGTTTGGAGGCTTAAAGGGCATAAGAACTGCTAAGAAGATGATAAAGTCCTAGACTCAGAAAAATTCTCATTAACTTGAAACTTCAAGAACAAGAGGATTCTTAAAATGTCTATAAAGAAAGAAAAATTCCACGTAAGTAAATAGGTTACCTATAAAAGAATCAAACAGTAGAATTTTTTCACCTTTTTTCATGCTAGAAGAAAATGGATCAATGCTTTCAAAGTTATAAAACATTTTGTTTTAATTCTAGAATTCTGTAATTTACCAAAATATCAATCAAACTTGACAGTGGAACAAAGTCTCAACTAAACATATAGAAACTCGGAAAATTTATGTCTTGTTTTGGGGGGAATTATTGAAGATACTGTTAGCAAAGCAACTAAGAACATAAGAAAGAGAAAAAAAAAATAAAGTTTCAGGAAATAAAGATCCAACCCAGGATGAGACCTAGGCAGGAGACTTAGAGAATACCCCATCCTGAATGAAGTAGGGTCTGAAGTATTTTAGAAGATATGTCTCTGGGGAAAAAGGGGGGAAATAACATAAAATATCACCGAAGTTCCCAGTTAACTTGAGAGTATGCAAAAGACATTATCATTTTTTTTTTCTTCAATACCAACAAAAACCAAAGGCAATTAGAAATTCTGGGGAAAGAGAAAGGAAAAGATATGAATATTGTAACACAAATATGAAGTGACTTTTAAAAATTTTGAAACACATGGGCTTTCTTATAATTTTATGCTACTTGGTTTCTAGCAAAAATGTAACTTTCATCAGAGAAAAATACTCTGAATGGCCACAGTCATTTAAAATTTTTTAAACTCATTTTTCAAAAATATATATTTATGTATTTGGCTGTAGCAGGTCTCAGATGCATCATATGGGATCTTTAGTCTTCATTTTGGCATGTGGACTCTTAGTTGCAGCATGTGGGATCTAGTTCCCTGACCAGGGATCAAACCTGAGCCCCCTACATTGGTAGCATGGAGTGTTAGCCACTAGACCAGGAGGGAAGCCCAACAGCCATTTGATACTTGATGAGACTTGTGTTTGGATCCATTTATGGTCAATTTTCATAAAAGTTCCACATGTACTTAAAAATGATGATGAATCTGCACTTGCTGGAACCTGGGAAATATCCCCACTGGTGTTAATCAAATACCCAAATTCCAAGAACAAGAAATTGATATAAAGAATCCAGGAAACTCATATTGGTTTACAACCAAGTACAGCCCAAGGCGGCAGTAAGTCTCACCATTAAATACAAAGGCACAATGCACTCAGAAAGAGACAGAGTAGAAATGTCCAGGTAATGAGTATAGGCAAAAGTCCCAGAGTTGCCAAGTGACCCTAGTCCTAACCTTGGCAGTTAGATGAAGTCTATGCACCCTCATATTCTAAACAGGTGGTAAAAGATTTTGAATAGCCCTAATCAGTTGCCCATCACCCTAAGCAATCTGAAAAAAATATGAATTATTTCCTGTAATCCAGACAGTAAAGAAAGTTGCTGGCAGAGATCTAGACTTGCAGAGGCCCTGTTAGAATAAGAAACAAAAAGACCATGGTCTGTAGGGATCGATGACCAAGGAACAGATGAAATCATGTTCATTTCAGCCAGGCCAAAAGGGACGGATGTTAACCTAAACTAAGATTCACCTCTTCCTCCATGCTATCAGTATACTAAATAATCCCTCAAAAATGGGAAATAAACTAGGTGGTCTTGTAAAATGATGATTTTCAAAATTGTAGAGAACTGTGCATGTCAACACACATCCTTGGCTTGACCTGCCTTATCCCAAACACCTGGGCTGTGACAAAGTACCACAAACAGAATTGCTTAAACCACAGGCAGGTTTTGTCACCCAGGACTGAAGCTCGAAATGCAGATGTGATCAGGTGCCGCTCCTCTCTCTGAGGGCTGTGAGGGCTCACCGAGCTCCTGCTGATTTACTGGCCCTCTTTGGTGTCCCCTGGTTTTAGATTCTTCATCCCGATCTGATCTCTGCCTTCCTTTTCACACGGCATACACCCTGTGTGCACATCTGTCTTTCTGTCTCTGCCTACATTTCCCCAGTCATACTGCATTAGAGCCTACTCCGATGCCCTCATTTTAACTCAAGTCCCTCAGGTAAAGATCTTTTTCCAGATAATGCCACATTCTGAGGTCCTGGGGAGTCAGGACTTCCATCACTTTTGGGGCTCAAAACTCATCCATAACATGTACCAGGCTTCACTGTTACCCCTACCCTACTACACCTCACTGCTGGTCTCCACACCAGAAGTGAGGCATGTCGTCAATTTGACATGTTCTGTAATAACAAAAAAATCTGAAATTTTATATTTAAAGTGTTTTTTTAATTAAAAAAGTTTAATCATGGCATCTGGTCCCACCACTTCATGGAAAATAGATGGCGAAACAATGGAAACAGTGACAGACTTTATTTTCTTGGGCCCCAAAATCACTGCAGATGGTGACTGCAACCATGAAATTAAAAGACGCTTGCTCCTTGGAAGAAAAGTTATGACCAACCTAGACAGCATATTAAAAAGCAGAGACATTACTTTGCCACAAAGGTCCATCTAGTCAAAGCTACAGTTTTTCCAGCAGTCATGTATGGATGCAAAGAGTTGGACTATATAAAGAAAGCTGAGCACCAAAGAATTGTGAACTGTGGTGTTGGAGAAGACTCGTGAGAGTCCCTTGGACTGCAAGGACATCAAACCAGTCAATCCTAAAGGAAATCAGTCCTGAATATTCACTGGAAGGACTGATGCTGAAGCTGAAACCTTGGCCACCTGATACAAAGAACTGATTCACTGGAAAAGACCCTGATGATGGGAAAGACTAAAGGCAGGAGGAGAAGGGGACGACAGAGGATGAGATGGCTGGATGGCACCACTGTCTCGATGTACATGAGTTTGAGCAAGCTTTGGGAGTTGGTGGTGGACAGGGAAGCCTGGCTTGCTGCTGTCCATGGGGTTGCAAAGAGGTGGACACAACAGCGACTGAACTGAACTTAATTGTGTGATGGGGACAAGACAAAGGACTGTAATACTTCTATGATACCATTTCTTTAAAAAAATTTTTTTTTACATTCAACTATACTTGATTTTCAGCATTGTTTTAAATTCAGGTGTACAGCAAGGTGTACACCCATTCTTTTTCTGACTGTTTTCCCTTATGAAAGTGAAAGTTGCTCACTCCTGTCTGACTTTTGTGATCCCATGGACTGTAGCCTGCCAGGCCCCTCTGTCCATGGGATTCTCCAGGCAACAATACTGGAGTGGGTGGTCATGCCATTCTCCAGGAGATCTTCCTGACCCAGGATTGAACCCAAGTCTTCTGCATTGCAGGTAGACTGCTTAATGTCTGAGTCATAAGTTATCACAAAATATTGAGCACAGCTCCCTGTGATACACTGCAGGTCACTGTTGGTTACATATCTCATTTTATTTTATTTTTAATTTTATTAAAGTATGATTGGTTTATTGAGATGGCCAAAAAGTTCATTTAGGCTTTTCCAGACCATCATATGGAAAAACCTGAATGAACTTTTTGGCCAACCCAATACAACGCTATGTTAATTTCTATGTACTGCAAAGGGACTCAGTTGCTACACACACACACACACACAAACATTATTTTCCATCCTGGTTTATCACAGGACATTGAATATAGTTCCCTGTGCTATACAGTAGGACCTTGTTGTTTATCCATCTTATATATACTTATTTGCACAGGATACCATTTCCTGCCGCCTGATAATCATTTAAAAGTTAAAGACAGGTAGACTTGGAGTCTTCATACTGTTAAGGTTGTCAACCTTGTATTTCCACTTTCCTCCATCAAAGACATTTAAAATGCTATAGAAGACCAACAACTTTCTTTTGGCCTTGATTTCCACTACTGTTGGTTATCACTGGGGAAAAAAAGAAAAGATAAAGAATTAAGAAGAATGAGGGTTTTGTGCAATATTCACCAACAGGATTCACTGGGATTAAAAAAGATGCTCACCTCTCAGCTTCTGCTTAAAAAATAAAGCTTGGTTAAATCATTTTAGGCTAAACTCCCCTAGGCCAAAAGCTGAATGCCCAGTATTTATATAAAGAGAAACTAGTTTTTCCAAATTGTGTTACATCTCTCAGTTTCATCCATAAGGGATGCAATTTTGTCTGTGTTCCTTGTTGAAAAAGAAAATCCTGACACATTTTTATATTTTGTATGCCCTTTATAGTGCCTGTCTTGAAGCCTAGCACACAGTAGGGCTTTAATTGATCACTTAGATAAACATATATGTGCATGAATAAGTTTTCTATCATTTAAAACTTTGAACCTTCCTCATTCTAATTCTTCAACCTTGAATCTCTTAATTAGTTCTACTTCTGAGATGATTTATTTCCTCTCTTCCCCAATTCAATTTTCACTATGTCTTCTTTTTGTGAAGAGGAAAAACTAATAAAACACATTTTAGAATTCAAGAGCAGAAAAGGACAAGGTATAAGAAAGGGAGGTCTTATTTTTAATGTACTACTTCTCAAAAATACATATCTGTCCATAGTGAGAAAAGTGCATACCATTAAGTACATTACTTGTTAAAAGTATAGAGCTGGACACAATATTTGTCCACAAATTGAAGAACCACAATTGTGTGGAAGCATGCTGGTAAACAGATCAGCTAACATTCTTTACTGTAAATTTAATTCAACTAACAACTTCTACTTTCCAAGCCTCTGAATTTTTTTCATAACATCTCTAGTAAACTGTTTATGGAACAATAACTTGGGCCAACATCCCAGTCTCCCAGATATTCTAGGCCAGGTGTCAGCAAACTATGATCTGCAGGCAAAATTCAGCAGCTGTGTTTTTTTGTCAATAAACTTGGACTGGAAAGTGACACACCTATCTGTTTATCGATTCTCTATGGCTGCTTTGTGCTACAACAGCACAAAGTAAATCTCTTACATATAAATGGGTACTGTTCCAAGAGCATGTTCATAGTCTGATTTGTTTGTTACGTCCAACAAAGTTAGGCTAGGTACCAAACTATCAAAGGAGGTTCATAACACTGAACAGGAGGAGGTGGCCAAAACAATCCCCAAGGGGGGAAAAAATGCAGCAAGGCAAAAGGAGGCCTTACAAATAGCTGAGCAAAGAAGAGAAGGGAAAGGCAAAGGAGAAAAGAAAAGATATCCATCTGAATGTAGAGTTGCAAAGAATAGCAAAAAGAGATGAGTAAGTGAACAATGTAAAGAAATAGAGGGAAACGATGGAAGAGAAAACAACAGAGATCTCTTCAAGAAAATCAGAGAGAGCAAGAGAACACTTCATGCAAAGACGGGCACAATAAAGGACAGAAACAGTATGGACCTTATAGAAACAGAAGATATTAAGACGACATGGCAAGAAAACACAGAAGAACTATACAAAAAAGGTCTTAATGACCTGGATAACCACAACGGTGTGGTCACTCACCTAGAGTCAGACATCCTGGAGTGTGAAGACAAGTGGGCCTTCGGAAGCATTGTGTTGGTGCTTAGTTGCTCAGTTGTGCCCGACTCTTTGCAACCCCATGGACTGTTTCCTGCCAACTCCACTGTCCATGGGATTCTCCAGGCAAGAATACTGGAGTGGGTTGTTGCCATTTCCTTCTCCACAGAAAGTATTACTACAAACAAAGCTAGTGGAGGTGGTGGAATTCCAGCTGAGCTATTTCAAATCCTAAAAGATGATCCTGTCAAAGTGCTGCACTGAATATACCAGCACATTTGGAAAACTCAGCAGTGGCCACAGGACTCGAAAAGGTCAGTTTAATTCCAATCCCAAAGAAGAGAAATGCCAAAGAAGGTTCCAACTACCGCACAATTGTGCCCATTTCACATGCTAGCAAGGTAATCCTCAAAATCCTTCAAGTGAGGCTTCAACAGTACGTGAACTGAGAACTTCCAGATGTACAAGCTGGAAAAGGCAGAGAAACCAGAGATCAAATTGCCAACATCTGTTGGATTACGGAAAACAAAAGGGAATTAGAGAGAAACACCTACTTCTGCTTCATTGACTATGCTAAAGCCTTTGACTGTGTGGATTACAACAAACTGGAAAATTCTTAAAGGAATGGGAATTCCAGACTACCTTTTCTGCCTCCTGAGAAACCTGTTTGCAGATAAGAAGCAACAGTTAGAACTGCACATGGAACTAAACAGCCTGTTGATGAAGGTCAAAGAAGAGAGTGAAAAAGTTGGCTTAAAACTCAACATTCAAAAAACTAACATCATGGCATCTGGTCCCATCACTTCATGGCAAACAGATGCGGAAATAATGGAAACAATGACAGACTTTATTTTCTTGGGCTCCAAAATCACTGTGGATGATGACTGCAGCCATGAAATTAAAAGATGCTTGCTCCCTGGAAGAAAAGCTATGACCAACCCAGACAGCATATTAAAAAGCAGAGATGTCACTTTGCCAACAAAGGTCCACAGAGTCAAAGCTATGGTTTCTCCAGTAGTCATGTCCTGGATGTGAGAGTTGTACTATAAAGAAAGTTCAGCACCGAAAAATTGATGCTTTTGAACTGTGGTGTTGGAGAAAACTCTTAAGAGTCCCTTGGACTGCAAGGAGATCCAACTAGTCCATCCTAAAGGAAATCAACCCTCAATATTCATTGGAAGGACTGATGCTGAAGTTGAAGCTGCAATACTGTGGCTACCTGATGCGAAGAGCTAACTCAGTAGAAATGACCCTGATGCTGGAAGAGACTGAAGGCAGGATGAAAAAGGGATGACAGAGGATGAGATGGTTGGATGGCATCACCAACTCAATGCACATGAGTTTGGGAAGGATCCGGGAGATGGTGAAGGACAGGGACGCCTAGTGTGCTGCAGTTCATGGGGTCGCAAAGAGTCAGACACGACTGAGCAACTGAACAACAACAACAAAAATGAAAAGTACAGTAGTGCAGTACAACAGCTGTCACATAGGGGCTGTCATCGAGTGAACAGGCAAGAAGAGTTACTGACTAGAGGAGGGAGGGGAGAGAGAGATGATAGAGCTGAAGGATCATCAGCAATAGGAGACTGTGGTTTCACTCACACCTGACGTTGTTGGAATGCACATTCTCGTCTTTGAAAGGTGGCAAATTGAATATTTGTATGTAGGGGATTTACTGTGTTTGTGACAAACCCTTGGCCTATAAAGCCCCAAAACGTATACTATCTGGCCATTTGCAGAAAAAGTTTGCCAACCTCTGCTATAGACAACAGCAGATGTACTGACCTGATTTTATTTTTTGTCTTTATAGACAAATGAAATCACCAAATGATTTTGTTAAAATATTTGTTTTGCTTGACCATATATAAGCCTGCAAAAAATCAGTTTTGTTTTGAAACTGGTGAAGTGATACCACAAGTTGGCTGCAGCTTGCTTTAGCTGCCTTTTGGAAAAAGGAGTAAGTTCCTACAAAGGCAAAGTACGACTTTATTAGAGGTCTCCAGTTCCACTCGAAAGAATCCTTCTTAGAAACACGCTTGCCTTCGACACCCACATCTGTGCTCTCACTGCAAACAGAAGTATCATAATTCAAGGAAGTCTTAGGACTCCCATCGTGTCCAGTGGCTAAGCCTCCACAGTGACACCGCAGGGGCCCCGGTCCAACCCCTGGCTGGGGAATTGGATCCCACATGCTACAGCTAAGACTGGGTAAAGCCAAACAAACAAATAAAAATCAATGTTACAAACGGTTTTAGGACAATGGATTTACTTCACCCCACGTCAAGTGGAAAATCAGAGTAGGGATCTCGTGCCTAAGTCTTCCTCTTGCTTCTCTCCTTTCAGTTTCCTCTTTATTACTTTCTAGGTGTCAACACCAAATGTCCTCATTTTTCTTACAAAGTGTTCTCATCTATCCACTTCAGAATTAAAATTAACTTTGTCTCTCACTTCTTTATTAATGAGGATGGCTTTCTCCTGGCCTGTCTTTCCTCCTACACATTGAGACAGAAGATTTGTTTTTACCTTTTTTAAAGCAGTAAGTATAGCTGAAGCCTGGCTTGGAGAATTTTATACGTGAACCATGAGCTTCCAGATATTCAAGCTGGATTTAGAAAAGGCAGAGGAACCAGAGATCAAATTCCCAACATCTGATGGATCATCGAAAAAGCAAGAGCGTTCCAAAAAAATATCTACTTCTGCTTTATTGACCATGCCAAAGCCTTTGACTGTGTGGATCACAATAAACTGTGGAAAATTCTGAAAGAGATAGGAATACCAGACCACCTGACCTGCCTCTTGAGAAACCTGTATGCAGATCAGGAAGCAACAGTTAGAACTGGACATGGAACAACAGACTGGTTCCAAATAGGAAAAGGAGTACGTCAAGGCTGTATATTATCACCCTACTTATTTAACTTATATGCAGAGTACATCATGAGAAACGCTGGGCTGGAAGAAGCACAAGCTGGAATCAAGATTGCCAGGAGAAGTATCGGTCACCTCAGATATGCAGATGACACCACCCTTATGGCATAAAGTGAAGAAGAACTAAAGAGCATCTTGGTGAAAGTGAAAGAGAAGAGTGAAGAAGTTGGCTTAAAACTCAACAGCTAGGAAACTAAGATCATGGCATCCGGTCCCATCACCTCATGGCAAATAGATGGCGAAACAATGGAAACTGTGACAGACTTTATTTTGGGGGGCTCCAAAATCACTGCAGATGGTGACTGCAGCCATGAAATTAAAAGATGCTTGCTCCTTGAAAGAAAAGCTATGACCAACCTAGACAGCATATTAAAAAGCAGACACATTACTTTGCCAACAAAGGTCCATCTAGTCAAAGTTAACAGTTTTTCCAGTAGTCATGTACGGATGTGAGAGTTGGACTATAAAGAAAGCTGAGCACCGAAAAATTGATGCTTTTGAATTGTGGTGTTGGGGAAGACTCTTGAGAGTTTCTTGGGCTGCAAGGAGATCCAACCAATCTGTCCTAAAGGAAATCAGTCCTGAATATTCACTGGAAGGACTGATGCTGAAGCTGAAACTCCAACACTTCGGCCACCTGATGCAAAGAGCTGACTTAATGGAAAAGACCTTGATGCTAAGAAAGACTGAAGGCAGGTAGAAAAGGGGATGACAGAGGATGAGATGGTTGGATGGCATCACTGACTAGATGGACATGAGTTTGAGTAAATTCCAGGAGTTGGTGATGGACAGGGAAGGCCTGGTGTGCTGCAGTCCATGGGTTCGCAAAGAGTCAGACAGGACTGAGCGACTGAACTGAACTGAACTGACAAGTCAATAAAAAAAATAAAATAAAAAACACTCTTGAACAAACAGAAAAACATTTCAAACAGCACAAATGTGTAGAAAGCTACATAATCTCAATAAAAAAAGTTTTTTAAAAAAACTTGAATGGGGAAAAAACAAAACATAATCAGTTATACTAGTGCTATGCAAGGTTTAAGACAGGTCCTATGGCAATATGGTTCCTTTACTCTCTTAAACTTTGGTTTGGAAATTTATTTTTTATAATTGTATCAAGAAAAAAAAAGTTTCTGGAATATCATCTGCCCACTTTGCATAAGAGACAGACTCACCAAGGCCCACCGGGTGAGGTGTTGGCAGAGGTGAGGTGAAACGTGGTGGAGGGAAGCTGCCACGTATCTCCTACACACAGTACAGAGATGTAGGGTGTGGCACTGTATCTTAAACTTCAGACTTGGAGAGGAGAATGAGAAGGGTCTCTTGGGGTCCCAGGAGCTCAGGAGACAGGTGACAGGAACTGTCAAGCTCCAAAGCACAGGACTTCTGGGACAAACCTGACTAAAGAACTAATCCCTCCCCACCTTTTTCAGCACCCAAGCCAGAAGACAAAATCTTTTTTTATTTTTTGTTGGAGTATAGTTGGTTCCTGGGTCGAGAAGATCCCCTGAAGAAGGGATAGGCTACCCACTCCAGTGTTCTTCGACTTCCCTAGTGGTTCAGCTGGTAAAGAATTTGCCTGCAATGCAGGAGACCTGGGTTGGATCCCTGGTTTGGGAATATCCCCTGGAGAAGGGAATAGCTACCCACTCCAGTACTGTGGCCTGGAGAATCCCATGGACTGTATAGTCCAAGTGGTGGCAAAGAGCTGGACACCACTGGGCAATTTTTACTTTTTCATAGTTGATTTTCTAATGTAATAAAAAATGATGTTGTATTTCTGATGTAACAGCAAAGTGACTCAGTTATAAACCTATATGCATTTTTTAATATCCTTTTCCATTATGGTTTATCCCAGGAGATTGGATACAGTTCGCTGTGCTACATCATAGGATCTTGCTGTTTACCTATCCTATATATATATACTAGTTTGCCTCTGCTAATCCCAAATTCCCCAGCCCATCCCTCCATCATTCCACTCCCTTGGCAACCACAAGCAGAAGTCAACATCTTCAAGAGCTTTGGAGAGAAGCCCCCAGATGGTTGAGGCTGACTCTTTCTACCAGATTGGCAGGGGGTACCGTGGAGCAGAGTATGTATGATTTAGGAAAGAAAAAGAGAAGGGGAATGTCCCAGGCTAGAACTATGACTCTGTACACTCTGAAACCCAAATGAGCTAAGCTTCAAGCATGATTTGTACCAACGATGCAGTAATCTAATCTCATTTGGCAACACATAAAAACTATGCAACCAAAAAGATTTTTAGCTGAGCCGTCCAGAGACTTAGATCCAAATACAGTACTCAATAAAAGTAATTACTTTTTTCAGATTTGTGGTGCTTCCTGTACTTAATCTCTTGGTTTCCCTTACACATTTGTTTGCTTTTTATCCTGAATTGTACTGTTTTGTGGATTGTTTTGTTCACTTTATAATTTGCCTCAAATCCTGCTAGAAAGCTGAATGCACATGCTAAATGAAGGATTGCTTCAAGCTCCTTAGCTTCATGTTTCTTTAGAATTAATTTTAACTATTCTAATCCTATTATAATATAGGAAAAATGTTATACCCTCAAGGGGCTTCATGTAGCTCTCACTGAAAGGCTTTTTCATTGAAGTTAGTTCATGTAGTAGAACTGAAATTTATTTTTAAACTGAAGTCACTTTTTGAAAAACAGAATGGTTCAGTTATGCACATTGTCTAACCAAAGTAACAATAACACTGTAATTTATCAAATTTATTCATTTTTGTCCCTTGAAAGCATGTTTTATTTTGAAATATTTCTGAGGAAAAACTATAACATAGGAGATACATGAGAGCTACCAGTTTTTTGCTGTTTTTCATTTCAGCATTATTCTTTGTGAAAGGAAAAAATATAAGTGCAGCTAAGGCTTCATTATACCCTTTCATTTCTATTCTCTTCTTCTTTCCTTAAAAGTAGGCATTATACGCAAACTGGTATATAATATATATACCTACATCTCTATACTTTCACTAGTTACATCTCTATCCACAATATATGACATTGATTTATTTAGACATAAATGGCATCTTAATGTATATAGTGTTCATTAAAACTTGCTTTTACTAATAATTAAAAATTCTTGAAAACTGTTATGCATTATTTTAAGAATTAGATTCTGTGTATTTTCTCAAGAGTTAGGTGTGTGATACATTTTTTTCTTTAATTCAACTTTTAACTTTGAGATAACCATAAATTCACTTAGGCTTGTCACAAATAATACAGACACGTCTTGTTCTATCACCATAAGGATACCTTGCATCGGCCCTTTGTAACAAACCTTTCTCTGCACGGATGCTCTGGTCTCTAATGCAACTACTCAACTGTTATCCGTTTCTATAGCTTTATCATCTCAAGAATGTTATATAAATGGGATCATACAATATGTAACCTCTGGGATTGGATTTTTTTCATTCAGTTGGCCTTCCTATGGATTTCTTGGACATTTTCTAAACCCTTATTTATATGTTTGTTTATTATATTGTTGAATGTGTTACTTGGTGTAGTGTCTCAATGTTTTCTTTGGGATAGATACACATAACTGACTTCCCTGCTGGCTCAGATGGTAAAGCGTCTGCCTACAATGAGGGAGACCCAGGTTCCATCCTTGAGTTGGGAAGATCCTCTGGAGAAGGAAATGGCAACCCACTCCAGTACTCTCACCTGGAAAATCCCAATGACAGAGGGGCGTGGTAGTCTACAGTCCATGAGGTTGGACAAGACTGAGCAACTTCACTTTCACACATAATCACATCCCTGGATCAGGAAGATCCCTTGGAGAAGGGCATGGCAATCCACTCTAGTATTCTTGCCTGGAGAATCCTATGGATAGAGGAGCCTGGTGGACTACAGTCCATGGGGTCACAAAAGAGTTGGACACAACTGAAGCGACTTAACACACACACACATACATACACATAATCACAATCTACTGGTATCAACATTTTACTACGGGAAACTTTCCATGTAGATTCCCTTACCTGCCCCACTTTTTTTTTTTTTTTAAGGAGATGAAATCCTTTTCTTTTTATTATTATTATTTTTTTTTTTTTGGCTGATCCACAAAAGGATCTTAGTTCCCTGACCAGGAATTGAACCCACGCCCCCTGCATTGGAAGCATGGAGTCTTAAACCTCTGGACTTCCAGGGAAGTCCCTTGTCTCACTTTTAAAGATCATATTGTCTTGAGTAATGGGTCATCATCTTTCTTTCAATAATCAAATATGATTTACAAAATTCATGAAGAAAAAAAACCATTGTATTTACCCATATTTCTGCTCTTTTCATTCTTCTTCCACCTTCTCCTTTCTTTTTGAAAAATTTGCTTTAGTCACTCTCTGAGGGTAGATCTGCCAGTGGAGAATCCTCTCCCCTTCCTTTCATTTGGGTTCTGTTCTCTATCCTCTTCCTTCCTGCAGGACAGTGTCACGAGCTACAGAATGTGCAGTGCACACTCCTCACTGCCAGCACCTGGAAGTGTTGTATTGGGTCCTCTGGTCTCCACAGCTTCAGGAGAAACGTGCTGTCCTTTGAATTGGTCTCTCCCATAGGGAACATGCTGCTTCTTTCTCACTGCTTTCAAGACTTTTTTCCCCCCTAGTTTTTAGAAGTTTAGTGATCATGTGTCTTGGCATGAATTTCTCTGGGTTTATCTCATTGGATTTGCTCTCAACTTCTTGACTCTATAATCCAATGTCTTTGGTCAAGTGTGGAAGTTATTTCTTCATCTTCTCTTTCAGCCACACTCTACTCTCCTTCTAGGGCATCAGTATGAATGTTGGGTCTGTTTTTATCATCGTGCAGGTCCTTGAGGCTCTGTTTATTTCTTTTTAGTCCATTTATCTCTGCTTTTCAGGTTGAGTAAATTTTGTTGATTTGTCCTCAAGTTCAACTTACTCCTTATTTTGAGTTCGTAATCTTTGTTATTATATTTTTCAGTTCTTTAATTTTTATTTATGTTTTAAAATGACTTGTGTTTCTTGCTGAAATTTTTCTTTGTTTTTAGTACCTTTCTATCATTTATTTTAAGAATGTCTGTCACTCCTGGTTGATGCATGTTTGTGATGCTTCTTTATAATCCCTGTTAGGTAACAGGAACATCTAATTCATCTTGGTACTGGCATCAACTGATTGTCTTTTCTCATTCACCTTGAAATCACTATGTGTCAGGCTATTTTCTATTTTCTTAAATATTTTGGCTATTATTTAGAGACACTTGGGGTCCTATTTAGATCTTTTATTTTAGCAGGCAGTCACTTTGTTTAGGCTTTGACTTATTTTTGTGGGCTGTGAATCCAATGACAGTTGCATTTTCAGAGACTCTGTGATGCTCTCTTGGTCTCACTGGGTACTTTTGGGGCTCTCAGTGATTGCTTCTGATATGTCCTGATAGGCCAGAGGTGCTCATATGGCCCAGGAATCTCAGTGCCTGTAGGTGCTGAAAGAGAAGACAAACTACTTCCTGGACTAGGAACTGGGGCGGGACTCTCATCAGTGTCAGCTGCTGTCGAAGGGTTCTCCAGCCCAGAGAGGGCTGAGAATGACTCCAGGCCAACCGCTTGCTGGTAGGACCTCCATGGATGACACCTGGCTGCCCTGTGTCTAGGTGGGGATGGGAGTCTCAGGTCTAGTGGAGAAAGAGAGGATTTCCTCTGGTCGCTCAGAGTCACAGGGTCCCCAACAGACCCTGGGCTCAACTGTGCTGTCACTGGGGCTCCCTCCTGCGATCCAGGGTGGAGGTGGGGTAGTGAGTCAAGTGGACCACCTTCAGCTGCTCAGCCAGAGATGGTAAGATACAAGGCACAGGCTTTGTGCTGTCAGGTAGAGGGTGATAATCTGTCCTGGGTGCTCTGTTATTGCCCAACTCTAAATTCCCTCATCAGTTTCTCTTCTTTCCACTTCTCAGACCTCTCCTTGGGTTGCCTCTTGCATCATTTCTAAAATTTACAGTTCATGAGGAGGATCAGGAGCTGTGTTATCCAGATGAAAAGTCAGGTTTACTTTTTATACTGTAAAAGTTAATCTAAAAATTGTACTTTATCAAGGGAACAATTTTGAGAATTTTATTTTTTAAATGGTTTAGTCACTAAGTCATGTCTGACTCTTGTGACCCCATGGACTGTAGCCCACCAGGCTTCCTCCATCCATGGAGTTTTCCAGGCAAGATTGCTTACAATTATTTAATAAAGATACAGTAAAAGCTAAAATTTAGGGACTTCCCTGGTGGTCCAGTGGTTAAGAATCTGCCTGCTAATGCAGGGGACAAAGGTTCAATCTCTGCTCCAGGAAGAACCCATATGCCTCAGGGCAACTAAGCCACATGCCACAACTACTGAGCCCACGTGATGCAACTACTGAAGCCCATGCACGCTCTAGAGCCCATGCTCTGCATCAGAAGCCTGAGAACCACAGCAAAGAGTAACTCCCACCCACCACACCTAGAGAAAGTCAGTGTGCAGCAATGAAGACTCAGTGTTGCCAAAAATTAAATTTAAAAAAAGCCAAAATGTAGAAAATACTTCCTACTAATGCATTATTTTGAAATAGGTATTCCCATAATTTTCTAAGTGAAATCTATGAAAACTGTTCAATATAGGAAGGTTAGTGCACTGGCTGACATATTCATAGAAATGCCTCCTTTGGGTTGATGGTCCAAGAGCATTGTTCTGTTCACAACCTTTTGTGTGACAAATAAAAAGATGTCAACCCGACCCATGATAGTCCAATATTCTAGTGTTTTCCATGTGTGTACACTTGTTTATCATAAAAAGTAATTAAAAGAAAACCTCCACTAAATTTACATAATATACTGCCGGCATCATATTTGCTTTGTAAAAAGATAAGATATTCAACCATAGAAAAGCATTAAAGAAAGCTTCACAACACTTCTGTGTATCTAAAACTATCGAACACAATCTCTGTCTAATTCCCTATGTGTGTGCATGCTCAGTTGCTTGTTTTCAACTCTTTGCAACCCTATGGACTGTAATACACCAGGCTCCTCTGTCCATGGGATTCTCCAGGCAAGAATAGGGAGTGAGTTGCCATGCCCTCCTCCAAGGGATCTTCCCAACCCAGGGATCGAATCCATGTCTCCTTCACTGCTGGCAGCTTCTTTACCGTTGAGCCACAAGGGAAGCCCCTTAACTCCCTATATATCAAAATAAGTACCTGATGGATCAAAACTTTCATATCAAATTTAAAGACATAAAAGTGCTAAAAAATTAATTTCTAAAAAAAGGAAAAATATTACAGTTAAAGGGGAACAGGCAAAATATTTTAGAGATAATACAAAAGCCAAATAAAATATTTATAAACCTTATTAGGTAAATAGCAAAAAATCTATATAGCCAAAAAAGAATTCTAAGTAGTGTAAGAAATCAAAATCAATCACAAGCCAGAAAACTAACTAAATAAATAATAATTTCTAAAAGATTATTTCCTCAGTATATAATTGGTCATAAAAATCAGTATGGAAATAAATAGAAATCAAAGAAAACAGGTAAAAAAATTAATCAGCAATTCAAAGATAAATATATATAACTTTAAATGTGACAAGATGCTTAAATCAATTATATTTTGAGAATTTTAATTAGACTACACAAGTAAGTAAATTATTAAAAAAACAAAACTGAGAATTGCCAGGAGGCCCACCGCCACAGGACACAGGGTTCACCTGGTGAGGGAACTATGATCTCACAAGCCACACCGCACGGCAAAGCGAATAGAGAGAAAACAGAAAACGGAGTAGTTTTGTAGCAATAAATACTTGTGTAATAAATAATAATAATAAAATTAAACTATTCTGAAATTAAAAATTTATCTTAAGAAAATTTGCCTTTGGCTATAAGGAAGAACCTGAATGACTAGGGGATGTACCAGCTGGCTGTTCCTTTGGTAACAGCCAACAGAAGGGCTCAAGCTAATGCATTCATAAGGCTTTTTCTGACTCAGAATTGAGAACTCAATTTACATTTTATTTTTGTTAAGGAAACAAAGGCCAGTTACCCTAGTTTGTGTTCTTTTGAAGATACAGATAATGAAAGACAAAATCAGATTTTTTTTTTAATCACTAAGACAGAAAGAATTTATATGAGAAAGTTTTAATTTTAAATGGTTAAATGTAAGTTGACTAAATTCTTCTAACAGAGATGACACCAGAACATACCCAAAAATGTCACCAGGAAATAAAGGAAACTAAGATTTCTGGTTTAATAATAAGACCTGAAGAGAAGTCTTTTCTTTTTCCTAAGCTTAATGATAAAGAATTCCATCATAATTGCCTCAGTCACAGGGGAAAAAAAAATACAATGAAAATTACTGAGAAAGAGTTAAAAAAAAAAAAAAAGCAATTTTCCTGAGGTGACAAGTGTTAGGTCAAGGCAAGCACTGCAAACAGGCTACAAGGACCCAATACTTAGGAGTATCAATATTACCAAAGTACCAATATTTAAAACCAATACTTACAATCAATCAAGGCCTTTCTATAAGTTCAAGTTCATAAACTGTGCCGCAATCAGCTATCTACACTAGTGAAGACATTTTTTTGCTACAACACTGAGAAGCTCATGACATAGGAAGAGCCACTCAGAACTTAAGACACAAGCTTAACTTAAGACCTACATGGGTCCCAAGAGCCGATGCTCAGACTATAATGAGCCATCAACCCCATCTACTGCTCTGAGTTTATCAACCAACCAGTAAGTTTCCTTTGGAATACTCTCAACT
This sequence comes from Okapia johnstoni, assembly GCA_024291935.2. NCBI lineage: Eukaryota > Metazoa > Chordata > Mammalia > Artiodactyla > Giraffidae > Okapia > Okapia johnstoni. Next base: position 2,706,182 of record CM044323.1, on the reverse strand, counting down.
GCCATCAAAAAGTTTATTTTCACCTGTATTTACAGTAAGAACAGTAATTTTATTTTTTCTCATTCATGGAGCAACAGTGGCTCTTGATGCACAAAAAAGGATTACAACACAGGCTGCTGAGCTGAAATTTACCAAGAGGACTACTGGAGTGCTCCATGAACAGGGATACCCTGCCCTGTGAACAACAAATCGGTTCAGAGATGGACAATCTTCAGAGCTTTCTGGGGAATCAACTGATTTCTTATGTGTTTCTACAAACTTTACAAACCATCTTTAAAAAAAAAAAAATACAGGCTGAACCTGAAGTATAAGGATGTGATACTTGGACATACTTAATATGCAACTTACAGGGTGCCTGATACATGGGGCTGGTCACTTACTAAATCATAAAACTGAACTTTGGAACATTTTAGCGAAGTGACTGTATTAAATATAACAGTAAGTTCTGAGGTTCCAGACATTTCTTGAAAGCTTTGAAAACTTATTTCACGTTGCATGTAACACAATATACATTTTCTTTTTTTAATCATGTTCTGTTACTTCTATTTGTCCCGCCCTCCTTCCCTTCCTGCATCTCTCACTCTCTCTTTTTCTGTTTTCTTAAGGAATGTTTTTGTGGCTTCCCTATGCTTACTTTAGAAAATGTATTTTGCTCAAAATTCCTCTCATTATACATGGGCTAATAATTTATCCTTCTAAAAGTAATGTTAAAAATAATAATATGCTGAAAAGTTTTAATATATTATGATGAAAATGGTAAGAGGGTAAACAGAAACATCTCAGCCATGAATAATTAAATAGATCAGAGCTTGGGATGGAGACTTTTTTTTTTTTTTTGCTATAATATAAGGATACTTGATTTAAGAATCCGTCAGAACCAACCCATTTGCAACATAAAGTCAAGTTACTCTGAAAGAATTAATCATTCTCGCATCCATATTCTAGGCCCTTTTACACATTAAGTCAAAAACTAGAATGTCCTTAATCTCATTTCTCTGTCTCAGGAGAGTTTTAATCTGTGTAGAGCACTGTCATGTACAATTGAATGAAAGAACAAGCCCTGCCTTCTACCTCTGCTCTCCTAGAGACAGGAAATAATAACTCGATGAGCATTTTCCAAAGGCTGGAAGTGATAAGTTAATTCCTTTAAGTCACACTTCCAAACTCCAGTTGGGTTGTTATGAAAACAATGTTCCCTTTCAGTGCAGGAAAACCATTTGCTGCTCCTCTGGGTTACACTCCCTGCACTCTAACTTCAGAAAAGGAGCTATTTTCTCTTCCTTGAGCCTTCCTGTAGCCACACACTTAACTCTGAGACTCTGAAATAGTCACAATATCCAGTATTATTAGTACAGGCGACTGTATTATACAGAACACGACTCAGCATTTGCCTTTCAATGTGCTCAGGGCAGTGGAGAACACTCAACTATTGTGACCTCTGTGGAAGTGTTGGATGTGTGTTTGTGTGAGTATCACGTGATTAGCTTCTTGAAGATTCAATGAGTTTCCTAATGAAGGGGGCAAAAAAGAAGAAAATCCATGAAAGTCACCCATGAGAAATGACTTCCAAAACTAAATGTTTGGTGGAAAGATATACCCAGAACTCACTTGTTTAACTTTTCATTCCTGTGGCAAAGGAAACATTTTTTAAATTTATAAATTATCTATCTATAAAACCAGATCAACCCTAATAACGAACCGAGAATTAGATGTCCAGATCCTGCTCCCGTTCAACACGACAAATTCCAGAAATGCTTACAATCCCCACAGTTTGTTAATTGTGACACAAGAGTTATCACATTAATGCAGCTAAGGTGCCAAGGAGGGTTTAAAGGAAGTTAAGTGAATAAAGCACGCAAAATGCTTTTCATTGTTTGGGCTTGTGGATAGTCAGTGAGTTGTATAATTGGGATCTCTCGTGTTTCCAGCTCATTTAGTCTTTTACTGTATTGTGTGAACTCAACATCTGCCAAAAAAAAATATATATATATATATATAGTGCAACAGCTCAAAAGCAAAGCTCCCCAATGCAAAAATAAAAGATAATGTTTCTCCCATGCAGTTTACATTCTCAAAAACTAGGCTTTTAAAAATTACATTTGTTTGCCTTTTTGTTTTTATGTTTATCCACCTACCACAATTGCTAGACAGCATATTAAAAAGCTGAGACATTACCTTGCCAACAAAGGTCTGTATGGTCAAAGCTATGGTTTTTCCAATAGTCGTGTATGGATGTGAGAGATAGACTATAAGGAAAGCTGAGCACAAAAGAATTGATGCTTTTGAACTGTGGTGTTGGAGAAGACTCTTGACAGTTTCTCGGACTGCAAGGAGATCTAACCAGTCTGTCTTAAAGGGAATCAGTCCTGAATATTCAATGGAAGGACTGATGCTGAACTGAAACTCCAATACTTTGGCCACCTGATGTGAAGAGCTGACTCATTTGAAAAGACCCTGATGCTGGGAAAGATTGAGGGCAGGAGGAGAAGGGGACGACAGAGGATGAGATGGTTGGGTGGCGTTACTGACTCAATGGACATGAGTTTGGGTAAACTCCGGGAGTTGGTGATGGACAGGGAAGCCTGGCATGCTGCGGCCCATGGGGTCGCAAAGAGTAAGACATGACTGAGTGACTGAACTGAACTGAACTGAATCACAATTGCTAAATCTTTGTTAGTCGAAATATAGTCCACAGGTCATCAGCCTCACCTGGGAACTTAAAGAAATGCAGACTCTTCGGCCTTCCCCACACCTTCAGGTCAGAATCTGCATTTAACAAGACCTCTAGAAGATCTGTATGCACAGTAAAGTAAAACACACTGACTAAACAAATACCCACAAGAAATCAGTGAAGAAAAAGACAGACACATTTTTTTTACTTCGGAGTAGGTAACATGAGTCTTTTTGGTTCTTTGACAAACGTTCTGAGTTTTTATAAGCTCCCTAAATCTCTCTGACTTTACTGTCTCTTATGATTGCTAATTAAATGTGAACACACTTGACTACAGACATATTTGATTGTTAAATTCTTGCAAAACTGTAATAATAAAACAGACAATAGGTAACTCATGAGCAAAGGTTCTTTGGCCACTTTTTGTTGTTAAAAGTAATTGTTTCTAAATTTAAGGATATGGGTAGACTTTCTAAAACATTTTTCATTGCAGTATAGTTGTTTCACAGTGTTGTATTAGTTTTCGTATGTACAGAAAAATGAATCAGCTATATATATACATATACCACCTCTTTTATGGATTTCCTTCCAATTTAGGTCACCACAGTGCATTAAGTAGAGTTTTCTGAGTTATACAGTTGGTTTCCATTAATTATTTTATACATAGTAGTATATATATGTCAACTTCAATCTCCCAATTCATCCCACCCCTCCCTTCCCCACTTGGAGTCCATAATTTTGTTCTCTACATCTGTGTCTCTATTTCTGCTTTGCAAACATGTTTACCTGTATTATTTTTCTAGATTCCACATGTAAGCAGTTTTGCACAGTATTTGTTTTTCTTTTTTCTGACTTACTTTACCCTGTATGATAGTCTCTAGGTCTATCCACATCTCTGCAAATAGTACTATTTTATTCCCTTTTTACAGCTGAGTAATATTACATCGTGTATATGTACCAAATTTTCTTTATCCACAACATAACTTTTTCTTGAGAGATTGTCTGGAACTTTGTCCAGTGGTATCCTGGTACATGGTTAACAACTCTCTGTCCAGGAGAGGGGACAGCTCTGAGCTGAAGCATTTAGTGATCTCTGGTGTGAAAAGTCTAGCTATGGCCAAGTTAAAGTCACAAATGAGGTCGTGGAACCCAGATTTAGGGAGAAATGTGCACAGTTAGCTCTCACTAGCCAGTAGGAGGCAGCTCTGGCTTTCTGACACACACACACACACACACACACACACACACACACACACACACAGAGAACTGGCCTCTCAGCTCAGGAGGCAGCTCTGGCTTTCTGCTACACACACACACACACACACACACACACACAACTGGCCTCTCTGGCTTTCTGCTACACACACACACACACACACACACACACAGAACTGGCCTCTCAGCTCTCAGGAGGCAGCTCTGGCTTTCTGCTACACACACACACACAAACAACTGGCCTCTCTGGCTTTCTGCTACACACACACACACACACACACACACAGAACTGGCCTCTCAGCTCTCCCTAGAACTTCAAGGCTTCAGAAGCCATGTGGAAAACTGCTTCAGTACAACAGCAGGAAAACCAAAGCAACCAAGCAGAAACTGGCTTTTGTTTAACACTTGTAATTCCTTTCTTTGGTCTAACACCTGTCCTGCTTACCCTGCCTGGCTTGTCCTGGGACCCTTTGCCTGGATCCCCATCCTGACGCTGGCATCCTTCTGATGCACTCAATTCTACACCAGTGGCTCTGAAATACTGACCACAGTCAGCATCTAAAGTGTTACAGCTCCTCATTTTTAAAATACTGATAAAGTGAACAGGTTCACAAATGACTTCCTTTTCTGTATCTATTAAAGTAATTCAAAGTTCCATTTCAAATCCATTCTACAAACACACAGTGAACCCTCTATTGCTAGCACTGTAATCATTGCTTTCAAAGAAGGAAAGAGAGGCTGAAAAACTGCTGGGATGCTGTCTGACTGTCGGGTCTCACTCACGCAGGGGTGACTGGGAGGAAGCCAGGCTCTCAGCCCCGCATCCCAGGTGTCCTGCTCTTCACTGAAAGAAGGTCCCCACCCCAACCCCTCCCTCCACTTGAACCATCAAGGGGACAAAGTTCCTGAAGCAGATTTCAATCCCATTTTCTCAGGAATCCCCCCTCTACAATGATGGAGCCAATCAAAGAGAAACCAGCCCTGGGGTTTGTGAGGCCTTTTAGCAAGGCTCATAGTAGGCAGATGTGGCCTGAGGGCAGACCCTGACAATAGGGTGCAAATGGGCTGTCTGGACTTTACTATCACCCTTGTCTCCCACAAATGTTTTCTCACAGTGAGAAACCCTTGCAATTCATTCTTAGGTGCTCAAGACAGAGACATGAACAGCTGTTAGCCTCAGGAGATGAAATTCGATACAAGACAGAGAAATCTATGCAAGGCTCATGGCACCAGCCTCAAATTGAAGGTTTCATGTATTTGATCAGAGGAGCCTATAGTCACTTTTCATTTTGCTTTATCCTCCTCAATTTCTTTTCAGGGAATAAGTATACTCTACACAGCAATGGCAACTATAGTAACAGCAACCACACACATTTCCATGCTTTACTGCATATTGATACTGTCTTCTGTTTAGAGTTTCTATTTATGAAAAATAAAAGAAAACGTTGATGTTGAGTCTTTAAAATTCATCAATTTTGTTTATTTTGCAAAAATAAGAACAAGCAACTAGCGAATTTACGTGTTATCTAAGTAAAACACACTTTTAACTCCCATCACCAATTATATAATCTCATATAGTATAGGAAGACAATGTTCTCTAAACTCTTATCAATATTCAGAAGTACTTTGTATGAGGGTACAAACTTCAAGACATTCCCATAGATAAAAATTCATGTAAAATGACAATTATTCAGTTGTATTTGTGATCTATACGCAGAACATGAAAAAATGTTATTTTAATAGCATAATCATGCAAATAGAGGTAGCTCAAAAATGTGTCCTGAATAAACAAAGTGACCACAGCACTTATCATAAGAATGTCGTGGTTTTGCTGGTAGGGACTGATGAACAATCACCATAGGTTAATGGTGTGCCCAGCACACTAGTCTGTATGTGCACTATTCTATATTAGTAATTTAAATTTATCTTAGTGGAACTTGGGGATGAAAAGTACCTATAATGCTTCCACCTTGAATTTAACCTCTCAGAATCTTAAACATTCTCTAATGTTGCCAGTATCTCATCCTTGACTTATTCACTGTTGAACCTTTAATTGTTACAATATTATTGAAATAATGTATAGATTTGTAAATATTTAGTTAGTATATTTTGAAGAACACTTAGGCTAAGGTCCAGATAGGTACTAAAATTTCAAATTTCAGTGCTAAAAATTATTGTTAGAACTAAAAGATAATTTTCCTTTAAAATAATAGGTTTACATGTACAAAACAGACAGCTAGTGGGAAGCTGCTGTATAGCACAGCGATCTCAGGCCAGTGCTCTGTGATGGCCTAGAGAGGTGGGGGGTGGGAGAGAGGTTCAAGGGGGAGAGGATATATGTATATATTTCGCTGATTCACTTCAATGTACAGCAGAAACTAACACATCATTGTAAAGCAATTATCCTTCAATTAAAAATTTTAAAAATAAGAGGTTTAATATCTTAATTCTTGGGGAAGAAACTAAAGAAATATCCACCAAAATATACCCAACCATAATTTGTTTTGAAGAACTTAAAAAAAAAAAAAAAACACCTCATTCACTTATTTTAATTTGAATGCCAAATTAACCTCATGAAAAAACAATATATTTTACTTACAAATACGGAGAAGAATGAACATTGTAACTCACAGTAAAAGCCAGTTAGCAGTCTACAGAAAGTGTAAGAAACCGTTTGCCATGATCTCAAGCAATGTGACAATTTCATTTAACTGGATGTTTTCTATTTTAGATTTGTGCTGTAGACATGTTTTTAACATTAAAATAGTAAATATATGAAAAGCAAAAGAAATTGGGGTGGGTACTCACAAAAAGCATTAAGGTAGCATTCTTTACCAAAAAATTCATTATTGTGATTTGTGGTAGCAGAATTTTCAAACCATGTTCACTGCCCCACCACACACACACGTAGCTTTGTAAACCTCTTTTGTAACAGACTTACAAGGGGATGTGCATGACCCGAATGGTACTGATGTAGGATAAGAAGCACCATCCACTGACCTCACAAGTATTCAAGATACTAAACTAGACGAGAAAACTGGAAACCCCCGTTCATTTATGTTAAACCATTTACATATTAACAAATAATAATTATCACCAATAGATACGGAGAAACGAAAGCCCTCGCACCATATTTGACATCATTCTTGCTCTGCCGTCCATCAATACCTACATCCTCCTGGAGCCTGAGACACAGTGCAGCCTTCAGTGCCAACCCCCAGCTTCTCTCCATCCCTGCAGTGCTATTTTCATACTGGAAGCAAGTTAAACAGTGGCATGCTGAAAAATGTTCCCTTTGACCAGGCACAGTGAAAAGAGGCTGCGGGTTCAGTATGACCCTGGGATACAGCAATGAGACAGCGAGTCTAGCACTATAGAAACCCAAGTTGTGCCAACAACAGAAGAAAGGCCAGGTCTCCAGGGCCAATAACACCATGTAGAGATGTGTTTATATTCCTTTCCCTTCCCAGTTGGAAGGAAAATATATAGTAAACTTTCAATGTTCAAGGTATTCCATTCCTTACACCTTAAAATATTCCGTTTCTTTGTCTTCAATTTCTGTAATTTTCCCACATTTTATTATACTACTTTTAAGTTTTGTCTAGGGCTTAGGCCTCAGAACTGCTTTACATTTTTTCAAAATCACTGAGGATCTCAAAGAGCTATAGCCCATATGGGTTACAACGTACCAACAGTTAGTATTCAAAATTAAAATTGAGAATTTTTTAAAAACACAAGTATGCACAAGCACACACTCTACTAGGAAACAGAGCAATGACCTCATATGTTATATAATCATGGAAAGCTTAACTGCACATATATGAGAAAATGAAAAAAAAACACGGGGTTTTATCATCAAGAGTCTGGAACTTGTGGACCAGGAGACCTCTAGGGCGTCCCTGGATAGGAAATTAAACACTGCTGTTCAAGGGACTTCCCTGGTGGTCCAGTGGTTAAGATTCTGCACTTCCACTGCAGAGGGCTCAGGGTTTGATCCCTGGTCAGGGAACTAAGATCTGGCATGCCATGCTGTGTGACCAAGAAACAAAAACCTGTTGCTTAAAATAAATAGCAAGCAAACAATTAGACTCATTTTTATCTTTTTCTTATCAATTTCTACTCTTCCTTTAAATGTTAAAAAAAAAAAAAAAAGAACAATGTTGAGCAGTTGAACTGACACCATTTGACTTCCGAGAGTTACAGCACACTGGTCCTCCAGACCACATGGTGTTTAGATATATTGGAAGACTCAAGGGCAGAGGATGATCACAGAAACTGCTGGTGAATATGTGAAGGGACTGGGGTGCTCACAGTGCTCATGGTGAGAACACAACACAACCAACAGGCAAAGAGTTGGAAGTTTCCCTAAAAAACTAAACACATACCTACCACGCAATATGGCTATTCTGCTGCAATGGTCTTTACACAAGAGAAATAAAAGCAAATGTCCACACAGAACTTGTACATGACCACTATGGCACTTTCAGTTGCAATATTCAAAAACCAAAAACAACCAAAAACCCATCAACAGATAAGTTGATAAGCAAACTATGGTACATGCATACATCTGCATGCTACTCAACAACAAGAATTAATGAACTACTGACACAAGCAACAACACGATCCAGTGTCAAAATAAATTTGCTTAGTGAAAGAAGCAAGTCCAAAATAGTACAATATTAAGGGACTGAAAAGACAACTCTCACACCTCAAGAAAATCTTTGCAAAACACATTTTAGATAAAATACTTGCATACAAAATATACAGAAAAATTTTAAATTCAACAATAAGGAAAAATACAACTCCACTAAGAAATAGGCAAAAGATATAATAGATACTTCACACAAGAAGATATACAGATGGAAAATGAACATATGAAAATATGAAAGAAAAAAAGTAAAAGTATTAGTTGCTCACTCATATCTGACTCTTTGAGACTGTAGTCTACCAGGCTCCTCCTCTATGGGATGCTTCAGGCAAAAATACTGGAGTGGGTTCCCATTCCCTTCTCCAGGAGATCCTCCTGACCCAGGGAGTGAACCTGGGTCTCCTGTGTTACAGGCAGAAACTTTCCTTTCTGAGCCACCAGGAAAACTTGTTCAACATCATATATTATTAGGCAAAAACAAATTAAAATAAGATAACTACTATATATTTATTAGAAGGCCAAAATCCAAAACACTGACACCACCAAATATTGGAGAAGATGTGGAGAAACAGGAACTCCTACTCATTGCTGATGGGAATGCAGAATGGCACAGTCTGTCTGGAAGGTAAAACCACACAAACACTTACCATATGATCCAACAATAAGGCTTCTTGGCATTTACCCAAAGGAGACGAAAGCATATGTCTACATAAACATCACATGGTGTTTATATCAGCTTTATTCATGACTGATGAAACTTGGAAGCAATCAAGATGATTTTTAGTAGGTGAATGAATAATCAAACTGTGGTACATCTATACACAGTAATAAAAGAAAATGAGCTATCAAGCCATGAAAAGACATGGAGGAAACTTAAATACATAATTCTAAGTGAAAGAAGCCAATCTGAAAAGCCTGCAAACCGTATAATTCCAACTAGGGGACATTCTGGAAAAGGCAGAACCATGAAGACAGTAAAAAGATAAGTGGTTGCCAGGGAGAAGGCAGGAAAGGAAGGAGGCGAGGTGCCATTTTTTTTCTTTTTTTTTTAGGGCGGTGAAACTGATTCTAAAGGGACCTCAGCTCCATGCTCTGTGATAACCTAGAGGGTAGCAGGGAGGTAGAAGAGGGAGGGGATATATGTGTACATATAGCTGATTCCCTTAACCAGCTGATTCAGCTACTTGTACAGCAGAAACTAACACAACATTGAAAACCAATTATACTGTCCCCCCACGAAAAAAACTGATTCTAAATGATGATATTGCAACGGTGGATGTGCAGTGCTTAGTTGCTCAGTAGTGCCTGACTCTTTGAGACCGCATAGACTGTAACCTGCCAGGCTCCTCTGTCCACAGAGGTTCTCCAAGCAAGAATACTGGAGTGCGTTGCCTTGCCCTCTTCCAGGGGATCTTCCCAACCCAGGGACTGAACCTAGATCTCCCGCATTGCAGGCGGATTCTTTACTGTCTGAGCCACCAGGGAAGCCCAATGGTGGATACATGTCAGTATGGATCCATATGGATTTTGTTAAAATCCATATGATGCACTGTATAAATACTGAACCATAATGCAAACTATGAAACTTAATAATCAAATCTCAGTATCTTCTCACCCCCTGTAGCAAACGTACCATAATAATGATTGATGACAACAATACTGTAAACTGGGTGAGGCCAGGTGATGTGTGGGAAATCCTTTTGCCCAATTTTTCTATAAACCGAAAACTGCTCAAAAGTTTTACTGATTTTTTTAAAGTACACATTCTGTGATTCCATTTATATAAAATTCTAGAACATTGAAATACCCTATATGATAGCAGTGGATCAATGGATGCTAGAGATGAGGAGGAGGAGAAGTCAGTTCAGTTCAGTCACTCAGTCGTGTCCAACTCTTTGTGAACCCACGGACTGCAGCACACCAGGCATCCCGGTCCGTCACCTACACCCGGAGTTCACCCAAACTCATGTCCGTTGAGGTGGTGATGCCATCCAACCAGCTCATCCTCTGTCATCCCCTTCTCCTTCCACCTTCAATCTTTCCCAGCATCAGGGTCTTTTCAAATCAGTCAGTTCGTTGCATCACATGGCCAAAGTACTGGAGATTCAGCTTCAGTACCAGTCCTTCCAATGAATATTCAAGACTGATCTCCTTTAGGATGGACAGCTTGGATTTCCTTGCAGTCCAAGGGACTCTCAACAGTCTTCTACAACACCACAGTACAAAAGCATCAATTCTTCGGTGCTCAGCTTTCTTTATAATCCAACTCTCACATCCATGCATGACTACTGGAAACACCATAGCCTTGACTAGACGGACTTTGTTGGCAAAATACTGTCTCTGCTTTTTAATATGCTGTCTACACTGGTCACAGCTTTTCTTCCAAGGAGCAAGGGTCTTTTAATTTAATGGCTGCAGTCACCATCTGCAGGGATTTTGGAGCCCACGAAAACAAAGTCTGTCACTGTTTCCCCATCTATTTGCCATGAAGTGATGGGACCAGATGCCATGATCTTAGTCATCTGAATGTTGAGTTTTAAGCCAACTTTTTCACTCTCCTCTTTCACTTTCATCAAGAGGCTTTTTAGTCCTTCTTCACTTTCTGCCATAAGGGTGGTGTCATCTGCATATCTGAGGTTATTGATATTTCTCCCGGCAATCTTGATTCCATCTCATGCTTCATCCAGTCCAGCATTTCTCATGATGTACTCTGCATATAAGTTAAATAAGCAGGGTGACAATATACAGCCTTGACGTACTCCTTTCCCGATTTGGAACCAGTCTGTTGTTCCATGTCCAGTTCTAACTGTTGCTTCTTAACCTGCATACAGATTTCTCAAGAGGCAGGTCAGGTGGTCTGGTATTCCCATCTCTTAAGAATTTTTCACAGTTTGTTGTGATCCACACAGTCAAAGGCTTTGGCATAGTCAATAAAGCAGAAATAGATGTGTTTCTGGAACTCTCTTGCTTTTTCGATGATCCAGCAGATGTTGGCAATTTGATCTCTGGTTCTTCTGCCTTTTCTAAATCAAGCTTGAACATGTGGAAGTGCACGGTTCATGTATTATTAAAGCCTGGTTTGGAGAATTTTGAGCATTACTTTGCTGGCGTGTGAGATGAGTGCAATTGTGTGGTAGCTTGAGCATGCTTTGGCATTGCCTTTCTTTGAGATTGGAATGAAAACTGACCTTTTCCAGTCCTGTGGCCACTGCTGAGTTTTCCAAATTTGCTGGCATATTGAGTGCAGCACTTTCACAGCATCATCTTTTAGGATTTGAAGTAGCTCAACTGGAATTCCATCACCTCCACTAGCTTTGTTCATAGCGATGCTTCCTAAAGGCCACTTGACTTCACATTCCAGGATGTCTGGCTCTAGGTGAGTGATCACACCATTGTGATTATCTGGGTCATGAAGATCTATTTTGTACAGTTCTTCTGTGTATTCTTGCCACCTCTTCTTAATATCTTCTGCTTCTGTTAGGTCCATACCATTTCTGTCCTTTATTGAGCCCATCTTTGCATGAAACGTTGCCCTGGTATCTCTAATTTTCTTGAAGAGATCTCTAGTCTTTCCCATTCTATTGTTTTCCTCTATTTCTTTGCAATGATCACTGAAGAAGGCATTTTTATCTCTCCTTATTATTCTTTGGCAACCTGCATTCAAATGGGTGTATCTTTCCTTTTCTCCTTTGCTTTCTGCTTCTCTCCTTTTCACAGCTATTTGTAAGGCCTCCTCAGACACCGTTTTGCCTTGCTGCATTTATTTTCCTTGAGGATGGCCTTGATCACTGCTTCCTGTACAGTGTCAAGAACCTCCGTCCATAGTTCTTCAGGCATTTTGTCTAACAGAGACCATCCTGTCGTTTCTGAGACTGTGTCTAAGTCCTGCATTTCAGATTCTTCTGTAGACCATGACGGCTATTCCATTTCTTCTAAGGGATTCCTGCCCAGAGTAGTAGATATAATGGTCATCTGAGTTAAATTCACCCATTCCAGTCCATTTTAGTTTGCTGATTCCTAAACTGTCAATGTTTACTCTTGCCATCCCCTGTTTGACCACTTCCAATTTACCTTGATTCATGGACCTAACATTCCAAGTTCCTACTCAATATTGTTCAGGGAAATTTTCAAGAGTAACAAGCACATTCATTATTCTGATTGTTATGATGATTTGCTGAGGGCATACATATAACCAAGTGTATTAGAGTTTATGCTCTGCATATGCATGGCTTATTCATGTTGATTTGCATTTCTAACCATTTCCCAGATGTATGAGTGAAGAAAGAACGCTTTGATCTCTAACGTCCACATTAACCTCAAGGACCTCGCTTCCAAATTACCCATTTTTAGTCCCTTAAGGATTATTCCTAAATTGATGTACTGAAAAGTAGCTTGGGCAGAACCTTATATAGCAGACCCTCAGATCATCCTCCAATGGTCTGAACATATTGATTGGGACTTACCTGGATAAACCTTTGGCTGGCTAATAAAACTCTATCCAGTATATCAAAAGTTACATGATCAGCTATCTGAATTCTAATCATTTGTGGTTTCAACTGCCCAAGAACTACTGTGTCCCTAACTAAATTCCTCAATCAATGCAAATCAGGCCTTTTTAAGTCAAGTCTGAAGACAAAGATAATTTTATAAAATAATACATGTGTAATTGATTAAACAAATATGTCACCAGCCCAGCAAACAACAGGCAATTCAGTCCAAGAGTATTTCACAGCATTTGCTATTTTAATGTGATTTTAAATTTAGGTTCAAAAATGCAATTATATGGAATTCATAACAGCATTTATATTCTGATTTCAAGGAGCTGTATTCTTCTGCATAAACAATTTATTGGAATCAATTATCAATGAAAACACAAAGTTCCTTTCATGACCACCAGATTGATGCCTTTATTTAAAAAAAAAAAAAAGGAATTTTAATGATTTCAGCAGCCAGCTTTGGCACTCAGAGCTACATGCTCAAATTCTAGTAAGGCTCTAACTCATGCATTCCACTTTTAAATTTGCTGCAACTAAATATCACAAAGATGAGAAAGCCAGTGTCTGGCAGAGGCCTTCATCAAATTATACCAAGAGTTGGTCCTGTGAATGTATTCTCGACCTCATCTCCTCAAGAGAAAGGCAGGCTTTTCTGTCAGACAACTCTGTTCCTACTTCTCCTCCACATCACATAGTTCAGATTTAATCTGCACAGCAGGGCCTCCAGTGCCACCCCAGGGCTGCAAACTGACTGGGTTCAGATGACCTGTGTTCCACAGACAGGCTGCATGGCACACACACAGTGGAGAGAACAGAAGAATGTAAGGAACCCAGGTTCTTGTCCACATCTACCCTTTGGACCTGGTTTCACTTTATGGTCAAACAAAGAGGATAACCTGGCCTGAATTCACTTTTTGGGTGTGATATTCTGATTTTCTTAGAAATAAACATTTAAAACCAGTTACTGTGATAAACCATAATGGAAACCATAGACACTCATGACCTACTAGCTATAGCATTCTTTCAGCAACCCCAGCAGCCACTTACAATGGATCTGAGTCCACATATAGCTTGAAACTTACATGACACCTGCTCCAAAGTATGAAATATAGCTCTCCAAAGCTTACACTACTGGTATAAACTGGGCTGTGCAGAATAAGATAGTTCTGGTCAAAGCCAGAACTTGAACCTAGACTAGGACAGTCAGTAGAGAACTACAGGAGGAATCCTGTGATAAGATGAAGCTACACATCCTAACCTGGCCAGCTGGCCTGGCAATAGTGGAGGTGACAAAGTGGGAGGGAGATAGGATGATATCAAGAATAAAGCTGAAAAATCTAAAAACCATAAACGCTGGAGAGGCTGTGGAGAAAAGGGAACACTTTTGCACTGTTGGTGGAATGTGAATTGATACAGCCACTATGGAGAACAGTATGGAGGCTCCTTAAAAAACTAAAAATAGAACTATCATAGGATCTAGCAGTCCCACTCCTGAGTGTATACCCTAAGAAAACCATAATTAAAAAAGACACATGTACCCTAATATTCACAGTAGCACTACAATAGCCAGGACATGGAAACACCCTTCATCTGTCCACTGGCAGAGGAAGGGATAAGGAAGATGTGGTACATATATATAATGGAATATTACTCAGCCATAAAAAGGAACAAAACTGGGTCTTTTGAAATGATGTGGATGTACCTAGAGTCTGTCAGAGTGAAGTCAGTCAGAAAGAAATAAACAAATATTGCATATAAATGCATATATAGAATCTGGAAAAATGGAACCGATGAACCCATTTGCAGAGCAGACATAGAGAGTGGACATGTGGACACAGAGGGAGGAAGGGGTGGGTAAGATGAATTGGGAGAATATGATTGTCATATATACACTACCATGTAAATATATATAGTGAGTTCTGCAGTATAGCATAGCATAGAGAGCTCAGCTTGGTGCTTTGTGATGACCTAGAGAGGTGGGATGGGGGGAAGGGAGGCTCAAGAGGGAGGGATTATGTGTGTACATATAGCTGATTCACTTTATTGTACAGCAGAAACTAACATAACATTGTAAAGCAACTACACTGCAATTAAAAAAGAATAAAATTGAGATTAGGGACAAGGAATTCAAAGGTAACAGAGGGAGTCTGAGGTAGAAAAGTACAGTCTGTATATGAAAGAAGGCATCAGAGGGTCAATCAAAGTGATGTGATTTACCTGGACCCCAGCTTTGGTTTCCAGTAAAGCTGGCATTAGAAAAATATTTCTCTTACACATACTGCATTCTTTTCATGGTTATTGTTGGGCTGATGGCCCAGGGAAAGAGGGGAGTGTCCTATTTATATTTCAAAGCATATCATTTAGGGGTTTCAGTCAGGAAAAGAACAGGATGTGATGCTTTTGACTGAAATTAAACTGCAATAAAACTCCATGTCTCTCAGTTCTGCTTAAAATGCTAACTCGCAACTCCTGCTTCTGATGAAGTCCAGTGAAGCACAAAACTCCCAGGGAGAACTAGCAAAGGAAGATAACAAAACAAAACATCTGGATGAAGTTAGTGGGACTTGCCAAAAAAAGCAGGACCACAGAGGCCAAGAAAAGAGAAAGCAAGCTCCTTAAGCCAAACCCAGCACTATGCACACTGCTTTCCCAGGTCACTTGCATTCCTGGTACAGAAGGAGATGCTAAGAAGCCTGGCAAATGCCAGCCCTGACCTGGCAGAGGAGCCGGCAGGGCTCTGCCACTCATGGTGCTGCTGAAACAAAAACGGCATGAGGTGCTGCCAAATGAGAAGATGCTGAGGGGCCAAGTACCTAAAGAGAAGTGATTTCAACACTCAGCACAAGTTTTGACTTGAGATATATACCAATTCTTAAGTTACACTGGACAGAACACTAAGAAGCCACTTAAAAAGAAAGAAAAGAACTGAAATTAATACTCATCCGGTACAAGGAACCTAGTAGAAACTAAAACTACTAATGGAAAAAGCCCTCCTAAATATCCCAGGTGCTCAAATGGCATACCTGAAGCACTAAGAGACGGGAGGATCTGAAGCTAAGGTAAATTAAGCAGGTAAACCTGCAACCCGGCTTTGAGGTAGCTCAGCCCCTGACTGAGGGAATGTTCCTCTGCCCAAATCCAAGCATCACCCAATGGACAATATCATCCTGAGCCCCTCCCCACACTGTTTCATACATGTGCTAAACATCAAAAAACCACTGCTAAGGATTAAACAATGGGGGCGGGAGGGCAAAAAAATGACATCAGATTGAGATATGAATGCCAGGAAAGATATATGATGCCAAACTAAATTATGAAAGGGTCGAGAAAATCAATGCTCATGATTGTAAAAGTTTCACTATAGAGCTGAAATCTGGCAAAAAGAAACAAGCAGAAATCCTAACCATGGAAAATAAAGTAGAGAGGTATCTACCAGTCAAGTAATGCCAAGGATTCCCAACAACTATGAGATAGGAGACATCCTTTTCACAAGGCTTCAGAGTCAGATATGTATTTTACATTTATAGCACATCTCAATTCAATTAAAAATTCAGATGTTCAGTCATACTAGCCATATTTAAAGCAGTCAATATGCACATGTGGCTTTAGACTACAATATAACATATTGGACAATATAATTCTCTCTACAGAGATAGGTAGATAGATAGATGTATTGTTGGATGGATGGATGGATGGATAGATGGATGGAAAGATAGATAGATAAATAGATGGACAGACGGATGGATGGATAGATAGATGGATTGCTGGATGAATGGATGGATGGATGATGGACAGATAGCTGAAAGAGAGAAAGGCACAGGTATGGATAGAAATATGCATTACTCTCTTTGACATACACTGCTGAACAAAAACAGCAAAAGAAGTCAGATTTAAAAGAAGATCATGTTGATGATTCCTTATACAAATTTCAAGTAAAGGCAAAACTAACAGATGATCACAGAAGTCAAAATAGTGATTACATCATGTGAGAATGGCTTTGACAGGATGCGGCATGAGGGAATGTTTTTGGAGTAATACTCCGTATCTTGACCTAGGAGTGGGGTATACATAAGTAAAAACCATCAAGTTGTATGTTTAATTGTGCCCTATAGGGCAATTTAATGTAATGTCAAGGCTACGGTTTTTCCAGGAGTCATGTATGGATGTGAGAGTTGGACGGTGAAGAAAGCTGAGTGCCGAAGAATTGATGCTTTTGAACTGTGGTGTTGGAGAAGACTCTTGAGAGTCCCTTGGACTGCAAGGAGATCCAACCAGTCCATCCTAAAGGAGATCAGTCCTGGGTGTTCACTGGAAGGACTGATGTTGAAGCTGAAACTCCAATACTTTGGCCACCTCATGCGAAGGGTTGACTCATTGGAAAAGACCCTAATGCTGGGTAGGATTGGGGGCAGGAGGAGAAGGGGATGACAGAGGATGAGATGGTTGGATGGCATCGCCGACTCAATGGACATGGGTTTGGGTAAACTCCGGGAGTTGATGATGAGGACAGAGAGGCCTGGCGTGCTGCGATTCATGGGGTCGCAAAGAGCCAGACACAACTGAGCAACTGAACTGAACTGAACTGATGTTATATCTTGTACTGTGCTGATAAGCTGGCTTTCCAGGGAAGGGAAGGATTCCTGCTCTGTAGACTCTGCCCATTTCCATGTGGGATACATATTCTAACAATGGGCAATTTCAAGCTACCAACAGGATACCACTAAATATGAAACTGAAAGAGATATGTAAAATTAGCTCTTGAGAAAAGGTGCCAGCCAACTCTAGCACATGCACCTTCATAGGAAAGAAAAAGGAAAATATGTGTGCAAAGTTAGGGATTTGCACACAAGCCATTTGCATACAGAGCCCACACTTTTGATGATTCTCTCTATACTGCAGAGAAGGGAAGGACAGCTTTTCCCCAAGACTTTTGTGGTGTTCAAAGCAAACACTGGTGAAGATGCTACTGAGTGATACACAGAATAGTGAGGCCTCCTCCACCTCCTTCTGGAACCTATGCATGTACCCTCCCACTCTGCAGAGCTTACTCTCAGCACCCCCAAAGAGAGCTGACAGGTGACAACCTAGGCGCACAGAATGGCCCTTTCTCCTCATACCATAGAGTCCCAAATATGCTGTCAAATTCAGGAAATAATACAATTTAAGGTAATGAAGTATATCAAACAACAATACCAAAAGCAATATCAAAATGTCAAGAAAAAAATGCACCACAGTAAAATAAGGCATATATTCCCAGGCACCCAGCTTGTTCAGAGGAGACTGTATATTCAAGCAGAAATAAACAGCATGTGCTTGACTGGGTCTATAAATTTTCATGTTTACTGTGCAAGAAGAGTCATGCTGAGAGTTGCTGTTTGCACTTTCTAACCTTTGCTAGGACTCTATGGCCTTGGTGACACAGGGTTGCAACCATTTGAAATTAATTTCCTGGTTGCATTAGCTCAAAGAGATGCTGTCCTTTAAAGGTTATCAATTAATGAAAATTCTAATTCAATGTTAACATGGGGTCATAAAAGACGTCGATTATGTACAAGGTGGCCTATTCCAGAGGGCGGAATGACATTTGCCCCAAGGCCTAGTATGACATACAAGAAAGAGAAAACAATGGTAATAAGGCCCTTTTCAACAACCTAAGACCATAAAACAGTGCCACTGAGAAAAAAGATTCTGATTCCAATGGTACAGTGTGGCCCAAGCATCATACCCTAAGGTTGAATTCTCCTTGTGTCAATTACCAGCTACACAGCCTTGAGCAAGCTTCTCAACTTCTCTGTGCTTTAGTTTCCTCATTTGTGAAATGGGAATAACTATCATACACACATATGTAATCTCACAGATATATATATAATGAATAAATAAGCACTACATTTTAAAGCTAGAAGACACTGTAGATAGAGAGCACCAACCCAGTGATTGCTCATGTGGTCCCCAGACTAGAGATATCAGCATCAGCTGGGACCATGCTGGAACACATATTCCTCATCCAACGCCAGACCTACTGAGGTCAGAAATTCTTGCCTGAGAGCCCACCAATCTGTGTTTGAACAAAGAATGCAGAGTTCCAAAGAATAGCAAGGAGAGATAAGAAAGCCTTCCTCAGCAATCAATGCAAAGAAATAGAGGAAAACAATAGAATGGGAAAGACTAGAGATCTCTTCAAGAAAATTAGAGATACCAGGGGAACACTTCATGCAAAGATACGCTCAAAAAAGGACAGAAATAGTATGGACCTAAGAGAAGCAGAAGATATTAAGAAGAGGTGGCAAGAATACACAGAAGAACTGTACAAAAAGGATCTTCACGACCAAGATAACACGATGGTGTGATCACTCACCTAGAGCCACACATCCTGGAATATGAAGTCAAGTGGGCCTTAGGAAGCATCACTACGAACAAAGTTACTAGTGGAGGTGATGGAATTCCAGTTGAGCTATTTCAAATCCTATAAGATGATGCTGTGAAAGTGCTGCACTCGATAGGCCAGCAAATTTGGAAAACTCAGCAGTGGCCACAGGACTGGAAAAGGTCAGTTTTCATTCCAATCCCATAGAAAGGCAATGCCAAAGCATGCTCAAACTACCACACAATTGCACTCATCTCACACGCCAGTAAAGTAATGCTCAAAATTCTCCAAGCCAGGCTTCAGCAATACTTGAACCGTGCACTTCCAGATGTTCAAGCTGGTTTTAGAAAAGGCGGAAGAACCAGAGATCAAATTGCCAACATCTGCTGGATCATCGAAAAAGCAAGAGAGTTCCACAAACACATCTATTTCTGCTTTATTAACTATGCCAAAGCCTTTGACTTGTGTGAATCAAAATAAACTGGAAAATTCTTAGAGACGGGAATACCAGACCATCTGACCTGCCTCTTGAGAAATCTGTATGCAAGTCAAGAAGCAACAAACAGAACTAGACATGAAACAACAGACTGGTTCCAAATACAAAAAGGAGTACGTAAAGGCGGTATACTGTCACCCTGCTTATTTAACTCATATGCAGAGTACATCACAAGAAATGCTGGGCTGGAAGAAATACAAGCTGGAATTAAGATTGCTGGGAAGAAATATCAATAACCTCAGATACACAGATGACACCACCCTTATGGCAGAAAGTGAAGAAGAACTAAAGAGCCTCCTGATGAAAGTGAAAGAGGAGAGTGAAAAAGTTGGCTTAAAGCTCAAGGTTCAGAAAACTAAGACCATGGCATCTGGTCCCATCACTTCATGGCAAATAAATGGGAAAATAGTGGAAACAGTGGCTGACTTTATTTTTTTGGGTTCAAAAATTACTGCAGATGGTGATTGCAGCCATGAAATTAAAAGACGCTTGCTCCTTGGAAGGAAAGTTATGACCAACCTAGACAGCACATTAAAAAGCAGAGACATTACTTTGTCAACAAATATCCGACTAGTCAAGGCTATGGTTTTTCCATGAGTCATGTATGGATGTGAGAGTTGGACTATAAAGACAGCTGAGCACCGAAGAATTGATGCTTTTGAACTGTGGTGCTGGAGAAGACTCTTGAGAGTCCCTTGGACTGCAAGGAGATCCAACCAGTCCATCCTGAAGGAGATCAGTCCTGGATGTTCATTGAAGCACTGATGTTGAAGCTGAAACGCCAATACTTTGGCCACCTGATGCGAAGAACTAACTCATCTGAAAAGACCCTGATGCTGGGAAAGACTGAATGCAGGAGGAGAAGAGGACGACAGAGGATGAGATGGTTGGATGGCATCACCGACTCAATGGACATGGGTTTGGGTGAACTCCGGAAGTTGGTGATGGACAAGGACGCCTGGCGTGCTGCGGTTCATGTGGTCCCAAAGAACTGGACACGACTGAGCAACTGAACTGAACTGAAATCTAATACAGTTTAGAATGCAGTTTAGAATCACCAACCTAGACAAGTCTTTCTTTTCTAAATGAGAGAAACAAAGCAAGACAAAATTAATTGACCAAGATGACACATATCAGTGACTCTCATGAAGCACACTGTGGTCACAGGCAGCTCTGACTGGGTTTTTCCTCAAATTAAAAAAAATAAAATAAAATTTACAATTATTTTTTTTTCCATTAGATTTCTTTTTTTCAGAAGTCACTTCTTGATGCTCTAATGAGATGTACAAGTGCAAACACTTGCACAGACACACAATTTAAAGCAAAAAATATATAAAAATCAATGATTGTGTACTTTCTCCAACTTCTGTTTGGAAACTTCCTAGCATTAGACTGATATACTGAAAATAAAGATCTGGTAGGACACAGGCCCTGGGCTATCAGAATGGGTCCAGCTCTAAATAATTGGCATGCTCATGCAAGCTATTCTGAAGCAGGAGATAAACGGATTTACAAACAGCCTCCTGTTTATATTTCAAGACAGAAATAATAACAGGAATAGAATGAATAGCTGGACTCTGTTTCCTGTGGGTACTTTAAGAATACAGTAATGCTGGGGCAGGGAGGGGCCAAAGCACCTCTTAGGCAAAAAATAAGGAGGGCACACGGTTCCCATTCTTGGAGGCAAGGAGGCTTTGACTGCACATGAGGGGAAAGGCTCCTTGGGGATCAAAGGCGGGGAATTATGCCATCATAGGTGATGTCAATCTCCCAGAGAAGCCTTACACTGGGATCCATCTTGGCAAAAAGATGTGCATGCATATCCAGGAGGGCTCTGGGTTCAATCAGATGTGAGAATGAAGCAAAGTAATCAGCCAGAGGAAAACAAAGACTCAGAAGACCTGCCCCCATAATGAGTGATTAACTCCACCCCAAAGGCGAGCAGCTCACTCTCTCTCTCAGTCCCACTATGCTTTCTCTACATTGTACCTTTTTTCATAATAGACACTTATATTTGATTCAACACTTTTCATCTCTTTGCTGAATTCTTTCTTCAAAGCAGACAAGAGCTGGGCCAGCACCACAGCTACCCTACTTCCTGGTTGCCTGTAAACCCTACCTGCATCAAACCTGCAGCTAATTACAAAACCAGGTTAGCAGGCTTATTAGAGCTCTCTCAAAATTGAGGGTCTCAGGGAGCAGCTGGCCAGTGCCCTTGGTAGAGCATCCAGATTCTGAAACCTTCCTTCAGACTGTCCACAAGAGTTTGTGCTTCTTGCCAGGTTTGCTTCTTTTCTGGTGTTTAAATTGAAAGGGTGTGGTCTAGAGAAGTGAGGTGCTATTGTATCTAGATTTAAATAAAATGTTGAAGATATTTTAGAATTCCAAACTCACTCTAAAAATAACATTAAATCTCTACTCTGCAAAAGCCATCTCTGGAGATGGTGGGAAAACTCCAGCCTGTCTTATCAGGACTGTTCTCCCATCTTTGATGTATCTCCACTATCTCATCTTTTGGTGAAAAGGGACTGAAGTGAAGCTAGGATTTCATTTTAATGTTGTCTTTTCCCAACTGTCCAGGAAAAAATTGTGCTGGGTAGGTTGAAAGAGGTAGAAAAATGATTACTTTACCATGCAACGCATCCTCCCATTGCAATTCATAAATCGAGTTCCTTGTTTCTGTTTAAAGACATAGTTCTAAATAAATAAATAATATAGGTCTTTGTTGTTGTTTCACAAAATTTCAAAATAAAAAAAAAATACTTTTGTGCTATAAAAGGTATACACAGGTAAGGAAGATTTTCAAACATTTACCAATGAGCATTCAATGGGGACCAAGCAGACAGCACACATTGACTAAAACCAAAGCAGGCTCTGGAAGGCCCCTATTGTGTGGCATTCCTTTAGCTGGCAAATCATGGGGGACAGAGAGGGTGGCGAGGAGAGGAGATGAGTGGCCAGGGAAGCAGAGAAAGGAAATACTTCCTGAAGGGGCTGAGGACACTTTTCAAATAATATGGAAGCTTTTCCATGCTTTAGCCACTAGTATGACTTTAAGTAATGCTCCAAGCCAGGCTTCAACATATACGAACCGTGAACGTTCAGATGTTCAAGCTGGATTTAGAAAAGGCAGAGGAACCAGAGATCAAAATGCCAACATCCGCTGGATCATCGAAAAAGCAAGAGAGTTCCAGAAAAACATCTATTTCTGCTTTATTGACTATGCCAAAACCTTTGACTGTGTGAATCACAACAAACTGTGGAAGATTCTTCAAGAGATGGGAATACCAGACCACCTGACCTGCCTCCTGAGAAATCTGTATGCAGGTCAAGAAGCAACAGTTAGAACTGGACATGGAACAACAGACTGGTTCCAAATCGGGAAAGGAGTACGTCAAGGCTGTATATTGTCACCCTGCTTATTTAACTTATATGCAGAGCACATCATGTGAAATGCTGGGCTGGGTGAAGCACAAGCTGGAATCAAGATTGCCGGGAGAATCAATAACCTCAGATACGCAGATGACACCACCCTTATGGCAGAAAGTGAAGAAGAACTAAAGAGCCTCTTGATGAAAGTGAAAGAGGAGCGTGAAAAAGTTGGCTTAAAGCTCAACATTCAGAAAACTAAGATCATGGCATCTGGTCCCATGATTTCATGGCAAATAGATGGGGAAACAGTGGAAACAGTAACAGACTTTATTTTTGGGGGGCTCCAAAATCCCTGCAGATGGTGACTGCAGCCATGAAATTAAAAGATGCTTGTTCCTTGGAAGAAAAGCTATGACCAACTTAGACAGCATATTAAAAAGCAGAGACATTACTTTACCAACAAAGGTCTGTAAGTCAAAGCTATGGTTTTTCCAGTAGTCATGTATGGATGTGCGAGTTGGACTATAAAGAAAGCTGAGCACCGAAGAATTGATGCTTTTGAACTGTGGTGTTGGAGAAGACTCTTGAGAGTTCCTTGGACTGCAAGGAGATCCAACCAGTCCATCCTAATGGTGATCAGTCCTGAATATTCATTGGAAGGAGTGATGTTGAAGCTGAAACTCCAATACTATGACCACTTGTTGTGAAGATCTGACTCACTGAAAAAGACCCTGATGCTGGGAAAGATTGAAAGCAGGAGGAGAAGGAGATGACAGAGGATGAGACAGTTGGATGGCACCACCGACACGATGGACATAAGTTTGACTAGGCTCCAGGAGCTGATGATGGACAGGGAAACCTGGTGTACTGCAGTCCATGGGGTTACAACGAGTCAGACACGACTGAGTGACTGAACTGAACAGATGGCTTTAAGAAAACATACATGCTGAAGATCAGCTTTATATTGAAATATTGTTAATGCTCAAGGAATAGAACAAAAAGAAATGTTAAACCATGCTTAACCCTGCAACGCAGGGATAGGCAGCATTAAAATACTGTCATATATTTAATATAAAATATAATATACAAATTATTTTGAACCTAACAAGATTATTCTTCACTACTATTTTGTAATACTTTTGAATACTTTTATAATACTTCATATACTGTTTTTTCATTAATACAATATCAGTATCTCTCAGTGTCAATAAATATAGATCTAAGGTATTATTTTAATAATACAGAATATTCAATTTTTGCAACCGTAATTATTTATCTAACATGTAACTGGTGAACAGCTGTATTTTCAAACGACTTCTGGCATCCAGAACTATGAGAGAATAAATGTGTTGCACTAAGCCATCAAGTTTGTAGTAATTTGATATGGAAACTAAAACAGCAAATAACCAAAACCCAGTTCAAGAAACAGGATCCTCATACCTTATTCCTGTCTTCTCATCAGTACAGGATAAACACTATCCTGACTTCCAATACCAGAGATAGAATTTATGGCCTTGGAACTTCATTAAATGGAATAAAATAGTTAAAAAATAGAATAATGGAAATAAAAACAAAAACAAACAAGTAAGACTTAACTAAACTAAAAGCTTCTGCACAGCAAAGGAAACCATAAACAAAATGAAAAGACAACCTCACAGAATAGGAGTAAAATATTTGCAGATAATGTGACTGATAAGCTATCTCAAAAATCTAAAAAACAAATCATGCAGTTAATATCAAGAAAACAAAAAATCCAAATAAAAAATGGTCAGAAGACCTAAATAGACATTTCTCCAAAGAAGACAAACAGATGGCCAAAAGGCACATGAAAAGATGCTCAACATTGCTAATTATTCAGTTCAGTTCAGTTCAGTCGCTCAGTCGTGCCCTACTCTTTGCGACCCCATAATTGCAGCATGCCAGGCCTCTCTGTCCATCACCAACTCCCGGAGTCTACCCAAACCCATGTCCATTGAGTTGGTGATGCCAACCAACCATCTCATCCTCTGTCGTCCCCTTCTCCTCCTGCCCCCAATCCTTCCCAACATTAGGGCCTTTTCCAATGAGTCAACTCTTCGCATGAGGTGGCCAAAGGATTGGAGTTTCAGCTTCAACATCAGACCTTCCAATGAACACCCAGGACTGATCTCCTTTAGGATGGATTGATTGGATCTCCTTGCAGTCCAAGGGACTCTCAAGAGTCTTCTCCAACACCACAGTTCAAAAGCATCAATTCTTCGGCACTCAGCTTTCTTCACCGTCCAACTCTCACATCCATACATGGCCACTGGAAAAACCATAGCCTTGACTAGATGGACTTTTGTTGGCAAAGTAACGTCTCTGCTTTTAAATATGCTATCTAGGTTGGCCATAACCTTCCTTCAAAGGAGTAAGCGTCTTTTAATTTCATGGCTGCGGTCACCATCAGCAGTGATTTTGGAGCCCAAAAAAATAAAGTCTGACACTGTTTGCACTGTTTCCCCATCTATTTCCCATGAAGTGATGGGACCAGATGCCATGATCCTGGTTTTCTGAACGTTGAGCTTCAAGCCAACTTTTTCACTCTCCTCTTTCATCAAGAGGCTCTTTAGTTCTTCTTCACTTTCTGCCATAAGGGTGGTGTCATCTGCATATCTGAGGTTACTGATATTTCTCCTGGCAATCTTGATTCCAGCTTGTGTTTCTTCCAGCCCAGTGTTTCTCATGACATACTCTGCATATAAGTTAAATAAGCAGGGTGACAATATGCAGCCTTGATGTACTCCTTTTCCTATTTGGAACCAGTCTGTTGTTCCATGTCCAGTTCTAACTGTTGCTTCCTGACCTGCATACAGGTTTCTCAAGAGACAGGTCAGATGGTCTGGTATCCCCATCTCTTTCAGAATTTTCCACAGTTTATTGTGATCCACACAGTCAAAGGCTTTGGCATAGTCAATAAAGCAGAAATAGATGTTTTTCTGGAACTCTCTTGCTTTTTTGATGATCCAGCGGATATTGGCAATTTGATCTCTGGTTCCTCTGCCTTTTCTAAACCCAGCTTGAACATCTGGAAGTCCACGGTTCACGTATTGCTGAAGCCTGGCTTGGAGAATTTTGAGCATTACTTTACTAGCATTGTGTTAATTATTAGAGAAATGCAAATGAAAACTAGAGTGAGATATTACTTCACACCAGTCAGAATGGCCATCATCAAAAAGTCTACAAACAATCAATTCTGGAGAGGATGTGGAGAAAAGGGAAACTTCCTACACTGTTGCTGGGAATGTAAACTGGAAAGAGCCACTATGGAGAACAGTGAGGAAGTTCCTTAAAAAACTAAAAGTAGGGTTACCATGTGATCTAGCAATCCCACTCCTGGGCATATATCTGAGGAAAACCATAGTTTGAAAGGATACTTGCACGTCAGTGTTCATTGCTAGGAATATATACACACTACTGTATTTAACATGGAACAGATGACCAATAAGGACCTGCTGTATAGCACAGGGGCTTCCCAGGTGGCGCTAGTGGTAAATAACTTGCTGCCAATGTAGGAGACATGAGAGACCCTGGTTCTATCCCTGTGTCGGAAAGATCCCCTGGAGGAGGAAATGGCAACCCACTCCAGTATTCTTGCCTGGAGAATCCCATGGACAGAGGAGCCTGGTGGGCTACAGTGCATGGGGTCACAAAGAGTCAGACTTGACTGAAATGACTCAACATTTCAGTCAGGGAACACTAGGAACACTGCTGAATATTCTGTAATAACCTAAATAGGAAAAGAACTTGAAAAAGAATATATATATATCTACTATATATAGATATGTATAACTGAATCACTTTGCTGTACACTTGAAAGTAACACAACATTGTAAACCAACTATACTCAAATACAAAATCATTTTTAAAAATTTATTTTGCACATGCTTTCATCTATATCTTTCTACATTATTTCATTATTTCCCTTGGGAAAACATCTAGAAGTAGAACAGATGAATCAAAAATATGTACATTTTAAATTATTTTGAACACATATTTCCAAAACTCATTCTAGAAAATTATAAATATACACATTTCTAGCCCTCAAGTAAACTCCAATATGTATATATCTTAGTATATTTATTTGGTTTTCATTGTGGGTTTCATCCCATCTTATTATAAAAGAGTTTCAGGCAGCTTTTAAAGCTATATACAAGATTAAAACTATGATCAAATGGAAACTAAGGATAAGAAAAAATAAGATGAGGACAGGTGTGACATTAACATGTAAATACACTGAGATTCTCTGCAGCTGAGCACTGGGAGTAAGAAACTATATTCAAGCTTTGTAAATATCCAGACAAATACTTGATTAAGCACGGTGATGACTGCATGAATCACTTCCAACTCCTTTTGGAAGCTGAGCTAGTGACAGTAATAAAGTCATGAGATATGAATAATCAGGTGATGACTGTATTAGCAAAATAAAAATAATTTTCACTCAGATGGACATCAAACTATAAAGCCCAATGAGGTCTTCAGTCCAAAAAGGAGATTTATTATTCAAATAATTATTAAAATTTCCCATTCTTTGTTCTTTTCTGTCAGAAAATTTTAATCAATATCTATAGTCTTATTTATACTGTACAATACTATTTCTTAAAAAATGAGTAGACTTTTAGACAATACTTATATAGAAAAATGAGCAGGTAACTTCCAGAGCCAATCATTAACAATGGTGAAAACAAACCAACAAAACCAGGAACTGTTCAGTGCTACTGAAGGTATCTGTCCACTATGCTAGCCCCCAGACACAAATGTCTAGTCAAATTTGAATGAAAATTAATTAACACTAAGTAAAATTTAAAAAGTCAACTCTTCAGCTTGACTAACCATGCTTCAAATGCTCAGTAGCCATATATGGCTGGTGGCAACCACTCTGGACAGTACAGATATGGATAGCAGATTATCATCACAGAAAGTTCTATTGCATGGTACTACTTGCAGAATATAAAGTGTCTTTGATCAATAAAAAGACAGCACACTTAAAAGTGTATATATAAGCTGACTGACTAGAGGTCAAAATGTATTTTCCAATAAAATCATGAGTACAGATTATTTCTAGGTGAGTCCGTAAAAGTCTCCTTGAGAAATAACAAGTGTTGGCAAGGGTGTGGAGAAGTTGGAACCCACCTCCACTCCTGGTAGGAGTGTAAAATTGTGCAATGCCTATGGAAAATAGTTTGGAGGTTCCTCAAAAAATTAAGAATTACCATATGACCCAGCAACTCCACTTGTCAAGGGAATTTAAAAGAAGGATTTAAATAGATACCTGAGTGCCAGGGTTCACTGCAGCATTATTCACAGTGGCCAGAAAATGGAAACAATCCAAGTGACCATCAGCAGATGAATGGATAAACAAAATGTGGTTCACACATTCAATATAATAATATTCAGCCATTAAAAGAAGTAAAGATCTAATAGATGTTACAAAACATGGATGAACCCTAAAATACAGCAAGAAGATGAATACTGTAGGAAATATATGAATATATAAAACATCTGAAAGTGAAAGTGTTAGTTGCTCAATGGGGTCAACATCTGAAAACGAAAGTGTTAGTTGCTCAGTGGGGTCTGACTCTTTACTACCTCCATACCCTGCAGCCTGCCAGGCTCCTGTGTCCATGGGTTCTCCAGGCAAGAACACTGGAGTGGGTAGCCATTCCCTTCTCCAAGGTGATCTTCTGACCCAGGGATCAAACCTGGGTTTCTTGCATTGCAGGTAGACTCTTCACCATCTTAGCCACCAGGGAAGCCCATTTCACATGATAGCACAATAATACTCAAAATCCTTCAAACTAGGCTTCAACAGTTCATGAACCTCCGAACAGTTCGAGAACTTCCAAAAGTACAAGCTGCAGTTAGAAAAGGCAGAGGAACAAGTGATCAAATTGCCAACATTTGTCAGATCATAGAAAAAGCAAGGGAATCCCAGAAAAGCATCTACTTCTGCTTCATTGACTACACTAAAGCCTTTGACTGTGTGGATCACAACAAACTGGAAAATTCTTAAAGGAGAGGGGAATACCAGACCACCTTACTTGTCTCCTGAGAAACTCCTATGCAAGTCAAGAAGTAACAGTACCAGATATGGCACAGTGGACTGGTTCAAAATTGGGAAAGGAGTACGTCAAGGCTATATACTGTCACCTTGCTTATTGAACTTATATGCAGAGTACATCATGCAAGATGCCAGGCTAGATGAATCACAAGCTAGAATCAAGATATCCAGGAGAAATATCAACAATCTCAGATATGCAGATGATACCACTCTAATGACAGAAAGCAAAGAGGAACCAAAGAGCCTCTTGATGAGGGTGAAAGAGGATAGTGAGAAATCTGGCTAAAGACTCAACACTGAAAAAATGAAGATCAAGGCATCTGGTCCCATCACTTCATGGCAAACAGATGGGGAAAAACTGGAAACAGTGACAGATTTGATTTTCTTGGGCTCCAGTATCACTGTGGATGGTGGCTGCAGCCATGAAATTAAGACACTTGGTTCTTGGAAGGAAAGCTATGACAAACCTAGACAGTGTATTAAAAAGCAGAGACATCACTTTTCTGACAAAGGACTGTATAGTCAAAGCTACGGTTTTTCCAGTAGTCATGTATGGATGTGAGAGCTGAACCTTAAAGAAGGCTGAGCACCAAAGAATTGATGTTTTTGAACTGTGGTGCTAGAGAAGACTCTTGAGAGCCCCTTAGATAGCAAGGAAAACAAACCAGTCAATTCTACAGGAAATCAACCCTGAATATTCACTGGAAGGACTGATGCTAAGGCTCCAATATTTGGGCCACCTGATGCAAAGAACTGACTCATTAGAAAAGATCCTGATGTTGGGAAGGATTGAGGGCAGGAGGAGAAGAGGGCAACAAAGGATGAGATAGTTGGATGGCTTCACTGACTCAATGGACATGAGTCTGAGCAAACTCTGAGATACTGAAAGACAGGGAAGCCTAGTGTGCTGCAGTCCATGGGATCGCAAAGAGTGGGACACGACTTAGTGGCTGAATAACAACAACGTAAATTATCTAGAATAGGCAAGTCTACAGGGGCAAGAAGTAGATCAGTGTTTATCAGGGGCTGGAGGGAGGCATAACGGTAGGCACTGCTTGATGAGCACAGAGTGTGTGTCTGGGTGATGGAAAAGTTTTGAAAACAGTAGCAGTGTTTACAAAACATTGTGAATAGTTTATGCCACTAACTGTACACTTAAAATGGTTAAAATGAAATATTTTGCATTATATATGTTTTGTGAAATCGCTCAGTCGTATCCGACTCTTTGTAGACCCTATGGACCGTAGCCTACCAGGCTCCTCCATCCATGGGATTTTTACCACAATGAAAATACCCTTAAAAGGTACTCACTGAAGGACTGGCCAATGTAAACACTAAAAATAAAATCTATTTAGATGTCAATGTCACTGGAATCCTGCAAATTGACAATGCAACATAGTTGTAAATAATTCTATTATACACTTGTAATCAAACAAACAGGTAAACAATTGCATTGCTGAAAAGTAGTGCTTTATTTCCTAGGAATGCTGCAGTTAAGGAATAACAAGCTTAATTAAAGAAGGAGGTATCCACCTGAGCGGGGAATTCTGTGACAATTCATTAAACATCTTCTAAGCTTTTCCATCAACATTGGAGGTGGCTAGTAAATCATTTTATATTACAATTTGATTTAAAAATCACACCGTGGAGCTTTTTCTTTTCCTTGACATGAGGATGTCACTGACACTAAATTTACAGTGGTCAGTCTAGGTATTTATATTTTGCCTTCATAAATAAAATTTTAAAAGAGAAAGGGGATGGGGAAAGTAAACAATCAGTTAGGTAAGAGTAGAGGTTTGCAGCTAATATTTGTTTGTGCTAAACACTTGATATACATTATCTCATTAAAGTGCTTGCAGGGACAACTGAGAAAATACAGAGACTAAACACAAACTGACTTGCACACAGAAGATGACAGAAGAGTACACCGGAAATCAACACCACGTCGTAAATCAACCACACTTCAATAAAAAAGGAAGAAAATGACAGAAGAAAGTAATTAAGAGATTATAGGTTGGTATAATTACACTGAAGACTTCCCAGTTGGCTCAGTGGTAAAGAATCCACCTGCCAATTCAGGAGATCTGGGTTCAATCACTGGGTTGGAAGGATCCCAGAGATTGCAAAAAGGAAATGGCAACCTTCTCCAGGATTCTTGTCTGGAGAATCCCAAGTACAGAAGAGCCTGGTGCGCTACAGTCTATGGGATCACAAAGAGCAGGACACGACTGTGTGACTGAACACACACACACACACACACACACACACACACACACACACACACACACACAATGTAATTACATCGAGACCAGGAAAAAGATGTGACAGAACAGTCATGATACTTAGCTACTCAAAGTGTGGTCTGCATCCAGCAGCACTGGCATCACTTAAGGGTTTGGAGCTCCTGGTTCACAACCCGTGTTTCAGCAAGATCCTTCAGCAAGATACCCACATTCAAGTTTGATGAGAGGGCGGTACAGAGGAAACCTCTGAAGGAGGTCAATTCAGCCGTTCCCTAGATGGCATCAGATACTGTCAGTGACCTGCCCATCAGCCATTCTCAAGCCTTTCTCTCTTGCCTGCCTTCCAATAACAACACTAAAACAGCCAGCACTTCCCTTCCTCTCTTGCAGCCAAGAGTAGCAATGGCCACCCAGGGAGACAATGAGACATGATGAAATGCTTACTGGGCAGCTTCTGGTAAAGAGTTTCCCATTTGAGAAAAGTAGAGATGGGACAGTGAGATTTTTTTTTTTTTTTTTTTTTTTTTTTTGGCTACCTTCTAATTACCTTTCTTCTAAGATTCCTATTGTAAAGTTACAATGCTCATAACTGGGACAGCTATTTCATGGCTAATAAGAGCAGGCATCACCAACACAGACACTAAGAACACACATATAGGGTTAAAGAGAGTCTTATGATATCACTGAGCCACTGCACCAACTGCACGGTCCACCTTTGAACTTCTTGTGTTTTGTGAGATAATTACGTGTCCCTTTGTCTAAGTCACTGTTCTTTTCTTAGGGGTTTTTTAAAACGTTTTATTTTATACTGGAATATATTTGATTAACAATGTTGTTAGTTTCAGACAGACAGCAGAGGGACTCAGCCATACATATACATGCATCCGTTCCCCCCAAAACTCCCTCCCGTCCAGTTTGCCACATAACACTGATCAGAATTTCCTCTGCTGTACCGTAGGTCCTTGCTGGCCGTCAATTTTAAGCATGGCATTGTGCTGTCACTGTTCTATTACTTGCATCTGAGGGCATTTCTAATATTCCTTAGGGTCAGTAGAGTGAGGAGAAAAGAGAAAGAGAGAACTGTCTATTCCACGTGTAGAAAGTAAGTTCATATGTAGGGGACACAAAAAAAACTCTGAAGGACTAAGAAATTTTTAGTCATAGTGTAGACTTGATTAATTCCATTATTTACATCTCAAAGAGTTGTGTGTCTTGGTGTTTTTTCCCATAAAAACTGATAGCTGGTAAGTCTGTAATTCAAGTGAATTTTCTTTATAGACATAGAATGTGAATCACACTTGAATTGCAGTATTCTATTAAAAATGGTTTATGAAAGTCAGTGATTAAAATTGACAAGCTTTGTATAGCAGAAATTAGCACAACACTGTAAATCAACTATACTTGAATAAAGTAAATTTTGACAAATGACAAGCTTTGTTACTTTTTTGTTAACTAGGTTACTTTTAAACATTATTTATTTCATAATGTGTGTTGTTGATACACATTCACTGTGTACCTCCTCAAACCTGCTAAAATATAGAATTTCAGTCCATAGGGAGTAGATTTCAAAGTGATATAAGAAGTAAACAGGTTATAATTTTCCCCGAACTTCTCATGACTAAAAAAAATTAATCAAAGAGTATTTCCTCCCATTTTCTTTCCTTTCCTCTGAATCAACAAAGTCTTGTTTGGAAGAAAAATGGAAATTTCAGCATCTATTTCTGTACGGAATTGAAATGTTCCACGACACTTCCATCACATCCTACCACTATAAGCCAGGGCTGCTCCACTTCTGTTGCCAACAACAAAAAAAAAAGTTCAGTAAAAGATATGAATTACCAGAATTTGCAGGGATTAGGATTTAAATATTCTCATTATTGAGTATGATGAAAGACTCTATTTAAACACTTATGAATGAAAATCTTTTCTGAATCTATAAATGCATTTCCTATAACAGTAACATAATAAGTCTTTAGATCATTGTGAACTTCCACGGATCGCACAGAAATCAATGATGTACAAACTCCGGAAAGGTTGAAATGAAAGATGAACTGCCTGCACTTACTGTTCATGTGCCCTAGGACACACCTCGGAGATACATATGGGGATTGTTTCTGGATTTTTTTTTAATCATTTGGTTTTGGCTCAGACCTTTTTTTTCTTTTTCAGGGGACTTGTTTGTTTGTCATTAATCTCTTCTCTCAAAAGATTACAAGATTATGCCCAAGAAATAATTTGGGTTTTCAAAGTTTTATTATTTTTAAATATATTTTTACAGTATATGCATTAAAACTTAATGTATACTTAACAAAATAATTCTCAAACTCCAATGTGCATGGGAATCAGCTGGGGTCTTGTTGAAATGCAGGCTCAAATTGAGGAGATCTGGTGCTGGGCCTGAGACTCTGCATTTCTCACCAACTGAAGCTGGCACTGCGGGTTCCCACACCATTCTTTTGGTAGCAGGGCCTTGTATCTTATTCGTCACAAAGTGCATTCATTTATATGATTCTCCTATAATTCTCACGCTCCCTCCACCATATCAATGCTTAAGAAAAATTAAGTTGCTGAGAGCTTCGGGGTCTTCTCAAGACTGTATGCAATACAGTTAACCCTCCAATCCACACAAACAGACACAAATCTAATTTTCTTTCTACTTCAAAAGAGGGCTTTCCCCTGCACCCCTGCCAGATTAGACATCCAGTCCTTTGGAGAAAATCAGAACAAGTCCTGCAGTCCACGAGTTCATTTAGACTGTATAATTATCTGGGCTTCCCTGGTGGCTCAGTCGGTAAAGAACCTGCCTGCAATGCAGGAGATCTAGGTTCCACCCCTGAGGTGGGGAGATCCCCTGGAGAAGGAAACGGCAATCCACTCCAGTATTCTTGTCTGGAAAAATCCATGGACATGGGAGCCTGGCAAGCTACGGTAGCCAATGTATGAGCAAAATAAATCAACTCCAACTACAATTCAGACTACAATAGAAGGATTTATTTGGCTTTATTTATATATCAGAATGCATTGTAATTTTGACTTTAATTACACATTAGAATGTTATACAGAGAGGAATGTCCATTTACATACACTGTGTGTCATTATCACACTAGCTTTAAATAAAGCAGAAGTTAGTTAATATTCAGATGGGGGAAGGATGGGCGATAAACAGACTTACTAATTCAGAAGACACTGGTCCCAGTCCAGAGAAAAACAGAATAAGGGCTTGGTTCTCTTTCCACTTTTGTCTTCCTTTCCTCTTTCTCTACCCTCCTCCTTCCTTCTCTGCCACAGCATCCATCTCTATAGAACCCTTAAGGATCTGGTTCCATTTTTCATGAGGGAATTAACTGAAAAAGTTAAAATGCCTGCGAGGTTCTGAGAGCAGCAGAAAGCCTCGTTATTTGGAGTTCTGTAGGCCAGCTCATGGCATTCACACTTAAGGAAGCCTCCTGCAACATTACCCAGAATAAGCATATGGCAGACCTCTGTAAGCAACCATCACTAACTATTCAGTCATGTTCATTATGTTTGAATTAACAGTGACAGGACACATCCTGTTTATTAGATGATGTTTCTATTTAATTCCCTATTATCTATTAAAGTCTCTCAGCTCTTGCAGAAAGGATGCAGAGAAAAGTCATGCACAGAGCTCAAGGACCACCCACACAGTACTTTCCCCATTCTTTTCAAAATACAGTTCAAAAGAGTGGACTTTAAAAATCAGCACCACCACATTAGTACAGCGCTGTAACCTCACACTTCTGGTTCTGACTAGAGCGTTGGAAGGAGAAATGCACTGCTGGTTTTTTCCCTAGCTGGAAGCCAAGTTACCCTCATTCCTGGGGAGCAAAGTGGAAGTGACACTGAACTGCATAGTTGCTGAGTGAAAGGATGGTTTCAATATACTGTTGATGGTATTGTCATGTAAGCTATCCCACATTACATTCTCTGAATCTACACATCTGTCAGTGGGTCAGTGTGCTAGCATCACAAGACTGGAAATGAAGGCTAGCATGGACCTACTTAAAGATCACTGCTTCTGTCACATACGTCTCCAACACTGCTCAACTGACATGATGTGGGAGGGCTGTGAAGATTAACTGCAAGGTAGCCATTCAGGAGGGCTCTGAGCTAAGACCTTGGTCCTGTGGGTTGGCTCAAGTCAGGCATCTATGGAGCTTTCTATTGGGATTTTCTGAGATCTGATAGCTTATCACCATCTCTCATTCTCTCATCCCAAGTGACCACTATGCTGATGCGATATAGCTAGCACTGGGATCACCACACACAGATTTCAATCTCTCTTATTGTTTGCTTGAAGGGTTTTCTTCTAAAGTTGCAGGTTACTCACTGCTGCAAAACACCTATAACCACCCTAGAGCTTTCATTCCCATGTACAGACTTCTCTCTTCCCCCACTCTGATTTGATTAGAGAAAAAACAAAAAAATGCCTGCAGAGTTACTACTTGCATTCACCATGTCACAGCATGAGAATCAAGAACTCTATATATCTGAAACTAACAAAACAAGAGTAAGATGTTTATTTTTGTGGGGTTTCTAATTTTTGAGGTTTATGTAAAAATGGTCATCTCTTTGTGAAGACAGGAAAAGTAATACAATGACTCAGAGCGAGCCCTGGGTACAATGTGTAGACATGGCTGAATGTCCTCATGCCACTTAGATTTTATTAACTCTAAACGAATCCTGTTTGCAGGACTGATTATTCTTTACTAAAAAAGGAATTACAAAATTTTCCTCAGCAGAAAAACTGACACAAAGTCTTATTAGTAGCCTAAAGACTAAAAATTCATTTACTGAGTGCATTTTGTTTAAATTAAAGTAGCATATAATCTATTCAATGTCTGAGTTCATTTGTAAATAAATACCTACCCCTGCTAATAACAATAATACCATGCTGCATGTGTTGCAATCTTTTATACTTTTAAACACTTTCAATATGAATTGAACCACTTTTAATTTCAATAAACATCCATAAAATTTATACATTGGTTTAATTGTCAAATGTTCCACCAAAAAGAGATATTGAAATCCTAAACTTCAGTACCTCAGAATGTGACTTACTGGGAAAAAGTAAGGTTATAATGAGGCAATCAGGTTAAAATGAGGTCATTAAGGTAGACCCCAATCCAATATGACAGTATCTTTATTAAAAAGAGGAAAGTTAGACGCAGACAGGCTCAGAAGGAAGATGATGTGAGGAGACAGCAAACAGACAGTATGAATCAAGCCAGGGAATATGAGACCTCCAGAAGCCAGTTTTCTTCTGCTTACCGGGAATCACTCATTTCAACTATTGTTTTCTTTAATGAGGCTTCTCTTGGAGGATCTGACATGGAAGCTGATGGGTTCTGCTTCCTAGATGAATGAACTATGGTTGCAAAAGTGCTGAATTTCTAAATTTACATAATGAATGTTCAAGTAATATGATTGTGTACCGTGGAAAAATAATTTCAGGGAGCAAGTTCCTTCTTTCTAAGTGGGGGCCTGTAATTTCACTGCATAAATGTCCTAGTATATTCAGCATACATTTATGAAGTACTTATTATGTGCCTGGTACAGTATGAGACAGAGGATAATTCATGGAACACACAATTAAACTGAGATGTCATTATAAGTAGATCTGGCAAAAAATGACAACAGTTTCCTAAACACTCTGGGTGGAGCAAGGGAAAAAAAGAGTCCCCACCCCCACTTTGGAAAGCTTGAGCTAAGTTTGATACTGTCATGGAAGAACTTGGTATATTCTCCATTAAAACAGATATTTTTGTTGGGCTTAATAAATAATATCAACAAGCTTTATTGTTCAATTAAGGTGATTGAATCAAATGAGATTATTAGCAATTCTCATGGCAGCAATGCCTAATCTTTGCTTACCAGTATCATTACGCTCAAAATTGTCAAGCACTCTCTTCTTTGATCTTGTCAACCCCTTTATTGGGTGGGTACTCCAGTGCCCTCACTGTGAAGATGAATAAACCCACACATAGAGGAGCAAATACCGTACTTCTGAGGTCCCAGATGGAGTAAACAGTGCAGTTACACTCCAAAACCATGACTGTCTGTTTCCAGAACTGACAAAAGAAGCAGAGGACACTCACTTTCTGAACAGCACATCCACTAACTAGGTTAGACTTTGAGTAAAGGGACTTCCCTGGTGATTCAGGGGTTAGGATTCCGAGATTCCAGTGGGGGCCATGAGGGGAGAAGGGCTTGATTCCTGGATCAGGGAATTGGTATCTCGCACACTGAGTGGAATGGCCAAAAAACTTATAGAAAAAAAAGAAAAAGAACTTTGGGTAAAAATTCACCTCTGAATCTCCTGAAATAATAGCCTTCGATTCACAGTTGTGCAAAATCCTCCCTTCGTTTTTACGAAGTCTAGTCTAAGATAGTAACAATACTCCAAGGAAAGAAAATACTGTAACAACTACAGAAAGCTGGGTTTACAGATCCCTCAGAATGTGAATTTCATTTGTTGAATAAAGCACTGCAGAGTACAAATTAGTATTTCAGAAGAGAAAAAAGTGCGTATAGATGATCACTGGAGTAAAGGAGTAACAGCTGGCAAGTGGACCCTTTAAAAATCCAGTATCAGTGAATCAG
Source organism: Okapia johnstoni (assembly GCA_024291935.2). NCBI lineage: Eukaryota > Metazoa > Chordata > Mammalia > Artiodactyla > Giraffidae > Okapia > Okapia johnstoni. The sequence goes on along the minus strand of CM044323.1, from coordinate 2,667,977 downwards.
ACACACGAGATTGGAAAATAGCCTTTTGTTTCTACCTTCAACAATTCTCTTCCCAAATAAAAATTCTCCTGTCAGCTATAGAGTTTATATCAAATCTACCACAAGTGTTCAAAGCAAAGAGAAAACCATGGTGGTGTCAAATGACAGAATTGGAAATGGCCTTAGAGACTATGTGTAACCCTAATATAGAGGTTGAAACCTCAGCACAGAGTTTAAAGTTGGTAACACTGTAGATTGAAATCCTATGGCTAAAATGCATTCATTGTTAATGTGGGAATCGTAAGAGTGTTTGTCCAAAGTATTCTTTCTTCTCGATGTGTTCTTCTGGAGGTGAGGTCTGACATGTTTATTAGTTCAAACAGTTCATAACTCTGTTAAGAACATCCAGCGCTCATATATTTTCTAAAGCTGACTTATCACCAATAAGGTATTTCATGTCCACAAGAACCTTTTCACACATGGGTCACATGCCAATGCAGCATTTTTCCCTCATAATCTTGAAAGGTGAGGCAGATTTGACTCCATCCTTCTTCCAGAGCATGTGGGCAGAGTACCAGCCACAATGACAGTTAGGAGGGTGACTTCACTGAGTTCTGGTCTGTGATATATAGCTGGGAGAGGAAAATTATTTTAAAACGTGCTTCACATCCCCCAACCTCTCTACGCCTTGCATGGTGGCACTGGTAGTCTTTTGTTCAGCATGGAAACATCCCAGGTTCCTGGGTCATCACTTGAAAGAAGCCCACTCAGGAGAGCTGCCCGACCTCCACTGTACTACAGTATGGGTGACAAATAATCATTCTCTGACAGCACAGAGAATTCAAGATGTGCTTGTTACCACAGCATCACCTAACCTCCCCTACTATCATAGGGAAGAACTCTCTGTAATGACCAGTCCTACAATTGTGCTTATTCAGAACTGAGAGCATCCTGAACACGTGCACACAGCTTTCCGTATCATGATGGTGTTGACACCAAATCAAAAATCTAAAAGAAAGTAATACAGCTGGCTCTATTTTCTCTTTCTCTGGGTCTCTCACTTCTGTTTCTCATTGTCCACCTACTCTGGGGCTCAGTCTATATCCCTGAGATGCGAACACTAGGCTTGCCAGCTCTACACTACTGGATCAGCCTTCTCCATGTCAACATTCTAACAATTTCAGGCTCCACATCTTTGGTATCTGATTCGCTTTATTCACTGGGTTCGTTTTTACATAACTGATTCAATCCATGTTGACATCTACTCAAGTTAGTATCTCTTACTTATCAGGGTCTGTTACAAACACAGACTGTGGCTGGTATCCCTGCATATATGATAAGGATGTGGAATCAAATATCCTTTAGTTGGTATATCTTTCTATTTCTTCTCCAGGTTTAGGCACCATTATAGTTAACAAGGGCTTCCTTGGTGGCTCAGATGGTAAAGAATCCATCTGCAATACAGGAGACCTGGGTTTGATCCCTGGGTTGGGACAATCCCCTGGAGGACGGCATGGCAACCCATTCCAGTATTCTTGCCTGGAGAATCCCATGGACAGAGGAACCTGGAGGGCTACATGGGGTAGCCATGGGGTTGCAAAGAGTTGGACACGACCGAGTAACTAAGCACAACACACAGCCAAAAACACCCCTCACATCTGTTGGCTAGATAGAACTACCAGAAAATAACTTTTTTCCACTTTTACCTTTTCCCTTGATAAGTAGTTTTACATAAATGTATTATTCACCTTACCTATGCTGGGAGACATGAGTGATTCCATTAACAACAAAATGTCAAGAACAGCAGATATACCTAAATCTTTCCCCTATTATGGGAATGTAAAGATCTCACAAAACTTCTAAGGAGAAGACTCCCTTCAATTAGAGTGGAATGTTGGAAAAATTTCTCCTTGCCTTCTGACATGATATGAGACACTTGCAACAGTGATGGAGAAGGAAAGGGGACGATTTTGGAGGAGAGCTTGAAGTGATGAATTGAGAAGAGAGGAATGTGAGGCTAGTCTGCTCCTCTGAAACTGTCGGGAATCAGCAAGTCAGTAAAACCTCCCAACATCTGAAGACAGACACATATTTATAGTCTATTTTCCTTTTGTAAAGAGGAAAATCACTACATGGGGAAAAAAGGGTGAGAATATTTGCAGCAACAAGAGACAACCTAACACCAGAGATAAGCATGTGCAAAGGGCACCTGCTTCCCTATAAGAGACACAGAAGAGAGATTATCTTTGAAGATACACAAAGAATTGCCTGAAGGACTAGAAGCTTTTATCCAGAGAAAAAATGGGAGGAGAAGGCAAAGCTGAAAGAACTGTCAAGAAAACACAAGAATATGCCCAAACCAAGCCCAACCATGAGTGAGAAGGAACTCAGTCACTTAAGGAATGTGCAGTGGCTCAGAACACCAACAGCAAAGGGCATGCACATCACCCGCTTCATTCACAACTTACTGGTTCTTGGTCAGCGATTTTAACCCATTGTCATAAATCAACAACCCTAACCCTAACCCTAACCTGATGTCCAGTATTAATAGTGTCTGCCATGGTATCTTCACTTGACCCGTTCTGATTGGTGATACAGGACACAGGTCATCACTCTGTGATCATGGCACCTATTTCTCTAGCTTTCTAGAAACTGGGACCTAGTCAATATATTTTAATTTCCTTATTTTCTGCTTAAACCCCTAATGATTGACTTCTCTTGTCTGTAAGCATACCCCTGGAGTGGACATCTTTCGTGCTCCGCTCAGATCCTCTGATCCCACTCTTCAGCGCTGGGCGGTTTCCCCTCCAGATTCTGTGTGCTCTTGGTTGTAAAGGCAACTCTTGCAACTTTCTTTGAAAGGACCACCCTGAGTATAAAACTGTTTTGTACACAAGCCCAAAGAGCTGCAAATGCTTGAAAACTGATGCCCTCTTTAGGCAGCATTTGACAAATTATCAACAGGTTAGGAATATGAAAACTCCTGTATCAGCTGGGTAAGGCTGCTATAACAAAGTACCACAGCCTGAATGCCATCAACAACAGAAATTTACTTTCTCACAATCCTGAAGGCTAGGAGCCAAAAATCAACCTGTCATTAGAGCTGGTTCTGCTGAGGCTGATCTCCTTGGCCTACCTTCTTCCTGTGTCTTCACGTGGTCTTCGTTTTGTGTGTGTCCATGTTCTGATCTCTTCTTAGGAGGACACTGGTCATAGTGGATTGGGGCCCACCCATGCGACCTCATCTTAACTTTCTTCCTTTTTAATTGGAGGATAATTTCTTTAAAATGTTGTGCTGGTTTCTGCTGTACAACAGCACAAATCAGTCATAAGTATACATACATGCCGCCTTCTCTCTTGAGACTCTCTCCCACTCTATCCAACAGCACACCACTCCAGGTCATCACAGAGTGCCGGGTGGGGACCCCTGCATACAGCAGCTTCCCACTACCTATCTACTTCATACATGGTGGTGTATATATGTCAGTGCTAGTCTTTCAACTTGTCCCACCCTCTCCTTACCCCACTGTGTCCACAAGACCATCCACTATGGCTGTGTCACTGTTCCTGCTGAATCAATAGGATCACCAGCACCATTTTCCTAGATTCCATGTATATTCATTAATTTGGTTTTCTCTCTCTGACATTTCACACTGTGTAACAGGTTCTAGGTTCACTCACCACATTACAACTGATTCAAATTCATTCCTTGTTATGGCTAAGTCATATTACACTGTGGGCTTCCCAGGTGGCTCAGTGGTAAAGAATCCACCTGCAGTGCAAGAGACATGGGTTTGATCCCTGGGTTGGGAAGATCCCCTGGAGGAGAACATGGCAACCCACTCCAGTATTCCTGTCTGAGAAATTCCATGGACAGAGAAGCCTGGAGGGCTACAGCCCATGGGGTCACAAAGAGTCAGACACAACTTAGTGACTAAACAACAATATTCCATTGTATATATGTACCATAACTTCCTTACCCATTCATCTATCAATGGATATCCAGGTTGATTCCATGTCCTGACCAGTTTAAATAGGGCTGTGATGAACACTGGGGGGCATATGTGTCTTTTTTAATTATGGTTTTCTCAGGGTATATGCCCAGTAGTGGGATTGCTGGGTCATAATGGGCTTCCCAGGTGGCGCTAGTGGTAAAGAACCCACCAGCCAATGATCGAGACGTAAGAGACACGGGTTTGATCCCTGGGTCAGGAAGGTCCCCTGGAAGATGGCATGGCAACCCACACCAGTATTCTTGATTGGAGAATCCCATGGACAGAGAGAACTGGTGGCTACAGCCCATGGGGTCACAAAGAGTTGGACACAACTGAAGCAATTTAGCATGCACAGCACATGGTAGTAAAAACATTAACTCCAAACACAGTCACATTCCGAGGTACTAGGAAGTTAAGACTTCAATATCTGAATTTTTAGGGGGACACAATTCAGCTTCTATCAACGACCTCCCTTGTCTCAAGCAGATATAAGCAATGAGACATTGTATACTCCAGAGAGGCTCTGAAAGATGAAGCTGAGGCTGGGACATGGTCTAAAATCACACTCTTTCCTGAGTTTCTTGCCCTTATTTGGCCAGTTCCACTCAGTATTTCAGAGGTTTCTCCTGGGAGCCCTTCCTTAATAAATTACTTGAACAGGAATTCTCATCTCTGGCTTTGCTTCCTGGAAAGCTGAACCATTAGATTATTCTGAATAATACACCTTCCTTTGCTCAGATGGTATTCCAACAGAAAAAACTTCAAGAGGACATGCACATCATCTGTAAAGCACCAAGAAGTGCTGCCAATGAGACAGAGAACTGAGGACTTTGAAAACCCTCTCCTCCACAGAAGCCCTGAGGACACGGGGGACAATTGTCAGAAATCACCTTTCCAGAGCTCTGGAAATTAACCAAAGGCTTGCAACACTCTAGAAAACAGACATCCAAGAAAAATGGCTGAATCTCAGTAAGAACAGACAACTTGCATCATTTCAACTTGTCTACTTCTATCCAACTCTGCAGTGGCCTTGAAAAAGCAACACCCTCACAATCAGTGAAAACTAACATTCTAGTAGCCTCTGAAAGTGTCATAACAGGGATGAAGTTATTCCAGTGCCCAAATCCCAGAGAACTGCCATTATCTGACCTGCCTGTCCATTCCCCGGAAAGGAACTCTCATAGAATCAGCTTTCATTTGACCTAATTCAGAATTCTTCCAGGGAAAACAGCTTTTCAATGCACTGTAATCAAACTATCAAATGTGAAAGCAACAAGAGATTCTTGAAAGCTGCAAAAAAGTTGTACTCATCACATGCAAGGGCTCCTCAATAAGATTAATAACTAATTTCTCATCAGAAATCATAAAGACCATAGGCAGTGAGACGACACATTCAAAGCGCTGAAATAAAAACACTATCAACCAAGAGTTGAAGCAGCAATTCTATAGAACCAAGACTTTTACATCAGTAAAATTATCCTTTGAAAGCTAAGGAGAAATTAAGGTATTTCTATATAAACAAAAATGGAGAGAAGTGGTCATTAAAATACCTGCTCTACAATAAATACTAAAGGAAGAAATGAAGGAACACTAGACAGTAACTTAAATCCACGTAAATAAATAAATTATAGCAGCAGAGAGAGCAACATAAATATAAAAGATTCTACAATGTGTGTATTATTTATAGTACTTTGTCTTCCTAACTGATGAAAACTATAAAGCAATAATTGTAAATCTGTGTAGATGAGCCTATAAAGAAAGAAGATGCAATTTGCATGACAATAACAGCAGCAAGGATGATGCAGAAACTAGGGTCATTTAGGAACAAAGGTTTTTAAACTACTGACATTAAGTTTGTGTTAATCTGACTAGATTGTATAAATTAATATGTTAATCATAATTCCTAGGGCAGTCACTAGGAAAATGATACATACAATAAAATAAATGACAAGGGAATTAAAGTGATACACTAGAAAAACAGAACACAAAAGAAGGCAGTAAAAGAGGAAATGCAGAACAACAAGAACAAAACAGACATGAGGCATCGAGAAAATAAATAGAAAAATGGAAAACATAAGTATTACCATATAGCAATTTCATTAAATGTAAATGGAATAAACACTCCAATTAAAAGGCACTGCTTGGTAGAATGGATTTTTTTCTAAAAAGAGAAAAAAAAAACAAAACATGATCTGACTACATGTAAATCAAAACCACAATGAGATACCACAATATTCTAAGGTATTATTTGTTCTTCCTTCTCTTTTAAAGTTTCTATTGTTTGGGGATCTGAATGTTTTGAAGAAAACACTGAATCATACCTCACCTCTGTGTGCACATACGTACACACACACACTAGCATAGTTTTATGTCTCAGTTCTACATGCTGAAATGGAGGAAACTCAATAGATAAGGGCCAAATAATGATATTCATAGAACTTAATGCTGTGTCAACAACATGCCCACATCTATCCAAATGTAGGCTTTCCAAAACATTTTAGAAACAAAATTTATACTCACAAAATATGCCACATACATGCAAACTGGGCCAGAGAGCCTTGCAGAATCAGAAGGGACTATTTTGCAATATGTACTTTCTCCCTTTATCTCCATTGCAACCCTGTGATATAAATATTAACAGGTATTTTAATCTCCACTTAAAAATAAGGACTTAGATGTCAGGAAGATACACTATTTTCAGAAGCTGTACAGTTAATTTGTAGCAGAAACAGTATGAAAACATACCCTGATTCTTTCCTATTTTTATTGGAAAGAGCACATCTTCCCTCTCATCTTACAGGCAGCCTGTTGAAGCAGCAAGTGAAATTGTTCTGACTTTGTAGTTAAAATGCCTGAGAGAATTTTTAAGTAGGTGATGAGATTTTGCTCTTCTAGAACTTAATTTAAAAAGAGGAATGAAAGAAGTTGTGCTGAGAATGGGATGCAAGTCTTTAATGGCATATTTGCTTAAAATATTGTAGACGGAATTGCCCATGAGCTGCTTATTGAAATCAAATAAATTTCTTTAAATCACTGTCTTTTTCTTTTCATTAACAAAGTCTGCATTGGCAATAAGTTTGCAGTCATTACAGTGATAAAACACGGCCTATCAACCTGTCTAGAGGAAGTCAATAGCACACTGAACCAAGCCCCCTCCCTTTAGCATGTACACACACAAATGCAATACCCTCATTTTATGGCCTGAAGTATTTTTCTCTTCTACTGTGTTCTTTTCAAAAAGTGGCAATGCGTTAGAAGCAAAAGGAGGACACTTGAGGCACTTTTGAAATAAATTCAATATCTGTTCCTGTTAGTGAAAATTGTCATAAACCACAAGGCATCATATTTTGGGTAAACTATCAGCCAGCCACCTTTTATGGAACGGTCTTTACTACCTACTGCATTTCTTGAAATTGCCCACGTTGCTCATAAATATCAAACAAGGTTCACATACTTACCTGGGCTTTTCTATTTAGCAAGTGACAGCAAAAGGCCCTCCCAGTAGAATGCTATCCATGTAATTTAGCTGAGGAAGTAAAACTAAGAACCAAGATGTCTCTTGTCCCACCATGGTTGCCCTGTTGAACAAGAAAATGTCCCTTACCCTCACTGAGAAGCAGCACCAAGAGGGAGCATAGAGCATGTTTGTATGATGCAACCAGCTGTGCATGGAATGAACCCTTAATTAAAAATTATGTAAGAGTAGTAATACTAGGGTCACCACTGTCATTTTAATTTCAGTGGAGTTGAAAGCCAGTGCTCTGCCCGCACTAAGCCATTCCGTTTCATTTCTATCTCCTTCTCTAAGATGGTATAGCCCACACAGTACAGGTCTCCAATGCTACAAGAAGAGATTAGGTGGGAAGGAACCAAAGACTGCTTTAAGGCACAGAAAAACCCCTACAACACCTATGATATTCCTCTCCCTTCTTCTAGAAAAGGATTGGCTCCCTGTTTCTTCATCTGTAAAATAGTAATAAGAATATCTGACAAAGAAAACCATTGTAAAGACCGAATGAAAAAAGGCATGTATCAAAGTCTTCTGGTTAAGATGACACCAAAAGTCTGCATGGAAACACCACCAAAGTCACCTCTAGCCAGGCTAACCAAGAATAAAAGACAACACAAACTGCTAGTGTCAAAAGTGGAAGAAACACCATCACAACTGATCTCATACACATTTAAATGGTAACAGAGGAGTACTTACTACAAAAAACCCTATGGTCACAACTTTGGCCATTTAGATAAAACAGAAGAACTCATATAAGGAGAAATAAATAAGCTGAATAGCCCTATATGTGCTTACTAACTGAATCAATATTTAATAGCCTTCCAACAAAACACACAAAGTATCAGGCTAAAATGGTTTCACTGGTAAATTCTACCAAACACTTAAAAAGAAATTATACCAATTCTCTCCCAAAAAATAGAAACAAGAAATAATTCTATGAGGCCAACATTATCCTAAAACTGAAACCAGATAAATATTACAAGGAAACAAATGACTAGCAACCAAATGATTAAGATCATGAACATGTATGTGAATTCCTTATAAATATTAGCAAACGACTCAACAACTGCATAAAAAGAATTCTATAGCCCAACCAAGCAGGATTTATTCTAGGTATGAAAGGTTGGTTCAACATGCAAAAATCCATCAGTGTAATCCATCTTATTAACAGAAAATTCTAGGTAACATAAAATAAACAAAAGATAAAATTTTAAGGATCAGAAGCAAAATAACGACTATCATAGCAACAGAACAACAACTGAAATCACTCACTGAGTCCTTAAAGAAGTGATCTTTTTGCTCACTGCCATATCAATTCAGCCTTGTCCTACCAGGAACAAACAGAAAAAGGGCAAAAATCAAGGCCAGAACTGAGGGGCTTTCTTTCTTCTTTACCTGAGAGTCTGAATGAAGATCTTGAAATTTAGCTGTTTATGTACCCATTTCACAGAACAGAGAAAATCAATACTCAAAAGACTAAATAACCTGTTTTGGATCAACCAGTGCTTGAGTAACAGACCAGGAAGTGATGCCAAGTGTGACAGCAAAGCAGTAGCCATGGAAGCACACTGGATCTTAGAAATAACAAAAAGGAAACTCCTGAGTGACAACAAAGGAGCCATTTGGGAATCCCTCTGGGCAAAGAGGCCTGGATTAAGAAAAAAGGAAGTGAGTCTGCACCGCAGTAGCAAACAAGCAAATCACCCTCTTCCCTCTCTGCTACTTGATTCATGGAGAGAGAGACACTGGAGTACATGGAGCCCAAGGGCAGAAGGAGAAGCAGACAGGTAGGAGAAAAGGTATCTGCAACACTGTGGGTGTAGACAGGAGTGCGCTGCAGTGCTGGGGGTATGCCTTCACACTGAAGGGAAGGAGTGAAAGTGAAAGCAAAAGTCGCCCAGTCCTGTCTGACTCTTTGCAACCCCATGGACTATACAGCCCACGGGATTCTCCAGGCCAGAATACTGGAGTGGGTTCTCCAGGGGATCTTCCCAATCCAGGGATAGAATCCATGTCTCCCGCATCGCAGGGAGATTCTTTACCAGCTGCGCCACAAGGGAAGCCCAAGAATACTGGAGTGGGTAGCCTATCCCTTCTCCAGGCGATCTTCCTGACTGGGGTCTCCTGCATTGCAGGCGGATTCTTTACCAACTGAGCCATGAGGAAAGCCTCTTATGAGGGAAGAGCCTTAAAGATGAATGGACATCAAAGATCTTAACCATTGACTGTTCTATTAACTAACTGTGTGAGCCTAAGTAAGTTATGTAACTTCTCTGGACTTTGCAATGTTTCATCTAAAAAATGATAGAGGAAGATAAGAGTTTTTAAGCATTCTCTTAGTTCCATCAGTCAAGAATTGTATGAATTTGTAACAGAATAGAAATACTGTCTGACTTTCCGCCACCATCTCTCATGCATGCCGTGTTTTTCCTTTCCCTTCCGCTTACTTTGCCAACCCACACTACCCTACTACACCCCTACCACCACCAGTGAAAAGAGAGGAAGTGAAACACAAGTTTTAAAATGGCAAGTGCCTTTACTCTTAGCTAAGTTTAACATGCATTTAGTCATCTGCAGTGGGTTATTTTGGCTTTAGACTCTATTTATTCTGTCAGTAAAAATAGGTACCACTCAACACACCACCACCACAGCATATGTGCAGACTAGCATGGAAAGAGGACTCCTTTTTGTGGAATTTTAGAAAAGCTATTACCTTTATAGCATTTCACTAATATTTTTGGCATTTCAACATACGATTTCAAATCTCAGGCATATGGAATCTCTAGGGAGTCTATTACATTTGAATGAACTGTAATATTTTATTGTTAAAGGGCTATTTTTTAGACAAACTAAAGAAAAAAAGTGATGAAAATGCTGAGTCATTGTAGAAACTGAAGGAAAAAGAGAAAAGTACAGAGGAATTAGTACAGATAAAAACCTTGGATTCTGACAGGTTCTAAAGGGCACAGATGACTCAAACTAACATAGGGAAGATCCAATTCTTCAAAATCGTCTTTCCATTATCAGCAAGGAAAATCAGCATCCCTGTGACCATGTTCTATCATATAGCTGAGCTGGGATGGCAGAGTCTAGCCTTTGAGTGAGTAGACCCAGCTTCTGAGTGCTGTGTAACTTTGGAGAAACTCTTTAACCTTTCTGAATTTCAGTCCCCCCATGTGCAAAATGAAGTCTTTTGTGAGGAGAATAGAAAGTGGAAAAAACAGATTTTAGGTCATACCATCTGGGTTCATCCACTCACTTATTCTTTATTATATGCTTACCAGGCATAAAGCACTAAGGATCTTCCGGTGAGTAAAAACAAACAGAAAGCTATGAAAATATAATTACACCAATAAAAATCAAGATGCACTTGTGAGGTGGCCAGAGAAAAGATGTGTGACACCAGAACCATGATAGGAGCTGAGATGTGCATGTGATGAAAATAAAAGGCTTGGGGGATGGGAGAGAAGATTCTGGGAATGGCCTTGAGGAATTGCAAACTAGCATTAACTAGTCAAGGAGGACAAGCCTCCAAGACAAATAAAGGAAAGGAGAGAAAGGAGGACTCTGGGATATTAACATTGTTGAGACCAGAACAGGTCTCTCAGGAGGCAGCCTGTGGTTGACCCATATGAGCCTGGTGACAATGAGGGAGCAGGCAGGGCCATGTCTACCTCTCTTAGCTTGGTGACTGTCAACAAGTCTTGAGGCCAGTTTGAGTCTCAATTTCCCCAGCTAAGAAAAAAACATTGGAGCTAACCATATCTCCTTTAGAGAGAATGCCACAGTATTTGACAGAGTCACAAAATATTCCCCTGTATGTACAAGATTCATGCAAGAAAATTTTTCATGGCATTAATTCCGATTTAACACACCTTCAAATTTGTCTTGGTGGGGTTAATCAGAATAACTATTATGAAATTGACTCCTCAGTCAAATATACTATAATTGACAACTTTTAGGCAACAATCTACATAGACGTGTAAATATGCAAGCAAATAAAACCAAAGTTAAAAGATCATTAGCAGGTAATTCAGGAGGATTATATAATAGAGGTCTATTACATGGGTTAGTTACAGTGTTGACAGCACAGCTGTCATCATTTAAAATTTCTCTTCCACATGAAGACTAAACCGGTCTTACAACTCCCAAGAAGATACCACACTTACTAGCCCATTCTTTTGCAAGAATTAGAACAAAAACCTCACCTGTTGACATTCCTCAGCAAATAAACAGCATCTACAAAGCACAGGGCATTCCCTTCTTGCTCTTCTTTATCTGGGAGAACAGTAGGCAGGATTACCTTTTATTTCATGCTTGTTATGTTCAAATGACCAAGTTACATGCTTTACACACTTCATCTCCCCTAAGCACCTGGCAAACCTGCCAGGTAATTATGACCACTCCCAACAGGGGATGAGACTGAGGCTCACTGAAGTTAAATGATTTACAGTTACAAGGTTCATACATGGAAGAGCCAAGATCTGAAATCAAATCACTCTTGTTATAAAACCTAAGATTTTGTTATGTCAATTTTTCCCCCAAACTCAATGGCTCAATGGGGTAACAATAAAAGAGGTGGGAAGGGAGGGAAGGGCAGAAGGAGTCCAATGATAACACTGGCAGTAAAGGAGAATATTATCTGTAAATAGTGCTGTCAGATTTAGCATATGAAAATACAGAATATTACATTTGAATTTGAAATAACCCTTTTTTTAAAAGCCCACCCCCATGTAATATTTGGGACCTATCCATACTAAAAACAATTGTTTGATATTTAACTGAAATTCAAATTTAACTAGGCATCCTGTATTTCACCTGGTAACCCTATTCGTAGTTTTAAAACAACAATAAAACTATCCAAAACTATCTTATGGAGGCACCTTAAAAAACTAAACAAAGAGCTAACACATAATCTGATATCCCACTCATGAGCACGTATCTGTAAAAAACTATAATTCAAAAAGATACGTGCGGCCAATTCCATTGCAGCATTACTTACAATAGCAAAGATATGGAGGCAACCAAAATGTTGCCATTTATTCAACAGATGAATGGATAAAGAAGATGTGGTACATATATATGATGGAATATTACTCAGTCATAAAAAATAAAGAAAAATGTTATCTGTAGCAACATGGATGGACTTAGAGAATATCATACTAAGTGAAGCAAGTCAGAAAGAGAAAGACAAATATCACATGATTTATTGCTTATATGCGGAATATTTTAAAAATGATACAAGTGAACTTATGTACTAAACAGAAATAGACACACAGACATAGAAAACAAAATTACGGTTACCACGAGGAAAAGGTGGGGGAGGTTTAAATTATGAGTTAAGGGTCAATATACACACACTATATAAAATAAATAACAAAGAAAGATCTACTGTATAGCACAGGTAACTATATGAATATTTTGTAATAATCTATAAGGGAAAAGAATCTGGAAAAGGATACACATACACACACTATACAGTTGTTCATTTTCTAACTCATGTCTGACTCTTTGTGACCCCATGGAATGTAGCATTCCAGGCTTCCCTGTCCTTCATTATCTCCCAGAGTTTGCTCAAATTCATGTCCATTGAGTCAGTGATGCTCTCTAACCATCTCATTCTCTGCCACCCCCTTCTTCTTTGCCCTCCATCTTTCCCAGCATCAGGGTCTTTTCCAGTGAGATGGCTCTTCACATCAGGTGGCCTAAGTATTGGAGCTTCAGCTTCAGCATCAGTCCTTCCAATGAACATTTAAGGTTGATTTCCTTTAGGATTGACTGGTTTCATATCCTTGCAGGGTGGCCCTGCATGGCATGACTCATAGCTTCATTGAGATATCCATGCCCCTTCACCACAACAAGGCTGTGATCCATGAAGGGGATATATACATATATTATGAATCACTTTCCTGTACACTTGAAACTGATACAACACTGTAAATCTAATATACTTTAATACTGGAGTCTAACCCCCCTCTCCTCGTATCTGGATTGGTCTTGTACCTTGCCTAACCAAGAAATTTTAGCAGAGTGATATTCTGACACTTCTAAGCCTGGAATACGAGAAGCCTTGGCACTTCCTTCTAGGTCTCTTGTGATGTTCACTTGCCAGATGCTCCCTGTGGGAATACTCTGTCACAGAATTCTGATGAGAACCCAAAAGCATGCAGCCAGGACGTGGGCAAGAACTCTTGTTGACAATCACAGCTGAGCTCCCAGCCAGCAACTACCAATCATATACATGTCCAGTCAGGTAACCCTGCAGGTAATCAGAATCTCAGTCTCTTCTGACCATACCTGCACAAGAGACCTCAAGAAAGAATCACCCAACTCAGTCAAGCACAAGCTGTGCTAGACAGTTAAATTTTCTGCATCAGGGGCTTATGTATCATACAGCCATAGGTAACTGAAAGTGAAGTGAAGTGAAAGTTGCTCAGTCATGTCTGACTCTTTGCAATCCCATGGACTATATCATCCATGGAATTCTCTAGGTCAGAATACTGGAATGGGTAGCCTTTCCCTTCTCCAGGGGATCTTCCCAATCCAGGGATCGAATCCAAGTCTCCCACATTGCAGGTGGATTCTTTACCAGCTGAGCCACAAGGGAAGCCCAAGAATACTGGAGTGGGTAGCCTTTCACTTCTCCAGCAGATCTTCCAGACGCAGGAATTGAACCAGGGTCTCCTGCTTTGCAGACGGATTCTTTGCAGAAGGATCCAACTGAGCGATCAGAGGATGGAGAAGCATAATTTATGACATTAAAAAAGGAAGTTCCACATAAATATTTGGGAAACACTGAAATTATATTTTCCTCTTTGAGATTCACAATGTCATATCAACAGTTCTGGAAATATGCAAGAAAAAAGGATTTAATTTTATTCCACCCCATGTTTCTTAAATAGTCACATAATTCATTCTGTGTAACTCACTAACATTTTGGGAAACAGTGTCTTGGAAAGCTCAGCTTAGGAAACCCTACATCATTCCAAGCTACGTTCCATCAAAGCAAATGAAATGATAAATCCTAACGGTGGACTCAAGAGAGAACGAAGATGCAGAAACATTATTTAGATTACACAACATATATGGCAACTATACTCTCTGAACAAACAGGGATATATGTTCTAATGAAGAAGAATACACACAGAGAGAATGGGAGGGAATAAATGACATTGAGATCTATTGATTGTTTGAGGTCTATTCCAGGAAACCTGGGATGCAAAACATCTGAAGCAAGGTCTTTATTGTTAATAGAAAGTTCTCGGTACAAGACCGTCTAGAACTAACACCCAAAAAAGAAGTCCTTTTCATTATAGGGGACTGGAATGCAAAAGTAGGAAGTCAAGAAACACCTGGCGTAACAGGCAAGTTTGGCCTTGGAGTACAGAATGAAGCAGGTCAAAGGCTAATAGAGTTTTGCCAAAGAGAACGCACTGGTAATAGCAAACACCCTATTCCAACAACACAAGAGAAGACTCTACACGTGGACATCACCAGATGGTCAACACTGAAATCAGACTGATTATATTCTTTGCAGCCAAAGATGGAGAAGCTCTATACAGTCAGCAAAAACAAGACCGGGAGCAGACTGTGGCTCAGATAATGAACTGCTTATTGCCAAATTCAGACTTAAATTGAAGAAAGTAGGGAAAACCACTAGTCCATTCAGGTATGACCTACATCAAATCCCTTATGAGTATACAGTGGAAGTGACAAATAGATTTAAGGGACTAGATCTGATAGACAGAGTGCCTGATGAACTATGGACAGAGGTTCGTGACATTGTACAGGAGATAGGGATCAAGAAAATCCCCATGGAAAAGAAATGCGAAAAAAACGAAAATGGCTGTCTGAGGAGGCCTTACAGATAGCTGGGAAGAGAAGAGAAGCGAAAAGCAAAGGAGAAAAGGAAAGATATTCCCATCTGAATGCAGAGTTCCAAAGAATCGCAAGGAGAGATAAGAAAGCCTTGCTCAGCGATCAGTGCAAAGAAATAGAGGAAAACAACAGATTGGGAAAGACTAGAGATCTCTTCAAGAAAATTAGAGATACCAAAGGAACATTTCATGCAAAGATAGGCTCAATAAAGGACAGAAATGGTATGAACCTAACAGAAGCAGAAGATATTAAGAAGAGGTGGCGAGAATACACAGAAGAACTGTACAAAAAAGATCTTCACGACCCAGATAATCACGATGGTGTGATCACTCACCTAGAGCCATACATCCTGGAGTGTGAAGTCAAGTGGGCCTTAGAAAGCATCACTACGAACAAAGTTACTAGTGGAGGTGATGGAATTCCAGTTGAGCTATTTCAAATCCTGAAAGATGATGCTGTGAAAGTGCTGCACTCGATATGCCAGCAAATTTGGAAAACTCAGCAGTGGCCACAGGACTGGAAAAGGTCAGTTTTTGTTCCAATCCCAAAGAAAGGCAATGCCAAAGAATGCTCAAACTACCGCACAATTGCACTCATCTCACATGCTAGTAAAGTAATGCTCAAAATTCTCCAAGCCAGGCTTCAGCAATACGTGAATCGTGAACTTCCAGATGTTCAAGCTGGGTTTAGAAAAGGCAGAGGAACCAGAGATCAAATTGCCAATATCCGCTGGATCATCGAAAAAGCAAGAGAGTTCCAGAAAAACATCTATTTCTGCTTTATTGACTATGCCAAAGCCTTTGACTGTGTGGATCACAGTAAACTATGGAAAATTCTGAAAGAGATGGGAATACCAGACCATCTGACCTGTCTCTTGAGAAACCTGTATGCAGGTCAGGAAGCAACAGTTAGAACTAGACATGGAACAACAGACTGGTTCCAAGTAGGAAAAGGGGTACGTCAAGGCTGCATATTGTCACCCTGCTTATTTAACTTATATGCAGAGCACATCGTGAGAAACGCTGGGCTGGAAGAAACACAAGCTGGAATCAAGATTGCCGGGAGAAATATCAATAACCTCAGACATGCAGATGACACCATCCTTATGGCAGAAAGTGAAGAAGAACTAAAGAGCCTCTTGATGAAGGTGAAAGAGGAGAGTGAAAAAGTTGGCCTAAAGCTCAACGTTCAGAAAACTAAGATCATGGCATCTGGTCCCATCACTTCATGGGAAATAGATGGGGAAACAGTAAAAACAGTGTCAGACTTTATTTTTTTGGGCTCCAGAATCACTGCTGATGGTGACTGCAGCCATGACATTAAAAGACGCTTACTCCTTGGAAGGAAGGTTATGGCCAACCTAGATAGCATATTTAAAAGCAGAGACATTACTTTGCCAACAAAAGTCCGTCTAGTCAAGGCTATGGTTTTTCCAGTGGTCATGTATGGATGTGAGAGTTGGACGGTGAACAAGGCTGAGTGCCGAAGAATTGATGCTTTCAAACTGTGGTGTTGGAGAAGACTCTTGAGAGTCCCTTGGACTGCAAGGAGATCCAATCAATCCATCCTAAAAGAGATCAATCCTGGGTGTTCATTGGAAGGTCTGATGTTGAAGCTGAAACTCCAATACTTTGGCCAGCTCATGCGAAGGGTTGACTCATTGGAAAAGACCCTAATGCTGGGTAGGATTGGGGGCGGGAGGAGAAGAGGACGACAGAGGATGAGATGGTTGGATGGCATCACTGACTCGATGGACATGGGTTTGGGTAGACTCCGGGAGTTGGTGATGGACAGACAGGCCTGGCATGCTGCAATTCATGGGGTCGCAAAGAGTTGGACACGACTGAGTGACTGAACTGAACTGAACTCAGTTAAGACGCCTTCTATCTTAACACAAGCTAGAGATTTCAACTCAAAGTTTCACCTCACAGTTTAAATTACACAGCTTGTCTACAGCAGACAATCTAATTCAAATCTTCACTTTAAGCTGTGCTATATAGATAGGGCTTTACTAGTAAAATAAATCACAAAGTACAAGGAATATTTGTCTCCACCCATTTGTCTGAAAAAGATCTCAAGTCATAAAAACTATAATTCTCTACCATTTCTTGACGTCTATATACCAGTTGACATATTTTCCCTCTTTAGTTCATGACAGTAGTTGGAAAGATATTTTTTAACTTGTCATTTATCTACTTTTAATAAATTATAACGATAGCATATTCTTTTGCAGGTTTTCTTAAATATGAGTGTTTTTAAAGTCAACTGCTTGAAGGAAAAGACATTTTTATTTACGGATTCCGATGAGATGAAAGAAAGTAAACAGCTGTATAAATAAATTACTACAAACATCTCCTTCATTTTAATGTAGTTATCAAAGTACAACAGGTATTTACAACGAAACACTGCATAGAGAGAAGGCAAACACATGAAATCAACCAAGAGAGATGTCGGTAAGAAGAATTTGTGGTCTTGCTATTTTATTTGTGAAACTTGAGGATATCAATGAATGGAAAGCCGGGTCAGCTGAGCATAAGCCACTAATGCAGAAGGAGTTGCTCTTCACAAAATGCTCTTGTTTCATCCTATCTGGTTCATTTTACAAAGAGGAGACTCCAGCTTAGATAAAAAGCCCTCACCTGCCCTGGTTTGAGCAGTAGCATGTTCTCAAAAAGTAGCACCTTTTCAAAAATGTTCACATACCACTGTTATCATATATTTTAAAGAAGAGAAAAAGTATAGATGAAGTGGAGTGAAATATACTACAAAATCATCAATCATCAAACCTCAGGAAGCACAGTAATCAAAGAGTTTTTGGTGAGTGTATCTGTGTTTTTTTAAATGTGTTTTCTCACCTCTATTAACAATGAAACAGGCTCCATTCTCTCAAGAAGACACATGGCCCTGTTCTAGCGGTTTTATTCACATTGAAATATATAGAAATGGCACCCCTGGACATGGACAGGACAGACACGGGCCCTAGAGAGAGGCTCTGCCTACCTCTCTCCTCTCCACTGGCTGTGCTGGCAGGTTGCTGGACTTGCTATTGCCATATAGCAAACGAGTTCTTCAAGTTCATATATCCTTCCAATCAACAGTGGCCCACCCAAAGCATATACCTAATCCCTCTGATGGGGAAAGCACTGGCGACCCACTCCAGTACTCTTGCCTGGAAAATCCCATGGACAGAGGAGTCTGGTAGGCTGCAGTCCATGGGGTCATTAAGAGTCGGATGCAACTGAGCGAATTCACTTTCATGCACTGGAGAAGGAAATGGCAACCCACTCCAGTGTTCTTGCCTGGACAATCCCAGGGACGGAGGAGCCTGGTGGGCTGCCTGCCGTCTATGGGGTTGCAAAGAGTCGGACACGACTGACGCGACTTAGCAGCAGCAGCAGCAGCCCCTCTGATTTTAAGCCCCATTAAGGTTTTTAGTTACACCTGAACAAGAGAGTTAACACCCTAAGGATATGGTAAATAGATCTAGGTTGTCATCAAGTGGGGAAAAGTAACTTAGTTACAGGTATGTAAGAGTAGAAGCAAAGTAAGCAAAACAGTCCAAATAACCTTGTACAACATGTGAATTCTTAAAATGCTAACGCAGGAAGCCTTCCCAAATGTTTGTTAGAGAGACTGACAAGTAATCTAAAAAGACCAAGGTACTCAAGAGATACCTTAGGTTCTCTTGGAAGAAGAAATATTAACAAACTTATACACGCACACAGAATCACAGCTGTGGAAATAGGGTTACTAGAATCAGTTGCATGAAAGCTTCCTTCCATTCAAACTTTGCAAAACCTCTATAAATAAGCCAGTCCCATGAAAGTCAAAACTTCACATCCTTGACCTGAGCCCTCCTTGCCAGAGTTTTGAATTTACCTTTTTTATGCAATAATTCTACCTGAAAGTTTATTATATAAGCATTTACACTCTCATGCTCTTTTTCCAATTCAATTCTCTTGACAATCCAGAGAAACTGGACCCAGTTATACAAGAAACCCAAGGACAACAGACTTCGGTGAGTTTCTAGTGACACAGCTACTTAGGGGAGAGGCAAGCAAGGTTGGGACTTGAAACACTTTTTTTTTCTTTTTTAACTATTAATCAACTGCTCTTTCTCTAATGATTGATTCTCAGTTTGTATCTCTCCTATTCCCTTGCACCATTTCTGCACCCAATTTTATGGCACTATCAGGTAACTCTCAGAGTTATCTGAGATCATTACAGGAAGGTAACAAGAAAAATCAGAGTTTTCAAGACTAAATTCAGACCAGGAAAAAATAATCTCTCTGTATAACGAATGAAACAGCGCTGCAGTGGTAGGAGAAATAGGCGCTGACCTAAGTAACTTTGGAAATGAGAGGAGACTATGAAGTTACAGACAAAAGGAACTGAACATACGATAGCATTGTAGTTGATAAAGTTGTTTCTCATGGGAGTTGTTGTTTAGTCACTAAGTTGTGTCTGACTCTTTGTGACCTCATGGATTGTAGCCCACTAGGCTCCTCTGTCTGTGGGATTTCCCAGGCAAGAATACGGGAGTGGGTTGCCATTTCCTTCCCCATCTCATAAGAGTAGAGGCTACCAATTCTGAAACCACTTTATGTGTATACTGGAACTAAACATATAGATAAATGGATAGTGGGCAGTAGGAGCTAGGCTTCCCATTATTATACTGGGAGGTTACAGATAAACAAGCAAGGAGGTTAGAATGAATTATGATACAAGTTAGAGTCAGAAACATCAGTATTAACTCACATTTAACTTAATAGAGACACAGATGGATGAAACAGAGAAATGATCACTAACATGTGTATATATACACAGGTTAGTAAACATATATATATGTGTGTGTGTGTATACTTTTTAAATTCTGTTTGCTTTAAGCAATGACATCCCAGTAGCAATGAAACATCTAGCACCCAGATCTTGGCTTACAACACAATTCTCAAATACAAGGAGAAATGGCTGATTCTAGGACGAAGGCAGTGAATACACAAAGTGAGCCTGTATGCCACAGTGCCAAAGGAAATGCTCAAAAAACAAAGTGATGAGTATGCCAAAGGGACACAAGACTCAACTGAAAGTGTTCAATGACCAAAGCTGGAACAGTTAGAGCAACAAAATAAATAACATACTACTGGGCTACAGCCTAATATGTAAAGTAAATATCAATGAACCTATGCTGATATTAAATAAGTTATTAAATACATAAATAAATAAGGAAGAACAGCAACACCTCCTATACAGAAGAACTCCAAATAATCTGTGTATGTCCTCCCACTCATAAGTAAAGCATAACCTGTCCCCCCATCCCCAGTGTGGGCAACACATAGCAACTTCCTGCTAAAGAGTCCAGTCTGGAAAGGGAGGGTAACTTTACAGCATGAAAACTATTTCAACCAAATGATCAAGAGTTTAACATCACTGGCAAAGAGTCATGTCGATAGCATGTACTCCTTTTTTTTAATCGAAGTACAGTGAATTTACAGTATCACATTAGTTTCAAGTATACAGTATAGTGATTCAGTATTTTTAAAACACTGGGTATAATTTTCTGTGTGACAGAGTATATCTTTGTTGCTTATCTCTTTTACCTGTAATACTTTGCATCTGTTAGTCCCACACCCTAAATCTGTCCCTCCACCATTCCCTCTCCCCTTCGGTAACTACAAAGCTGTTCTCCCTCCCCGAGTCTGTTTCTGTTGTGCATATACATTCATTCGTACTATTTTTTAGATTCCACATATAAATAATATTGTCTTTCTCTATGATTTATTTCACTAAGCATAATATTCTCTAGGCCCATATATGTTGCTATAAATGGCAGAATCTCCTTCTTTTTTTAAGCTGAGTAATATTCCATTGTATATATATGCTGCTGCTGCTAAGTCACTTCAGTCGTGTCCGACTCTGTGCGACCCCATAGACGGCAGCCCACCAGGCTCCGCGGTCCCTGGGATTCTGCAAGCAAGAATACTGGAGTGGGTTGCCGTTTCCTTCTCCATTGCATGAAAGCGAAAAGTGAAAGTGAAGTCGCTCAGTTGTCCGACTCTTAGCGGCCCCATGGACTGTAGCCTACCAGGCTCCTCCGTCCATAGGATTGTCCAGGCAAGAGTACTGGAGTGGGGTGCCATTGCCTTCTCCGTATATATATGCTACCTCTTATTAATCCAGTCACCTATTGATAAGACACTTGTTTCCGTGTCTTGGTAGATAATTGTAAGTAGTGCTGTTTTGAATACTATGGTGCATATCTAAAGTATCTTTTCAAATTAGCATTTTCATTTTTTTCCTGGCTTTATACCCAGGAGTGAAATTACTGTATCATACAATGGTTCTGGGCTTCCCTTGTGGCTCAGCTGGTAAAGAATCCACCTGCAGTGCAGGAGATCTGGGTTCGATCCCTGGGTTGGGAAGATCCCCTGGAGAAGGAAAAGGCTTCAGTATTCTGGCCTGGAGAATTCCATGGACTGTATAGTCCTTGGGGTCACAAAGATTCAGACACGACTAAATGACTTTCACTCACTTTCATAATGGCTCTGTGTTTAGTTTTTTTGAGGAAAGCCATGCTATTTTCTATAGTGGCTGTACCAATTTACATTCCTACCAATAGTGTATGAGGTTCCCTTTTCTCCACATGTTGTTGTTGTTCAGTCATCAAGGCATGTCCAACTCTTTGCAACCCCGTGGACTGCAGCACAGCAGGCTTCCCTGTCACTCACTATCTCCTGGAGTTTTCCCAAGTTCATGTCCACTGAATCGGTGATGCCATCCAACCATCTCATCCCCTGTCCCCCTCTTCTCCTTCTGCCCTCAATCTGTTATAGCATCAGGGTGTTTTCCAATAAGTCAGCCGTTCACATCAGGTGGCCAAAGTATTGGAGCTTCAGTTTCACATCAGTCCTTCCAGAGAGTATTCAGGGTTGGTTTCCTTTAAGATTGACTGGTTTGATCTCCTCACTTTCCAAGGGACTCTCAAGAGTCTTCTCCAACACCACAGTTCAAAAGCATCAATTCTTTGGCACTCTGCCTCCTTTATTGTCCAACTCCCACATTTGTATATGACCTTTCCAACAGTTGTTATTTATAGACTTTTTGATGATGGCCATTCTTAGGTAACATCTCATTGCAGTTTTGATTTGCATTTCTCTAATGATTAGCTATGTTGAGCATATTTTCATGTTCATGTTAGCCATCTGCATGCCTCCTTGGAAAAATGCCAATGCAGGTTTTCTGTCCATTGATAGACTAGGTTGTTTGTTTTGATACTGAATTATGTGAGCTGTTTATACAGTCTGGATATGAACTCTTTGTTCTCATGTAACTCATGTAAGTTATATCTTTGTAAATATTTTTGGCCATTCTGTAAATTGTATTTTCATTTTGTCAATTGTTTCCTTTGCTGTGCAAAACCTTTAAGTTTAATTGTGTTTCACTTCTTTATTTTTGCTCACATTTCTTTTCCATTAGGAGACTGATTCAAAATATACTGCTACAATTTATGTCAAACACATACCTATGTACACATGCCTATGTACTTTTCTAAGAATTTTACAGCTTCCATTCTTACATTTAGGTCTTTAAACTTTTGATTTTATTTTTGTATATGACACAAGGGAGTGTTCTGATGTCATTGTTTTACTTAGACTTCTCCAGTTTTCCCAGGACCACTTACGTATATTTTTTATCCATGGTATATTCTTGCCTCCTTTGGCATAGATTAATTGACCACAGGTGCATTGATTTATTTCTGGGTTCTCAGGTCTGTTTCATTCATCTGTGTGTTTTTTGTGCCATTACCTTATAGTTTTGATTATTGTAGCTTTATAGTACAGTCAGAAATCTGGGAGGGCAGTACTTGCAGCTTTCTTCTTTTTTCTCAAGATTGCCTTGTCAGTTTGAGGTCTTTTGTGGTTCTAGTTGAATTTTAGTATTTGTTCTAGTTCTGTGAAAAAAATGTCATGGGTACTTTGATAGGGACTGCATTTAATCTATACATTGCTTTGGGGAAGATGGCCATTTTAACAATATTAAGTCTTCCAATCCAAGAGCATTAAATATCTTTCCATTTCTTTGTGTCATCTTTAATTTCCTTCATCAGTGATTTATAGTTTTCAGGACACCAGTCTTTTGTCTCCTTGGACAACTTTATTCCTAGGTATTTTCTTCTTCTTGATTCAATTTTAAATGGGACTTTTCATTTTTTTCTGATATTTCATTATAAATGTACATAAATGCAACAGATTTCTGTATATTAATCTTGTATCTTTTAACCTTGCTGAATTCATTTATTAGTTTTAATAGTTTGGGGGCAGAAACCTTAGAGTCTTCTATGTAAAGTCATTCATTTGCAAATAGGACAGTTTCACCTCTTCCCTTCCAATCTGAGTACATTTATTTATTTTTCTTATCTGAATGCTATCACTAGGCCTTCCAGTTCTACGCTAAATAGAAGTGGGGAGAGAGGATGTATTTTTCTTCTTCCTGAATTTAGCAAGAAAGCTCTCAGCTTTTTATCATGAAGTATGATGCTGGCTGTGGGTCTGCCACACACGTTCGTTATTATGTTGATATATGTTCCCTGGGTACCCACGTTGATGAAAGTTTTTATCATGAATGGATGTTAAATTCTGTCAAATGTTACTTTTTTTCTGCATCTATTGAGATGATGATGTGATTTTTATCCTTCCTTTTGTTAATGCAGTGTACCACATTTGTTGATTTACAAATGTTAAAACACCCTCATAATCCTGATTAAATCCAACTTGATCATGGTGTATGGTCCTTTTTATATACGGTTGAAATTGATTTGTGAATATTTTTACATCTATATTCAGCAAAGATATTGGCCTGTAATTTTGTTTTATACTGTCTTTGTATGCTTTTGCTATCAGGGTAATGGCCTCACAGAATGATTTGGGGAATAGGTATGATAGGAATTGGTTCTTCTTTATTTGTTCATAGAATTCCCCCTTGCAGTTATCTAATCTTGGACTTTTATTTTCTGGGAGCTACTTTTTTATTACAAACTCAATTTCACTTCTAGTGATCAGTCTGCTCAAATTGTGTTTCTTCCTGACTCAGTCTTGGCAGGCTGTATATTTCTAATTTTTTCATTTCTTCTAGGTTGTACAGTTTGTTGCTCATAGTATTCTCTTACAATTTTATGTGTCACTGTGTTATCAGTTATTATTTCCCCCTCTTTCATTTCTTATTTTGTTCATTTGAATCCTCTTTTCTTCTTGGTGAACCTACCTAAAGGCTTATCAATTTTATTTTTCTTTTTTAAAAACCAGCTCTTAGTTTTATTGATCTTTTCTATTTTTTGCTGTTGTTGATATCTTTTTTTTTCCTCTTTATTATTTCCTTCTTCTTCTATTTTGGGATTTTTTTCTTCTTCCTTTTCTAATACTTTTAGGTCACATGTTTAGATTGTTTATTTGCTATTTCTCTTGTTTCTTGAGGAAGGCCTACATCCCTATAAACCTCCCTCTTAGAACTGCGTTTGATGCATCCCATAGATTTTGGAAACTTGTGTTTTAATTTTTATTTGTCTTGAGGTATTTTCTGATATCTTCTTTGGTTTCGTCACTAATCCATTTCTTAAAGGTATTTATTCATTCATTTATTTGGCTGCGCTGGGTTTAGTGACAGCAGGCAGGATCTTCACTCTTTGTGGCGGCATGCAGCATCTTTTAGTTTCTGCATGCAGGATCTTTGACCTTCATTGCAGCATGTGTGGTCTTTAGTTGTAGCATGCAAACTCTTAGCTGTGGCATGTAGGATCTATAATAGTTTCCAGCCAGGGATCAAATCCAGGCAGCCTTCAATGGGAATGCAGAGTGTTGGCTACTGGATCACCAGAAAAGTTCCAACCAACTGATCTTTTAGTAGCATGCTGTTTAGTCTCCATGTGTTTCTTCTTTTCCCATTTTTCTTTTTGTAGCCAATTTCTAGTTTTATACCATTGTGGTTGGAAAAAACGCTTGATATAATTTCTACCCCCTTAAATTTGTTGAGGCTTGTCTTGTGGTCTAATATGTGATTGATCTTGAAGAACATCCCAAGCACACTTGGAAAGAATGTGTATTCTGGGTTTTTTTGGATGTAGTGTCCTGTAGATTTCAATTAAGTCCAACTGGTCTAGTGTGTCATTTAGGACCTCGGTTGCTTTACTGATTTTCTGCCTGGATTATCTGTCTGTGGGTTTTAAAGTCCACTACTATTACTGTACTATTGTCAGCTTCTCCTCTTATACCTAATACTATTAGTATTAGTATGTGTGTACTGAGGTATACACACACATACACACTCCTGTATTGTGAACATGTCAACAAGTGTAATATCCTCTTCTTGTATTGATCCTTTTGTCATTATATAATGTCCTTCTTAGTCTTTTGTTATAGTATTTCTTTTAAAGTCTATTTTGTCTGATGTAAGTATTGCTACCCCCCCTTTCTAGCCATTTCCACTTGCATGAAATATTCCCTCACTTTTAATCTGTGTGTGCCTTTAGCCCTGAAAAGAGTCTCTTGTAGACAGCACACTGAAGAGTCTTATTCTGTTACCCATCAGCCAACTGATCTTCTGATTGGAGGATTTAGTCCATTAACACTTAAACTAATTATCAACAAATATGCACTTTTGCCCTTTTATGACTTATTTTCAAGTTATTTTTGTAGTTCTGTATTCATTTCTTCCTTTTGTTCCTCTCACTGTGTTTTGACAGTTTTCTTTAGTAGTACGGTTTTGTTCATTTGAGTCCTCTCTCTTTTCTTCTTGGTGGGCCTAAAGGCTTATCAATTTTGTTTACCTTTTTACTTTTTTTACTTATACAATGGTCTATCTATTGTAAGTTTTTGATTTGTGGTTACCACAGAGTTCATACATGGTGATCCATTATTATATTTACTTATTTTAAACTGACATGTCATTTAAGTTTAAATGCATTCTAAAAGATCTTTGTTTTTTACTCCCTTCTCCCACATTTTGTTTTTGATGTTATATTTTACATCTTCATGCTTATCCCTTAGCTGCTTATTATAGCTATTATTGCTTTTATAATTTTTTTGTCTTTTAATCTGTATAATAACTTATTTAAAAATCTTTAATCTTTACTATATATCCACCTTTTCTACTGTGATTTCCCTTTACTACCGATTCTTTCTTCTACTTAGCAAAGACTCTTAAACATTTGTTTTAGGCTAGGTCTAGTACTGCTTGGTCCTAGTTTTTGCTTGTCTGAATTCTTTAGCTCCCCTTCTATTTTAAATAATAATCTTGCTAGGTATCCTAGGTTTCATGTTTTTCCCTTTTTGCAGTTTGAATGTATCATGCCACTCTATTCTAGCCTGCAAAGCTTCTGCAGCTAAATCAGCTGATAACTTTATGGCAGTTCCCTTGTATATAACTTTTTGTTTTTCTCTTGCTACCTTTAGAATAATCTCTTTTAACTTGTGTCATTTTAATTATTATATGTCTTGCCTTAGTGTCTGAGTTTACCCTGTTTGGGACCCTCTGTGCTTCCTATACCAGGGTATCATTAAAACATTTACCAAGTGAATGGAAAAGCAATGCCATGAATATTCCAAGACACAAGATATTTAAAATTATCTTTATATTTGCTTTGAAAGAAACTGAGGCAATCTCTTTCTTCTCTTACCTGATTTCTCTTCATGAGATTTTTCTTGTGCTTATACTAATGTTACTCAGCATGTTGTAGTTACCAGTTGGCAGTGGGAGGCAGTGGTTTGACACAAAGGGTAGGGGAGTCTAAGACTCACGTATTTACAGACGATAGGCTTGCAAAGCGGACAAACTACGTGTGGATGAGGAGGAGTTAGCTCAAAGGTTTCACTAATTCTAGACTCAAGAATCCAAAGTGAAACTGGTCTTTTAAATAGAGTACCTTAACAGAAAATTAAAGCACTAATTAGAGGGCTTCTCTCAACTTGATCAAAAGTTCAGAAGACATGGAAAGCTTTATTTTCTCTTCTACTTCAATTCTAAGCAGCATACAGAATTAATATAATGGACAAGCTGAACTCAGCATGGTGCAAAGTGAGTCTCTTTCATGAATGGAGTAAGGGAGAGGGGGAGGGAGATGCCACAGCAGTAGGGAGGGAGGTGCCACAGCAGTAGGGAGGGAGGGACTTGAAAACTACATTTTATATTCCAGTCACTGTAACAATCATGGAAGGTTCTGACCTCCTCACTATTCATTTTTTTCCATTCCTAAAGAGAACAACAAAGCAAAAGAAAACAGCTTCAGGCCTCAAAATAGCAGGTTTCAAATGCTGAGAATCATGATGCATACAATACCTTACGGCAACCCACTGTGCATGATTTCAGAGCATCAGCAACAAGTAGCGAAGGGATACAGGGACATGGATCACTCCAGCATTACCTGCTAAAAGTTATTACCAATCCCAGCTCAGTGAGGCTGCTCAGGAGCCTTGGGAAGCTGAAAATTCTAAATGCTAATGAAAAACCAAACTGAATGCTCTTGATCTCCATTCAGGAAACCCCAAGCAAGTCTGTAAAAGGTTCTCCTTGAATATATTCCCTGAGCATTTGTGATGCTATGGTCTGGGGTGCGTATGAACATTTCAATGGGAAGATTTCTCTAAATGAGATGCTCTAGTTCCAAATTAACTGCAATTTCTGGCTAATTCACCAGATCTTTTCCCCAGGGCCACCTCCTCTTGAAATTCCTGGGAATTATGTTTTCTTCTCTGGGGGCAGCCCAAAGCCAATGACTGGTTCATGGGTACCATGGTTGGTTCCCTTGTCTTAGAGTGGAACAACTTTTAGTGATTTATCTTCCAGAGCTCCCCATGGCATCAGGCTGAAGTTAGACCTCAGCTGAAACCACATCATTGACTAAATTCTTACTTGTCCTATTCACATTCTCTCACTTCCTTACAGGTTTTACCTGAGAGTAATCCCTCCAGAAAAACTTGTGCCGGAATCCCTTTCTCAGGTTCTGCTTGTAGGCAGTCTGATCTAAGTTAACCCCAATAAAAAATTCTAATGCTGATGACGTTGGTGATATTATCAACAACTGCAAACACAACAGAAACTTTCATATACTGTTTATTATAGTCAGGCACAGTTTTAAGGGTTTTACTGAATAAATCATCTCTTTTAAGCCTCACAAAATCCACGAGGTAGGGACTGTTAATATCCCCATTTGGTAGAAGAAAAGTTTGGGAGGAGTTAAAAATACTTACCCAAGGTCACACAACCAGTAAAAGGTGAATCCCAGGCAGTTTTTCTCACTCCTAATCTATTTTACAACCACAAAACTCTTAACTCATTATTGACTAGGGAATTTTTGCACAAACTAATGCCTGTGGCGTGATTTTTATTTTGGCCAGCTAAAAATTGTTATTTCCCTAATACTCTGAGGGTTACTACACTCAGTAGTTACACCTGACACACCTGAAAAATCTTCTGATTTTTGTGAAATGTTGTCTTCAACCTACTCTTCTGTAGAAGCAAAGAAGCATTCTCCATCACCAAGAGTTTCACTTTTACTTTCCCTATCAGAATCAATCACTGAGGGATTTTTGTCTTTTTTTTAATCTAAGAGTCAGATCACCTGAATCAAAACTATATTCTGAAGAACCTGAATAAAATTCAGCAAAAAATTCTTCACTCAAAATTTTGTGATGCATCATTTTTTAAAATTTTATATTTATAATATACACAAGGTTGGAACAAAACCTTAATGGAGCAAAATGTGAATGATAATGAACTCGATCAACTTTAAGTTCTAACAACTTCCATTGTGATGTTCATTGTATCACTCTCTAAAAATATACTGATACATCTTTAGTCATTAATACATTAAAATCAATCCATCTGCTATAAAGTTTCTTATCTTCAGAACTCAAAAACGTATCTTTGACAACCTAGAGGGGTGGGATTGGGGGGAGGTGGGAGGGATGTTCCAGTGGGAGGGGACAAGGGGAGAACTATGGCTGATTCATGCTGATGTTTGGTAGAAACTAACACAATACCGTAAAGCAATTATTCTTCAATTAAAAATAAATATATATATATAGATATATAGATATAGATATTTTTTAATGAACAAAAAAAATTATCTGTAAGCAAATAGTCTATTTTGGCCCTGGGATCTAAAGAAGTATGAAGAATCGAGGCCTGAAAATACAAGAAGGCCAGCTACTGATCAGTAGGGTGTTGGGGACACCATTGAGAGGAAGGGGCCCTATCACCTTCTCTTCAGTAGAGCTCAGGTCACACAAAGTCAAAGTCCAGATTCCTTCTGTATTATAGACTAATTTAAGGAAAATGAATACTGAAGCTCCAATATTTTGGCCACCTGACACGAAGAGCCAACTCATTGGAAAAGACCCTAATGCTGGGAAAGACTGAGAGCAGGAGGAGAAGGGGTTGACAAAGGGTGAGATGGTTGGATGGCATCACAGACTAAATGGACATAAGTTTGAGCAAACTCTGGGAGATTAGCAAAGGACAGGGAAGCCTAGCGTGCTGCAGTTCACAGGGTTGCAAAGAGTCAGACATGACTGAGCAACTGAACAGCAAGGAAAATCAGGTGAATGATCCACAGCAGCCGGTATCCTGTACTTTGGGTTCATGACTCCTGGCTGTAAGAACCCAAACCGGCTGTTAAGAACTGAAACTGGCTGTAAGAACCCAGGAAAGGAGTTACAAGAGCCTTTTCTTTTCTCATTCCTGAGAGCAGCTACAAATATCCCCTCAACACAGAGCCTCAGGAGGGCTGTTTTTGCTTAACAGTAACCAGTGAGAAAGCAAAAGGCCAGCAGTGTCCCGCCAGAGACTTACTGTGCCCTGGACCGCTTCCCGCATAAACAATGTGGGGATGCCTTTAAAGAAAGGATGTCCTTGGCTTTTTGAGGGTTAGAGTGATCATCCTACAAAACCACAACCTTTCCCTGGCCTTGAGCTCCCCGTTTGCAAAATGTAAGTATCTGTGGTTTTACTTCTGCATAACCTTTTTTAGCAAACCCACAAGAATTTGAGTTCCAGCGTAAGTGATTTGCCAACTACTCCAGTTAGGCATAATTAGAAAAAATAGAAACCAAGGTTTTCAGAGGAAGAAGACAGTAACTCAGGAGGCAGAATCAGAGTAGGAAATTTGACAATAAAACCCAAGAAGAGGGAAGAGAGGGAAAACAAGCTTAACTCGGGGCCAGATGAAAACTTTAAGGCACTTATCTTTATTGAAGAAACTGTTTCTCTCTATATACGTAATTCAAAATAAAGTTTTAGACAGTACACAGTCTTATGTCACTTAACACTTATGTCAAAATGAAACCAGTTTCTCTTAGGTTTTTTTTTTTTTTTTTTAAATTAAAAACTTCTGGAGAAGTCCTTAGCAGCTGGACTCTTCCTATCTTTGGACCCTTTGCTTGGCCACCCTCTTAAGATACTTGTTGACAAAACAGCATGAGGTAAAGTGAAGCCGATGTCTTAAAAACTAAATTCTTGTGCTTATTGGGAAGAAGGAAACTGTGATTTGTATAGTAGTTGCTAATGTCTAAGTCTGCCATAACGGATAGAAACAAATCTGAATGCCTAGATTATTCTGCATTTTGGAAGCCAAGGGTGAATGCTAGAGATGGGATATAGGCAGACGGAGGCAATATTTTTGTGCTAAAAATTCCAACACTATCTCTATGGCATTGAATGTTTAGGAGAAATCCTAGTCAGAGAGGAGGAAAATATCTTGAGGTTGTGCTCATTATTGACAACAAAGTAAAGCAACTCTATAAACAACCAATATTCACCTGGAACAGGGTAGTTTTTTGGAGAAGGAAATGGCAACCCACTCCAGTATTCTTATCTGGAAAATTCCATGGACAGAGAAACCTGGAGGGCCACAGTCCATGGGATCGCAAAGAGTCGGCCATGACTGAGCACATCAGCACAGGGTAGTTTCATGATACTCATTATTAAACCACTGAAACACACCTTCCTGGTTGTTAAATGGCTGTTGTCCTCAGCAACCTCGGCTCCTCCATTCCTCCCCAGAAATCACAGGATTCCCAGGACCTAGTAACTAAAGGACTAACACCTATACTAACAAAAGGTCCATACAGTCCAAGCTATGGTTTTTCCAGTAGTCATGTATGGATGTGAGTGTCAGACCATAAGGAAGGCTGAGTGCCAAAGAATTGATGCTTTTGAATTGTGGTACTCGAAAAGACACTTCAGAGCCCCTTGGACTGCAAGGAGATCAAACCAGTCAATCCTAAAGGATCAACCTTGAATATTCATTGGAAGGACTGATGCTGAAGCTGAAGCTCCAAAACCTTGGCCACCTGATGCAAAGAGTTAACTCAATGGAAAGGCCCAGCTCCTTGGAAAGATTAAAAGCAAAAGGAAAAGAGGGTGGCAGAGGATGAGATGGTTAGATAGCATCACCGTCTCAACGAACATGAATTTGAGCAAACTCAAGGAGATAGTGAAGGACAGGTCACAAAGAGTCGCACTCGACTTCGCAACTGAACACCACCACCTAGACAGGCTCAGACCAGTGTCCACCCTAAATGGTCAGGGCCCCACCACTGACGGCAGACCAATCTGTCAACTTGACATTGAAACCACATGATGGGAGATCATGAAATTGTATTAGTAAATAAGAGCTGCAAAATGGAAATGAAGAATACAGTGCCTATTACAATTCATTTATAATAAATAAAAAATATTTTTAATGAAATTCTCACTTCTTTTTAATTAAAGTTTCTCAACCATTATGTTTCCCACTATGGTATTTTTAAGACTCTAAGCTTTAGAGTTGGAAAGACAGGTCAGTATATCTAAAATGTGTTGTTGTGGGTAAGTCAAAACCTCTGAGCACCTATTGACCTTAAGTCACACTGAGCCGCTTACATGGGGCTAAGCAGGCACCGAGAACAATGACTTGCCTACAACTCCCCAGTCAGAACTCACAGACCAGCAACCAATCCTGTCACACTGTGTCCTGTTTAGAATGATTCATACTTTTTTTTTTTTTAATTAATTTATTTACATTAATTGGAGGCTAATTACTTTACAATATTGTGGTGGTTTCTGCCATACATTGACATGAATCAGCCACTGGTATACATGTGTGCCCCATCGCAAACCCCCCACCCACCTCCCTCCCCATCCAATTTCTCTGGATTGTCCCAGTGCACCGGCTTTGAGTGCCCTGTCTCATGCATCGAACTTGGACTGGTCATCTATTTCACGTTTGGTAATATACATGTTTCAATGCTATTCTCTCAAATCATCCCACCCTCGCCTTTTCTCTCAGAGTCCAAAAGTCTATTCTTTATACCTGTGTCTCTTTTGCTGTCTCGCATATAGGTCATCGTTATTATCTTTCTAAATTCCATATATATGCGTTAATATACTGTATTGGTATTTTTCTTTGTGACTTACTTCACTCTGTATAATAGGCTCCAGTTTCATCCACCTCATTAGAACCGATTCAAATGCATTCTTTTTAATAGCTGAGTAACATTCCATTGTGTATATGTACCACAGCTTTCTTATCCATTCTTCTGCTGATGGACATCTAGGTTGCTTCCATGTCCTGGCTATTATAAGCAGTGCTGTGATGAACGTGTCTCTTTCAATTCTGGTTTCCTCAGTGTGTATGCCCAGCCGTGGGATTGCTGGGTCCTATGTCAGTTCTATTCCCAGTTTTTTAAGGAATCTCCACACTGTCCATAGTTGCTGTACTAGTTTGCATTCCCAGCAACGGTGTAAGAGGGTTCCCTTTTCTCCACTCCCTCTCCAGCATTTATTGTTTGTAGATTTTTTGATAGCAGCCATTCTGACTGGCATGAGATGGTACCTCATTGTGGTTTTGATTTGTATTTCTCTGATAATGAGTGATGTTGAGCATCTTTTCATGTGTTTGTTAGCCTTCTGTACGTCTTCTTTGGAGAAATGTCTGTTTAGTTCTTTGGCCCATTTTTTGATTGGGTCGTTTATTTTTCTGGTATTGAGCTACATGAGCTGCTTGTATATGTTTGACATTAATCCTAATAAAAGTAAAAATAAATAAATGGGACCTAATTAAACTTAGAAGCTTTTGCACAATGAAAGAAACTATAAGCAAGGTGAAAAGATGGCCTTCAGAATGGGAGAAAATAAAAGCAAATGAAGCAACTGACAAAGAATTAATCTCAAAAATGATTCATACTTTTAAAAAGCTGTTTCATTTCACTATTGCACACTCACATAGGAGAGACTTTTTTGGAGGATAGTTGTCTGGGAAACTTCCCTAATTTTTTTTCCAGCCAAGAGCAAACTCGAGCCTGTTGTGCCTCTTGGATCCCTTAGCTATTAAACAAGCTGTGGACACTGAATAAGTCTAAGGAGCATGCTGGTGAATTACAGCTGGGAGCAAAATAACAACAAAGAGGTAGTTGCATCCAGGAAGAAAGAGTTTTCCAATGTGTGTTTCATTGTCTCTCCTTTTCTTTTCCTTCTTTCCTTCCTCCTTCTCCCTCCTTCCCTCTCCCCTTTCCTTTCTCTCTTATCTGTGATCTATAGTAGCCTATTTAGAAAGGTCAAGAGAAAAGGAAGGAAGGGAGAGACAGAGAGAGGGAGGAGGAGAGAAAGAAAGAGGAAGGAAGGGCCAGCTTCTGCCTGAAAGGTTGGTTAAATCACAGCCCAACAAGTCTTAACATAAAATTGAGAGATAGCCTCTCTGCTTCAAGCTGAGGAACTCAAGTCCTTTTTCCATACACTGCATTTAACAAAGGACCATTCCTCTTTCAAACATTCAGTATCTGCATTAAGACCCTCCTCATTGCCTGCTGCCAAGACAATATCTCTAAGAAATCGTCTTCTACTTGGTAATACCTTGTTGAGTTTTTTTCCCCCTAAAACTACACTTTGGAGATGAGATGGTAGACTTTTAAGAGATATTACAAAATTAAGAATTGTGCCTGTTGCAGTTTCTCGGAACTAAAGCTGATCCTCATCAAATTATGCTAATTTATTGTACAATGTTTAATTAAATCCTACCCCAAGCAATCTACTTCCAGGGTTTATTTTTATAGCTTAGAACTTTCAAACACGGAAATGCCTTTCAATTTAAATTTTTAAAAAAGAAACTATTCACTGGGGAAACTATTCACTATTTCACTAGGAAAAGAAATGTACTTTACCTCCTAGGCTTATTCCACCTTCAGTCTCTTTCTTTCTTCCCATTCATTGTCTCTTTCTCTTTTCAGGAAAACAAAACGCTCCTTAGAAACCCCCTTCTTTATTCTGATTTCTCTCTGAAGTGGCATTTTCTTCAACAGGCCATTTTCCCTGGCAGATTGTGTTTGACTGAAAGTAATCATAAGCGACTGGAGATAAGATGAGATCTCTTCCATCAGAGGATGTCACCACTGACCTTGGAGGGTTTCAGTATCTCTAAACCCTGAGGCTCACTGTGTGAGGAAGAACAGGCTGACCTGTACCAGCCGCCCCACCTTGTTCCCACAGACTGACGTCGGGGTGGAGGTGCTCTCTGCTCCACCCCTGCCCTGCATACAGCCCCCAAGTGAACCCTCTGTCAGCTGTGCTTCCTACACATTCCATTCTAGAGATCCCTCCACTGCCAAGCCCACTGAGCTTCTGCTGCTCAATGTTCACTCAAGAATGTTAGACGAGAACCAGCAGATTTGAAATTTCACTCCAGTCAGGCATATTTTGTCCTTCTGCACAAAACATTACATCTGAATGTTACATTAGCCCCAATTCTTGATTTTAATAGTCTGATGCTTTCAAATTGCTTTCCAGAGCAAGTACTTTTATCTTTATAAGGTTTCATCCTTTCTTGGATTTGAGTTAAAACAGGAAGCATTGACCTCTAACATCTGAATGTCACACACAATTTAAAGTAGACATGGCATCACTGAGGTCCTGGCCTTTTCCTATCAAAAGTCTCTACACCAGGACAGTCTTTTACCTTTGCTGTGTGACCTCTGCCCTTTCCAGTGTAAATCCCAAGGAGGAGGAGCAGTCTCCCATATAAAACACCCACTCCACCTCCTTGGAGCTCTTGTACAGGCAGCTTCTAAGGTGATGTCAGTGATGTCTGCCTCTTGGCCTTCCTGTCCTGGGTACCCCCTCCTGGATGGTGCCAGCTTGGGCTCTGTGGTCAGTTTGACACAGTCAGTTCCAGACTTCAGCTGTAAATTATGACATCACCTATCACAGATACTCTCTCCTGCTCTCTCCTCTGCACACCTGGCCTGGGAAAACTTTGTGCCATGCAGCACACAGGTAGCCCATGGAGACGCAGGGAGTCTCAGCCAGCACCTGGCCAACAACCACATGGATGAGCCTGAGAGCAGATCCTCCCCCAGCTGAGCCATCAGATGAGCCTTAAGCTCCTGCTAACATTATGACTACACTCTTATGAAAGATTAAACCAGATTCCTGACTCACAGAAACCATCAAATAAATTTTTGTTGTTTGATGCCACTAAGTTTCAGGGCAATTCATTACATAATAATTGGCAATTAATACAGCAATGTTGACTATCCTATCCTTTCTTCTTCTCGTCTCTTCTCATATCTCTTTCAAAGTCTCATTATGAAAGAAATCACTAGTTATTTTGAACAAAGGGAATCTCAATGCAGAGAGTTGGTTATATAGGTGATAGAAATGCTGGGAACTCAAGAGAAACAGTGAGACCATCTAGAGGTTAACAGCATCAAGCAGTCACTACCACCCCCTGACCAGAATGGCAGAGAGGGGGCAGTGTTGCCAGAGCCCAGGGGCCAGCTCACTCTACAGTGCAGTGCTGTTGAATAGGACCTCCTGAGGTAAAGGAAATGACCTGGAAATTGCACCATCCCACATGGCAGCCAAACAGAAACATGCGGCTATTCAGCCCTTGAAATGTAGCTAGTGCAACTGAAAATTCTTTTTAATTTTATTAAAATTTAATGAATTTAAATGTATATAGCTGGATATATGGTAGTGGCCATCATGTTGCACAGTGATGCTCTAGAAGCTGAAACCACAATAAATAGGCCATTCCCTTGGGATGTGGAGCTTTGAAGGACATGCAGATGCTGCCTAAGATGCTACCAGAGATAGAAAAGGACCAGGAGGTGGTCCCTGACATCTCTCATCTTCACCATCACTGTCCCCTCTCCAATTTCTTGCCAGGGCTTCCTATTGGTGGGATCTAGCAAGCAGCAGATTCGAGGAGCCAGCTTCCCTGTGGGACACAGGCAGAGCAGGAAAAGAGGTGCCAGCTTCAAGGGAGCATGTTCCTAGGAGGGAGGAACTCAAAATACTAATGAGCTCTAGAACATCCACAGGCATACACCTTTCTCATGATGAAGCAAACAACATTTTCTAGTATGTTGTACAGTACAACAGTCCTCTCCCTAAAAGGGATCTGAGAAAGTAAATGTCTCTCTACCCTGATTTACATGGTGTAAGGACTGTGGCATTTTTCACGGTAAGCTGTAAATGGCTGTTATTAGTTTTGCATAAAAAATTACCCCATATTTAATGGCTTAAAAAAACATATTTATACCTTCTTACAGTTTTCCTAGGACAAGAGTTCAAGGAGAACTTAGCTGGGTCCTCTGCTTAGGATCTTACATGCTGTAATCAAAGTGTTGTCCAGGGCTGCAGTCTCAGATGAAGGCTTGGTAGGGAGGAATCCACTTCCAGCTTTACTCAGGCGGATGGAAGAATCTATTTCTTCACAGCATTGTGGCTGGGGGACCCAGCTTGTTACCGGCAGCTATGTGGAGGCTGTCCTCTAGTCCTAGAGGCCCCCCATGGTTCCTTCACACATAACATTTCCCATAAGCAGGTCAGAGCATGGCTGTCTGCTTCTTCAGGGCCAGCAGGATATGTTCTTGCTCAGACGGTTACAAAGAAGTCTCATAAAACAAAATGCAATCATGGGCACAGCACCCCATCTCCTCTGACATCTAGCATAACCTAATCAAGGACCTGTCATTTCATCACCTTTTCTAGGTCATGGGTTCCCACTGTCCCAAGGGGAAGGGGTTAAACAAGGTCATTAGTCATCGGAGGTTCACCTTGGGTAGGTCCTCCATGGTGCTGGAGAACAAAGTCGATGTCCTACTAATATTTGATGTTTATACTCTTAATAAACACCATTGCAACTGGCACCAAAGAGTTGCATAATAACAGTTTCCTGGGTTAGAAAATCACATTTCCAAGGAATTGCTCCTCGGGAATATGCTGACACCTGACATGCAGCAAGATGGGAAATGTACAGGAAATAAGCTACTCCTGGAGGTCCACCATCTGCTTGGCTAGAAGAGTAGTGAGATGTCGCAGCCTTAGGTGTGACAGCACAAGCTCACCCACCTACAAGAGTACAGATACCAGGATTTGCACAGTTCAAGAACACTGTCTAAGATAGAAGGCACATAGGCATCGTTGCATCACAGGACAGGAAGCAGATGGAACATATTCGGCTCACATGTCACTTTTTTTTAATTGAATTAGTTGCTAACATTTTCAAGTCAGGAAATTTCACACCTAAATTCAGATTTTTTTTTTCTCCTGAAATTGTGTTAATCAGCAGGATATAACTTGCGGTCACCCTTTCTAAATGGTTCATGTACTTTCAGTCCATCTCAATCCTTTCCCAGCTCTCTTTTCAGAAGCCACATGAGTTTGCAACCTCTGACCTAAGATAATGTCCTGGCAGGCAGAACAAATTCAACACCTGGGAACAGAGGAAATGACTAAACCCCAGAGCTCCAACGAGGGAGCATACATCAGTAATGGACTCTGTGAAGAATGGAATCAGACTGCAGTTACAATAAGGAGACTGCACACCACAGTCTTTACAAAGAAACTCAGGATATGGATCAGAAAGAAGGTCAGTTCTATGGAGGTCAGCTAACAAAGCACACATGTGCTGCAGAATGCCATGACCAGAGCTGGGCTGAGCAGTACAGTGAGAAACACACAGTATGCAAGGATGCTTGGTGAGCCCTAGGACCCTCCTTCTCAGGGCAGTGTGAGTGGAAAAGGAGCCCAATGCGCCTCTCCCAGCAGAATGCAGGGACTGAAACCAGAGCTCCATCCTTCAAAGAGAACTGGCTCAGAAAGAAGAGAAGAGAAACAAACCTACAACTGCGAGTAAATTCCTTGAAAAGACAGGCAGAGAGGCTGGGGTTAATAGATTTCACTTAATTCTTCAATTATAAGAATCAAAAGTTGTTTTAATGACTATTTGTCTGGTTTTCTTCAGAATGAAGTTATTAAAGTCTTCTGTTTCCTTTAAAAATAATAAAATATCATCACAGAATGTGACATACTTAAAATCATGAATTTTAATGAGTCTAGAACAATTAACAAAAAGTTTCCATTCCAAAGGGTAAATTGCTGTTTTTATGAATTTTTCCAAAGATAAAAGAAGTTACTCTTCTCTGAAATTTTCTTTTCTTGCCATTTTCTCCTTCCACAACATTTCCTGTTTCTTAGTCATCCACTACATACAAGGGTACAGAAGGATCAACTTCCTCCTGAGAAATTTCTGAGTACTTACCTGTTAGTCAATTCTAATGCTTTGTACAGTCACTGGTTCCCATGGTGATTAGTTGAAAGTA
Source organism: Okapia johnstoni (assembly GCA_024291935.2). NCBI lineage: Eukaryota > Metazoa > Chordata > Mammalia > Artiodactyla > Giraffidae > Okapia > Okapia johnstoni. The sequence goes on along the minus strand of CM044323.1, from coordinate 2,628,987 downwards.
ACTACCACCCGCTGGACACCCACAGACTTCCCCACCATGCCAAGCAGCCACCCCTATTCTTGGTTCACAGAGGACCCACATAGTGAAGCTATATCAACCCTGGAAGTGATGGGCATCGCTGGAAACTGGGCGAAGTGGCAGTAGTCAGGTATGTTTCATGGGAGGTGATGAGAGCAGTGGACAGCCCTCCAAGGTCAATGCCACCCATTTCAAGGTTGGCTTCAGACGCTAAGAGTGGTGTAGCAACAGTGCTCAGGCATGCCTCTCCTACAAAGAACAAAATAAACCTTCCCCAAGGGAATATTTCATGCAAAGATGGGCACAATAAAGGACAGAAATAGCGAGGACCTAACAGAAGCAGTAGCGATTAAGAGGAGGTGGTAAGAATATACAGAACTATACAAAAAAGGTCTTGATGACCCAGATAACTACAATGGTGTGGTCACTCACCTAGAGCCAAACATCCTGAGTGTGAAGTCAAGTGGGCCTTAGGAAGCATTACTAGGAACAAAGCTTGTGGAGGCAATGGAATTCCAGTTGAGCTATTTCAAATCCTAAAAGATGATGCTGTTAAAGTGCTCCACTCAATATGCCAGCAGATTTGGAAAACTAAGCAATGGCCACAGGACTGAAAAAGGTCTGTTTTGATTCCAGTGCCAAAGAATGTTTATACTATCATACAACAGCACTCATTTCATATGCTAGCAAGGTTAATACTCAAAATCCTTCAAGCCAGGCTTCGACAATACGTGAATCGAGAACTTCCAGATGTTCAAGCAGGATTTAGAAAAGGCAGAAGAACCAGAGATCAAACTGCCAACATCTGTTGGATCACAGAAAAAGCAAGAGAATTAAAAGAAAAACATATACTTCTGCTTCACTGACTATGCCAAAGCCTTTGACCGTGTAGATCACAACAAACTGTGGAAAATTTAAACAGATGGAAATACCAGACCTTAACCTGCCGCTTGAGAAACCTGTACATGGGTCAAGAACCAACAGTTAGAACCACACATGGAAAAACGGACTGGTTCAAATTGATAAAGCAGTACATCAAGGTTGTATATTGTCATCCTGCTTATTTAACTTATATGCAGAGTACACCATGTGAAATACTGAGCTGAATGAATCACACGCTGGAATCAAAGTTTCCAGGAGAAATTATCAACAACCTCAGATATGTAGATGATACCTGGTCGCATCATTTCATGGCAGATAGATGGGGAAAAATGGAAATAGTGACAGACTTTATTTTCTTGGGTTCCAAAATCACTGCAGACAGTGACTGCAGCCATGAAACTAAAAGATGCTTGCTCCTTGGAAGAAAAGCTATGACAAACCTAGACAGCCGATTAAAAAGCAGAGACATCACTTTGCCAACAAAGATCTGAATAGTCAATGTTATGGTTTTTCCTGTAGTCATGTATGGATGTGAGAGCTGGACCATAAAGAAGGCTGAATGCCAAAGAACTGATACTTTTCAACTGTGGTGCTGAAGACTCTTTAGAGTCCCTTGGACAGCAAGGAGATCAAACCAGTCAATCCTAATGGAAATCAATCCTGAATATTTATTGGAAGGACTGATGCTGAAGCTCCAAATTTGGCCATCAGATGTGAAGAGCCGACTCGCTGGAAGAGGCCCTGGTGCTGGGAAAGACTGAAGGCAGGAGAAGAAAGGGAGGACAGAGGATGAGATGGTTGGATGGCATCACCAACTCAAAGGACATGAGTTTGAGCAAACTCTGTAAAGACAGTGAAAGACAGGGAAGCCTGGCATGCTTCCCTGTTCATGGTGTCACAGTGTCAGACACAACTTAGTGACTGTACAACAACAATAAACAAACATACAGCCTGGAATTAAGAAGGAGGTGATGGCAACCATGAGAGAAGGAACAGGAGGAATTGAGTGGGCGGGTGTAGGACACTGCAGCGGACTGAGCCCCATCCTCCCACCCTCAGTGTGGTTAAAGGAACATACAGTCCCTAAATTCTTTCTCTGGAATCCGGCTGTCACTTCTTCTCTTTCCCCAGCTCCCCACCCACTACTGGAAGTGGTGGTCCTATGATACGAGTAAGTCCTTCATTTTTGTTTTCTTTCACTCTTTCTGAGTAAAACAGTTGAATACTCATTAATTTAAAAATGTATCCAGCTACAGTCTTTAAATCATGGCTCAAGGACTGTTTGCTCATAAGGGCACCAGGCAAGTGCTCCGTGTTTTCTGTGAAAGGAGAATGTGCATTTATTGTGCTCCCAGGAAGGTAAGGCTTCCCCTTCTGATTGTTATACCATAAGGGAGGGGGAAGGGTGGAAATGTGTCCATGAAGGATGAGTTTATTGATTCTCCATGGAGCATAGCCTTAACTTTAAAATGAACCTCCAGGTACGAGAAGCTTGCTACAAAACCTCCTCGGAATCACTGCACATCTTTCACCATTAGTGCTCTCTTGAGAACCTGCTAAGTAACCAAGCATGTCTGCTCCTTGATGATTCTCTTTTTAGGGAAGCTAGGTTTTGACTGGAATTTGGTTGTACACATACCCCAAAGGTTATGAAGTGATGCTGAAGACACAAGGACAAGTCACATGTCAGCCAGGCTCATCCTCTCCATCTGGGGTGGAGCCAGATTGATGGACCACAGTGAACTGTTTCGGGGTTTAAGTGAGAAAGCTTGTGAGAAGAAGGATGAAGTTGAAAAGAGATTTATTTTTATACAGCAGACAAAGGAAAGGAGGTCAAGATTGCTACCGATCATTAGGAACAATGTCTCCTAACCTTCTGTGACCACCTCAGCTGTGTGCCCTGCCTTTCAGGAATGGGCAGGACCTGACAAATACACCATCTGTGGCAGGGATAATACTGTGCCCTGGAATAAGACCCAGATCACAGCTCAGGGTCTCAAATCTCACTTTTATCAGATGCATTTTCAGTCTATATGGGAAAATGAACGACACAGGAGAGAAATAACTTATGGTTTCTCACATCCCTGTGGCTCAAACAGTAAAGAATCTGCCTGCAATGTAGGAGACCCAGCTTAGATCCCTGGGTCAGGAAGATCATCTGGAGAAGAGAATGGCAACCCACTCCAGTGTTGTTGCCTGGAGAATTCCATGGACAGCAGAGCCTTGTGGGTTACAGTTCATGGGATCACAAAGAGTTGGACACAACTGAGAGACTAACACACACACACACACACAATATATATAGTTATAGTTATATACAACAATGTTTTATATATATATATATAGTTCTATTTTGTTTTTGACTTTTGTACTTCTAGAAATTAGAGCATACCGTATATATTGTTCTGCAATTAGTTTTTAAATTAACTTTCTACTTAACCTAGAAAATGTTTTCTGTTAGTAATTATTGATCCAAGTCAGTATTTTAAGTGCAAATTATTATTCATTGTTTAAATTTGTGAAAAATACATGCATTTACTTAAGTAATTAAAAGTAAATATATTAACATATATTAAGAACAAAAGACATTTTACAAAACCATCCTAGAATCAATTTCCTTGGCACAGTAATGACTACAATGCATCATCTGAACAACTGACCAGTGTCCATTCAAATCAGCCACCAATACTTCTCCTTCTTCTACTCCACAATCTATACAACACATTTTGACACTTGTTCTAGTTTGAAAATTGCATATCTTTGCTCCCCAATGAAACAAGGAAGTACTTGAAGGCAAGAATCTTGTCTCATAGATAAATACAAAGATACACAGATACACTGATATATACACAGATACATACACACTATTAGATACACAGATTTTATTTCCTGCCTTCCTACTGTCCAGTTAATTGTTGAACACATAAGAAGTATTTGATAAATATTAGTTGAATTTAACTCTAAATCTCCTTTTTGAGCTAAAAATGTGATTGTTGTAAATGTTTAAAAGGCTAGAAGCTAGAACCATACAGGAACACAAACATCTTCTCTATATGTACACACTTTGCTCCATGGACCTCCGTACTATGAAGGAGGGAGGAGCTCACTTTCACAGGCAGGTGTTTGATCTGTAACTGACCAACATTGTTCTCCTTATTTTCTGTGGCCTGTGTTATTTTAAAAACTGTCTCAAAATAGTGTATTACTGAGTCTTCTAGAGTGAAGGCAGAACAAGTATGACAAAGAAAACTCTGAGGTGGCCTCACTATATATGGGCTTCCCAGGGGGTGCAGGGGTAAAGAATTTGCCTGCCAATGCAGGAGACACAAGAGACGCAGGTTCAATCCCTGGGTTGGGAAAATTCCCTGGAGGAGGACATGGCAACCCATTCCAGTATTCTTGCCTGGAGAATTCCATGGACAGAGGAGACTGGCAGGCTACAGTTCATGGGGTTGCAAAGAGTTGTACCCAACTGAGCAACTGAGCACACACTCAAAGAAAACTTTTGAGTTATATGGATAAAGTTAGAGATGCAAAGAAATTTGTTATAGTGTTATTGTAAAGTAAAATTTAGAAACTAAACATCAAAAATAAAAATATTTAAAGAAATTAAACCTTTTGGCCCATGGTGTCTGGCTATCTAAAGAGGCTTATTCCTGGAAAGCCACAAGATTATGTTCTCAAAACATCCTCAGAACATTACAGATGTTCCACTGCATGCCAAGGCTCAGCCTTACAGAGGATTGCCAAGTAGTATTCACTGGCAGTCCGTGTCTCCTAAAGGTCTCCATCATCTTATTTCTTAATGATCTACATGGGCAAAAAAATGTCTATTATTATTTCCATCACTGCTTTATCTTGCTTAATAAGACAAAGTATATAATATTACTAACTAAAATTTTCTTTTGTTAAAAGTTGTCCCTTTTCTTCAGTACCATTTTTCTAGATTCCGTATATATGTGTTAGAATATGGTATTTCTCTTTCTGACTCCCTTCACTCTGTATAATAGGTTCTAGGTTCATCCACCTCATCAGAACTGACTCAAATGTGTTCCTTTTTATGGCTGAGTAATATTCCATTGTGTACATGTACCACAACTTCTTTATCCATTCATCTGTCGATGGACATCTAGGTTGCTTCCATGTTCTAGCTATTGTAAATAGTGCTGCAATGGACAATGGGATACATATGTCTCTTTCAATTTTGGTTTCCTCAGGGTATATGCCTAGGAGTGGGATTGCTGGGTCATATGGTGGCTTTATGCCTAGTTTTTTAAGGAACCTCCACACCATCTTCCATAGTGGCTGTGTCTCTTTACATTCCCACCAGCAGTGTTCTCTTTTCTCCACACACCTTCCAGCATTTATTGTTTATATTTATTGCTTGATGAGGTCCATTCTGACCCGTGTGAGGTGATACCTCATTTGAGTTTTGATCTGCATTTCTCTAATAATAAGCGATGTTGAGCATCTTTTCATGTGTTTGTTAGCCATCTGCATGTCTTTGGAGAAATGTCTGTTTAGGTCTTTTTCCCACTTTTTGATTGGGTTGTTTGTTTTTCTGGTAGAGAAACAGACATAGAGAATAGACTTATGGACACGGGGAGAGGGGGGGAGAGGGTGAGATGTATGGAAAGAGTAACATGGAAATGTACATTACCATATGTAAAATAGACAGCCAATGGGGATTTGCTGTACAGCTCAGGAAACTCAAACAGGGGCTCTGTGTCAACCTAGAGGAGTGGGATGGGGAGGGAGGGAGTTTCAAAAGGGAGGGGATATATGTAAACCTATGGATGATTCATGTTGAGGTTTGACAGAAAACAGAAAAATTCTGTAAAGCAATTATCCTTCAATAAAAATTAATAAACTTAAAAAAATACAAAAAAAGTTACTTTTCCTTTCCTGTAATAGTAAATCAGTAAAAAAAAAAAAAAAAAAGATAAATTTTGTTATTATATTTGGGGAAAACTCATTAGTAGTAATAAAAATATAGTTTGAGCAATTCAGTGAAAATAGAGGTAAAGGGAAGAATGGACATGGTTTGTTTAAATTGATATGATGTGAATGTTGAAATCATGTCATCAAAGAGTATGGGAAATTTATAACACTCAAACAGCAGACTCCCAATTTGGTTTAAATCAGAAGAAAATGTTCATGTGTATTTTCATTTAAGTTTGTTTGTACACGTGTGTGTGTATACACACACACACACACACACATATACACACAGATTGACAAAAGATATTTCCAATATTCATAATCTCTAGATGCTGAAATTACCTATAATTCATTTTATTTAATCTGTTGAACATTTCCTATAATCAGCACCTTTTAATAAACACAAAGTAATATGTTAAATTAAAAACCTTAACATAATCAACAAAAAGGAAGAGACAAATTTGTTTTACTTGTAATAGATTAGAATTATAAATTCAAAAGCAGAGAAAACAGAACCTAAAGGCAAGTCAATGTTCAATACAAAATGAAGACATTTTTCGGTATTTATTGTAACCAATTTCATTTGCTAAGTAAAGCTTTTACTACAGAATTATTCAATGCTCAACTCAAGTGAATATTTTTGATGAACAAGAATACCTCATAAGGTTAAATCAGTCAACCAGTCAATATTATACTACACAGGTAGTTTTTTGGTTTTCTGGGGCTTTTTGTTTTGTTTTTAGTACATAATGAAAAGTGTCCTGAACTTAAAATCAGAGACTGGAATTCAAGAATGTGTCTGACATTTTCCAACTGTATGACTTTGGGCTGTCACTTCACATCTCGGAAACTCCCAGTGTCTACATACTACACAACATTGTAATGCATCTCATGTCACAGGATTTCCATAATGAAATGATAGATTTTTGGCACCTTGTGTAAGACTGTGTAAAGACAACTGCATTAATTTAATGATACGGAATCTGCTTCTGGCACAGTCATCTGTAATTGCTGATGGCAAATTACAGTTGTTGTTGTTTTTTTAAAAAAAAAAAAACTTTAAATGAGGGAATTGAAAACATCTCTGAACCTATCATCCAACATGCCAAATAAATGATAGAATCGTGGCACAAAGTGTGAGATAAATATGATTCGTTTGTACTACTTATGTACGGCCAAGCACGAGAAATGAGTTTCATGGATAAGTTTGTGGTGTATATCATAACCAATACAGGTTAAGTCATGAAAAATTGGTTGCCTTTAAATGACTAATATTTTTAAAGTTAGAGATTAGCCATCAAAAACTCTATCACTAAGATACAGACAACTAAGATGGATGCAAAAAGAGCCTCATACAGTCTCTATCCAGCCACGGTTATGTAGCTCAAAATGTAATTGGTGGTAGTTCATTTTTATGAGACAAAATTTTGAAAACAGTCTTTGATTGAAAATAGGATGATGGCAATGCAGCATAACAGAATATAGTCATGATAGTAGATGAAATCTAACAAGCTGAAATACCTGGACAAATAACACAGAAACATTCAACTACTTTGGCAATGGGTATAATTATGATGATAAAATTATGTATCAAAATAATTTAAAGAGTAAGCACGTATTTGTCAATAGACTGTATATGTGTATATATAGACACACATGTCTAAAAACATTGAAAAGAATAACTACATATGACACTAGAATAAAACAATTAATGAAGGCAAATACTTAATCAAAATATGCATAATGCATCAGAATTTACTCATGTAACAATTTTACATAATATAAAGATGAAAGCAGACAAAAATGTATGTGGACAATGGCAGTTGTGCCAATTACTGGAATTTCTGCTTATAAATAATTATTATACTTCTTATTATACCCAGTTATATGGGATCCTATCATATTTTAATGACAGTTGGAGGACTGCTTGCCAAACCTTACCCTTTCAATTTAAAAATGGCTATCCTAATAATTAAGTATTAAAATGTATATAACACCAAAATATATTTTCTTATTTTTTACTTTAATAGCTCCCTCAAAACTATGTAACAAAATAATATTACCATTGTCACCCTCATACCAGGAATTTAGATGAGATATTTTTAATTGAGTCTTGATTTTGTTGAGTTTTTGTATTAATTAGGACATATTTACTCCCAATCACAACCAAGATGGATACTAGAGTAAAAAAATATAACAAACTCTAATGGAAAGAAACAGATCCAAAACATGTAAGAATTTATTCAAGGAATAAGTGGCATTTCAAACTCTTGCAGAGAGATGGAATTCATTAATATAATAAGTCTGCTGAATGCACAAGCTCCAACTGAGGTCCGTGGTATCTATTTAGAAGAATGCCTGCCATGTACTCAACAATCAATAAAAATTTTGTTGAGTAATTCAGTGAAAAGAAATAAAAAAAATATTTATTGGTTTTTACCCACATAGATATTTAGAGATGTTGTTATAAGGGAAAAAGAGAAAAATATTTTTAAATGGCAATTATCTCAATTCAGTTTTGTGTAAGCCATACTAAGCAAAACAAAACAAAACCAAAAAACAAAGAGAAACAAGACATCATAGGAAATATGGACAGATTCAAAAACATAACAATAAAAAACTGTCATTGTTGTTCAGTCCATAAGTCATGTCTGACTCTTTGTGACCAAACAGACAGCAACATGCCAAGCCTCCTTGTCTTTCACTATCTCCTGGAGTTTTCTCAGACTGATGTCCATGGAGTTGGTGATGCTACCTACCTACCTCATCTCATCCCCTCAGTCACCCTATTCTTTTGCCTTCAATCTTTCCCATCATCAAGGTCTTTTCCAACGAGTCAGTTATTTGTATCACGTGGCCAAAGTGTTGCAGCTTCAGCTTCAGCATCAGTCCTTCCAATGAATACTCAGGGTTGTTTTCCTTTAGGATTCGCTGTGTTGATTTCCTTGCAGTCCAGCGGACTCTCAAGAGTCTTCTCCAACACCACAATTTGAAAGCATCAGTTCTTTGGCACTCAGCCTTCTTTATATTCCAATTCTCACATCTGTACATGACTACTGGAAAAACCATAGCTTTCACTATCCGGACCTTTTTTGGCAAAGTGATGTCTCTGCATTTTAACATGCTGTCTAGGTTTGTCTTAGCTTTCCTTCCAAGGAGCAAGTATCTTTTAATTCCATGGCTTCAGTCACCGTCTACAGTGATTTTAGAGCCCAAGAAAATCAAATCTGTCACTGCTTCCACTTTTTCCCCATCTAGTTGCCATGATGTGATGGGACCAGATGCCATGATCTTCGTTTTTTGAATGTTGAGTTTTAAGCCAACTTTTTCACTCTCCTCTTTCACCCTCATCAAGAGGCTCTTTAGTTCCTCTTCACTTTCTGCTGTTAGAGTAATATTATCTGTGTATCTGAGATTGTTGATATTTCTCCTAGCAATCTTGCCTCCAGCTTGTGATTTATTCAACCCAACATTTCACATGATGTACTCTGCATGTAAGTTAAATAGACAGGGTGACAATATACAGCCTTGTCATACTCCTTTCCCAATTTTAAACCAGTCAGTTGTTTCATGTAAGGTCCTAACTGTTGCTTCTTGATCCACATACATGTTTCTCAGGTAAAGTGATCTGGTATTCCCATCTCTGGAAGAATTTTCCAGTTTGTTGTGATCCACACAGTCAAAGGTTTTAGAATAGTCAGTGAAGCCTAAGTAGATATTTTTCTGGAATTCCCTTGCTTTCTCTATAATCCAACAAATGCTAGCAATTTGATCTCTGGTTCCTTTGCCTTTTTTAAGCCCAGCTTGTACATCTGGAATTTCTAAGTTCATGTAGAAACAGCTTGAAGCCTAGCTTGAAGGATTTTGAGCATAAGCTTGCTGCTGCTGCTGCTAAGTCGCTTCAGTCATGTCCGACTCTGTGCGATCCCATAGACGGCAGCCCGCGAGGCTCCGCTGTCCCTGGGATTCTCCAGGCAAGAACACTGGAGTGGGTTGCCATTTCCTTCTCCAATGCATGAAAGTGAAAAGTGAAAGTGAAGTCGCTCAGTCATGTCTGACTCTTAGCGACCCCATGGATTGCAGCCTACCAGGCTCCTCCGTCCATGGGATTTTCCAGGCAAGAGTACTGGAGTGGGGTGCCATTGCCTTCTCCGGAGCATAACCTTACTTGTATGCTAAATGAGCACAGCACTAGAGTAATTTGTACATGCTTCGGTACTGCTCTTCTTTGGGATTGGAATGAAAACTGACCTTTACCAGTCCTGTGGCCACTCCTGAGTTTTCCAAATTTGGTGACGTATTGAGTACAGCACTTTAACAGCATCATCTTTTAAGATTTGAAATTGTTCAGCTGGAATTCCATCACCTACACTAGCCATAGGAAAAACTCTATTTGAAAGACTAAATACAAATAAATAAAAATGGTAACATGGGAAAATGTATGCCATGCATATTACAAAAGGTGATTACAATTTGACAAATCAGAAGGAAAAGTAATTCTACGAAAAACTGGCCAAGAATAGCATAGTTAAATCACAAGATACAAACAAATGATGAATAATCCTGAAAAACACTCAAGCTTACGAATAATGAAGTGAATACAATGAGTAGTGTGATGAGTGAATCTCAATGACTGAAATAAAAGCTAAGAACCGAGATGGAGACTTGCTGAAAGGCAGCCAGAAAGTATGGATGAAAAGATGTGGAAGCACAGTGTATGTTTACCTAATGTTCTATATTTATCTCAAATCAGTTATCAAATATGCACATTAACACTAATAGACGAGAAAGTTTTCTGTGATGTTTACAACAGAAAAAACAGAAAGAATCTATATGCCTACAGCAGATATGATTAATTCCTCCCATGCTCCATTTTCTCCTTCTTCACTTTGTAAAACACCACCACTCTCCCCCCCAGGTTTTACCAGACCGTATTTTTATAAGAAAGTGTAAAGGGCAAGGACATGGGGCTCATGAAGTAATTCCAGGCACACAGAGGAGGAGGACATCCTTGGACATGGTAGAGCAACAGCGCAGGAGAAATCTGGATCTCCAGGGGCTCCCAGAACAAAGTGCCCATTGCAGCGAAAACACCTGCCCCTCTCTCAGCTGTCAATGCTCAAACTGAATGGCCAAAGCTCAGGTCTCCTGTCACATCTGCTTAGCCTCTACCCTGGTTAATTCAATACCTAACAATACAGAATTGCCTACGTGTATTGTACCATACTGTTCATTTGGTGCAACACTGTTCAGCTACTGAAAATCTGTCTTGAAAAAACAATGTAAGAAATAGGGAAATGTTCATGACATGGAGATTATTTACCAATCTGGTAAAAGCATATGAGTAAATAATAGATGTAATAAACATCAGAATCATAATCTAGAGACAGGAAAAAGATGGGTTTAAAAAGAATAAGAGTAAAATGGTTCTAACTAGTAATGGAAATACAGATAATTTGTTCTTCTAATTTTCTACGGTCACTTTGTAATCTTTTGATAGAATGCAATAAACTGGGGGAAATGTTACCAGAAAAGCATAAAATATGATAAGAGGAATGCCACTGCCACAGTTAAATGAAGAGGTATCCTACCTGAGTATTTAAAGCTCTCCCTGACCGAGAGGAGTGGTACAGTTACATTAAACTGTGTATACAGGGAGGCTGTATGTGTGTGTGTGTGTGTGCATGCGCACGCTCAGTTGTGTCTGACTCTTTGCAACCCATAGGCGTGTAGCCCACGAGGCTCCTCTGTTCATGGGATCTCCCAGGCAACAATACTGGAGTGAGTTGCCATGCCCTCCCCCAGGGGATCTTCCCGACCCAAGGATCAAGCCATTTCTCCTGTGTCTCCTGCATTGCAGGCGAATTCTTTACCCACCATGCCATCAGGGAGGCCCCACAGAGAGCTTAATACATGATTATTGAACTGGACCAAAGCAAACACATTTTCCATGAAACCATTTAGTAGTATTTTAACCAAATAATTTAAGAGCATGTTAAAGTTTAGTGTGAATTTTAAAAATTGCTACTATTGACAACATATTCAACAATATTTCAGCAAAAGCTAAAGGAATATTAAAGTGTTTTTTTCACATTGAATAATTCAAGTAAGTATGTATTTATCCTTTTGTGTGGCTTACAAGCTGATGTGATAGTCAACAGAAAAGGCGCTGTTAGTCATTCAGCTTGTTTGGGTAGAAGATTGAACTTATTGGTCGTGGAGACCTGAACAGTTAACACAAATGTAAAGTGAGGATTCCCAGAATTTTGTAGGTGATACACAATTACAAATTTTAAAACACGGGATAGTCGGCTTTTCATGCTGATTTCTTTACTGCTACGTAATACTTTCCTATCGAGTTTTTTTTTTTAATGTAGGCAAAGGATAGAAAATAGTAGGCATTTTCAGAATTTATGTTTCCATCTAAACCTCCCAACCCACTTGAGCATAAACACTGTAAAATATACTTTTTTTAATTGTTAACCAATGTCAAGTCCAAGGAAACTTTGAAGTTTTTCTCCACGGCTTCCATTAAACTTTTATTAATAAATGCCCTGATTTTTTCAGTGATTTTAGGATGATCACAGAGACTGGAATGAATAAATTTGTGCTGTCCTGAACTCATGAGCAAACGTCAGGGTGACCTCAGCCTTTATCCATGGAGCTGTCAGCTCAGTTCTTAAAGGAGTCAATCCAGACAAAAATGGATGAGTTGAGCATTTCCAAGTAGAAATAGATCCAATTAAAGATCACTGTGAACTTAGCAGGGAGACTTTTGAGATTTAACAGATCCATCTCAACATCCACATTTACATAAAAACAAATGCCCTGAGGTGACAGTTTATCTGCTGGTAGATATAAGGTGACTGTCACAGAAAAGGATTCTTCTGGAGCATTCTTTCTCCCTGCATCCCGTGTGTGTGCATCCTCAGTCACTTCAGCTGTGCCTGACTCTTTGCGACCCCATGGAATGTAGCCCACCAAGCCCCTCTGTTCATGGGATTTCCCAGGCAAGAATACTGGAATGGGGTACCACTGCCTACTGCAGGGGATCTTCCCGACCCGGGGATCAAAGCTGCATCTCTTGCGCTAGCAGGTGGATTCATCACCACAAGCAGCACCTGGTAAGGGCCTCCTTCATCCCATCTTTTCCATAAATGTTTGAAGACTGTCTCCCCTTGTCTAACAACTCGACATCCTCCACTAAACTCCACGGAAAATGGGACTATTTCAATCTTGTTCACTGTTTTGTCCCCAGCAAACAGCACTATGCCTGAAAACAGGCATTCAGCTGTCAAATTACTGAAATGCATGCATGGATGAAGGAATGAACAATTAATGTGAAAGAAATGAAAGAGCAAGACAGGTCTACTAATTTTTCACCTGCTCACAGGCCCAGGATCCAATATTTCTTTCAGGAATGAGGATTGGTTATGTTATAGCCATCTCTCACTGAGCCTCACTCCTCACTGAAAACCAGTTATTACCTCTGCAGGTAAACTTCCCAAACTCCTCCGGTGCATCACATGTCCCATTCTTGCTTAGGACTTTTTGAACGATAAGGAAAAAAAGGTGCAAGAGTACTTCTTGCTAATTCGTTGAAGGGGCATCAACCTGGACTGTAAAAAGGGTTTATTTTCTGGGCTGTATGTTGCAGCTCTATCTGCTAAAATCTGTGCACATTTAGTATAGATGAAATATTTCAGTATATTATGCATATAAGAATATGCAGTAATATAGTCATATTATTTTCTGAATTTTAGGGTTATCATCATATAATCAACCTGCTGAGGTAAATTAAGACAGTCATTTGAAATAATAAAATGCGAGGAAAGTCAAAGTTGAGTGGACACATTTTCAGATTTGAACCGTGACTGTTACCATCACTTTTCGCATCCACCAGCTGGGTTCCCTGAAGTCAGGAAATCTAGTAGAACAAGGAAGATGCACTTGGACTCAAATATCAAGAGTTGCCTTTGGCTCCATCACAGGACTGAGATCATAAATTTGAACTGCTCATCCAATTTCCCCATTATGAAATTTACACACTATTTCTTCTTTATATTCCAAACACTTTGCCACCCGACTGTGGTCCCCATCTGGCTATAGCTTTCTCCGTATCAGTTCTGATTTTCTGGTTGATGATTCTAGTATGGAAACTCATTTTGAACAAAATGCTACAGAAAACAGTCTCAGCTGCTGAAGAAGTCAGTTCTAAAATATCCTGTTTTAACAGTCAACCTTAAAAATCTAGAAAACCAGAAACTTAATTTTGAGTCTGTGAGAAGAATGAAGATAATTATATTCTTAAAATAACAACTGAGATGTTATACAAAATTCAGCTTAATTTTTTTAAGAGGTGGGAAGGAGGCAGAACAATGACGTTCATATTGAAAGTTTAGTGTTAATGGTTTATTTTCATTCAACTTTCTGCACAGTTTCTATCATTTCTAAAAATGGCTGCCATTGAAGGGATGTAAATGTTTGCTAACAGTGCTAAGCCAAGTATGCATATTTTAAAAATCCTTTTAAAACATTTAAAATATTTCACAACATCTTACAGAAACCCAAATGAACTTTTTGGCTAACCCAATATTTTTACATGAGAACCCAAAGAAAAAGATCTTATTACATTCTATGAGATAATTGAAACTTCAAATATATTGGAACCTTATTGGTTGCAAAAATTCTAAAAAAAAACCGAGGCCATGCCTGTACACAAAAAGAGAAGTAGAAAATTGAGGCAATTACTAAGATCTTTCAGGATAACAGAAGCATCTTAACCTTTTACATTCACTCACTGAAGCAAATGCTTGCTTTCTTATGAAAGATAAAAATAACTGTTGAAAGCCCCTACTTCTTGCCTCCTGTGGGAGGGGGCAGATAAGGAGAACAGGGGTCTCTCTCTTGCTTCCTGGTCACTGAAGCCCCTGTGAAGCTCTAGGTTAAGATGTCCCAGGAAGGCAAGAGCAGGAGACCTTGCCAGGTGCCTGGGGCAGCAGCTGTGGGAGATGCAGGTACTAGCAAAGTGCTTTACACCCGGGACCCCGCTGTGTTCACCAAGCTAATGATCCCTAACCTCCTACCTGGTAGTGACAAGCACCCAGCACAGGACCCAGAGGATACCAGGGGCTTGGTAAACAGGAGCTATTGGTCTCAACTAACTTGGGATGAACTCTTAACAGTTCTTGTCCTATATATGCATAACTAAATATTTTTCACAGTCCTAAAGGGCAAATACCTCAGTTTCAGGACCAACTAAGCCTGTACCATAAAAACAGGGCTGGTTGAAGCCCTCTGTCAGCACTCCTACATGAAGAAACCTCATTCCCTTGTATTTATAGCGAATCAATGTAGCCACACCCAACACAAAATATGGTTTTGTGTATTTTGAAACAGTTGAATTTTTACTGTTGAAAGTGTGAATTTAAGTGTGAATTTAGGTAGGTCTGATTTGACTCCTCAGCAAGCATCAGTATCTTCTTGTGATCTGAGTTATCTGATTTTTCATTGTTTTCTAAATGTGATACAATGTCTATCCTAATAAATTCAATGATTTCTGCAGATTAACATAGTAATTAACATATTAATCTTGATGAGGACCATCCCTGAGAAAGAAAAAAGAAATCACTGACTACTTTTTCAAGACTTTAAATTCCAGCTCCAGCACTTTCAAGCTGGGTGACCTGCATCAATGGCCCCTTTGAGCCTCTTCTATGAAATAACATCACTGTTTCCACATCCTTCATCCATGTGTTGTGATGCTTACATGAGAAAGTATATGCATAGGTACTTGGTAATGTGTAAAAACATTAATACTTGGAGAAACAAATGGAACAAAAACAGTAGTAGCAGCCTCAAAACCATATCCAGACTCTTTTTTTCCCCCATTTTTCCATATCCTATGTAGTAAGTATGAACACAGAACATCCTAGGTGAGGGCAAGGGGTGTAATAAGACCTCACATCTACTTAGAAAAGGAGACCGGATGGCTTTCAGCCCAGCTTGGGAAGTGTGGCACAGAGATGTCTACACAATGTTTGGTGACAACATTCCTTTCTTATGCAGAGATACAGGCCTCAGGAAACAGGGGTCTCTTATGATGAGAACCCACCCTCCAGCAGCCACTCACACAGAGCAAGGGTGGGCCCCACAAGTGGCCTGCTCTGACTCCCTGGAATCTTCTGTGGCTTTCATCAGAGTTTATGAAAGTGAAACGAGGCCAGACATCTTTCCAGGGCCAAAATGGTTTGGAAACAAAAATATGCTGTGCCACAAACCCACCTAAGCCAAGGCAGCTGAATAAGCACCCAGCACACAGCACAGGAAACCGGGCTGCCCTGTAAACAAAATGAACGTAATGAAACTCTGTCGCCGTCCATGTCTGCCAAGTCCTGCGTCCGATCAGATAATTGTGTCTCTGAATAAGCATGAGACTGTTTGCTACAGACTTTCCAGTGGAAATCTGGAGCACTCACGCAGCAAAATTACTATTTATTTATTTTTTACAATCCATCTCCCTAAAGAATTATAGCACAGGAAGAACTTCTCTCATTCTGTGGTTTTAGGAGCCAAATAATGACACCAAATTCTGTTTTACCTGAGAAAGGGATACAAGAGTGAACATATAACAGGAAGGAAGAGAGGGAAGGAGAGATAAAGAGAAAGGAGAGAGAGAGGTTTTCACTAAAGTATTTTTCCCATGCTCCCCAAGCTAATAAAGAACTAATGACTTATGGAGAAGGAAACGGCAACCACTCCGGTACTCCTGCCTGGGAGATCCCACGGACAGAGGAGCCTGGTGGGCTACAGTCCATGGTCACAAAGAGCTGGACACGACTCAGTGACTAAACAACCAGTTATCAAAAAATATGTTTTATATCTTTTTATTTTATATATTATATATATATTTTATATCAACAACATATTTCACTTAAGTTTTTTTTAAAGTATAAAAAATTAAAATTACTCATTCGGGATTTGCCATTTGCTATCTTAACCTGTTCTCCTCCCCTAAGCAAATTCACTCTGCTGGTAAGGAAAGCCTTGCAATTATTGGGAGAATAAAGTCGAGTTGACCCTCAAACAAAAAGAAAAGAACTAATGACTTAGATGTATCTCTGGCCCCTTTGTAACAGGTACCCAATTAGAGAGACCCTCGAAGGATTTATCCATGAGGAAAGCAAATTCAGTCATATAAACAAGAAAAGGGAAGAAAACTGCTACAGATATGTCACAGCCTTACCTCAATAGCTTGGCTGTGTATTTAGATACTTGGCTGAATTAATCTATCCCACTAAGTAACTTTGCTGTCTCCTGTCGCCTGCTCAGTGAACAAGAGAAAGGCAATCAACAGCAGGTGATGATTTTGTATGTGGTCCTTGTTGCTGAAATCAATGACTAATCTTGCATGGCTGGAACGAATGAAAAGGTAGGGAGTCTGCTCTGACTGAATAATGCCTTTTATAACATTTGCATTGAAAACCTTTAAATAACACACTCAGCCATGGTCATCAATGTTCCATAGAAATACAACAGATTAGCTAGTTGACCCCTACAGTGTGATCAATTTATCCCTGCTCCATGTATATCCTTCTGAATGTGTTCTTGCAAGACTTTGTGTTTCAGTAGGCTGAAAATCTTCTCTTCCCTGGGTTACTCTCCATGGCAACTAGGTCAGGACTCTACCCACTGTAGACTCCATCCAGGGGTCCCAGTTGATTGACCGTTGTTGGTGAAACTTGGAGACATTTTTAGGGAAGATGATGGTTGGGAACATTGCATAGTTTAAAATGACCTGAGTGCAAAAATCTCACAAACTACACTTTGGAAGCAAGCCTAAATGTTTAGAACTAAAATTTGTAAATAGGCTGGGTAGAAGAAATAATTAAAAGCCAAAGCCTGTTTATTTTTTTTCATGTATATCAAAAAGTAGGAGGGGGTGGGTCAGTTTAAAGAAAATTTCAGAAGTGTTTGCTCCTGAGTGGCTGAAGCAGGTGAGTGGAATGAAACTGCAGATTCTTGTGTATGCAAAATAAATCTTGCTATACTCTGGTGATAACATGGTCAAAACCTCTGCTCTCAATCACCATAAAAAATAGCTTACAATCTCTAAATAGTAGTCTCCCCATCCATAAGACAGCAGTGTTATTTATCAGAATTTTTGTAAGGATTAAACAAAATAAAGCACATAAAGCAACCATAAGTATGTCCAGCAAAGGATAAAATATACAACAAACATGGCAGAAACTATAGGATTAATGTAGAGTATAAATGGATCTAACAATGTTGTCTATGTGCCTAGGCTATGCAAGTTTACACTAACAATCTGTGTGCCACTTAGAATTACAATTCAATTCAAATACAGAACTCTTGCTCCAGTTATTTAAAAGCATACTGCAATGTAATGATTTATTTAAAGTTTTTATTTATTGCTAGAGCTAATTCTGAGGGGAGTGAAAAGACAGACTGGAATATGCGAGGAGTGACAGCAAGAAGTAACAACCAAGAGTAGAGACAGAACCTCACACATATATGCCACGGTTAGTGTCATCTCAGCTAAGACCCATCAACAAACAGCAAGCCAAATGCGGTGTGTCTCCTCCCAGCGGATTCTGTTCACTACCTTCAGTGAGGCATCTTGTAATATAAGGGTGATTTTAAGATATTAAGTTAGCCTCTGGAGTTAAAAAGTAAACAGAATAGTTAGACGTCTTTAGATTACCATTTAACTTTCACTCCAAATAAAAATCCCCACCTGGAAAGCTGTCAGTTACACGCCTGAACACTAACAACCATGGGAGCTCAAGGCCTCCTAAGGCTTTCTACCCCAGTTTCACACAGTTCTAATAATTAATAAGTTCTTCGTGATGAACTGCATTCCACACTCTTCTTATGATTTCTACCATCTACTAG
Source organism: Okapia johnstoni (assembly GCA_024291935.2). Classification (NCBI taxonomy): domain Eukaryota; kingdom Metazoa; phylum Chordata; class Mammalia; order Artiodactyla; family Giraffidae; genus Okapia; species Okapia johnstoni. Next base: position 2,610,231 of record CM044323.1, on the reverse strand, counting down.
AATAATGCAAAATTATTCTTTGCTCTATATAAAAACCCTTTATAAATAAAAATTGTGATCAGTGCAGCCCTAAATCTTTCTCCCTTAAGCCAAAAATAATCAGAGAAGTTTGGGTTTTGTTTTAATTTCAGGGAAAGTCTCTGATCACTCTCCTCTTGGCTTATCACTGAAGCAACTACCAGATATTAATACCATTCTCTGGTGTGAATTGGGAAGCCCAACATGCAGGAAAGGACCATCAGATCCCTTGGACTTCATGTTAACCTGCTACTGATGCCATCCAAAGAGTAATCAGGATTCTTAACAGCTACATCCTTCTGTTCCCTTATAGGAGACTTGATTTGCATAGAAATCTGTTCATGTATATGTTAACAGCAGCCCAGATAGGTCTTCTCACCTCTGTTCTTCCTTGTTTTCTAACCCCAACAATTGTATCTAAATTTAATCATGATAAATGGAGTTGTCTTGGTTTGGGCTGTTTGTTCCAACCTGCCTAAACCACCTTAAACCCCACATTTGCTATGCTATTTGATCCTCGGTCTTCAGTCATTTGCACACCTTTTCAATCCACATTTGCCTCTACAAACGGGTCAGGGACAAGCCTAGGGCATGGAGGCTGGGCATCCCTTGGCCACCATCAGAGAAGTGCCTCATGACCACATTCTTTATTGACAGTGTATTTGTCAACAGGAAATCAGTGAAAACTGTTAAATGTCTTGCTGAAATTAATGAAGACCTTGATTTTTTTTCAGTCACCTGATCTAGAAGTCTCTCAAAAAAGAATCAGTAGTAATTTCTATGCATGGCCTAAAGACCTAAATATAAAGCATGATACCATAAAACTCCTAGAAGAGCACATAAGCAAAACATTCTCTGACCTAAATTGTACCAACGTTTTCTTGGTTCAGTCTCCCAAGGCAATAGAAGTGAAATGAAAAATAAACAAATGAGATTTAATCAACTTATTTGTTTTTCAATCAACTTATTTAATCAACTTATAAGTTTCTGGACAGCAAAGGAAACCATAAATAAAGCCAAAGGACAGCCTACAGAAGGGGAGAAAATATTTGCAAACAATGTAACCACCCAGGGCTTAATTTCCAAAATTCACAAACAGTCGATGCACATCAACAACAACATCACAACCACCCAATCAAAACATTATCAGCAGACATAAACAGACATTTCTCCAAAGAAGACATACAGGTGGACGTACATGAAAAGATGCTCATTGTCGCTCATTATTAGAGAAATGAGATTCTCCTGGTAGCTCAGCTGGTAAAGAATCCACCTGCAATGCAGGAGACCCCAGATCGATTCCCAAGTTGGAAAGATCCACTACAGAAGGGATAGGCTCCCCACTCCAGTATTCTTGGGCTTCCCCAGTGGCTCAGCTGGTAAAGAATCTGCCAGCAATGCGGGAGACGTGGGTTCGATCCCTGGGCTGGGAAGATCCCCTGGAGAAGGAATCAGCTACCCACTCCAGTATTCTGGCCTGGAGAAGTCCATGGACTATATAGTCCGTGGAGTCACAAAGAGTTGGACACAACTGAGTAACTTTCATTAGAGAAATGCAAATCAAAATTACAATGAGGTATCACCTCACACAGGTCAGAACAGCCATCATTAAAAAGTCCTTGATTATTCCTCATGAAAAAATATCTTAGAAAAACTCATAATATTTATAGCACCATTTGTGACCTTTTCACCTTTGTGTTTTATCCATCCCTCTTTGCTCTAGTATATTACGGGACGTGATTCTCCTCCTTATCCTTAATACATGTAATTTTTCATATATAGATAGAGAAACAGAGAGATAGTGTCATCACTGTTTGCTAACCAGACAAGATATTAAATAAAAACTGTATAATGATTTTAAAACCTGTATCAGCAGCATCTCTACATAGCACATTAATATCTTTGCTCATTTAGATAACTCACAAATCATCTGGCCAGAAATGCCTTTTGTAACTTCTTCTCTACCCCTTGAGCCATATATAATTTTACAGTATTTGTCCCTAGAAGGACACTCTTCTGGATTTCAAGATCCAAGAAAGACAGATCATGTCTGTTACATGTCACATCTAGTAGCCTTACCTAACACACCACTGGGCTCATAGTACATACTCCAAGTCTACTGTTTGACTAGAATATTACTCTGAATAAAACATAAATATCTACTTTAATTCCGTGACACTATTCAGCTGATTACGCTCAAGTTATTAGATTCTGGTAGAGCCATGGAAAAAGCTAAGAGTTCTAGAGAGAAAGAATACAGTTTCTTCCCTCAAAAAAGGGGGAAACAAACAAGCAAACTAAAAATGGAGATAGATGCTGGAGCAGAGTAGATCATGGGCTGGTAACAGAAATCCTAAAAGGGGCACCTGATGTCACTGAAAGTGGAAACATTGCTCTCTGGGGGTAAGGATTCTGAAAAAATTACTTTATTAAGTCAGATTTCTCTAACTGCGCATGCAAAAAGACTCCGTTTTTGGCGTTTCAAAAGAGTTTCATCTTAATGAATTTTCTCCAGTCTAAATAATACTGTTGCCATATATTGTTCCCAGTTTACAGAAGGCAGCAAGAATACCAGTCACACAGGTAGAATGCACACTGACAAACCTGAAGACAGAACTGTTACAAACCCCCCGAGGATACGGAGTCCCAGACAAACAACTCCCAACAGAAACGGGCCTCGACGTCAGATACACGTCAGAACCCACCAGCAAAGACACCCAAATGACACTCGGTGCTCATAAAGGGTCCCTACAGCAGGCACACGTCAGAACCAGTCGGCAAAAATGCCCAAACAGCACTTTGCCCTCAAAAGAGCAATCAGCCGGACGCACACCGGCGGACTCACTGGCTCTCGGAGCGCGTCACCTCGTCCAGGGGCGTCTTCCCGTGTGACCGAGGAAAAGCGCAGGCTGGCACTCGGCGCCAAGCAGGGGGGAAACGGGGAGGCTCCCCAAATAAAGTGGTTCTGGCAACTGCTGGGAACAACCCCCACAGCCCCTCTCAGGGCCAGCAAGTGAACTGCGGCTCCTCACAGCCTCGCAGGTGCAGCATCACGGCGGCAGCTGCATTTGGTGCGCCCGCCCTCACCAGACATCGCGAGAGCACAGCCTCACGTGGGCCGAGACGGGAACTTCCGTCCAGAGCCAGACATCACGAGAGCACAGCCTCACGTGGGCCGAGAGGGAACTTCCGTCCAGAGCCAGACATCGCGAGAGCACAGCCTCACGTGGGCCGAGACGGGAACTTCCGTCCAGAGCCAGACATCGCGAGAGCACAGCCTCACGTGGGCCGAGAGGGAACTTCCGTCCAGAGGCGGACTCCGCCCCCACCAATCCGTGAGCAAGAGCTTTCAAGTCCGGGGCAAGGGAGCTACATGCAGAAACGGCACAGTCAGCTCTGATGGCCCTCCTGCAATTGGGCATCAGTGGTCTGATCAGGGCCATCTTGATTGTTTTAAGTACAGCCTTCAGTTCCAGGGTCAGTTCGTTCCCGTTTCTTCGGAGCCGGTTCTCAGAATTGTGGCAGCTTGTCATGACTACAGGCTTCCCTGTTGGCTCAGAAGTAAAGCGCCTGTCTGCAATGCAGGAGACCCGGATTCGATCCCTGGGCTGGGAAGATCCCCCGGAGAAGGAAAGAGCAGCTCGCTCCACTACTCTTGCCTGGAAAATCCCATGGACAGAGGAGCCTCGTGGGCTACTGTCCATGGGGTTGCAGGCTGGTCATCATGTGGTTAACTTCTTCCACCTGCAGGGTTTCAGTATCTATGAGGACAGCTCACAGGACATGTTTCTGAATATTATCTATAGCCCTTGTGGAGCTGAAAGTCCTTGACTTTGCTTAGTAACTAAACTGTTACTATTTGGTCTTGTTGGACTGTTTTCCTGTGTCTCTGCATTTTCTTGCTTCTCTGATTAAAGTTATTGTTTGGCTAAAGTTTCTCCACAGACAAAAGGCAGGCTAAGGACACTGGGAGGAAGGACCATAGGGTCCAGATCCATTAGTAACAGGGCCTGGCAGAACATGGCCAGGAAAGGAAACTCTAGTTATAATCCTAAGTGGCGGTGCCAGGTTTAATACTCTTTAGAGCTGCAAAAACACCCATGACAGTTCCTTTTCAGTCTTTATCACACACACTTGAAAATCTCATAATCCCCTGTTTTTTGACCCAGAAAATTCACTTTATCTGGTCTCCCTATTATGATGAAATTCAGAATATATTTGTTTCCCTCAATGCGAAAAAGAGTATTTTAACACATCATAAGAGGTTGTTATATGCTCACAAAATATAATATGCACTAAGGCAAGAGAACCATCTTTCAAGTGGTCTTTGTTTTTGATCTGTAGAGGATTCATAGCTGAATTTAGGGAGACGTTCTTGCTCCAAATAATTACAATATCTATCTAACTCTAGCTGAAACAAGCTCTCGTCATTCCGCTTATTCACACACCTACATGAGCAAATGCAATTTCCTTGAGATAAAGTATATTGCCTGGATTGGTAAGAAAGAAATAGGGAAAGTAATTATCCAAAAAACACACAGAAAACAAAAGAACCCTGGGCTTGCTTATTAGTTCTTTGATACAGAGCCATGATTCGAAGTTGGGGCTTGTGTAGTGCACATCTTATGCTTGGCTTGGAAATAAATAAGGAACAAATGCACAGCTTATGGAGGTATAGGTACAGGAGATTTTCTTTTGATGATCAATTACTACGCATATTATGGTAGCCTTACATATATCCATCCATAAATATGAAATAATACTATATCAACTTGCTTTTTACTGATGATGTTGCTGTTCAGTCATGAAGTTGTGTCTGATTCCTTTTTTTTTTTAACCAATAGGCACAACAAGTTTGCCTGATGATTTAGTTGGTAAAGAGTCTGCCTAGTATTGTGGGAGACCCAGGTTCAATCCCTGGGTGGGGAAGATCCCCTGGAGAAGGAAATAGCAACCCATTCCAGTATTCTTGCCTGGAGAATTCCATGGACAGAGGAGCCTGGTGGGCTGCAGTCCATGAGGTCACAAAAAGTCGGACACGATTGAATGACTAACACTTTCACAAGAAAATCAGCAAAGATGAAGATGATACCTTCCACTATCTGCAACATGTGGTTTTGGCTGGCCAGTGTCTGAAATCCCTTCCTACCTTTGGAGAATTCACCTCACTTCATAGATTTTATATATATAAAATATATATACTACTCCAATTTTAGAAGCTGCCCAAGACTCACTCACTCCCCAGCTCCCTTTGCAGTAAGACAGAAAGGATGAGACCAACATTCTATCAAACCTGCGCAGGTGGCAGAGGCCTTGAGTCCAGAGTGGATCAATGGGTAGCACCCGGGCTGGTGGTTGTGACAGCTGAGGGCAGTGTTGATACTCAGTGGGGACAGCCACGCCACCCTCAGCGGACGGACTCAGTGGAAGGATTTGGTCTGGCGTTTTTGGCTTCCATTTTCTTCTATTTTGCCAACTAGTTTTCTTTTCCTCCAAGCACTTCAGTGATCTACCTAATGGGGTCTTACAAAGTTCCTCTTCTGTTTAAAATACCCACAAATGATTTCTGTTGCTCGCCTCCAAGAACCTCATTAACATAATGGTCTTATCAATGATTCTCCTCCCTAATGCTATACACCTGATTCTCTCCTGTGAAGTCCTTGAGGGCAGGCATCACTTTGATTCTTTTCTACTCATAACTTTAGTCAATTGCACAGTTCCTCACATATAGCAGGCACTTCAAAATGTGTGCAGAAGTGAATGGTGCCATTAAAATCCTTTTATTGTTTCCCAGGTAGGTAATTCACCTCACTCTTCGAAACTGAAATGACCGTATACTCTTTCATGTCTATTCTGGGAGAGATTTTCTTATGTGCTTATGAATTTGTCTTCTTTACTAGATGATTAGCTATGGTGCAAAGACTGAGTCTTAGTCAAATTTGGATCCAGTAACCCATGAATAGATCACTGGTGAATGTGGACACAGCTAAGGAAGCATAGAGCCTTGGTGAGGAATTACATCTACCGGCTCTTGCCCCAGCCATTGTCAATGCTCTAAAGCAACATCACAGCTGGAATGGAAGTCTATTCTTTTCTAAGTTACGTTTATATCACCCCTTTGGCCTATTGGCACACAAACAATCCTCATATAAAACACTGATTCCAGCTCCTTGATGTAACCAAACAGGCCCCAGGGGATGAAGGAAGCTTAGAATATCTAATTTTAGAAAAATCAGTTGAAATTCTAGCATGCATAGAATCTGTATCAAATAATTCTAGTTAATTATGGCTAGTATTTTATAGCATGTGTAGATATCATCTAAATTATCTTGTCCACATACTTGAAGAAAATGATAAATATTTCTATCATCCCAACTCATACATTGAAACATCCACTACAATCTCCCCCTTAAACCATCCTCCTAGGCCAACTGGCCTTTCAAGTAGTCAAGACACTCAAGTTGTTCTGTAGGGATTACAAGGAACATAATTTTTTATTCTATATCCCTCTTGAGCTAATAGTGTCTACCCAGCTGTCTTACATGTTTATTCAGCCTGTCTGTAGGGTGGCCCAGTGCAAGGAGGGCCAATTTTGCTGCTAAAAAATCTAGGTTTGAATCTAGGCTACCCCACTCACTGTCTGTGTGTCCCTGGGCAAGTACGAATTTCACTTCCCCTCAGTTTCCTACAAAGATGAGTGTGGTACCTTGCAGAGGTCTGTTAAACTTAAGTGCAATATTGTATATAATTTTCTATCTATAGGCAGCTAGCAAGTGGTCACAGAAGTGAATGTTGTTATTATTACTGTGGTTGTTTTCAGGTGCTAGACTTAGTATTTTAATAACATTACTTTTATAAAAATGTTTACTTTTTTTTTTGCTGTACTGCACAGCATGTGAGATCTTAGTTCCCCAACCAAGGATAGAACCCATGCCGCCTGCAGTGGAAGCATGGAATCTTAACCACTGGACCACCAGGAAGCTCCAGACCACATTAATTTTTTTGTTAACTTTTTTAACATTTCACTGAAGTTTAGTTGATTTACAATGTTGTGCCAATTTCTGTTGGACAGCCAAGTGATTCAGTTACACATTATTTTGTTGATTACGTAGCACAGGTTTTACGTAAGGCACTGTTCTCATTCCCATTTTACTGACAGGGAAGTCGAGGCTCAGAGAAGTTGACCAGCCTGTCCTGAGTCTCCCTGTTCATCCAGGAGCCACGTGCACCTCTCTTCACTCCTGAGACCGCCGGCTCTGTGGCTCCTGCTACCTCCTTTCCCATCACACACCTCCTGCCCTCTCACCAAGTTCTCACTTCTGGATGGACGGGTCGCCCCAAGCCTGACATTTCATCACTCAGGTGCTGAATCACAGGCCTGAGCCTCACCTCACCCCCTCCTCTGCCCACACGGACCTAATGGTACACTGAGCCCCAGCACCGGCTCCCTCGGTTCTGAGAAGAGAACGACAGACCCTCCCAGGTTATTTATCAGAAGAGCCCCACGCCTTTAATAAATGACCGCTTCAGAAACACAATTTCAGTGATCTCAGACAGGGCTATAACTGGAGATGGTATTGTCACTGGTGCTGATGGAGGGCTGACTGTATTTCCTCCTCCAACCTCTTGTGTTCCCTTCAGAGACCACAGAAATACAGTTAAAAAATAACTTAGCCATGCTGAGATCTCCACAAGGGTAAGCATTTCTGTGTCATTCCCTGCAACAAGGCTGAGGCCATCCTTAAAATGGAAATGCCTACTGCAATGACCCTCTGGTGGCTTCCTAATGACCTGTTTCATTGTTAAATGTCTCCTTTTACCTGATAAATTATTGAACCATAGCATCAATTGTGTGCGAGGCTAAAAAAAACACTGTGCTGCTGATCTTTCCAGAAACAGCTCTACCCCTCACACAGCGCTTGTTCTTTATTCTATATTCTGGATTAGGTGATGTGCCTGCTGACTCCAAGCTCCTTAGGGAGGAACTTTCTGTTCTTTGCACAACACACTTCATTATATGAGAAAGCTCTGTGTACCTCAACAGTAGCACATAAATAAAATTACTTGGGAGCTAAAGCAAAAGAGAGTAGAGAAAAATGTCATGTTTTGAGAAGTGAACAATACCATGGTTTCATGAATCTGAACATTACATTCATTTTAAATTAAAAACAAAGGTATATTATCATACAGAGGGAAGTAAGACAGAAAGCAAAAAACGACTATTGCATATTAATGCATATATGTGAAATCTAGCAAAATGATATAGATGATCTTATTTGCAAATCAGAAATAGAGATGCAGATATAGAGAACAAATATATGGATGCCAAGGGGGTAATAGGAAGGGGAAAAGTTGGGAGATTGGGATTGACACATATACACTATTGATCAGCTCAGTTCAGTTCAGTTCAGTCGCTCAGTCGTGTCCGACTCTGCGACCCCATGAACTGCAGCACGCCAGGCCTCCCTGTCCATCACCAACTCCCGGAGTCTACCCAAACCCATGTCCATCGAGTCGGTGATGCCATCCAACCATCTCATCCTCTGTCGTCCCCTTCTCCTCCCGCCCCCAATCCTACCCAGCATTAGGGTCTTTTCCAATGAGTCAACCCTTCGCATGAGGTGGCCAAAATATTGGAGTTTCAGCTTCAACATCAGACCTTCCAATGAACACCCAGGATTGATCTCTTTTAGGATGGATTGATTGGATCCCCTTGCAGTCCAAGGGACTCTCAAGAGTCTTCTCCAACACCACAGTTCAAAAGCATCAATTCTTCTATGTATAAAATAGGTAAGTAATGAGAACTAGTTGTGTGTTAATTCTGTAAACAGAATTATATACTGTATAGCACAGGGAACTCTACTCAATGTTTTGCGGTGACATGAATGGGAAGGAAGTCCAAAAAGGAGGGGATATATGTAAACTAGCTGATTCACTCTCCTGTACACATGAAACTAACACAACATTGTAAAGCAACTAGACTCCAATAAAAATTAATGTAACAAACAACCTATATTTTTAAACTCTGATAATTCACTCCAGGAAAGGCACTGGAAGAAAAGCTTTGCATTGGCAAACAAAATTAGATGTAAAATAATAACATATATGAAAAGAATGTCTTCAAAATTAGAGTACTCAGCTTTTGAATGGAGGTATTGTGGAGCCAATAAAATGATCCTTATGGAAACTATATGATGACATGGGGCGGAAAGCAGTACACAAAAATATTACCTGTTGTTGAAATTAAGGCCACTCTTATATAGAAAAATGCAAATAAGATTTCCTAGATTTAAAGGACCTTACACTAATCACGTGGAGTGGCGAGCAGCGACTGCACGGTGCCAGAGCGGTGGAGAGGAGATACCCCACGTCCAAGGTCAGAGAAACCCCAATAAGTCGGTAGGTGCTGAGAGAGGGCATCAGAGGGCAGACAGACTAAACCACAATCACAGAAAACTAATCAATCTAATCACATGGACCACAGCCTTGTCTACCTCAATGAAACTATGAGCCATGCTATGTAGAGCCACCCAAGATGGACGGGTCATGGTGGAGAGTTCTGACAAAATGTGGTCCACTGGAGAAGGGAATGGCAAACCACTTCAGTATTCTTGCGTTGAGAACCCCATGAACAGAATGAAAAGGCAAGAAGATAGGACACTGAAAGATGAACTCCCCAGGTCAGCAGGTGCCTAATATGCTACTGGAGATCAGTGGAGAAAAAACTCCAGAAAGAATGAAGAGATGAAGCCAAAGCAAAAACGATACCCAGCTGTGGATGTGACTGGTGATGGAAGCAAGGACTGATGCTGTAAAGAGCAATATTGCATAGGAACCTGGAATGTTAGGTCCATGAATCAAGGCAAATTGGAAGCGACCTAGCAGGAGATGGCAAGAGTGAACGTCGACATTTCAGGAGTCAGCAAGCTAAAATGGACTGGAATGGGTGAATTTAACTCAGATGACCATTATATCTACTACTGTGGGCAAGAATCCCTTAGAAGAAATGGAGTAGCCATCATGGTCAACAGAAGAGTCCAAAATGCAGTACTTGGATACAATCTCAAAAATGACAATGATCTCTGTTCGTTTCCAAGGCAAACCACTCAATATTACAGTAATCCAAGTCTAACACCCAAAAAAGATATCCTTTTCATTATAGGGGACTTGAATGCAAAAGTAGGAAGTCAAGAAACACCTGGAGTAACAGGCAAATTTGGCCTTGGAGTACAGAATGAAGCAGGGCAAAGGCTAATATGGTTTTGCCAAGAGAACACACTGGTCATAGCAAACACCCTCTTCCAACAACACAAGAGAAGTCCCTACACATGGACATCACCAGATGGTCAACACTGAAATCTGATTGATTATATTCTTTGCAGCGAAAGATGGAGAAGCTCTATACAGTCAGCAAAAACAGGACCGGGAGCTGACTGTGGCTCAGATCATGAACTCCTTATTACCAAAGTCACACTTAAATTGAAGAAAGTAGGGAAAACCACTAGACCATTCAGGTATGACCTAAATCAAATCCATTATGATTATACAGTGAAAGTGAGAAATAGACTTAAGGGACTAGATCTGATAGACAGAGTGCCTGATGAACTATGGACGGAGGTTTGTGACATTGTACAGGAGACAGGAATTAAGACCATCCCCAAGAAAAAGAAATGCAAAAAGGCAAAATGGCTGTCAAAGGAAGCCTTACACATAGCTGTGAAAAAAAGAGAAGCAAAAAGCAAAGGAGAAAAGGAAAGATATTCCCATTTGAATGCAGAGTTCCAACAAATAGCAAGGAGAGATAAGAAAGCCTTCCTCAGTGATCAGTGCAAAGAAATAGAGGAAAACAATAGAATGGGAAAGACTAGAGATCTCTTCAAGAAAATTAGAGATACCAAGGGAACATTTCATGCAAAGATGGGCTCGATAAAGGACAGAAATGGTATGGACCTAAGAGAACCAGAAGATATTAAGAAGAGGTGGCAAGAATACACAGAAGAACTGTACAAAAAAGATCTTCATGACCCAGATAATCATGATAGTATGATCACTCACCTAGAGCCAGACATCCTGGAATGTGAAGTCAAGTGGGCCTTAGGAAGTATCACTATGAACAAAGCTAGTGGAGGTAATGGAATTCCAGTTGAAATACTTCATAAAAGATGATGCTGTGAAAGTGCTACACTCAATATGCCAGCAAATTTGGAAAACTCAGCAGTGGCCACAGGACTGGAAAAGGTCACTTTTCATTCCAATCCCAAAGAAACCCAATGCCAAAGAATGCTCAGGCTACCACACAATTGCAATCATCTCACACGCTAGTAAAGTAATGCTCAAAATTCTCCAAGCCAGGCTTCAGCAATACATGAACCGTGAACTTCCAAATGTTCAAGCTGGTTTTAGAAATGGCAGAGGAACCAGAAATCAAATTTCCAAAATCCACTGGATAATCAAAAAAGCAAGAGAGTTCCAGAAAAACATCTATTTCTACTTTATTGACTATGCCAAAGCCTTTGACTGTGTGGATCACAATAAACTGTGGAAAATTCTTAAAGAGATGGGAATACCAGACCTGCCTCTTGAGAAATCTGTATGCGTGTCAAAGAGCAATGGTTAGAACTGGACATGGAACAACAGACTGGTTCCAAATAGGAAAAGGAGTATGTCAAGGCTGTATATTGCCACCCTCCTTATTTAACTTACATGCAGAGTACATCATGAGAAATGCTGGCCTGGATGAAGCACAAGCTGGAATCAAGATTGCCAGGACAAATATCAATAACCTCAGATATGAAGAGGACACCACCCTTATGGCAGAAAGTGAAGAAGAACTAAAAATCCTCTTGATGAAAGTGAAAGAGGAGAGTGAAAAAGTTGGCTTAAAGCTCAACATTCAGAACACTAAGATCATGGCATCTGGTCCCATCACTTCATGGGAAATAGATGGGGAAACAGTGGAAACAGTGGCGGACTTTATTTTGGGGGGCTCCAAAACACTTCAGATGGTGATTGCAGCCATGAAATTAAAAGACGCTTACTCCTTGGAAGGAAAGTTATGACCAACCTAGACAGCATATTAAAAAGCAGAGACATTACTTTGCCAACAAAGATCCGTCTAGTCAAGGCTATGGTTTTTCCAGGAGTCATGTATGGATGTGAGAGTTAGACTGTAAAGAAAGCTGAGCGCTGAAGAATTGATGCTTTTGAACTATGGTGTTGGAGAAGACTCTTGAGAGTCCCTTGGACTGCAAGGAGATCCAACCAGTCCATCCTAAAGGAGATCAGTCCTGAGTGTTCATTGAAAGGACTGATGCTGAAGCTGAAAGTGCAATACTTTGGCCCCCTGACGCAAAGAACTTACTCATTTGAAAAGACCCTGATGCTGGGAAAGATTGAGGGTGGGAGGAGAAGGGGACGACAGAGGATGAGATGGTTGGATGGCATGACTGACTCAATGGACATGAGTTTGAGTAAACTCCGGGAGTTGGTGATAGACAGGGAGTTCTGGCCTGCTGCAGTTCATGGGGTTGCAAAGAGTCGGACACGACTGAGCGACTGAACTGACTGACTGACTGACTGACTGACTGACACTAGCCCTGAGGCAGAAAGGAATTAGAGAGCATGTGCATACCAGGAGCTACAGTTTCCCTTATTAATCAGGATAGGATGGGTTGTGCTGCAGCCCCCATAGCTCTATGACCACACACACATTGTTCCTTAACCCAAATTCTCTCCAGTCCCATCGGCTTGCCAAGGCAGTGCCTTCCAAGAGCCAAGGTTCAGCACTCATATCCCTTTCATCTGGAACAGCTCTGCCACCTGGACAGAGAGCTTCCAGTGTTGCTCAGGAAAGTTGGAGGATGACCCAGAAAATGTACCCTGCTGTTACGGATCAAACTGTGTCTCCTCAAAATTCATATGTTGAAGCCCTAGCATCCATATGACTGTATCTGAAGGCAGGACCTTTATATTGGTTAATATGAAATGAGGTCCTGAGGATGGGCCCGCATCTGATGAGGATGGTGCCCTGATAAGGAGCAGAAGCAGCATGAGGTCTCTTGCTGGCTCTCCTGCTCTCCCCACCTGTGGGGACAGCAAGGCCACAGCAAGCAGGTGACCCTTCTACACCCAGGAGGACAGCTCTCTTCAGAAACCCAGTTTAGCACCTTTTACCATAACTGTGAGGAAACATTTATGGTTTGGTTTTTTTTTTTTAATGTCGATGATTTCTACAGTCTATTTAATGTGCGACAATATCACTTCTGATTTAGTTGTTCTTTTTTTTCTCTTTTTGGCCACAAGGTATGTGGGATCTCAGCTCCCCAGCCAGGGATTGAACCCTCACCTCCTGCAGTGGAGGGTGGAGTCTTACCCACTGGACCACCAGGGAAGTCTCAGATGTCTCTTGTTTAAGCCATCCAGTCTGTGGTATTTTGTCCTGAGCTAACTGATAACACAACTGCCTCAGCTCCAGGGTGACAGACAATGTATCTGACCCCAGACCATCCATGGGAACTAGTGATTGGGCTCTGCCTCATTGCACGGAGGCCAGAAGTTGTGTTTCTCATTCACCCAAAAGGGAAAGGGGAGCAAGTCTCAGTGAGCACTGACAGCGGCTCCCACACCTCCACACACGCTCACTCTGAGCTGGGGAGAAAGCAAACAGGATTTCAGGAAATTAAGAAAGAGCAGGAACCTGTAAGGAATTTGTGCCACTTCCAATCCTCTTCGATTTAGACCCAAGGTGCAGGAACTGTGTGAAATGAGTCTTGAAATTGTGGGTACTTCTGAGAATAGGTGGCTTGATTATGAATATACTCTGAGGTTTTTGAACACAGGAGTTTCCCAAGGTCCCAGGTATGGTCAGGACATGAGGAAGCCACACTGGGGCATATGGGGAACTGATCTCCAGGTGCTTACAGGGATTTGGGTAGAAGACTGAAGTAGGACATTGAAAAATCAGTAAGACCCCAAGACTGGGCATAAAAATAAGCTCAGGACAGAGTAAGCAGGGGGACACTCCATTCATGAGGGGAACTATAGCATCTTTTCCAGGCTCCCTGGTGCTGAGTCCTGCAGGACAACATTAATAGTATAAGATGCTGACAAGGGCTGGGATTTATAGCTTCAATAAGGACAGTGGGATCTCATGATAGCAGAGGCCATGTGGCATTACTTAACAGACAGAGGCAAGATGGATGAAATTACTGTGAGGAAAAACAAAGCCAAAGTGGCAACCAGGGATCTTGACCCATGAAGATCTGTGACTACAGAGCACAGACTACAGTATCTCAGGAACAGGGTCTGGCATGGCAGGACAGCCTCCCCTAAGGAGAGAAGACATCGCTGCCCTTATTCCATAGCTCTAAAAATGATGCACAGCATTTGGTGAGTCTCTGGGAATTTTAGAGGCAACTCCTACCACACTTGGGAATATTGCTCTAAGCCATTTATCAGGTGATGCAGAAAGGGGTGTTCAGAGCGAGAGAAGATTCTGCAGCCGTTGCAGGATGTGGGGCGAGCTGTCGTGCCACTGAGGCCATGAGATTAACAGATGTCATGGTGTTAGGGACACTCCTGCTGAATAAGAATGCAGTGTATCATCCCTGACAAGCCTCAATAGAAGAGTCTAGTGCATATACCTTGGATTCTAGAATAAGGCCATGTTTTTAGCAGGAGAAACTGTTGGAAAACAGTTCCTGAAGTGCTAAGAAGTCCTGAAAGTGAAGGTGTTAGTCACTCAGTCATGTCTGACTGTGATCCCATGGACTGTAGCCCCCCAGGCTCTTCTGTCCATGGGGATTCTCCAGGCCAGAATACTGGAGTGGGTTGCCATTTCCTACTCCAGGGGATCTTCCCAACCCAGGGATCGAACCCAGGTCTCCTGTATAGAAGGCAGATTCTGAAGCCCTAGGAGAATCTTAACAGCCCGACCAGAGAACACCAAGGAAGTGTGTGTCTGGGTTGCTCATTATGAACTGATATTATCAGACCCATCAAACCATAATGTAGAGTGGCTGCAGCAGTCCTTCATATGATGAAAACGGTGCCTCCAGGATCCGGCACAGATGGGTCTTGGAGGCACAAAGAACTTACAGGAGGAGGTGGCCCATCTCTCACCTCGTGTATTACATCCTCAGGGGGACACTGATCCTAGAAGACACGTGGGTCCAGGTCCCTGACAGATGGACTCAGGGTATTGGTGCTGATACTGCTGCCCTACAGAAGCAAGGACTGAGGTGACCTTGAGGAATATCCTCCCAGTGGACAAAGGTAAGAACAGGAAATGTGGTCTTTGCTTCGTATGGGGAAAGAAATGACCCGAGTTGAAATGTACAATAATATCCAATTCCGGGCATTGCTGAATGTCTCTACTTATTGGTCAGCTGCCAGGAAAGAGTGAGACCAGAAGAGCAGAGACAAAGGAACTTGGGGAACAGACACAGGGGTGAACTTGTTGCCAAGGACACAAAACAAGCTCGTTTGTGTCTTGTGCTGGAGCTCCCTCTAACGTGACCATTGCCCCAGAGCCTGAGCAAAGGGCCCAGGAACAGAGTTGTTATGGTGATGGTAACAGCAATGCAGGTGGTGCATGGGTCACACAGCAAGGAACTCCTCTTACCAAGGTCACCATCAAATATTCAGCCTGCCAAGAGCAGTCTGATGCACTGTCTCCTGACGAGAACTGCCAGCCACTTCCTGGTAGATTGATTTATTAGCTGACTCCTATCTAGAATTTTACTTACTGGAATTGATACCTATTCCAGACATGGAATCACCTTCCTGGCCTACAGTCCCTCTGTTGGAACCTGACAAGTCAGCCTTTGGGCTTCCCAGGTAGTGCTAGTGGTAAAGAACCTGCCTGCCATTGCAGGAGACAGAAGAGACATGGGTTTGATCCTTGGGTCAGGAAGATCCCCTAGAGGAGGGCATGGCAACCCGCTCCACTCTTCTTGCCTAGAGAAACCCATGGACAATGGGGCCTGGTGGGCTATGGTCCTTAGGGTCACAAAGAGTCAGATACAACTGAAGTGTCTTAGTGCACACACAGCACATTTAGAATATTACTTACTGGAATTGATACCTCTTCCAGACGTGGGATTGCCTTCCTGGCCTACCGTCCCTCTGTTGGAACCATGCACAGACTTACAGAGCATCTTTACAGCTGCCTATGATACCAACCACTGCCAGCTAAAAGACACTTTCTTATGGTGATGGGCATTTGATCACTTGATCCACCATATATCACATCACTCAGAAGCAATCAGCCTGACAGCATTGGAGTGGCTCGCTGAAGTCTCCCATAAGGCCCACCTCAGGGACACCAAGCTGTGAGTCTTGGACACTGTGCTCGGAGGCTTGCTGCTGAGGCAATGGCTGAGACACATGGTGCTACGGCCCTAAAAGCCAGAGTCAGCTGCCTGGATGGTACCAAGGGGCACAAGCCAGACAGAGAAGACTTCCCATGCCCAGGTCCTAGTTTCTGAAATTTGTTCTTCTTGTCCCTAAAATGTTAGATTCCACATAACCTTAACCTACAGCTACCACCTCGCCATTTGGGGGCTCCTCGTTACAGTAGAACATTAAGCAAGAAAAGGCATTATTATGTTGGCAGTTCTAATTGATCCCATTACCATGTGGAGGGAAGGATGTTGTTACACAATGAAGAGCAGGAAGGAGCACAGTATGGTACCTCAGGGCCTCCCTGGGGCATCATTTAGTGCTTCTGTGCTCAGTAATCACTGTAAATGGGAAACTGTAGAAACCACAGTTCAAGAAAGGTAAAACAATTGAGGACTTACATCCCTCAGAGATGAAGCTCTGAGCTACCCTACCAAGCAAGCAACTTGTCTGCACTGAAGTGCTGACTAAAGGTGAAGGAAATAAATAATGAGAGAGAGAGATAGGCAATGAATGTTAATTGCGGCCCCAGAAGGAGTTGCAGAAGTAATAGCTGAAGCTAATTCCACAGACCCTCATGTTTAAGCATTTTGTAGACTTGGAGGGGTGACCACAGCTTTGAAATCTCTGTGAATGTTAAAGATGGCGGAAAGCATGAGCAAATTGAGGTACTTCCGTGGACACACTGTATTGAGTAGCTTTGTACCCTAATTCACATCTTCCATCAAACCATTTACTCCAGCCATTGGCGCAACAACAGGCTTCTACCTGGAAGCTTTACCTGCCGTGACACATAACAGCACATCACTTCGGCTGCCCGGCAGCTCCCCTGAATCTGCATATAGACCAGCTGCGAGAACTCACTCAGAACTCACAGCTGGAAACCCTGAAGGTGCAAGGGAGCTAACACTTTGCAAGGAAACACTGGGGGGGGGGGGGATGAGAAGTGTGGCTAGAAAACTGCTCCTCTCTCTGTCCTTTGGGTGGACAATGCTGAAACACCTGACCCTTCAGAGGGATGCAGCAGAATTCATCGCCGATAGACCGAAGAATGCACACTTCCATGGTATAATCAGGTTCTGATGATCCAGTGATCAAAAATCAAATAATTGAAAAATAGAGAAAGGGTCTGAATAGACATTTTCTCCAAAGATATACTAGTGGTCAATAAGCACACAAAAGGTGTTCACCATCAGTAGCCAGGAAAGGCAAACCAAAGCCTCAATGTGATATCAATTCACACCTCCTACAACAGACAACAGAGAAGGCAATGGCACCCCACTCCAGTACTCTTGCCTGGAAAATCCCATGGACGGAGGAGCCTGGTAGGCTACAGTTCATGGGGTCGCGAAGAGTTGGACACGACTGAGCGACTTCACTTTCACTTTTCCCTTTCACGCACTGGAGAAGGAAATGGCAACCCACTCCAGCATTCTTGCCTGGAGAATTCCAGGGATGGTGGAGCCTGGTGGGCTGCTGTCTATGGGGTCGCACAGAGTCGGACACGACTGAAGCGACTTAGCAGCAGCAGCACAACAGACAAAATCAAAAAGACAATAACAAGCATTGCCAAGAATGTAGGGAAATTGAAACCCTCATTCGTTGCATGTTAGAATGTAAATGGTATAATCATTTTGGAAAACAGGCCAAAAGTTGCTCAGAAGTTTAAACATAGAGTTACCATATGACCCAGCAATGCCACTCCTAGGAATACACCCACGAAAATTGAAAACACGTGTCCACACAAAACCTTGTATACTGTACCAAAGTTCCTGGCATCCTTATAATAGCCAAAAAGTAGCCACAACACTAATGTCCACCAGCTGGTGAGTGAATAATTAAAATGTGGTTTGTTCATACAAGGGAATGTTATTTGACAATGAAAAGATGTGCAGGGCTGACACATTCTGAAACATGGCTGAACCTTGAAAACATGCTCAGTGAAAAGCCGGTCTCATGGGCTTCCCCCCTACATGGAACAGGCAAATGCAGAGAGACAGAAGGTAAACTGGTGTTACCAGGACCCGGGAGAAGGGACTAGTAAAGGAAACAAGGCTACCAGGATACTGAAAATGTTCTGAAATTTGACTGTGGTGAAGGCTGCACAACTGTGAGGGAAGTTAAATAAATAGTCTTCTTTGGGCGTCAGAGACAAAGCTGAGCAGGCCCCCAGGCTGGCTTCTGACCTGCCTGGACCCTGCGCATGCGTGCCCTGCCTGCTGTGAGTGCACCGGAGGTAAGACAGGGGAGGAGTCTAGTGCCTGTTGAGACCCTGGA
The DNA here is from genome assembly GCA_024291935.2 of Okapia johnstoni. NCBI lineage: Eukaryota > Metazoa > Chordata > Mammalia > Artiodactyla > Giraffidae > Okapia > Okapia johnstoni. Next base: position 2,591,535 of record CM044323.1, on the reverse strand, counting down.
GGGGGTCTGGCCGGCCAAGCCCCAGGATTAACATTCCAAGTTTTATAGGACAGAACAAAACGCATTAACATGAAACCGGAGTGGTGGTTTGCTCACAGATTGATGATGATATCACTTTGCAACCTGGGATGATAAGCGGGAACCCTGAACTGCAGTTCTTCAAGTCTCACCCATGGAGCGGATGGGCTGCCCAGGACCTTTTCAAAACTGGGGCTCCAGATATGCTGTGACACAGGACTTCCCAGCACTGTTTGAGTCTGGATGTTGGTCAAAACCCAATTTGGTGATGCACCCTCTGCTGTTTCTATTTCTCTTTTCTTTTAATGTTTGTATATTGACAGTAAGCTAGATAATTCTCTAATAAATATTGGTATTACTTGCGTATAACGAGTGGCTTATTTTGTTAACAAATCCTTTGAACCTGAGATGAAAGTGAAAACTTTCTGCAAAACAACAACTTTGAATACACAAAAACTATGAAATTATACATTTCAAATGGAGGAATTTTATGTTATGTGGATTATATCTCCAAAAAAAAAAAGGCTTTTTTTTATTTTAAGAATGAAGACACTAAAGAATTGCACCCATGTCTTGACTTTTCCTCTAATCCTGTTTTCCTCTCTCTTGAGTCTGTTCCCTGGATCACCCTTCATAATGAACTAGCTGCATGCAAGTCCTGATTCAGACTTTGCTTTCTGGGAAAAAGGCAGGATAGACACAGGTGTCTGTGAGTGAGTATATTTCTCCTTGGAGAAAAAAGTGAACAAGTGGTACCACTACCAACATAATCACCTAGGGAGACACCCAAGGTTTTTGCCTGTTTTACTTTCTTGTATCAGTGGGATAAAGAGCAAACCTCATATCCATTCCCATTTTCTCACAGCCTTTCCTCTTGAAGACTTTATGAACCCAGGCAAATATGATATCACTTATATGTGCAGTCTAAAATATGACACAAATTAACTCATCTACTAAAAAAAAAAAAAAACAAAACAGACTTAGATCATAGAGAAGAGACTTGTGCTTACCAAAGGGGAGCAGGGGGTGAGGGAGGGAGGGACTGGGAGTTTGGGGTTAGCAGATGCCAATTAGTATATACAGGATGGCTAAACAACAAGTTACTACTGTAGAGCACAGGGGACTATATTCAATATCCCACGAGAAACCATAACAAAAAATATGAAAAATAATACATATATACTCACTTATATATATATATAACTGAATCACTTTGCTGTACAGCAGAAATTAACACAGCATTGCAAATCAACTATGTGCTATGTCACTGTAGATGTGTCTGACCCTTTGCATCTCTATAGACTGTAGCCCACCAGGTTCGTCTCTCCATGGGATTCTCCAGGCAAGAATACTGGAGTGGTTTGCCATTTCCTTCTCCAGGGCATCTTCCCCACCCAGGGATCAAACCCTCGTCTCTCACATCTCTGCAGTGGCAGGTGGGTTCTTTACCACTAGCGCCACCTGGGAAGCCCTTCAATAAAATTAAAAATAAAAAAGAATTAGAGTAAGAAAATGTACTGACATTAATTTAGACTTGGTTGTTGTTTTTTTTTTAATCCTGGGATAGGAATAAATAAGAGATACTTTTCCCTTCCTCATCTCTACAAGCCTTGAGTTCTGAGCCTGAGAAATGTACTCCATTTTAAGGATACATTTCTTTTCTGTTGCAGAGTTCTCAGGCATTCAGACAACCACCAGTTACCAAAGTTTTCCTTAGGGGAAGGACAGACGGACTAGAGAATCTATTCTAGGGAGGACAAGGGGAAGGGACCTGTCTGATTCTGGATCTAAGACATACAGAATGCACTCACCTCCTGCATAGTCTTGAGCAGGAATCTATATACATGTTCTGCTGAACAGTTTCTTTGTTTTGACTTTGTGGGCTACAAAGTCTCTGTCACAACCACTCATCTCTGTCCTTGGAGTGGGAAGGCAGCCAAAAGCTGCTGTAGACAATAAAATGGAATGAGCGTGGCTGTGTTCCAATGAAACTTTATTTATGGAAACTGCCTTTCCTATCATAGAAATTTTAATTTCTTATCATTTTCATGTGCCATGAAACATTATTCCTGTTTTGATCTTTTTCAGCCATTTAAAACCAAAACCACTCTCCACTTGTGGGCCAGATGAAACTGATAGTGAGAGAACTTTCAGGAGGAAGTAGGTAAGTGTCACTACCCTTAGCCAAGCTGCAAACTGGGGACCAAAGATAGGGCCCCTCGCTCATGCCTGGCATGGAGCGGGACGCTCACTCCAGATGGACAGTGGAGCCTGGGGCAGGACCTTGACCTGGGTACTTGTGTCTATGCTGGGAGCTGGGTATCATCCAGAGGCCCATGCCATGAATCCCAGAGTTTACTAAGACCCCCAGTGAAGGGAAATATTGCCCAAGCTGACTCTGACTTATTTTCCTCCATGAAGACAACAGGTTTAAAGTATATTTAATTTCCTTAATATTTTTAAAGATTTTATTGAACTATACTTGATATTGGGCTTCCCAGGTGGTGCTAGTGGTAAAGAACCCGCCTGCCAATGCAGGAGACTTAAGAGACGTCGGCTCAGTCCTTGGGTCTGGAAGATTCCTTGGAGGAGGGCATGGCAACCCACTCCAGTATTTCTGCCTGGAGAATCCCATAGACAGAGGAGTCTGGCTGGCTATAATCCATGGGGTTGGCAAGGACTCAGACATGACTCAGTGACTTAGCACACACACATAATTGATATATATTGTTGTGTTAATTTCTTCTGTACAGCAAAATGATTCAGTTATACAACTACATACATTCTTTTTCATATTCTTTTCCATTATGGTTTGTCATAGGATATTGAATACAGTTCCCCGTGCCACTATTTTATATATATATACATATATATATATATATATATGTATATATATATATACACACACACACACACACATATAATTTTTTTTTAATTTGAAGTTTATCCCATCCAGTTCTAAAGAACAGTAATGTCAAGTTTCTATATGTCCTCAGAAAAAGGCCAGTGTACCTGGTCCTGAAGGAATATCAGGGCAGGGAGAGACTAGAATGTGAATCCAGAAACAGAAACTCGCAGCTCAAGGAAGTATTTAATATCGACATAAAGTGACCTCTTTTTTTTCCTCGGCTAAATCCTGTCACTGCCAGAGGACAGCCAGCTTGCACCCTCTGAGGCTGGAAGCATGGCTTAAAGCTGCTTTTACCACAAGGGCAGACTCGCTTTGAAATCTAGAGCTTTATTTAGGAATGCATATCAGTTTGTATTCTTCTCCAGAGCCTAGCTGTGTGTGTGTTTTAGTATAAAAATTGCATGTTAAACTGTTTACCATCAAAGAAAACTGGTGTTCCTTGAAGATGCATGGTGTTTACTCTGTAGCTTTGAGGACCCCCAGGCAAATCACCTTATTCCCCAAGGGCACACACCCTGTATTTGAGGAGCAATAAAGCACATCAGGCTGCAGATTTCAATCAGGCACTAGAGACTCAGTTTTTACTAACAGAGAGTGATTAATACGGGTTTCGAGACCCCATCCTTTGTGACAGGACACTGGTTCTCGAAGTGTGGCTCCAGGATCAGCTGCAGCATCACCTGGGAACTTGATGGAAATGCAGTCTCGACTGCTCCACGGGACCCCTGGATCATCAGGTCTGAGGGTGGAGCCCAGCACCCCCCTCCAGGGGACTGTGATGCCCCTTCAAGCCTGAGAACTGCTTCTGCAGTGGAAAAAGTTGGAAAGAGCCATAAAAACCTTTTAAAATTTCATTGCTTAATCACTCAGCCATGAAAAACAAGGCAAATGTTCCATTTGCAGCAACATGGATGGACCGAGACATGATCATACTCAGCGAAGCTAGTTAGAGAAAGACAAACCATATCGATACCACTTACATGTGGAATCTAAAAGAATGGTGTAAGCAGAGTTCCTTGCAAAACAGAAACAGACTCACAGACAAAGAAAACAAACAAACTTACGGTTACCAAAGGGGACAGCTAGGGAGGATGTTAGATAAATTAGGAGTATGGGATTGTCAGATACACAGTACTATATACAAAACAGGTAAGTGACAAGGACTTGGTATATAGCACAAGGAACTATATTTAATATCTTGTAATAACCTACAATGGAAAAGAATCTGAAAAAGTGTATATATATATACACACACGCACACACACACACACACACACACACACACACACACATATATACACATACATATGTACCCTGGTGGCTCAGTGGTAAAGAATATGCCTGCCAATGCAGAAGATGCAGTTTCAATCCCTGGCTCAGGAAGATCCCCTGCAGAAGGAAATGGCAACCCTCTCCAGTATTCTTGCCTGGGAAATCCCATGAACAGCAGAGCCTGGAGGGCTACAGCTCAGTTCAGTTCAGTTCAGTCACTCAGTCGTGTCCGACTCTTTGCGACCCCATGAACTGCGGCACGCCAGGCCTCCCTGTCCATCACCAACACCCGGAGTTTATCCAAACTCATGTCCATCGAGTCAGTGATGCCATCCAACCATCTCATCCTCCGTCATCCCCTTCTCCTTCTGCCCTCCATCTTTCCCAGCGTCAGAGTCTTTTCAAGTGAGTCAGTTCTTCCCATCAGGTAGCCAAAGTATTGGAGTTGCAGCTCCAACATCAGTCCTTCCAAAGAACATCCAGGACTGATCTCCTTTAGGATGGACTGGTTGGATCTCCTTGCAGTCCACGGGACTCTCAAGACTCATGGGATTGTAAAAGAGATGGACACAACTTAGCAACTATAATAACAACAAAAACAGTTATATATTTGTGTGTGTGCATGCTCACTTGTGTCTGACTCGTTGCAACCCAATGGACTGTAGTCCACCAGGCTCCTCTGTCCATAAGATTCTCCAGGCAAGCATACTAGAGTGGGCTGCCATTCCCTTTTCCAGGGGATCTTCCCAACACAGGGATCAAACCCGGATCTCCTGCATTGCAGGAAAATTCTCTACCATCTGAGCTACCAGGGAGGATATATATATATATATCTGAATCACATTGCTGTACACCTGAAACTAACACAACATTGTAAATTGTTGTTGTTGTTCAGTCGCTCAGTCATGTCCCACTCATTGTGATCCCATGGACTGCAGCACACCAGGCTTCCTTGTCCTTCACCACCTCCTGCAGCTTGCTCAAACTCATGTCCATTGAGTCAGTGATGCCATCCAACCATCTTATCCTCTATTATCCACCTTTCCTCGCACCTTCCATCTTTCCCAGCATCAGAGTCTTTTCCAGTGAATCAGCTCTTTGTATCAGGAGGCCAAAGTATCAGAGCTTCAGCCTCAGCATCAGTGCCTCCAATGAATATTCAGGGTTGATTTCCTTTAGGATTGACAGGCTTGATCTTCCTGCAGTCCAAGGGACTCTCAAGAGTCTTCTCTAATATCACAGTTCAAAAACATCAATTTTTCAGCACTCAGCCCTCTTCATGGTCCAGCTCTCATATCCATACATGACTACTGGAAAAACCATAGCTTTGACTATACAGACCTTTGTTGGCAAAGTAATGGCAATTTCAAATTGACCATACCTCAATTTAAAAATGGTTATTAAAAGACCTTCATTGTGAATGACTCCCTCCAGCCTCTCTGCCTCCTCTTTCCCATCAGTAGAATCAGGGTACCACCTTGCCCTTAGGATTGCCTTGAGAATTAAATCAAATCTGCCCAGACATCCAGAAAACACCAAACACAGCACCTGATGATCAGAAGCCCTAGCATGAATGTTGTTTTCCTCCTTTTCCAACTGGAACCAAATATTAAATTTGAGGTATATAAGTACAACTGCAAGTAATGATCTATTTCTAGGAGATGATATGAGAGATATGGCTGAAACATTTCCCCAGGAGATACCTTCACCACATCCATCCCTCCCATCTACATTATTTGCATATTCCTGATGTTCCACAAATGAAATTTTAAATCAAGTCATTATCAAAGTTGAAAAATATTTAGGCTAAAATGTACTGGTGACAAATCAATTTTCCAGCAGCATATTTTTTTCTTTGATTTTAAGAGTTCCTTTGGGAGCATTCATTTATAAATTATCCAATTTAAAGCACAAAAAAAATTCTCTGAAATACCAGCTTCAAAGAATAGCAAATTGAAAAGGGCACCATTTGCTTATACCTCCCGAATTGAGAAAAATCTTTTAAAGTTGCCTTCTGGCTTTCTCACAAAATCAAGCTATACCGACTTGTCTTTATTCTCACTCTTCTTTCCTCATTTATTCAGCCAAACTGTTCAAATAAACTTTGAATAGCTATCACAAAACAATTCAGATATACACAGAAAACAAATATGCAAACAGACAAATAAAAAAAAACTCTTTATGCATAGGGGTGTTACATAAATGTGTTTCTCCAGTTTTCCTCTTTTTAATAAGAATACTTTTGTATGGACTGTGGTAATCTACATGACATACATATAAGTATGCATACATATGTGTTCCTCCATGCCTGCTCACACTGACAAACACATACACACAAACTCTACTTTCTATATAACAGATAGAGTAAACCTTAAGACCACAGGCTCTCAAATATTGAATTTTCAATTACTTGGGAAAGAATGAAAGGAAAACTTATGGATAAAAACTTGGCTCTGAAAATAAATGAAATAACTCAGATAATTTTGAGGTTATGACTTAGGGTAATTTGAGGTATGGGCCTATTTTAGTTTACTTAACAGAATAACCTGTTTTCAAGCTTTTTTTAAATTTTCTAATTTTTTCAGTACTGTGACACCCTGGAGTAGAAACTATTTATAAATCATCAGTGAATTGGTTAATTCTGAGTCCTTCCTTTAGAAGAGGCTCTTAAGGGACCTTCATGAGGCAACATTTTGCTGACCTGCTTCTGATGACTGTACACTCCCATATAGAAGATGGACTCTGCATTTTTTTTTTGATGTGGACCATTTTTAAAGTGTTTATATATTGAATTTGTTGCAGTGATGCTTCTGTTCTGCATTTTGTTTTTTTGACACCAAGGCATGTGGGATCTTAGCTTCCTGACTCGGGTTTGAACTCACAGCCCTTGCAGAGTCCTTCTTAACCACTGGATGACCAGGGAAGTTCCTGGACTCTGCATTTATAAAGCATTATCTTATGTCATTTTGTCTGTCCTTGACTAAATTTTCTCCATGTCTCAATCTATATGAGATTATGGTATTTCAGAAGCAAAGTTCAGTTCAGTTCAATTCAGTTCAGTCACTTAGTCATGTCTGACTCTTTGCAACCCCATGGACTGCAACATGCCAGGCTTCCCTGTCCTTCAGTATCTCCTGGAGTTTTCTCAAACTCATGTCCATTGAGTCGATGATATCATCCAACCATCTCGTCCTCTGTCACTCCCTTCTCCTCCTGCCCTCAATCTCTCCCAGCATCAGGGTCTTTTCCAATGAGTCAGCTCATCACATCAGGTGGCCAAAGCACTGGAGCTTCAGCCTCAGCATCAGTCCTTCCAATGAGTATTCAGGGTTGATTTCCTTTAGCATTGGCTGGTTTGATCTCCTTGCTGTCCAAGAGACTCTCAAGAGTTTTCTTTAGGATCACAGTTTGAAAGCATTATTTCTTCAGCGCTCAGCCTACTCAGTGGTCCAGCTGTCACATGTGTACATGACTACTGGAAAAACCATAGCATTGACTATATGGACCATTGGGCAAAATGATGTCTCTGCTTTTTAATACACTGTCTAGATTTGTCATAGCTTTTCTTCCAAGGAGCAAGCCTCATCTATGAAGTGAGGGCAAAATAGTACTCTTTGATATGATGTATGTGTGTGTGTTAGTTGCTCAGTCATGTCCAACTCTTTGCAACCTCATGGACTGTATAGACAGGCTCCTCTGTCTATGGGATTCTCCAGGCAAGAATACTAGAGTGGGTTGCCAGCTCCTTCTCCAGGGGATCTTCTTGACCCAGGATCGCATCTGAATCTCCCACATTGAGGCAGATTCTTTACCACTGTCTGCGCCACCAGGGAAGCCCTGATATGACAGTTATGAGGATTATATTAAAACATGTGTCCATATGTATTACTTAATAAATGCAAGACATTATTAGAAATAGCTTTCCTGCTGTTGATGGATACACTTTGTCATTTTTCTCTCTCTCCCAAGAGAAATTAAGATTCTAGGTTGACAATTGATACAAACATTCACCCGACACTGATTCATGCATTCAACAATTTGTGTTTGTGGAGTGCCTATCAGGCACCCAGTCTGGCAGAACTCATAGTCTAATGGGGAACACAGACACACAGGTAATTAAGAGTTCGTGTTGGGAGGAGAATAAATAAGGCATAACGAGAAACAGAAATGGTTTATTTCACAGAGGAATTGGGGCTGTTGAGGTAGATAATTTTTTAGGAATCTGAGATAAGGTGAGCTCAGCTATAAATAAGAGACATTCAGGTAAAATGTTCTGGGAATATCCTCATGGTTATATTTCCTGCCCAATTAGCAAATATTTTTGAGAACTTTCTTTTTGCGAAGAACTGCAGATACATGCATTTCTGCTCTAACATTAAATACACTTTACTAAAAATCTTTGCATCCTGTATTACGGGGAAAAAAATAGGAGTGGGGGAAATTCAATCAAAACTTAAGAAACTTTGGAATAGAACTTTAACATACATATGAATAATCTTAATAAAAGTTATTAGTAGAAGTAAATCTCCAGCATCACTTGACCTTACCCTCTCTCACAAGCCCTGTACCTTGGAGTTTGTTCTCCTCCCCCACATCCTCTTCAGAGATGTAGGGCCTGAAAACTTTTAACAGAGGCCAGTTTAATCAAAATTAAAACTACAGTTTGGGCCCTGGGCTTGCAGTGGTGCCCAGGGCTACCCAAGGATGGTGGGAGCCAGAGCAGGAGCTGAGGTGGGGTTCAGGCCTGCTCTCAATCCACACCCATGCATCCATGCACAGCCTTGCGTATCCCTACCTTCAGCCTGCAGGATGCGCCATGTGTTGAGGACCTGGGCTTTGGGGACCAATCCCTGACCTAACCACCGAGGTCTTTTCATGGCGCTGGGCACCAGCATGATGGTGCTCAGTCACCTGCTGCTCTACGTGAAGCTGCTCATCAGATGGGTCGTAAGCCCCCACCATTGGGACCAGTGTGCTGGGGAGGAAGGTCCTCTACCCTCCAAACTTCCTCACCTACGCTGAGGACACTGCAAGTGGGTGGGAAGATAGGCTATTCCAAGGCCTGAGCCTTTTGCTGACATCTACCAGCCTCTGCACTGACCTGGGCAGCGTGAAGGTTTTTCCTCCAGATGAGATGGAGAAGGTGTCCAACAAGGATGACACGAGGCCTCCTCTGAAGAGAGGAGAGAAGGAGACCTCCTAGATGATGATGATACAGACCATGTCCTGTGCATTCTCCCACCCCCTGGGTGTCATCTCAACAGCCGCTTGGTCCATTTCATGGGGCCAAGCACAGCAGAGAGTTGAGCTCCATTGGCAAGATTTTCAACGAGGGTTGCTGAGATTCTTTGTCAGCTTAATCCCTCACCTCCCGGGAGACGCGGTTTTCCTGTGAGACTATAAACTGCTGGCCCCTCCCTCAGTGCATACCTGGTGGATGAGAGCTCCAGTCAGACTGACCATCGGGAGCCAACCCAAATTTGTGATGGGGATGCCAGTGAGCATGCTGACCTCTCTCTTCCTGCTGGTGGGTGGATCTCATGGCTGTGAACAACTGTGGGCCATAGGCGGGGCCTCCCCTCTCACTGCACAGTGTTCAAGTCTGGATCCATGGCTGGAAGGACCTATGGGATGGGGCCAGCTTTTTTGCAGTACCCCCGGCTCCCACACCTTTCTACCACCAAGTGTCATCAGAATCCTGCTTTGCCCAGAATAACGTGAACCACCTGAAAAAACACTGCAGCCTCTAAACAATAGGACCTACAGTAAAGCACAGGGAACTAATTCAATATCTTGTAATAAACTATCATGGAAAACAGCCTGAAAAAGATACATACGTAGATATAATGGAAACACACTGCTATGCACTTGACACATAACATTGTAAATTGACTCTATTTCAAGTTTTTGTTTTCTTAAATACACATACAGACAAGCCCACATTGTCTCAGCCTGGCCACCATGGATGAGGTCTGAAAATCGCTAAGCACCTTTAAGACCTCCAGCCAAGCTGGTCTCCAGGTTCCATATTTGTCCTGTGCCTGCACAAAAACAGGGGCTGGGTAGGGGCTAACCTGAACTCAAGTGGCTTGGCCAACGTTAGACCTGAGGAAGTGGATAGGGCTGGGGAACTGAGGCAGAATCCCCTTCAGTTCAGTTCAGTTGCTCAATCTTGTCCAACTCTTTGTGACCCCATGGACTGTAGTACACCAGGCTTCCCTGTCCATCACCAACTCCCAGAGCTTGCTCAAATTCATGTCCATTGAGTTGGTGATACCATCCAATCATCTCATCCTCTGTCATCCCCTTCTACTCCTGCTTTCAATCTTTCCCAGCATCAGGGTCTTTTCCAACGAGTCAGTTCTTTGCATCAGGTGGCCAAAGTAGTGGAGTTTCAACTTCAGCATCAGTCCTTCCAATGAATATTCAGGACTGATTTCCTTTAGTATTGACAGGTTTGATCTCCTTGCAGTCCAAGGGACTCTCAAGAGTCTTCTCCAACACCACAGTACAAAAGCATCAATTCCTCAGCTTTCTTTATGGTCCAACTCTCTAGTAGTCATACATGACTACTAGAAAAACCATATACAGACCTTTGTTGGTAAAGTCAAGTCTCTGCTTTTTAATATGCTGTCTAGGTTGGTCATAGCTTTTCTACCAAGGAGCAAGTGTCTTTTAATTTCATGCCTGCAGTCACCACCTGCAGATATTTTGGAGCCCAAGAAAATAAAGTCACTCAGTGTTTCCATTGTTTCCCCATTTATTTGCCATGGGACTGGATGCCATGATCTTTGTTTTTTGAATGTTGAGTTTTAAGCCAGATTTTTCACTCTCCTCTTTCATCCTCATCAAGAGGCTCTTTAGTTCCTCTTTGCTTTCTGCCATAAGGGTGGTGTCCACCAGCATATCTAAGGTAATTGATATTTCTCCCTGCAATCTTGATTCCAGCTTGTGCTTCATCCAGCACAGCATTTTGCATGACATACTCTGCATATAAGTTAAATAAACAAGGTGACAATATACAGCCTTGATGCGCTCCTTTGTGTACACAGTTGTACACTCCTTGATGTACAACTTGCAACTAGTCTGTTGTTCCTTGTCCAGTTCTAACTGTCGCTTCTTGACCTGCATACAGATTTCTCAGGAGGCAGGTAAAGTGGTCTGGTATTCCCATCTCTCTCAGAACTTTACACAGTTTGTTGTAATCCACACAGTCAAAGGCTTCAGCATAGTCAATAAAGCAGAAGTAGATTTTTTTCTGGAATTCTCTTGCTTTTTCGATGATCCAACAAATTTTGGCAATTTGATCTCTGGTTCTTCTGCCTTTTCTAAATCCAGCTTGAACATCTGGCAGTTCTCTGTTTACATACTTTTGAAGCCTAGCTTGGAGAATTTTGAGCATTACTTTGCTAGCATGTGAGATGAGTGCAATTGTGCAGTAGTTTGAACATTCTTTGACATTGCCTTTCATTGGGATTGGAATGAAAACTGTCCTTTTCCAGTCCCGTGGCCACTGCTGAGTTTTCCACTTATCTGATGGTAAAAAACCTGCTTGCAATGTGGGAGACCCAGGTTTGATCCCTGGTTTGGGAAGACCCCCTGCAGGCAATGGCTACCCATTCCAGTATTCTTGCTTGGAGAATTTCCTGAATTGAGAAGCCCAGCAGTCTACAGTCCATGGAGTCACAAACTCAACGACTAACACTTTCACTTTCCCCTTATTTGAAGATTTACCAAGTCTGCCTTGTGCTGGGGCAGGTCTGGTCAGGCAAAAACTCATGGGATCAGGTGCCACGACCCCATTCAAACCCCTCCAGCCAGCCCTGGCTCTCATCCTACAGCTTGGCTGGGAAAGTTGCTCTCCTGCTTTGTAAATCCCCCTTTCAAGAGCCACCATCATGTCCAGACTTGTGCTGAAGTTCTAGTCAGGTTCTGCCTTCATTTTTCTCAACACTACTTTTCTGATAAGAAAAATGCAGCACTTTCTGAATGGGACATCGTGTGAATGCTCAAAACGTGTCCTCCATTCACTGGTTTATGATGACACCTCACGTGTAGGACTTGGTCTCCCACGCAGCTGTGGACACCCAGATATTAGGCAGATCAAACTCTCTGGTCCTATGCAGTTTAAAAGTTCCTAATAAGATTTTGATCTTTTCTCCCTCAAATAACTGTAGTGGTAGTGATTTTGGGGGAAAAAATCCTTACACTCTGAAGGGGATCAGAACATGCCAGCCCCACACTGCCACCCTGCCATGTGGGTGATTTTGAGCTGCAAGTACTTGACAAACAGCAGATGTGGGAAGGGCTCTCTGAGGACCCTCATTCCACCTAAAAATAGGACATAGGATTTCCTGTCAGAAAAATGCCCACCATGCACTAAGAAGAAGAGAACATTCTTCTGTCCAGACGTGAAATGCGGACGCCTCAATGAATCTGTGCAAACAAACCTACTCTAAGGACCTTTACCTCTCATTAGTTGACCCCATGTATTTCCTAACTTTCCCAAAATTAAGCATCCCCAGCCCACCCCCTTTGTCATGTATGATCTCCACAGTGAACTGTTCTTTGTTAACATAGCATGGAAGCTCCCAGGTCTACCCCATTCCTACACCATTTTTCTTCTCTATGAAGGCTTTCAGGCTACATAAAATATTAACATCAAGCAAAATTTGCTTGTATTTCTCCTGTTGATCTGTCCTTTGTAGGTTTAATTTGCAGGCCTCTGCACACAGCCTGTGAGGATAGATGAAAAGTCTTAAGCTTCACTAAAAACCTAACAGTACTGGAAATTCTGCCCTCACAATTTTTTTTAAAACATGGGAAAGTATCTTTGCAACATCTTTATCTACACTTGAAATCTCTCCTAATAACTGTTTTGCTTATTTAGAAATGTATTTGAATAAAGATAAAGAGAGAGAGATTGCTTTGTTCTCAAGCAATAGATAGATTCTTCACGTGATTTTTTAAATTTGCTTTTAATTAGAGGCTAATTGCTTTATAATATTGTGTTGGCTTCTGCCATACAACAACATAAATCAACCATAGTTACATATATGTCTCCTCCTTCCTGAACCTCCTCCCACTCTCCACCCCATCCTACCCTTCAAGGTTGTCACAGAGCACCCGGCTGAGCTCCCTCTGCTCAATCAGCAGCTTCCCACTGGTTATCTATTTTACCCATGATAGTGTATATATGTCAGTGCTATCCTCTCAATTCATTCCACCCTTTCCTTCCCCCACTGTGTCCAAAGTCTGTTCTCTATGTCTGCATCCCTATTCCTGCCCTGCAAATAGGTTCATCAGTACCATTATTCTATATTCTGTATATATGTGCTAATATATGAAATTTGTTTTTCTCTTTCTGACTTACTTCACTCTGTGTAACAGGTTCTGGGTTCATCCACCTCGCTAGAACTGACCCATATGCATTTATTTTTATGCCTGAGTAATATTCCATTGCAGATATGTGTTGCAGCTTCTCATAGGCAAAACACTGTTTGATATAAGTCACAGAAATATCTTCTTTGGCCCACCTCCTAGAGTCATGGAAATTAAAACAAAAATAAACAAGTGGGACCTAATTAAACTAAAAGCTTTTGCACAGCAAAGGAAACTATAAACAAGATGAAAACACAACCCTCAGAATGGGAGAAAATAATTGCAAATGAGAACGGAACACATTTGAGTTCAAATTGCCAACATCCGCTGGATCATCGAAAAAGCAGAAGAGTTCCAGAAAAACATCTATTTCTGCTTTACTGACTATGCCAAAGCCTTTGACTGTGTGGATCACAATAAACTGTGGAAAATTCTTAAACAGATGGGAATACCAGATCATCTGACCTGTCTCTTGAGAAACCTGTATGCAGGTCAGGAAGCAACAGTCAGAATTGGACATGGAACAACAGACTGGTTCCAAATAGGAAAAGGAGTACATCAAGGCTGTATATTGTCACCCTGCTTATTTAACTTATATGCAGAGTACATCATGAGAAACGCTGTGCTGGAGGAAGCACAAGCTGGAATCAAGATTGCCGGGAGAAATATCAATCACCTCAGATATGCAGATGACACCACCCTTATGGCAGAAAGTGAAGAAGAACTAAAGAGCCTCTTGATGAAAGTGAAAGAGGAGAGTGAAAAAGTTGGCTTAAAGCTCAACATTCAGAAAACTAAGATCATGGCATCTGGTCCCATCACTTCATGGGAAATAGATGGGGAAACAGTGGAAACAGTGGCAGACTATTTTGGGGGGCTCCAAAATCACTGCAGATGGTGACTGCAGCCATGAAATTAAAAGACACTTACTCCTTGGAAGGAAAGTTATGACCAACCTAGGCAGCGTATTTAAAAGCAGAGACATTACTTTGCCAACAAAGGTCCATCTAGTCAAGGCTATGGTTTTTCCAGTGATCATGTATGGATGTGAGAGTTGGACGGTGAAGAAAGCTGAGTGCTGAAGAATTGATGCTTTTGAACTGTGGTGTGGGAGAAGACTCTTGAGAGTTCCTTGGACTGCAAGGAGATCCAACCAGTCCATCCTAAAGGAGATCAGTCCTGGGTGTTCCCTGGAAGACTGATGTTGAAGCTGAAACTCCAATACTTTGACCACCTCATGCGAAGAGTTGACTCATTGGAAAAAAGCCTGGTGCTGGGGAAGATTGAGGGCAGGAGGAGAAGGGGACGACAGAGGATGAGATGGTTGGATGGCATCACCGACTCAATGCGTATGGGTTTGGGTAGACTCTGGGAGTTGGTGATGGACAGGGAGGCCTGGCGTGCGATGATTCATGGGGTTGTAAAGAGTCGGACAAGACTGAGCGATTGAACTGAAATGAACTGATGAGGTGGATGAAACTAGAATCTATTATACAGAGTGAAATAAGGCAGAAAGAGAAAAAAATATCATATATTAATGCATATATATACGGAATCTAGAAAGATGGTACTGCCGATCCTTTTTGCAGGGCAGCAAAGGAGACAGGAACATAACAGACTTCTGGTCACACTAGGGGAAGGAGAGAGGGAAAGAGTAGCACTGAAACATATACATTACTATATGTAAAGCAGACGGCCAGCAGGAATTTGCTGTATCATGCAGGGAACCCAAATCCAGTGCTCTGTGACAATGCAGCAGGGTAGGAAGGGGTGGGAGGTAGGAGGGAGGTTCAAGAGGGAGGGGATATATGTATACCTATGGTTGATTCACGTTGATATATGGTAGAAACCAACACAATATTGTGAAGTAATTATCCTCAAAATAGAAATAAAATTAAATTTAGAGAACAATAATTGCAAATGAAACAACTGACAAAGGATTAATCTCCAAAATATACAAGCAGCTTATGCAGCTCAATATCAGAAAAACAACCAACCCAACCAAAAAGTGGGGAAGACTCAAACAGATAGTTCCCTTGATTGTTTTTTTGCTCTCTTTAAAAAATGTTTTTATTGGAGTATAGTTGCTTTACCACGTTGTTAGTTTCTACTACTGTACAGCAAAGTAAATCAGCGATACCTATACATATACCCCCTCTGTTTTAGATTTCCTTTCTATTTATGTCACCACAGATCACTCTGTAGAGTTCCCTGTGCTGGACAATAGACTCTCGTTAGTTATCTGTTTTACATTATACATAGCAGTGTATATATGTCAGACTCAATCTCCCGATTCATCCCACCCCAGAAACACAGATGTAGAGAACAAAATGTATGGATCCCTTAATAACTCAATGTAGCAGAAAGTTAGCAGTTCCTGAAGCCACTAAATCATCTGTTTCTTGGTAAAGAAAGGTACATTGGCCAAAGTTTTAGGTGTTTTTCTTACATACAGCTGAATTTTCTTCTTTAATTGTAAGAAAGCTTATATCTGATCACTTCAAAACATGAACATTCTGGGCCAACTCCCATAGGAATCAACACAACTTCCTGTTGAATGCTATCTTTCTTTAATTTACCAACCACGTTAAGAAACACACATTGCTTCAGAACAAATCCTATGAACAGGTACAGCCCCAAATTGCAAATAATTCACAGTTTAGTAGGAAAGGTAGACACAGTCAAATTGTACTGTCTTAAAGTAACGACTTCATTGGAGAAAGAAGGGCTAGAAGAAATTATGGTAGACAGTGATGAAATCTCTGGTGCTAATTTTGAAAGGTTTCTCAAGTTGTTTGTAACAGAAGAAAAGCCAAAAAAGGAGGAAGAGGAGGAAGGGGAGGAGCTGAAGAAACGGGTTTCTAGGTAGAAAGGGGTCTGGGAATGCGTTTCAGGGGGAACAAACTTGAAATGTAAAGATGTAAAGTCCCTCCCTCGAGTATAAAAGGCCACTTTGTCTCTCAAGTCTCAACAAATTCTTAATATTTTACCCCTTACTCCTCTGGTTCTAATAATCACTGAGAAACTGTGGCCAGGCCTTCTTGAATCAAACTCAACTTTTCTGCTTTCCTGAAAAGATGTTTTGGGGAATGGAAATGAGCTAGGATGAAGAAAATGGGCTCCAAGGCTGGATTTGACTCTTCTCCTAGGTGAGGACTGTAAACAATTTCTCACCAGAGTGGGTGCAGGACTAGATGTAAGGAGGAGATATCTTTACTTGAGAAATCAGCCTTACTGGTGTAGAAGATGGCTGTCAAGGAGGATTTTAATACAGAGGAACCAGGAAGATGCTGAGGTTTCTGCTCCAAGTGCTTAGGATAAAGTGGTGCTGGGAAAAAAAAAAAAAAAAAAAAAAAGCTTTGATAGAGGTTTTTTGCTTGTTTGTTTGTCTTTAATACTCTAGTTATTTGTTCTATAGCATCTAATGTAGCCCTTCCCCATAAACCCTACAACATGCTATAAAACTCTTGATTTGTAGTTATTTTGGAGGGAGGATTAGGAGATATGCCACGTAGAAGATGAAAAATTCCCATTTCCACGTAGTAGAAATTGAGTAAGAGAGAACACCTGGGCTGTAAAAAATGTACCTGCCAGTGCAGGAGACACGTAAGAGAGGCAGCTTCCATCCCTGGGTTGGAGGGACCCCCTGGAGGAGGGAACGGCAGCCCACTCCAGTGTTCTTGCCCAGGGCATACCATGCACAGAGAAGCCCGGTGGGCTGCGGCTTATGGGGCCACAAAGAGTCAGATACGACTGAGCAACTAAGCAGTAGCAGCGAGAGAGACCGCTTAAGAAGAGCTTTAGCGGGATGACAGATTTAAATTCCCGAAAGAAAAAAAAATTATCAAGAAAGGATCCTACATCAAACAAAAGTATTCTTCAAAATTAAAAAAAAAAATTAAATGTGAAAGAAAAAGAAGAACTTTGAACTTCTAAAAACCACGAACCTAGGTGTTGGGATCAATCTCCTCCAGATTTTAAGGACTAGGAGACTCCAGATAACATGACATGGAGTTAAACCTGTGGTCTTTGTTTACGTTCACTTTTAATATTCTATGTGTGGCCCTCCTGGCAGCAACGTTACGCCCTTTTAACATAAATATACTGACGTTCGGATGTATTCCTTAGACAGCCAATTGCCCAGCAGCGACTACAGGAGTCGATATGTGTTTAATAGGTGCTCCAGAGAGAAGCCCTTCTGCCTTCAGGCAACAGTGATAAAGAAGGAAGTGAGCGGTCCCTGTCCATCCTCAAAGGGAAGGTACTTGAAGCTCAAGTTCACAGCTTGTATATTTTTGTATCTTCGGCATTTAGTCCATTTCCTAGCTCGTAGCTTACAGTAGCAGTTTTAGCTCATGTGATTGTGGAATGTAGCAAGTCCAAAATTTGCAAAGGAGGGCAGTAGCCTGCAAACCCAGGGAGGAGCTGATGCTTCATTTTGAGTCTAAAAGTTTCTCCTAGCAGAATTCTCTCCTTTTTTTTTTTTTAAACCCTTTAAAAAAACTTTTTTTTTTACTGAAGTATAGTGTATTTACAATGTTGTGTTAGTTTCTGGTGGCTCACACAGTAAAGAATCTGCCTGCAATGCAGGAGACCCAGGTTTGATCCCTGGGTCAGGAAGATCCCCTGGAGAAGGGCATGGCAACCCACTCCAGAATTCTTGCCTGGGAAATCCCATGGACACAGCAGCCTGACAGGCTATAGTCTATGGGTTGCAAAGAGTCAGACACTTTGAGTGACAATCAGATTAATATAGCATATATATTATACACTTATATTCATATATGACTATATTATATATTTATATTAATGTGTTTATATATAACACATTTTTATTTATACATGTATATAATAGATAATTTATATTATAGTAATATATCACTATATTATATGATATAAATTATAGTAACTTTAAAGATATTTCATAAATATAGATTTGTTATATATAAATATATTAATATAAACACATAATGTATAAGTGTATTATATTAATATATTGATATTAAATGTATTTATTTTAACAAACATAATTATGGTTAATATATAATAGATTCATATATTATAGTTATAGATCAATAATATATATATAATATACAAATATATTACATGTTTATACATAATAAATTTATGTTTGTGAAATATGGAAAATATGTAATATAATTTATATTACATAACATCTTATGGAAAAGCCCAAATGAACATCTTGGTCAACACAATATATAATACATATTTGAATGTACAATATGCTAATATATTGCATAATTATATTATATAAACTAACACTGTTACATATAAATTAATATATAATTATATATATTTGAAATATCTCATCTCACTCTTTTGTTTATGTAAATTTAAATGCCTGAAAATAATACTATTCTTATTGTAAAAGGCAATAAACAGAAAATTTCTCAAGAGACAGCTGAGAGAGATATCAACAACAGGTTACAGGGCCGCAATGAAGGGAAAGAAAACCATCTACTGCTCATGTCACCGTCAGGTGAATTCACACCCACAGCTGGCTTCATTAAGCTCCCTCATTTCACAGACAATAGAACCAAAATCAGGGGATTCTCAAATGGACCCACATATTCTTTCTGATGCTTCTCCAAAAGACTGAAGAGAAGCGAAACACCCCTCCAAGACATGCTATGCAGCACCATCACTCTGATAACCAAAATCAGACAAAGATACCACCAAAAAGCTACCACCAATAAAGAAAATTACAGGCCAGTACCTTTGATGAATATAGATGCAAAAATTCTTAATAAGTTGTTGGCAAACCAAATACAACAACGCATAAAAGAGATCATACACCATGACCATGTTGAATTTATTCCCAGGGTCATAAGGAATGTTTTAATACATGCAAATCACTCAATGTGATACACCACATCAGCAACAAGAAAGACAAGAATGACATAACCATCTCGATAGATGCAGAAAAACCATTTATTAAAATTCAACATCCATTCCTGATAAAAACTGTTACAAAAGTGACTACAGAGGGAACATATCTCAGCATACTAAAAGCTATTTATGACAAACCCACAGCCAATATGATACTTAACAGTGAAAAGCACTTTGCCTTCTTTCTAAATCTAGAACAAGACAAGGATGCCCATTCACACCATTTCTGTTCAAAATAGTATTGAAAGTTGACACACAGCAATTAGACAAGAAAGAAAGAAAATATATCCAAATTGGAAAGGAAGAGGTAAAACTGCAGATGACTTGATACTACATGTAGAAAACCCTGAAGACTCCACACACAAACTAAGAACTGATAAACAGATTCAGCATGGTAGCAGGACCCAGAAACAAAACAAACAAGAGAAGGAAAGGTAAATGGTCTGTCAGATTTTGAACCCCAGTCGTATGTCACCAAAGCCCAGTGCTGCTAACCCATGACATCAAACCGCCCTGCCTGGCTTCTTATGTGTGGTTGTAAGAAACGAATGCAGCCTTGGCTCACTCCGCTGGAAAGTTGTGAGTGCTTCGGCTAATTTATGACATAGCTGTGCCAGGGAGGAAAAGCATTCTTTCCTCACTGTATTTCCAGAGAGACAGCTGTACAGTGATCTTTGTGTGACCTTCCTAGCTCTAGCTCCCTCCTAGGGCTTTAATATTTGCTTCCTGGATAAACTGAAAAACAAAGGAATGAAAGAGCACCCACGTGCGAAGAAAAAAACCTGAATGCTAATATTAGCTTCTGCTGCAGACACCACGAGCGTCGCAACAGGCTTCTCTGCATACTCAGGTATTGTGAAGTCATTCAGGGCTCACAGGCCCACCAAGACAACATCAAATGAATTATTTTAAGCTGTCACTTCTGAGACTAAGCTCTGTGCTGACAAAAATAAGTGAGTAAAGCAGCAGCAATGAAACACGCCCTGGATCCTGACATGGATTGTGCCTGCGAAAGAGAGCAGGAAATTTTAACAGCTGGGAGGAGATACAGCGGGAAGCTAGCTTCAATCCTCTTGACTTCAACAAAGGGAGGCCAGGAAAACACTAGCAAATGAACCTTGCAAGGAACAGGTAACACCTAATTTAGCCCATCCCAACAATGCCACAGGGGCTTCCCTGGTGGCTCAGATGGTAAAGAATCTACCTGCAGTGCAGGAGACCCGGATTGGATCCCTAGGTCCAGAAGATCCCCTGGAGAAGGGAATGGCAATCCACTCCAGTATTCTTGCCTGGAGAATTCCATGGACGAAGGAGCCTAGCAGGCTACAGTCCATGCAATCACAAAGAGTTGGACACGACTGAGTGCGTTTCACTTCAGTTCAACAATGTCACACGTATATTCTGGTGTGTAAGCCTTAGAGGCTTTCTATAGCACAATTATACAGCCAGTGCCCAGGGCAGCAAAACTCAGTGAAACGGTGCTGTGCAGCGAGGTTGAGAAGTGCTGAGATCCTCACCTGTCTACACAAACTAGTGTCATTAAGGCTCAAGCAAGCTATAATGAAACAGCCGTTTGAATAACTAAGGATCACGTCAAAAATTAAGAAGATCCCTGGGGGTGGGGGTACCTCAGAGCATCTTGATGCCATCTCTATTTTGATAACATTCTTGCTCTGTCACCTAGAAAAAGTTATTAATTTACTCTGTATCTCAATTTAGCCAGCCATAAAATGAAGATGATGTTCCTTTTTAATCTATAAGCCATATAAAATTATCTAATTCCAATAATAGGCTAGAGGTCTCCAAAATTCAAAATGCTGGGAAAACTTTTTTTTCATAAGGCATTTTACAGCAAGAATTTATCTGACATGAACAGATTAAGTGGTGAAAACTGACCTGACATAATCTGAAGCTTTTTATTTATTTAGCCCCATGCTAATGTGATTGATTAACGACATCGTTCAAGACTCTTTTAGGACTGTTTTAATAAAAGTAGTTTATTAAGGTATCAATACATCTGGTCATAGGGATTAATATCCAACAAATATAAATAGCTCTTACAACTCAACATCAAAAAAAATTAAAAATGGGCAGAAGATCTGAAGAGATATTTTTTCATAGAGGAAATGCAGTTGGCCAACAGGCACATGAAAAGATGTTCAACATCAATAATCATCAAAGAAATGCACATCAACTCAAAATCACGATGACATATCACCTCACACCTATGAAAATGGCCAATTGCCAAGATACGGAGACAACTGAAGTGTCCTTCAGTAGATGAATGGATAAAGGTAGACAGACAGACAGACAGATAGATACAATGGAATACTGCTGCAGCTGCTGCTGCTGCTAAGTCGCTTCAGTCGTGTCCGACTCTGTGTGACCCCATAGACGGCAGCCCACCAGGCTCCGCCGTCCCTGGGATTCTCCAGGCAAGAACACTGGAGTGGGTTGCCGTGTCCTTCTCCAATGCATGAAAGTGAAAAGGGAAAGTGAAGTCGCTCAGTCATGTCTGACTCTTCACGACCCCATGGACTGTAGGCTACCAGGCTCCTCCGTCCATGGGATTTTCCAGGCAAGAGGACTGGAGTGGGGTGCCATTGCCTTCTCCGAATGGAATACTACTGACCCATAAAAAAACAGAAATTTTGCCATTTTGTAGCAACATGGAGAAGGAAATGGCACCCCACTCCAGTATTCTTGCCTGGAGAATTCCAGGGACGGCGGAGCCTGATGGGCTGCCATCTGTGGGGTCGCACAGAGTCGGACACGACTGAAGCTACTTAGCAGCGGCAGCAGCAGCAACATGGATGGACTTCTATGCAGTTAAGTCAGGGAGACAAAGAACAAATACTGTATGATATTACTTATGTGTGGAATCTAAAAAGTGCAACAAACTAGTGAATATTAAAAAAAGAAGCAGACCCACAGAAACAGAGAACAGACTAGTGGTTACCGGTGAGGAGTGGGGGAGGGGTGATGCCTAGACTTATCTTTTTCATGGTTCAAATCGCTTTAACCTTCAGTAACACCAAATCTACAAAATGTAGACCACAAATGTCAATAAAACTTAAAACCAGCTGTTTCATCAGTGGTTGAATTTAGTATTCATAAAATATCCTTTCATTTGGAAATAATTTAGATTCAATTTTTCTCACTCTGCAAGAATGCTCATGTATGCACAGTAATTGAGAAATGACAGCCCCTTAGAAATTGTATTTGTTCTTGTAGTGAAATGATTTCAAAGCAAAGTAATGAAAATTCTTTCAAATGTTTATAGAAAAAGAGTATGGTTAGTATGAGATGGAAATCCAATTTAACATATTCTATATAAATTAGAACTTATAATAGTCATAATGTTCATGTTGGCCACAAACAAAACTGGCAACTCTGTCAATATAAGCTTGAAAGAAGATGATAAATATCGATGTGGAGAGTTCCTCCCTAGGTATGCTCAGCATCAACTAAATCTTTTAGTCTCCTTAACAGTCTGTATTTTTCTGTCCTCAGATAGAGAGATGAGCATCACCAGACATTCACCAGTCAGAGGACACACTCTGGAAAGTGACTGTCATACTAAGTGTCTAGTTAAGCTAACCTGTGGCTCAAAAGAATTCATCACTTGGATTAATAAGCTGATTCCAACCCAACCTCAAATAGTAACAAATGCATGTGGGTCTAAGTCTCAGATGGTCTATGCAGACACACTAGTTGTACAAGCATGAGCAATGGCTCCTACAACAACCCTTAAGCACAGGAGCACCATTCACTGCCAAATTGTGGAAATGGCTTAGCTATCATCAGGGCATGCTTCACATAGAACACTAAAATTCCAAGGGCTTTGCTGACTGAAAATTTAATACTCATAACCCTCTATGAGTTAACTTCAATTATTTCCTCCATTTTACAGATACAAAATTGGGCATTCAGGGATGGATGGTTTACATTTATGAGTCACATTATACAACAAGTGTGCATATTTGAGCAATAAAATCACACACAGGACAGCAAAATGGCCACTTACATAAGAGTTCATGGTAACTGAGATATCTGGGGTCACAGGAAATACATCAACTCATCTCTTTAGGATTTGCATTTATTGAAGAGAAAGTCAAACAGAATCACTGATGGTACTTAAATTACTTTCTTCCTCCACCCCCTTTCTTTACCCTACATTTTTTTTTCTTTTTTTACGAATAGTATTTACTAGGATTGTTCATTTTCAAGCTGAAACAAATCACCAGGTTTGTTTTTTTTTTTAAGAAAACATCCATCATACTTCAAACTCAACTCTCTCATTCTCTCTTTTTTAACAGCATAAAGCCCTCAAGACCCATCCATGATGATGCAAATGACAGGATTTTTCTCTTTTATTGCTTAATAATATTATGTTGTAGATACACCATGTTTTCTTTATCCATTCATCCATCAGTGGACACAGGTTGCTCTCATATCCTGCTATTGTAAATAACGCAGCAATAAATATGGGGGTGCAGATATTTTTTCGAGTTAGTGATTTTGTTTCTTTTGGATAAATTCTTTAGAGATGAAGCTGCTGGATCATATAGCAACTTTTACTTTTTTGAAGAACCTTCAGACTTTTTCCATAATGGCTATACCAGTGTATACTTCCATGAATCATCCCCTTTTCTTAGTTTCATCTCTTGGAAGAGCTTAAAGTTGGTTCCCTAAAAACTTCAGTAACACTAGGGGTCATCAGAAAGATGGAAGTTATTTCTATAAAATAAAAATAACTGATGCTAGGCGGTGGGGAGGAGGGGGTGGGGCAAAGCAAGAGAGTAGCACTGACATACATACACTCCCATGTGTAAAATAGACGGCTAGTAGGAAGCTGCTGTGTAGCCCAGGGAGCTCCTCAGTGCTCTGTAATGACCTAGAGGGGTGGGAGGGACGGGACTGTTGTGGTGGGAGGGAGGCTTAAGAGGGAGGGGATATATGTATACATATTCACATTGTGGAACAACAGAAACTGTATGTCCCAATTAATTCCAAACGTTCATGGGGGAAACCAGCCCAGGCTCAAGCCACGTGCAACCAGTGAGACCAGGAAGGAAGTTTTAGAGTGGATGAAACTAAGCTAGATCCAGAGGTAAGCCCAAGAGATCCTCAGAGTTCAAGCTCAGGCTTGTCTTGGTAGGTATAGTAGTTAGGGGAGACATCACTTTGCCAATAAAGGTCCGTCTAGTCAAGGCTATGGTTTTTCCAGTGGTCATGTATGGATGTGAGATTTGGACTATAAAGAAAGCTGAGCGCAGAAGAATTGATGTTTTTGAACTGTGGTGTTGGAGAAGACTCTTGAGGGTCCCTTGGACTGCAAGGACATCCAACCAGTCCATCCTAAAGGAGATCAATCCTGGGTGTTCATTGGAAGGACTGATGTTGAAGCTGAAGCTCCAATACTTTGGCCACTCTATGCGAAGAGTTGACTCATTGGAAAAGACCCTGATGCTGGGAAAGATTGAAGGCAGGAGGAGAAGGGGACAACAGAGGATGAGATGGCTGGATGGCATCACCGACTCGATGGACATGGGTTTGGGTGGACTCTGGGAATTGGTGATGGACAGGGAGGCCTGGCGTGCTATGGTTCATGGGGTTGCAAAGAGTCAGACACGACTGAGCGACTGAACTGAACTGAACTGAATTAGGGGAGAAGGTACAGTTGAGCCAGTGCATCCATCAGAGAGAAGTCCAAGGAGACAGATGGGGATGCAGAGAGCAGCAAAAGTGCACCATAGTCCCTGGACATCTGTTCATAAATGACCAGCTTCTATTCCTGGGAATCCAGGCAAGAGTCTTGGTGGGAACCCTGCCAAGAGTCAGCTAAGCCATGAGGGTTAAGTGTCAGAACAGGAGAAATTATAATCCCTCGTTCTGAAATCAAGCACATTTGTGCTGGATTCTGGTTCTGCTGCTCATAAGTAATAGCAAATTATCATTCAGTGGTAACATTAGCCAGAGAGGCCAGCGTTCAGAACGATCCAGAAGGATTTTTTAAAAGTATTTATCTGCACCAGGTCTTAGTTGGACACCCGGGATTGTTTGTTGCAACGCACAGGCTCCTCTCTAGTTGTGGTGTGTGAAGCCTCAGTAGTCGTGGCATGCGGGCTTAACTACCCTGCAGCACACTGGGTCCTACCCAGTTCTCCAACCAGGGATCAAACCCGCATCTCCTGAATTAGAGGGTGGATTCTTAACCACTGGACCACCAGGGAAGGCCCTACTGAGAAGGACTGAGGATAAATCGACCATACATACAGCAGAGGGTCAAGTACAGAAACACATCCTGAAACTGGTCAACCTGGGGACTTAGGTAAGGCGGAGGGGGTAGTGGGCCCGGGGCTGGCTTCGCAGGTGAGCCACCTTTGCTGCTACCATTAAATCAAGGGTTCCACACTTGGTTTAGTGATTTGCTGTCACCATCTTGAAATTCCCAATGATATTTTAACATTTTGCACCAGGCCCCAGGAATTATGTGGCCATTATGTGTTGGCCATTATGGATGCCAAAGACATTTCGAACACTGAAGATATTGCAAGGACCCATGCATGTCGGGATAAGGCTCCATTGATTAGGATTGGTTTAGACCTGTTGGAAAACAGTAAAAAGCAGACAAATTTGACAGAGGAATGGGCCCATCTGTTTAATAATGATGATAAGTATACAATTTTCTCTCCAGCAATTATGAATGAGAATGTAAGTGGGTGCTAACAATAAGACACAAGACAACAGGTGTGAACTGTGACCCTCCTGGTCAGACTGGGAGAAAAGGCACCCTCTAAATAAGCCATTCTAGCAAAATATTTTGAAGTTATTCTTAAAAGGCAAAGCTGGAAATAAATGAGGAAGATGACTACAATGCACATGTGTTCATAGAAAATTCAGGCCTATTTTTGGAGGTGGAGGGAAAAAGTAGTTATTTTCTGATATTTGAAAGGGTAATCAATCAGAGTAAAATTTTGTGTAGCCAAAAACTCTTTGATCACTGCTGAGGTACATGGAGTTCATTACACTGTTCTCTCTACTCTCATGCATTTGGAAATTTTGTAATAACCATTTTTAAAAGTAAAAAAAAATAACTTAGATGTTTTTGTTGGATTTATTCAATTATGTTAATTGAATAAATATTTAAGCCCTTTAAAATATTATTTTATTAATAATCTGCCATAAAATTACTCTGAAAAATAAAAAGGAAAACAACTTGATTTGAGAATGATTTGAGTGTTCTCCAATCACCCAAGTAAATAAACAGTATTGTTGCCAGAATTTCTCTATTGAGGGCTTTACGGATATGAATCGAATTGGAGAAATAATCAGAAAGTCTGTCTTGAAGATCTGTTTACCTAGAAATCACATTATTTTTATTTAGATTTCAAGTTGATTTTGAATGGCTTGGATGGTTGTGATGGAGAGCTTATGGGACATTGAAGCCTCCTGTATTACTCCCAAGAGATGAGACTATACTGCAGATTTAAAGAAACCCCAAATCGCAATGGCTTAAGAAAAATTCAGGGTGTGTTTCTGGCTTGTGCTACTGTCTGTTGAGAGCTAACAAGGTGCTCTGCCCCTCTCACTCACTGAAAGATCCAGACCATGGGGACCCCACTACCTTGTAACTGAGACACATGGTCCCTCAGTCCTGTGTTGGGAAATGGAAGCTGCAAGGTCACACAGCCTCTAAACATAAGTGACATGCCATCTCTTCCAGTATCTCAGCTGAAATCTGTCTTGTGGTACCATGCAATGGCGCAGGGAAGAGCAATGCAGGGAAGCAAGTGGAAGTTTGGTTAGTATCACTGTCTCCCAAACATACCCTATGGACAACACGGCAAAAAAGTAAGGCTCATGATTTCTGGGGTCTTAAGTCCTAAGAGTCTGAGCTGAGCGCCAAATGAGAATTTAAATGGCATTGATCAGTTTGGGACATATTTGTTCACGAATGAACAATGAAAAGAAGATTGCAGGGTGAAATTTTAACTTTGTCAATCACTAAATAGTGTTTTATTTTCATATAAGAGGCATGATTAATCAAATGAATTTTAACACAATTCATTCAAACCAGCAGAGCTGATTTTTGTAACTGCCAACACTTTCCTTGCCATTGCCATGGATAACAGTCATGTTTATTTTAAGATCAATGATGACTTTAGCTACCTTTTCATGCGTGCATGCTCAGTTGCTATCAAGTCCAGCTCTTTGCAACCCTCCATGTACTATAGCCAGCCAGGCTCTGTCTATGGGATTTCCCAGGTAAGAATACTGAAGTGGGTTGCCATTTCCTTCTCCCAGGGAATGAACACACAGCTTTTGACCCAGGGATCGAACTAGAAGATGGCCCAGGCATCTTCTGCATTGACAGGTGGATTCTTTACCACTGAGCCACCTGGGAAGCCTTAGTCGCCTTTGCCTGCACAGCTCACTACTAGCCTGGCTCAGCTGGGTGGTTTCACGTGAGGTCTTTCCCTGCAGTTAGATGGTGGCAAGAGTTAGCATCATCTGAAGGCATCTTTTCTCCCAGGTTCACTACTTCTGCAGGACACTGGGACCAGGTGGCGACTGCCTGGCCATCTCTCTCTTTTCATGCAGCCTCTTCACAAGATGAATCCAGGCTCCACACAGTCTGTAATCTTAGGATAATGGGGCTTCTGCGTGGCAGACAGCTCCTAGAGTAAGTATTCCAAAAGCATAAGGCCCATAGTGCAAGGTTTCTTAGCACCTTGGCTTGAAAGCCCCCCAGTGTCACTGCACTGCACCCCACTGGTCAAAGGTGCAAGAGAGGGCCAGCTGAGCTCAAGGTAGGAAGGGAGGCAGAGGTGTGAGGACTGGGAGGCTTGATTCACTGGGTGCCATGTTGAGAGACAAGCTATCATTCACCAGACCTTTTAACTAATCAGACCTTAACTTCCTAGTCCTTATCCCTTAAAGAAACTGTGAATGGCTGTGACAGTTTGCAAATGCAAAAGAACTGGTATCAGGTTCCCTGATCTCTGGATTTAAAATGCTAGGATGTCAATTCTAGTTAAGACCATCACTTTGCTATTCTGGCCAGATTGTCAAGTATCTGAATGCAAGTGTCAGGATGAATGGAAGGATTAGAGAGGGTAGTTCAAGGTTTCGACCTCACATACACAATCAAACAAATGGTGTTGGGGTGGGTGTGGGTGTGAATATGGAAGTGGGTGTGTATAGGGGAGAGTGTGCGAGTGTGGGTATACGTGTGGGGTATGTGTGTGTGTGAGTATGTGTCTGTCTGTAGGTACATATAACACAGCCATCTAACGTCCACGGCTTAGCATTAGCTGTGAGGCCAATGAGCTCCTTACTTAGCAAAAACAACTCAGATTAGACAAGGTTCCTCTGTAACCATTACTGAATATGACAAAAACAAGATGACTCCATAATTAGATCTAAGCAGAGAGGAAAATAAAAACCACTATCCACATCAGAAAATGGACCAAACATTCCCCAGACAACGTAACCTCACCTCCCAGCAGTACTCAATCCAGAGCAAACCCACCTCCTTATCTCTGACCGAAACCTCCTGGCCCAACACCACAGACCACTGTGAGCCCCTCCCAAGAGCAAGCCTCTCTTACTCCACCCCCTCGTCCCCCACATCATGGATTTCCTGGCCCATCATGAGGATAACATCAGCACACAACACCAGAATGACCAGGATGGGAGTGTGGGTTCTCCTGGCCCCTGACCATCTCTCCTCCCACCACAGTAATAAAAACCAACATCAGTGATGAAGAGAAATGCGTTTGACCCCAATTATCAGCTCTGATGAGCCTCAGGGAAGGAGAAGGTGGAACCTAATGACTGGGAGCTTCCTTCTGGCATTTCATACAGTGCATTCATTCATTCATGCCGTAGACACTTCAGGAGCGGAGGACTGAGTTCAACCACAAACTGAGCACATGGAGTTTCACAGGCAGGTATGAAAAAAATACATAATCTGGGAAAGACCCTCACTGTAGCCATTTATCAGCAGACCTCTTCCTCCTCTTACAACAAAAACACAATAAGATAATGAACCGCTTCTTTCCTCCTTCCTGTAACACTAGTCTCTTCAGATCATTCAGACTTCTGCTCTCACCCTTAAATGCTATCAGTTCTATCTGCCACTAAAAATGACAACCCTGGGATACCTGGTTGAATTCTCAACTGTTACTTCTTAACATATCTTTTTCTTTTTGATTCACTGGTTTTCCATATTAAGGAGATTAACTATAATGTTCTCACATACCATGGTTTACTAAAGACTAAGTTTATCAAAGGGATAAGTTGCTTCAATCATGTCCAACTCTTTGTGAACCCATGGACTGTAGTCCACCAGGCTCCTCTGTCCATGGGATTATCCAGGCAAGAACACTGGAGTGGGTTGCCATGCCCTCCTCCAGGGGATCTTCCTGACCCAGGGATCGAAACTGTGTCTCCTCAAACTCCTGCATGGCAGGCTGATTCTTTACCATTGAGCCACCGGAGAAGCCCAAGAAAGGGCTAGTTCTGAATAGTAGCTCAGTCATAACTGACTCTTTGTGACCCCATGGACTGCAGCAAGACAGGCTTCCCTGTCCATCACCAACTCCTGGAGATTGTTCAAACTCATGTCCATCAAGTCAGTGAAGCCATCAAACCATCTTATCCTCTGTTGACCCCTTCTTCTCCTGCCTTCAATCTTTGCCAGCATCAGGGTCTTTTCCAATGAGTCAGTTCTTCACATCAGCTGGCCAAAGTAGTGGAGTTTCCACTTCAGCATCAATCCTTCCAATGAGTACTCAGGACTGGTTTCCTTTAGGATGGACTGGTTGGATCTCCTTGCAGTCCAAGGGACTCTCAAGAGTCTTCTCCAACACTACAGTTCAAAAGCATCAATTGTTCAGTGCTCAGCTTTCTTTAACTCTCACATCCATACATGACTGCTGGAAAAACCATAGCCTTGACTAGACGGACCTTTGTCGGCAAAGTAATATCTCTGCTTTTTTTAATTTACTTTTTTATTGAAGGATAATTGCTTAACAGAATTTTATTGTTTTCTGTCAAAGCTCAAGATGAATCAGCCATAGGTATACATATATGCCCTCCCTTTTGAAACTCCCTCCCATCTCCCTCCCCATTCCACCCCTCTAGGTTGATACAGAGCCCTTGTTTGAGTTTCCTGAGCCATACAGCAAATTCCCGTTGGCTGTCTATTTTGCATATGGCAATGTAAGTTTCCATGTTACTCTTTTCATACATCTTACCCTCTGCCCCCCTCTCCCCATGTCCAAAAGTCTATTCTCTATGTCTGTTTCTCCATTGTTTCCCTGTAAATAAATTCTTCAGTACCATTTTTCTAGATTCCATATATATGTGTTAGAATACAATATGTACCTTTCTCTTTCTGACTCCCTTCACTCTGTATAATAGGTTCTAGGTTCATCCACCTCATCAGAACTGGCTCAAATGCGTTCTCTTTTATGCTTTAATATTTCATTGTGTCTATGTACCACAACTTCTTTATCCATTCATCTGTCGATGGACATCTAGGTTGCTTCCACGTTCTAACTATCGTGAATAGTGCTGCAATGAACAATGGGATACATGTGTCTTTTTCAATTTTGGTTTCCTCAGGGTATATGTCTAGGAGTGGGATTGCTGGGTCATATGGTGGTTTTATTCCTAGTTTTTTAAGGAATCTCCATACCGTCTTCCATAGTGACTGTATCAATTTACATTCCCAGCAACAGTGCAAGAGCATTCCCTTTCCTCCACACCCTCTCCAGCATTTATTGTTTGTAGACTTTGTGATGACGGCCATTCTGACCAGTGTGAGGTGATATCTCATTGTGGTTTTGATTTGCATTTCTCTAACAATGAGCAACATTGAGCATCTTTTCATGTGTTTGTTAGCCATCTGTATGTCTTCTTTGGAGAAATGTCTGTTTTAAGTCTTTCTCCCACTTTTTGATTGGGTTGTTTGTTTTTCTGGTATTGAGTTCTATGAGCTGCTTGTATATTTTGGAAATTAACCCTTTGTCAGTTGTTTCATTTGCTATTATTTTCTCCCATTCTGAGGGTTGTCTTTTCACCTTGCCTATAGTTTCCTTTGCTGTGCAAAAGCTTTTAAGTTTAATCAGGTCCCACTTGTTTACTTTTGTTTTGATTTCCATTATTTATTTTAGGAGGTGGGTCATAGAGGATGTTGCTTTGATTTTTGTCATCGAGTGTTCTGCCTATGTTTTCCTCTAAGAGTTTTATAGTTTCTGGTCTTACATTTAGGTCTTTAATCCATTTTGAGTTTATCTTTGTGTACGGTGTTAGAAAGTGTTCTAATTTCATTCTTTTACGTGTAGCTCTCCAGTTTTCCCAGCACCATTTATTGAAGAGGCTGTCTTTGCCCCATTGTATATTCTTGCCTCCTTTGTCAAAAATAAGGTACCCATAGGTGCATGGGTTTATTTCTGGGCTTTCTTGTTCCATTGGTCTACATTGTTTTTGTGCCAGTACCATACTGTCTTCATGGCTGTAGCTTTGTGGTATAATCTGAAGTCAAGAAGGTTGATTCCTCCAGCTCCACTCTTCTTTTGCAAGACTGCTTTGGCTATTCGGGGTCTTTTGTGTTTCCACATGAATTGTGAAATTTTTTGTTCTAGTTTAGTGAAAAATGCCATTAGTAATTTGATAGGGAATCACATTGAATCTGTAGATTGCATTTGGTAGTATAGTCATTTTCACAATATTGATTCTTCCTACCCAGGAACATGGAATATCTCTCCATCTGTTTATGTCATCTTTGACTTTTTTCATTAGTGTCTTATAATTTTCTGTATACAGTTCTTTTGTCTCCTTAGGTAAGTTTATTCCTAGACATTTAATTCTTTTTGTTACAATGGTGAATAGGATTGATTCCTTAATTTCTCTTTTTGAATTTTCATTGTTACTGTATAGGAATGCAAGTGATTTCTGTGTGTTGATTTTGTATCCTGCAACTTTGCAAAATTCTCTGATTAGCTCTAGTAATTTTCTGATACTATCTTTAGGGTTTTCTATGTACAGTATCATGTCATCTGCAAACAGTGAGAGCTTTACGTCTTCTTTTCTGAGATGGATTCCTTTTATTAATTTTACTTCTCTGATTGCTGTAGCTAGGACTTCCAGAACTATATTGAATAATATTGGTGAAAGTGGACACCCTTGTCTTGTCTCTGATCTTAGGGGGAATGCTTTCAGTTTTTCACCATTGAGAATAATGTTTGCTGTAGGCTTATCATATATGGCTTTTACTATGTTGAGGTAGGTTCCTTCTATGCCTATTTTTGAAGAGTTTTAATCACAAATGGGTGCTACATTTTGTCCAAGGCTTTTTCTGCGTCTATTGAGATGATCATATGGTTTTTAAGTTTCAGTTTGTTAATATAGTGTATCACATTGATTGATTTGCATATATTGAAGAATCTTTGCATTCCTGGATTAAACCCAACTTGATCATAGTGTATGAGCTTTTTGATGTGTTGCTGAATTCTGTTCGCTAAAATTCTGTTGAGGATTTTTGCATCTATGTTCGTCAGTGATATTGGCCTGTAGTTTTCTTCTTTTGTGTTGTCTTTGTCTGGTTTGGTATCAGGGTAATGGTGGCCTCGTGGAATGAGTTTGGAAGTGTTCCTTCCTCTGCAATTTTTTGAAACAGTTTTAGAAGGATAGGCATTAGCTCTTCTCTAAATGTTTGATAGAATTTTCCTGTAAAGTCATCTGGTCCTGGGCTTTTGTTTTTTGGGAGATTTTTGGTCATAGCTTCAATTTCAGTGCTTGTAATTGGGTGGTTCATAATTTCTATTTCTTCCTGGTTCACTCTTGGAAGACTGAACTTTTCCAAGAATATGTCCATTTCTTCCAGGTTATCCATTTTATTGCCATATAGTTGTTCATAATAGTCTCTTATAATCCTTTGTATTTCTGCACTGTCTGTTGTAACCTCTCCTTTTTCATTTCTAATTTTGTTGATTTGAGTCTTCTCTCTTTTTTTCTTGATGAGTCTGGCTAAAGGCTTGTCGATTTTGTTTATCTTCTCAAAGAACCAGCTTTTAGTTTTATTAATCTTTACTGTTGTTTCTTTCATTTCCTTTTCGTTTATTTCTGCTCAGATAGTTATGATTTCTTTTCTTCTACTAACTTGGAGGCTTTTTTGTTCTTCTTTTTCCAGTCGTTTTAGGTGTAAAGTTAGGTTGTCTAGTCAATGTTTTTCTTGTTTCTTGAGGTAGGATTGTATTTCTATAAACTTCCCTCTTAGAACTGCTTTCACTGGATCCCATAGGTTTTGAGTTGTTGTGTTTTCATTGTCATTTTTTTCTAGAAATTTTTAATTTCCCTTTTGATTTCTTCAGTAACCTGTTGGTTATTTGGAAACGTGTTGTTTAATCTCCATGTGTTTGTGTTTCTTATAGATTTTTTCTTGTAATTGATATCCAGTCTTCATAGTGTTGTGGTCGGAGAAGACGCCTGATATGATTTCAACTTTCTTAAATTTACTGAGGTTTGATTTGTGACCCAAGATGTGGTCTACCCTGGAGACTGTTCCATGTGCACTTGAGAAGAAGGTGTATTCTTCTGCACTTGGATGGAATGTCCTGAAGATATCAATGAGATCCATCTCATCTAATGTATCATTTAAGACTTGCGTTTCCTTATTAATCTTCTGTTTTGATGATCTGTCGATTGGTGCGAGTGGGGTGTTAAAGTCTCCTACTATTACTGTGTTACTGTCAGTTTCTCCTTTTATGTCTGTTAGTGTTTGTCTTATATATTGATGTGCTTCTATGTTGGGTGCATAGATATTTACAGTTGTTATGTCTTCCTCTTGGATTGATCCCTTGATCATTATGTAGAGTCCTTCCTTACCTCTTGTAATCTCTTTATTTTAAGGTCTATTTTGTCTGATATGAGGATTGCTACCCCAGATTTCTTTTGCTTCCCATTTGCACGGAATATATTTTTCCATCCTCTTGCTTTCAGTCTATATGTGTCTTTAGAACTGAAGTGGGTTTCTTGTAGACAGCATATATATGGGTCTTGTTTTTGTATCCATTCAGATAGTCTGTGTCTTTTGGTTGGAGCATTTAATCCATTTATTTTAAAGTAGTTATTGATATATATCTTCCTATTACCATTTTCCTAATTGAGGCTTATTTTGTAGACCTTTTTTCTTCTCTTGTATTTCTTGACTACATAAGTCCTTTTAACATTTGTTGTAAAGCTGGTTTGGTGGTACTGAATTCTCTTAACTTTTGCTTGTCTGAAAGCTTTTTATTTCTCCATCAGTTTTGAATGTGATCCTTGCCTAGTACGGTAATCTTGGTTGTAGACTTTTCCCTTTCAGTACTTTAAATATATCCTGCCATTCCCTTTTGGCCTGCAGAGTTTCTGCTGAAAGATCAGCTGTTAAGCATATGGGGTTTCCCTTGTATGTTACTTGTTTCTTCTCCCTTGCTACTTTTAGTATTCTTTCTTTGTGTTTAGTCTTAGTTAGTTTGATTAGTATGTGTCTTGATGTGTTTCTCCTTGGGTTTATCCTCTATGGGACTTTTTGTGCCCCTTGGACTTGATTGTATTTCCTTTCCCACGTTGGGGAAATTTCAACTACAATATCTTCAAAAATCTTCTCATATCCTTTCTTTTTCTCTTCTTCTGGGACCCCTATAATTCGAATGTTGGTGTGTTTGGTATTGTCCTAGAGGTCTCTGAGACTATCCTCAGTTCTTTTCACCCTTTATTTTGCTCTTCAGAAGTTATTTCCACCATTTTATCTTCCAGCTCACTGCTCATTCTTCTGCTTCATATATTCTGCTATTGATTCCTTCTGGAGTATTTTTAATTTCAGTAATTGTGTTGTTTGTTTCTGTATGTTTATTCTTTAATTCTTCTAGGTCTTTGTTAATTGACTCTTGCATATTCTCCATTTTGTTTTCAAGGTTTTTGATCATCGTTATTATCATTATTCTAAATTATTTTCCAGGTAGTTTGCCTATTTCCTCCTCATTTATTTGGACTTCTGTGCTTCTAGTTTGTTCCTTCATTTGTGTAGTATTTCTCTGCCTTTTCATTATTTTTTTTAACTTATTGTGTTTGACGTCTCCTTTTCCCAGGCTTCAGGATTGCATTCTTTCTTTCTTTTGGTTTCTTCCCTCCTAAGGTGGGGCCAGTGGTTTGTTTAAGCTTGTACAGCGTGAGATTTGTGCTGAGATTTTGTTTGTTTGTATTTCCTCTATTGTGCAAGGCTGCATGAGGTGGTAATCCTGTCTGCTGAAGACTAGCTTTGTATTTTTGTTTCAATTGTTGTTTAGATGAGGCATCCTGCACAGGTTGCTACAGGTGGTTGGGTGATGCGGGTCTTGTATTCAAGTGGTTTCCTTTCGGTGAGTTCTCACTATATGATACTCCCTGGGGTTAGTTCTCTGGTCATCTATGGTCTTGAAGTCAGTTCTCCCACTCCAAAGTCTCAGGGCTTAATCTCAGGTCCGGAACAAAGATTCCACAAGTTGTCTGTTATGTCATTAAGTGATATTAAAACAAATATCCAAAAATGAGAAACCAAAGATGAACACCAGAGAAACGACAGTTACAAAATCAGGCAAATACCAATTAAAATAATGGAATATACACAAACACATATACACCCATGAGCAAAGGGAAAACAGTCCAACAAAAATAAAGTACAGTAGATTGATCCGACGAACCAAGTAAATGAAATATTATATTTACAGTTAAGAGTAAGGCTAACTAAGCACAAACTGGAAAACAAAACTAAGGCAAGATGCCAAGTGGAGAGGAAAGGACAGAAAGAAAAGAAAAGCCTCCATAAGCCTCTTATCCTTACCTTTCAGAGGGCAGAGAGACTGAAAATCACAGTCACAGAAAACCAATCAAACTGATCACATGGACCATGCCTTGTCTAACTCAATGGAACTAGTGCCATGCAGGGCCACCCAAGATGGATGAGTCATGGTGGAGAGTTCTGCTGAAATATGGTCCATCCACTGGAGAAGGGAATGGGAAAACACTCAGTGTTCTTGCCTTGAGAACCCCATGAACTGTATGAAAAGGCAAAAACGTATGACATTGAAAGATGAACTCCCGAAGTCTGTAGGTGCCCAATATGCTACTGGAGAAATAACTCCAGGAAGAATGAAGAGACGAAGCCAAAGCAAAAACTACACCCAGCTGTGGATGTGACTGGTGATGGAAGTAAAGTCCAATGCTGTAAAGAGCAACATTGCATAGGAACCTGGATTGTTAGGTCCATGAATCAAGGTAAATTGGAAGTGGTCAAACAGGAGATGGCAAGAGTGAACATCGACATTCTACGAATCAGTAAACTAAAATGGACTGGAATGGGTGAATTTAATTCAGATGATCTTTATATCTACTACTGTGGGCAAGAATCCCTTAGAAGAAATGGAGGAGTCCTCATAGTCAACAAAAGAGTCCAAAATGCAGTACTTGGATGCAGTCTCAAAAACAACAGAATGATCTCTCTTCGTTTCCAAGGCAAACCATTCAATATCACAGTAATCCAAGCCTATGCCCCAACCAGTAACACTGAAGAAGCTGAAGTTGAATGGTTCTATGAAGACCTATAAGACCTTCTAGAACTAACACCCAAAAAAGATGTCTTTTTCATCACAGGGGACTGGAAGACAAAAGTTGGACATCAATAGACATGTGGAGTAATAGGTAAATTTGGCCTTGGAGTTCAATCTGAAGCAGGGCAAAGGCTAACAGAGTTTTGCCAAGAGAATGCACTGGTCATAGCAAACACCCTCTTCCAACTACATAAGAGAAGACTCCACACATGGACATCATCAGATGGTCACTACCGAAAATAGATTGATTATATTCTTTGCAGCCAAAGATGGAGAAGCTCTATAAAGTCAGCAAAAACAAGGCTGGGAGCTGACTGTGGCTCAGATCATGAACTCCTTGTTGCCAAAGTCAGACTTAAATTGAAGAAAGTAGGGAAAACCACTAGACCATTCAGGTATGACCTTAATCAAATCTCTTATGATTATACAGTGGAAGTGACAAATAGCTTCAAGGGATTAGATCTGACAGAGCACCTGAAGAGTGATGGACAGAGGTTCGCGACATCGTACAGGAGGCAGCGA
Organism: Okapia johnstoni; assembly: GCA_024291935.2. Taxonomy (NCBI): domain Eukaryota; kingdom Metazoa; phylum Chordata; class Mammalia; order Artiodactyla; family Giraffidae; genus Okapia; species Okapia johnstoni. Next base: position 2,553,879 of record CM044323.1, on the reverse strand, counting down.
TCAAGACCATCCCCAGGAAAAAGAAATGCAAAAAGGTAAAATGGTTGTCTGAGGAGGCCTTACAAATAGCTGAGAAAAGAAGAGAAGCTAAAGGCAAAGGAGAAAAGAAAAGATGTACCCATTTGAATGCAGAATTCCGAAGAGTAGCAAGGAGAGATAAGAAAGCCTTCCTCACTGATCAATGCAAAGAAATAGAGAAAAGCAATAGCATGGGGAAGACTAGAGATCTATTCAAGACAATTAGAGATACCAAGGGAATATTTCATGCAAAGGTGGGCACAATTAAGGACAGAAATGTTATGGACTTGACAGAAGTAGAAGATGTTAAGAAAAGGTGGAAAGAATATACAGAAGAACTATACAAAAAAGTTCTCCATGACCCAGATAACCACGATGGTGTGATCACTCATCTAGAGCCAGACATCGTGGAATGTGAAGTCAAGTGGGCCTTAGGAAGTATCACTACGAACAAAGCTAGTGGAGGCGATGGAATTCGTTGACTTATTTCAAGTTGTAAAAGATGATGCTAGTAAGGTGCTGCACTCAATATGCTAGCAAATTTGGAAAACTCAGCAGTGGCCACAGGAACTGGAAAAGGTCAGTTTTCATTCCAATTTCAAAGAAAGGCAGTGCCAAAGAATCTTCAAACTGCCACACAGTTCTACTCATCTCACATGCTAGTGAAATGATGCTCAAAATTCTCCAAGCCAGGCTTCCACATACAGGAACCATGAACTTCCAGATGTTCAATTTGGATTTAGAAAATGCAGAGGAAGCAGAAATCAAATTGCCAACATCCACTGGATCATTGAAAAAGCAAGAGAATTCCAGAACAACATCTACTTCTGCTTTATTGATTACGCCAAACATTTGACTGTGTGGATCACAACAAACTATGAAAAATTCTTCAAGAGATGGGAGTATCAGACCACCTGACCTACCTCCTGAGAAATCTGTGTGCATGTCTAGAAGCAACAGTTAAGAGCTGGACATGGAACAACAGGGTGGTTGCAAATCGGGAAAGGGGTACGTCAAGGCTATATGTTGTCACCCTGCTTATTTAACTTACATGCAGAGTACATCATGTGAAATGCTGGGCTGGATGAAGCACAAGCTGGAATCAAGATTGGGGGGAGAAATATCAATAACCTCAGATATGCAGATGACACCATCCTTACAGTAGAAAGTGAAGAGGAATTAAAGAGCCTCTTGATGAAAGTGAAAGCGGAGAGTGAAAAAGCTGGCTTAAAACTCAACATTCAAAAAATGAATATCATGGCATCTGGTCCCATCACTTCATGACAAATAGCTGGGGAAACAATGGAAACGGGGAGAGACTGTATTTTGGGGGGCTCTGAAATCACTGCAGATGATGACTGCTGCCAGGCAATTAAAAGATGCTTACTCCTTGAAAGAAAAGCTATGAGCAACCTAGACAGCATATTAAAGTGCAGAGACATTACTTTGCTCACAAAGGTCCATCTAATCAAAGCTGTTTTTCCAGCAGTTATCTATGGATGTGAGAGTTGGGACTATAAATAAAGCTGAGCATCAAAGAGTTGATGCTTTTGAACTGTGGTGTTGGAGAAGACTCTTGAGAGTCCCTTGGACTGCAAGAAGATCCAACCAGTCCATCCTAAAGGAAATCAGTCCTGAATATTCACTGGAAGGACTGATGTTGAAGCTGAAACTCCAATATTTTGGCCACCTGATGTGAAGAACTGACTCACTGGAAAAGACCCTGATGCTGGGAAAGATCAAAGGCAGGAGGAGAAGGGGACGAAAGAGGATGAGATGGTTGGATGGCATCATCGACTCAAGGAAGATGAGTTTGAGCAAGCTCTGAGAATTGGTGATGGACAGGGAAGCCTGTCTTGCTGCAGTCCATGGGGTCACAAAGAGTCGGACAAGACTGAGTAACTGAACGGAACTGAGCATATCCCAGCCCATCAGAACAAGACCCAGTTTCCCCCACAGCCAATCTCTCCCATTAGGAAGCTTCCTTAAGTCTCTTATCCTTATCCATCAGAGGGCAGACAGGATGAAAACCACAAACACAGAATACTAATGAAAGGGCTAAAGAGTCATCAGTTCATCAATTGATCATTCTGCCCAAAACTTTACACTGACGGTTTTTAAGACAGAATGCTTGGATTTGTGATAATTACCCAAAGGAAAAAACTTTCTATTTCTAAATCATAGGAGGATAGCTGTTTCATATTTAGAAGAAATGTTCTGAATGCGAGAGGGAAAATTAAATGGGAGGGTTGGAATTTAAAGAGAAGTTCACAATATACATTTAAAAAGTGGTCACACTTCCAGTTTATCACTTTGTATTCCAGATTTGAAGACAGTCACCATTCTCATATGTCTGTTTCCTTTATTCAAAGTGCAATATACAATGATTTTTATTTGGTAGATATTTTCAAAGCATGTAAAACTTTATGTGTGTTCCTTACAAACTGTAAAGCAATGGGAGAATTTACTTCCTTCTTACAAATATGTTTTCAGATTATTCCAAATGAAAGTTGAAATGGTGCATTTTTAACTAAACAACAAATATTTCATAGTCTATCCTTTAGAAGTTGCCTATTTACAAATAGTGGATATAAGACCCTATTTCAACATCAACAACAAAAAAAGCCTTAACCATGCAAAATCGTTTCAGAGGAGAAATAGTACCTAGAGGCCGAAAAGTTGTGTTCTGCTCAGTTTAAAATGGAACTATTTGTTAAAATGCTTTTCCGTTGCCTTAAATTAGTTTAAATGCATTAGAAATAGTATTGCCCACCAGTTAAAAGCCTAGGAGGCTAGAATCTGATGAAACTAGCCCTGTGTTACTGGATAAGTTAATTAAAGTTTCAGGCTGGCAGCACCCTGGTTTGTAAAATACTGCATTGTATCAGAGAGACAGTGAAAGGCTTAATGAAATAGGACATGTAAATGAACTAGCAGACACCACATAGTGAGTGCTCAATAAATGTGAAGTGTGATGATAACAATTATGAAGGAAAGGTGATATTAATTTTCAAATGAGTAGGTGTCTGTTGTGTGTACCGATTTACCCATTACTGTATCTGTGTGTCTGTCTATCTCAGGTTTGCAAATAGTGCTTTGAAAACAAATAGGAAATGATCCATTGGATTCATAGCAAGTATTAATATAAACATATGACTCAGTATTTTTTATGAATGTTCTGCTGACACCAAACATCAGAGAAAGACACAAGGCTGGAATCCAGGAGTGAGTTGCAATTGTATTCTCTACATCAGGCTGAGAACCGGTGGAGGGACTTTCAAAGACAGAAGCCAATAAGCTTATTATACTGCAAACAGAAAAGACAAAGGTTTTTGTAATAAACACAGATTGAAAAGGGAAGGATTAGAGGATGAGTAACAAAGAAGAGAAGTAATTATCCTGAGTGGGCTAAAGGTGTAAAAGGATTACCACCCACCAGGCCAACTCAAGAGAATGAATCTCACAGCTTTCAGCAGCTGCAAGGCAGGTGATCCTATAAATATTCACATAATATTTCTAAAATGAAATGCTGCTGTTAGAGAAACAAAAGAATGAAGTGGGTTGTGCCATGTAGGTGTATCTGTCAGAAAACAGTCAGAAAAAGTGCTGGAAACCAGGACTGGAACCAGGCAGTCCAATAAAAGGTATTTAAACACAGAGCACTAGTTATAAGGGTGTTGGTAGAACTAAAAGAAAACAGGGGAAGGTGAGAAAACTGCTACCCCTCTAGGGCTGGGGAGGATGGGGGCTGCATCTGAAGCAAAACTGGGAGTCAAATCCACACAAGGGCTCAGACTTGGAGAGAAACCGCCTGAAGCAAACACAAATTCTGTCTCTTTCTAGCTCACCAACAATGCCTGCTATTGGGAGAACCTATATAGCAGTCAGTTAGCAAGGGAGCCTGGGAGAATAGGTCTCAAGGCAAGGGCATGGAGTAGATTTGAAAGCAAATGGTCAGATGACCAGCACAACAATCAATCACCAAGGACACCTATGAAATAGCGAAAAAGAGGCCACTCCTGCCACTTAAAGTTAAAGGGAAGCCTCAACTCAAAAGAGATGACATCAACATTAGTTTTCCTGAGTACCATTTGGAAATAAGGTTGGGTTCTGTCCCCCCATCAAAAAGGCACCATTAACATGGGAAGTCTTCCCACATAATCAGACATCTTTCTGCATGCAAAAGGGCCCAAGGAAATCCATTTTTAGTTGTTAATCTACTCTTGGATTTTATGGCCCTCAAAGAATTCAAGGAAAAAACATAGGGAGATAAGTGCAGGATGGTCATAACTTTAATTTCCCAAGACATTAATACTGACACAAATACCATCTGGCAACTTCCTAATTTTATAAAATAAGGACATTGTAATAGCAAAACGACTAAGTCCGGTCCTGGCTGCCCTGTCTTTACTTTCCTCATTTTGTTGCAGCCTCTGAAAAGTGTTCAGATCCTGTACAGAATCACAGAAGGACACACACTACCTTTTCTCAAAGGGAGGTTCCCGAAAGGATCATACTGACTTGTAAAACTGAATGATCTCTGCAGGGGAAAACACAGAATCCTGGACCAACTCAATGTGTACAAGCTTGGTCAATGCCACCTCTGGGTCCCACTTGCCCTAGGCTGTGAAGATTAGGTTAGACCAGCTCTGCATCCTCAGGGCGAGCGCGGAGATGGAAGTGCCGACTTACTCAATTCAGTCTCACTAAAGTGTGAGAACAGAAACCATAAAACCCAATTCCTGACCCAGTGTGCATGCTCAGGTCTTACCCACCAAGTGGGCGGTCAAGGACACCTGAGCACTCAAAGCAGCTCCCTAGACCGGTCCCTTAGCCCCTCTCTTGTGCCACCACTTTTCTCTGCTCACATTCACGGAGCAATATATCCTCCAAATTGACCAGAAAAGATCTCATCCACCCATGATGCCCATGAGGGTGGAGCCAGCACCTCACCGTTCTTATTTCCACCAACTAGTTTAATATAAGAATGGGATGGGGATAAAAGACGGCCTAATAGAAGAATTCATTCTTCTCTTATTAAATTTAATGATTTTATTGACAAACGTCAATCTGTAATGGCAAAGAAAACAAAACATGAAAAGCAAAAGACATAAAGAGTTCTCCCATTATGCTGATGCTGGATTAAATGATCACCAATACTAAATTTCTACAGAAAAGTAACAAGATGAGATGGGATGGGTAGCATGAAAATAAACCATTGATAACATGCCCCTCATATAATCACTGCAGCAAACCCAAGTGACCTGAAAAATCCAACAGAGAATCTGATCAATAAAGTAAAAGACATGTGGGGGTTTATTTCTCTTTGGTTTCTTAACTAATAGGTAATTTAAATGCAAGTCCTGCTCAGAGCTGCTTCAAAAAAGACGCCCGTGTGGTCACAGGGTGTCACCGACAGCAAAGGTCCTGCTTTGTTTACACCTAGGGACATGACAGCACCTGCTGGCTTCATCGCCCCAGAGAGGTTAAATGATGCTCAGTATTGCTTGACCTGAAGAGAGGTTGGTTGTCACCCTGAGTAACTAGGCAAAAAACACAACAACACAGTGATTCTTTGTGATATTAATGCATCCTTTGATATATCAAGGTACACGCTCAGAGTCCTGTGTCCAGGTACACACAATTTCCTGGAATAAAAGGGCAGAAGGGAGAAATCTTGGGTTGAAGAAAAAAGGCACAATTCACTTCCAGTGGTTCCTAGATTGATTTCATCAGCTTCCACTGAGAAGAGCTTCGCAACATTCTTCTGTCACTGTCAGAGCCCTGACCCAAAACTTGAAGTCTAGAAAAGTCACCTTGAGGAACCACACAGCCTTTTTTCGAGGAAGCCACCTGCAAGGTGTGCCCAGACAACAGCCTGACACCGTGCACGCTCGCCCAGAGACAGCACAATTGCAAGTGTGAGCACACCTCCAGGGAAACCAACGCGTAAAGGTTCTCAAGAAGAGCATCTTACCTGATGCGGCTGTGAGCTGGACCATCTGCTATAGGAAGGGACACTGGACGGCTTGCTGGCTGCAGTTCTCTAAAAAGGGAGAAAAGATGTCACGCTGTCACACAGACCGAATACACTTTATATTTCTTTAAGTGAATGGTTTATTCAGGGTCTACAGTTCCCCAAATTAGCACATCTTAGAGTCTATCCTGAATATTCGTTGGAAGGACTGATGCTGAAATGCTGAATACTTTGGGCTCTCCGTCTCAACTTTCTCTTCTATGAACCCAGAATAATCAATGTTATGCCACAGGCTTCCTGTGGGAGTCACATATGACAACAGTTGTGAAGCACTTTGTCTAGTAAAGAATTATGAAAATATGAGGCATCCATTCAACAAGCAGAAAATAAGACTTTGCTATACGTTTCTGTTTGAAGCAAAACTGGTCTACAAACAACCAAGTTAATAAATGAAGTCATGGGACGTTGGTTATTCTTTTTTAAATTAAAAAAAATTTAATTGGAAGATAATTGCTTTTCAATGTTGTGTTAGTTTCTGCTGTACAACAATGTGAATCAGCTATATGTATACATGTACCTCCTCCCTCTTGAGCTTCCCTCACAGCCCTCCATCCCCCCTAGATCATCACAGAGCACTGAGCTGAGCTCCCTGTGCTATACAGCAGCCTCCCAGAGGCCAGCGAATTCATGGCAATTCTACTCTCTCAATTCAGGTGTCCTTGTTATAAAAAGACCCTTTGTCTTACAAGATGAACACACCATTTCTGGTCATCCTGGGCTCCCAAAAAAGACCCAAGCTCACCATAGAGGAGCTCACCCAAAAACCATTCTCATCACCACTTCCTTTGCTTACTTCTACCATGGAGGCTAGAAAAGCTACAAGCTCACTCTGAGTACTTCTCATCAATACTGGCCCATGAGACGTGACCATGATTCTGCTATGGGCGGAGGGTGATGTGGGAGTTCTGGGAAACCCTTTGCTTTTCTGACAAAAGGGGAAAGATAAGACTTATGCTTTCCCCATCACTCTTCTTTCTCTCTACATGCAGATATGCTACATGGGAGCTGCAGCAACCATTTTGTAACCAAGAAGAAAAGGCTGAACTGCTATCTTTGTTCTTGTTCAGCAGCTGAACCATGACTTATGGCTACTTTGCTGTGCTCAGTCGCCCGGTTGTGGCCTTCTTTGTGACCCAACGGACTGCAGCCCTCCAGGCTCCTCTGTCCATGGAACTGTCCAGGCAAGGGTACTGGAGTGGATTGCTGTTTTCTTCTCCATTCTGGGTAGTACTTTTGCCTAAACCCGCCTTGTGTTATTGATAATAATCATGTTTGTCTGCTAACTGCAAGGTGTAATGCAATGCTCTACTAGCTCATTCAGATGAAGAGTCAAATTACAAGATTTTAATTCTTCAGAAGTTTGTGGATGTTTCAGGCAGAGAGAACATATAGACAGAGGCATGAAGATGTGGAAGTGATCGATACACTTGAAAAATGATCAATAGATCAATGTGGTATGGCCAACTCCTGCTTCCCCCATTTCTGTACTCCGTCTGCTCTTCAGGACCGCTGTGTGATTCTGGGCTAATCTTTGCTGATTACGACAGCTTCCCTGCCTCTCTGCAACGAAGAGCCTGGAGTGCTGGATGCTGCTGTGTCCTGCCTGCTCTGATCAGCTTCCCTCTGCATCTGCCTCCCTGTGGGCAGAGGGCTGGGACCAGTTCTCAGTCTCTTGCAGTCTCTCCTGGCCCACTGAGGCTCATGAGATCAGACCCAAGAGCAAATGTGAGAGAAGCATCTCTGTTTTCAACTTAGATGGAAGAAGAACCTCAAGGAGAAGCTAGAAGTTAAACCAAAAGCTTCATTATATTTCCTCAGGGAGAAGTAACAGGAACGATCTTACCACTGAAGGACCATGTGCATTCTCTGATGCTCACTTTCCTAATTGTGAAATAAGGTCTCCATGCTGTCTTCCCATCTAGCCCCAAATCCACTCAATTCAACGATTCTAATATATTCACATTTAGAGTATATAAATCATTACCTATTATAGTGGCAACACTGACTTTTCATGAAAAGATCTGATTGCTTTTAACACTATGTGCTTAAATTTCTTAAATCTCAGCTAACTAGATAAGGTTCATAATCTAAAATAATTTTTTGCCTGGATATTTTAACAGAGTCCATCTTCTCTACACTTTTAGGAACAGGCTGTCAGCTTGTTTTCCAGCCCAACAGTTTGGGCTTCAGTGAAGTCTCTTTATGTCTCTTCAAATGATAGATTTTAGAATTCAGCATGAGACTAATTTTGGAGGCATCATGTCTCGAGAACACAACTTATCATTGTTTAAAGTCACAATGTAGGTTTCTAAAAATGTAACAATGAATTTTATATTTGTTATCAAAAAATCAATCTTTGAATTTTTTGATTGAGATGTAATTGACACATAACATTGTGTAAGTTTAAGGTCTATAGCATGTTGATTTGATACATTTATATACTGCAATATGATGACACCTAGAGTGTAACACCTCTGTCAGATCACACAGTTACCATTTGTTTTTTGTTAGAACAATTCAGATCTAGTCTGTCAGCAACTTTGAAGTTTATTACAGAGTGTTACTGACTGTGATGACTAAGCTGGGCATCAGATATCTGAAACTTATTTATCTACTAGTTGCAAGTTTGTATCCTTAAACAACGCCTTCCTCCCCCCAGCTCTTGCTAACCACCATTCTCCTCTCTGTTACTATGATCTTGAGTTTTTAAAATATTTATTTATTTGGCTGTATCTTTGATCCTTGTCGCCACATGCGGGATTTTTAGTTGCGGCATGCGAACTTCTAGTTGGGGCATATGGGATCTAGTTCCCCAACCAGGGACTGAACCTGGCCCCCTGCCTTGGGAGCACAGAGTCCTAGCCACTGGACCATCCGGGAAGTCCCTATCTTAACTGTTTTAGATTTCCATGTATAAATGATATCAGACAGTATTTGTCTGTCTCCTTCTGACTTATTTCACTTAGTACAATGTCTTCCAAGTTCAACCATGTTCTCACAAACAGCAGGCTTTCCTTTCTGGTGGTTGAATAGTATTCTGTTGTGTATACATCTTTTATATCGTGTCAATGAACACTTACTAGGTTGCTCCCATATCTTGGCTCTTGTGAATAAACATGCCTTAAGCTTGAGAGCACAGACATCTAGTCAATATCCGGTTTTCATTCCCTTTGTATACACTCCCAGCAGTGGGATTGCTGGATCATACAGTGGTTCTAGCTTTAATCTTTTAAGTAACTCCCATACTCTTCTCTGTACTAGCTACATCAATTTATCTTTCTACCAATAGTGTAGGAAGATTTCCTTTTCTCTACATTTTTGTCAGCACTTATCTTCTTGAAATCTTCAGTTTTTACAAATAAAGTTTAACTTGTGATAATCAAAGCCAAACTATAAGCACTGACATCCAAAATATATTTTTAAGAAAAGTGTAATGAGTGACCTGCAGCATATGACTCAGATTCTTAAGGAACCTTGAAGCAAAAAGGGCAGAAGGTGGGCCTTCTTGTGGAGTTGAATGCACTAGGAAATGGACTTCTGTCTCTTCTGGGTAGGTATCACAATACTTCCACGCCCACGCTATGCTTTTCTCTAAAGGTCACACCGCACATCAGCACTGACGCAAGTATGATTAACTTTATACGGATAATTGTGGTCTTGTGATTTACATGCTTCAAGTCCTTCCGGTGCTAAGATGCTCAGAATAAAAGTAAAAGGCAAGAGAGACAACAAAGCACCCGGGCAACATTAAGTACAAATGTAAAAGTCATAACAACAGTCGGGGCTTCCCTGATGGTCCAGGGGTAAAGAATCTGTCTCCCAGTGCAGTGGGAGTGAGTTTTGATCCCTAGTCAGAAAACTTAATATTCCACATGCCTCGGGGAAACTCAGCCTGCAAGCCACAACTAGAGAAGCCTGAGCACCCAGCACAGACCCCCACCCCAAAAAAAATCATAACATTCATAATCACAAAATAGCTTCTGATGGATGTGGCTGTAGTTGAAAATCAGTCTCATAGCAAAAAACATGAAATCTAGTTGGGTTTCCTTCATGTGCTTTTAAATAAAGCAGCCATAATGTGTGGTTTGGATTTCAGCTTTGAAGAAAATAAACTCACCTGACAAACCAGATAACTAACTGTTCATACCCTCACCCCGCTCCTGTTAGAGCCCTGAGCAACCAGTGGCTAATCAAAGGGCAGTCCCAGATTAGGTGTTTGGGGAAAAAGAATCTACTTTTTAATCTACAGATATGGATTAAACTTTGAACCACCAAACATTGAATTAAATGGGGGCCTGGGTTCACTTCCTGAAAACCTTTCCTAAATACCAAGTCGGGAAACTAGATCCCACATTCTACAACTAAAGATCCCACATGCCCCAACTAAGATCCAGTGCAGCCGAATGAATGAATAAGTAAGTATTTAAATACAGCTTTCTCTTACACATTGTACATCTCACAAGGTTAAAGGGATGGGCAGGGGGAGTAAGCTGGGGCTGGATCTTATTTACTTACCTAACCAGGAATGCCTGTACCTAGCAAATAATAATTGCTCAGTAAACATGAAGTCAAACTTAACCCTATCACCAGTATGGAGACCCTGGTGATGAAAGTGACACTTTTAAGGGCAAATATCTGTAAAAATTGGTATGATTCAGGGCTCCCCTGGTGGTCCAGTGGCTGAGACTCCATGCTCCTTATGTGGGGGGCTGTGGTGGGAGGAGGGGAGGCGGGGGAGGCTTTGATCCCTGGTCAGGGAACCAGATCCCACATGCCACAACTACAGATCCTGCAATGAAACCCAGTGCAGCCAAATAAACATATTAGGGAAAAAAAAATATAGGTAGGAAAGAGCCCCAGTGGTACTTGAACTTCTTAAAAGCATACCACTGTCATCTTAGACTTCAAGATATTAGGATGGAGAATTTTCTTAATATGGTTTCATAGAAAATACCCCTCAAGTGACTAGGGCAAGCAATAAGGAGAATGGTAGACCCCACTTTGAACTTGAGATTCTTGGGTGCAGATTGATCCACATGAAAAGTCTCAGGAATGCATACTGTGGGCACACTTTGAGAATTAGATGGCCTGTCAAAGCAGGCTGAAGTCAGAAGTCCAGAAGACATTGAGACTCACATATTTATTCTTTTTTATATCTTTTCTTTCTCCCTTCCCCAGGCTGGTGAGGCTCACGGGAATGTAGGTTACTCACATCACAGAGGTATTCGGGAGGAAAAGAATGTAGAACATTTTAGTGACGAAAGCGTCAGACAATGCTACTAAGAGGCTTCCTTTTTAACAGTGTTCTATTAAACCAAGCAAAGGGAGTGCTATGCAGAAACCTGGACCGCAGACCAAGTTCGAGGGCAGCTCATAATTGAGGAAAGCTGCCAGATGCCACAACAAGAGAGCCAGCCAAGCCAGCCAGCCACATTTCTCCACCCTACAACTGTCCTCCAAGGCTAACTGCCCATCACCAGAAGACAAGGAACCTGGGGAACATGAACGTCGTTTTCCAGTAGCTGGAGTATTCCTGCATTAAGCCTTGAGTCTCTATGAAGCATGAAAAAATGAAAAACCAACAAATAGTGTTGGAAGATGCCAACGGGTTGTGTGAATTTAACATCTTAACACAAAAAGTCATTGACAAATAGGATGCAGGAATCCACGTGGGTTACTCAGACAGACTGAACTCTGGATAACAGACAAAACTTCTGGGATTTTCATTTTGGATGGAAAAACAGTGTTTCCAGCTCCAACAAGATGATTCATGCAAGAAACAAGACCAAAAAACCAAATAACCTAGACAGTAGTAGCGTTTTTAATAAGCAAGGTATAGAAAGCTGACTCAAAAAGCCTTCTTCTGGAGCAAGAAACTTTGTAAAGTACAAATGGCAAAGCCTCTACCCAGACACGCCTTAACAAGTAGCGATCAAAAAAAAAAAAAAAAAAACAATTCACAAATAAGGACACAGAGCAGGGAAGCCAAGAAAAGAGAATTGATCTTTGTTTTGTTTTTCACAGCTGTGTTCCAGTAACATTTTTAACATTTATTTACTCTTAATTGAAGGATAACTGCTTTACAATATTGGTTTGATTTCGGCCATCAACATGAATTAACCATAGGTGTATATATGTCGCCTCCTTCTTGAATCTCCCTCCCGCCTCCCACTCTTTCCTTCCCTCTAGGTTATTACAGGCCCCAGTCTGAGTTCCCTGAGTCATACAGCAAGCTTCCACTGGCTATCTGTTTTACATGTGCAGTATATAATGAGAATGATTTAAAAGAAAAAAAAATGCATGAAGTGAAGCCCTGAAATCTCTTTAACAATTTTGCTATTGAAAGGGCCACATAGTTTCCTCATTACAGTTGTGATGTTCTAGAATACACATTCCAATATGTCCTGCTACACTGGCTCACCATTTACTAAACGCCTATACAGTCAGTGTCCGTGAGGTAGTTAAGAGACAGTCTCTAAACAACTTGTTCTTTATAAACACAGTCACAAACTGATCACCCTCACTTTAACAAGGAAGTGTTGGGCTCAAACATGGAATCACAGAACTCTGCTGCAGAGCATCAGCGCATTCCTAATGCTGCAGAGAATCCTGAGTTGGGTAAAGGGTGCTACCTGAGAGCTGACCTAAATCTTTCCAGTTTCAATAAACCTCTGATCATTAAGGTATATGACAAGCAGCCCCCAGATTCTCCGTTTCGTCTTAGTGCCAGTCATCCTTTGAAATTCTTTTTCCATTAAAATGATCGAGTTTCTATAACATTTCTCTGTGTGCCCTCTACCCAGGCTTTCAGTCATGTCATTGTCCTCCTCGGCCACCCCCAGCACCTCCAAACTCCTCCTTCCAAAGTTGTGAAACCTGAAATTGGATGAGTTACTACTCCTTGGGTCCTCATTCCATGACAACATGCAAAATAAAATAAATCTAAGCTAGCCTCCCTGTCTTCTCTGGTGGTTCAGACAGTAAAGAATCTGCCTGCAATTCAGGAGGTGTGGGTTTGATCTCTGGGTTGGGAAGATTCCCTGGAGAAGGGCATGGAAACCCACTCCAGTATTCTTGCCTGGAGAATTCATTCCATGGACAGAGGAGCCTGCCAGGCTACAATTTATGGGGTCTCAAATAGTCAGACACAACTGAGCAACTAACACACAAGGTAGCTTCAGTGCAAAAACTGAGAGAAAATCTCAATACAATTCAGCACTAAATATGAATTTATGATTTTTTTCAATAGGCTTTGCCTCTTAGTTTTATTTACTTTTGAGGAATGAAAGGGAAATAGCTGAATCTGGTTTAAAGAGACCTAACCAGGTCTTTGTGTTTGCTTATAGAAAGTAGATGTAAAAATAATGCAGATTCCATCATTCTCTAAGAATTAAAAGACCAGGTGATCTCCTGAAATCAAAATGATGCTCCCAGGATTTCCGTTTGTTCATCCTCCCTACCCCCACTCACCAATGTACTTTAACTTGACAAGCATTTTTTTGCACACCTAGTATATGCAGAGCACTCTGTTAGCAACAAGGCTTGCAAAGATGGAGGAGATTCTCCCCAGTGATGCTTTTCCTCTTCCTAATCCAGCCCGGCCCCAAAGGACCAGACGAAGCCCACACGCTGTCATTCTTTATCCCATTCCCCCACTACAATTTCTTTATAGCTCTGATCATGATCTGAAATTATCTGCTCATGTACTTGTTTGGTTCTACATTATTCATGTCCTTCACTAGAATGCAAGTACCAGGAAAAGCAGATTCTTGTCTTTACCCCACGTTCCTTTTTGTCTGTTTTGAAATCAGTTAATCATTGATTTACTTGGCTGTGTTGGGTCTAGCTGTGGCACACGGGATCTTTGGTGGCAGCACGGGCTCTCTGGTCATGGCATGTGGGCTCCGTCGCTGTGCTGCACAGGCTTAGCTGGCCTACAGCATGCGGAATCCTAGCTCCCCGACCAGGGATCAATCCCCACATCCCCTGCATCGGAAGGTGGATTCATAACCACTGGACCTCCAGGGAAGTCCTGTCTTTTCCCAGCTTTCGTTTCTTAACCATCATTATTACTCTCAGGCATACAGCAGTATCTCAGTCAATACGAGCTGAAATTGTGAACGGAGAGACTCACGTGTTACCCTCAAAGAGGGAGGGAGATGAACAAATCCAAAACTCGGCTACAGGAGGAGGGGGTGCTCCTTTACCTTGTGTGCGTCTGTGCCCTGCATGGGAGAACCATTCACAATGTAAAAAATTCATTTGCTAGTCTACTGCTTCCTGGTGGCTCAGATGGCAAAGAACCCGCTTGCAATGCGGGAGACCTGGGCTTGATCCCTGCATTGGGAAGATCCCCTGCAGAAGGGCATGGCATCCCATTCTTGCCTGGAGAATCCCCACGGACAGAGGAGCCTGGCGGCTATAGTCTATGGGGTTGCAAAGAGTTAGACACGACTGAACGACTAAGTACAATAGCTTTTCCGGCAGAAATAGTGAAGTGTCTTACTGAACAAATTGAGGACAATTTCCCAACAAGTGGAAGTAAAATATCTTAGGAATTTTATTTATTTTAGGTACTTAATTCTCAGCTACAAAAAGGCACCCTGTAGGTTACAATGGTCTCCTATTGGCAAGTCCCTGGCCTTAGGTTTTCAGTCCGAGGCTGGAGGCAGGGACTGAGGATGGAGAGGTTTTTTCACCAACAGATGCTGCTTTAGGTGACCAGAGTGTGGTCTCCAGGCTCCAGATGGCCTCAGATGACCCGTGGGTCCTGGTAGCCACACTATTTTGAAGCTCCCTCCACAATGTAGCAGGGCTGGTATGCTTAACACACGGACGAGATGAGGGTGGTCACCCACCAGGTTAGGTTCTAACCTGGCTGCTTGCTCACTCTTGGATCACTTCCTGAGGGAGGAGCCAGATCACACGCCTTCCTATGGAGAGTCCCACCCAATGAGCAGTCAAAACAGCCAGCAGACAGCCATGTGGGTGAGCTCGAAGGCCAACCCTGCCGTCCCAGTCAAGCCTGCAGAGGCTGCAGCCCTGGCTAAAGACTTGACTGCAACTTTAAGAGAGACTCTGTAGAGATGTGGATGAACCCAGAGTCTACCATACAGAGTGAAGTGAGTCAGAAAGAGAAACACAAATGTTGGCTATTAATGCATATATATAGAATCTAGAAAGATGGTACTGATGAACCTAGTTCCAAGGAAGAAATAGAGACACAGACATGGAGAATGGATGTGTGGCTACATGGGGTGAGGGGGTAGGGGAGGGTGGGATGCATGGTGATAGCAGCACTGATATACATACACCACCCTGTGTAGAACAGCTAGCTAGTGGGAAGCTGCTGTATAGCACAGGCAGCGTGGCTCTGCTCTCTGTGATGACCCAGAGGGCTGGGATGTGGGGGTGGGGGCGGGCAGGACAGAAGGGGAGCTCAAAAGGGAAGGGATATATGCATATATACAGATGCTGTAGCACAGAAATCAACACATCGTAAAACAATTATACTCCAATTTAAAAATAAACAGAGACGGACCCACACCCACCCAGCTAGTTAGATCACACACCCCTCCATCAGAAACTGTACAAGGTAATCCATGTTTGTTACTCAGCTGCTAAATGTGGGGGTAATTTGTTACACAGCGATAGGTAACTAATTTACCTTATTAGCAGAAAAACTATTCACCTCTTACACATAAAAGTGGGTAGAAAGCATTAAATAACCTCTGAATCATAGCTAAGGGGGAGGAAAACAATATTCTTGTGACTGATGGAAAAAAGAAGTTTCAAGAATTTGTTTTCCCCTTTAGGCTTTTTTAAAAATCTAAGTCCCTGAATTTTCACACTGTGATTTCACATGCCTTGCAGTCACTCTCTTCAAGGAGAGAGAACTGTTAATTCCCCAAAGACAGGAACACAAGGTAACCTCCAGTTCCCATCCTGCACAAGACTAAAAACAGCAAACAGGATGCTCGGTAAATAAATGATAAGCTTCCTATTGTCAGGCAGCTTTGTCTGTAACTCAGCTTGATCTCACTGTATCTTACAAAAAAGCACAGATTCACCTGAGCTCCTGGGCTCATCTGCCTCTCCGTGTCTCAGAGACACGGAAGCCGGGCACTCACAGCCGCCTAACAGGGCGGGCCAGGGAGTCCTGCTTTCAAGGTGCAAAGGGGAGGAAAGGCACGCACAGACTCTGAGCTCCCCAGAGTGTGTGCTTTGCAGAAACCAGACCTGCAAAGCAACCTACTGGAAAACGGTTCTTTGGTCAGTTTGGTGAAATGTTTTATTTCCAAGCTGATCCAACCCAGGGGTCAGCACGGCTTTTTTATAATGGGTCATACAGAAAGTATTATAGGTTTTGTGGGCCATGCAGTCTCTTTCACAACCACTCAACTTTGCTGTGGACTGTGACAGCAGCCATAGACAATACAATGGTTGCAGCTGGGTTCCAATAAAACGTTATTTGCAAAAACAGGCTTCAGTCAGACTTGGTCCGTAGGCTGGGATTTGTATAGAGTTCCTGTCCTCCTGGAATGTCTAAGAACCAGGAAAGCAGGAATGTAAGCACACAGGACACTGCTCCAACCTCTCTCTTGAAGAATCACTGCACGTTTTGACACATAAAAGACATTATAAGAGAGTTTCTGCTCCAAAGACTTATCCGTGGGTCAGTTTGTTCAACCCCGTCTACCAACAATTATTTGTCCAAAGAATCTATTTACTGGGACTTCCCTGGCCATCCAGTGGTTAGGCCTTCACCTTCTACTTCAGGGGGCAGAGGCCGTAGGTTCCATCCCTGGTCTGGGAACTAAGATCCTACAAGCTATGCGATATGGCCCAAAAAATTAAGGAAAAAAGAAAGCTATGAACCTATTTATTTACTTAACTATTTCTCTCCTACACTCTCCCTCATCCCTTCTCTCCTCTCCTCTCTCTCATTTTATTATTTTATTTATTATGTTTTTAATTGAAGTATAGTTGATTTAAATGTTTCATTAATTTCTGCTGTACAGCAAAGTGATTCAGTTGTACACACACACACATATATACATTCTTTTCCATTATTGTTTATCACAGGATATTAAATATGTTTCCCTGTGCTATACAGTAGGACTTTGGTGTTTGTCCATTTTATATATATATATATATATATATATATATATATATATATAATAGCTTACATCTTTCAACTTGTCTTCTTATTGAATATCTATGAATAATCCAGGGATCTAGTCTTCCACAGAACATACCTAAGCAAATCAAGAGTTACCTAATTTGCACTGTATATCAGCCTGAGTGAACGATTTGATTCTAACTCCTGAGTACTGGCTTGGAATGTGAACTGTCAACGCACGCTTCAAGCAACACCTTGGCTTTTATACATAGGAGAGCCTCAAAGGCAGAAAAGTGTAGACGTGTTTGGTTTCAGTTCCCAAGATGCCGACACAGGAAGACTCTGGGCTCGCCTCCTCTCACAGGCACATCAAAATTACAACTCTTTTATGGAATAACTACCAATGAAAAAATACTGGACCCTACCAGAAATGCGCTTCCATGACTAAAGACATGAAGAAGGGACCACAACTAGACTGGTAGGAGGGACAGTCATGGTGGAGTCAAGACCCACACCCAAGGGAAGGGGGCCCAGAAGTGAGAGGATAATTACAGCTGCAGAGGTTCTCGCCAAGGAGCAAGGGGTCTGAGCCCCACGCTGGGCTCCCCAGTCTGAGGGTCCTGCCCTGGGAAGATGAGCAACCAGAACTTTTGTCTATGAAGGCCGCTGAGGTTCATGTTGAGGAGTCTCATAGAACTTGAAAAAATAAAGACTCATTTTCTTTTCACTGATTAATGTATTTACTCTCTTTTTTAAAAAAATCTTTCCTATTTTATATTGGAGTATAGCCAATTAACAATATTGTGCTAGCTTCAGTGAACAGCAGAGTGACTCAGCTGTACATATACACATACCCATTCTCCCCCAAACTCCCCTCCCATCTGGGCTGCCAAGTAACATTTAGCAGAGTTCCCTGTGCTACACAGGTCCTTGGTGGATATTCACTTAAAAAGAAAAAATTCTAGTCACTTTATTTTGTTTTTTAGTTTATTTTTAACTGGAGGATAATTGTTTTACAATATTGTGTTGGCCTCGGCCATACAACAACACAGATCAGCCACAAGTATACATATGTCTCCTCTCTCTTGAACCTCCGCTCCTATCCCCCACCCCATCCCACGCCTACAGGTTGTCACAGAGCACTGGGTTGAGCTCCTTGTGTTTTATAGCAACGTCTCATTAGCTATGCATTTTATATATGGTAATGTGTATGTTTCAATGCTACTCTCTCAATTTGTCCCACCTTCTCTTTCCCCTGCTGCATCCAAAGTCTATTCCCTATGTTTGTGTCTCTATTCCTGCCCAATATAGCAGTACGTTGCATGTTGATTTTAAACTCCCTAACTATCCTTTTCCCTCACCTCTCTCCCCTGGTAACCATAAGTCCCTTCTTTAAGTCTACGAGTCTGTTTCTGTTTTGTAGTTAAATTCACTTGTTGTTGTCGTTGTTCAGTCGCTCAGTTGTGTCCAACTCTTTGTGACCCCCATGAACCGCAGCACAACAGGCCTCCCTGTCCTTCACCACCTCCCGTAGCTTGCTCAAACTCATATCCATTGAGTCAGTGATGCCATCCAACCATCTCATCCTCTGTCCTCCCCTTCTCCTCCTGCCCTCAATCGTTCCCAGCATCAGGGTCTTTTCTAATAAGTCAGCTCTTCTCATCAGGTGGCCAAACTAATGGAGCTTCAGCCTCAGCATCAGTCCTTCCAATGAACACCTAGGACTGATCTCCTTTAGGATGGACTCGTTGGATCTCCTTGCAGTCCAAGGGACTCTCAAGAGTCTTCTCCAACACCACAGTTCAAAAGCATCAATTCTTCAATGCTCAGCTTTATTTATAGTCCAACTCTCACATCCATACATGACTACTGGAAAAACCATAGTCTTGACTAGACAGACCTTTGTCGGCAAAGTAATGTCTCTGCTTTTTAAAATACTGTCTAGGTTGGTCGTAGCTTTTCTTCCAAGGAATGTCTTTTAATTTCATGGCTGCACTCACCGTCTGCCATGATTTTGGAGTTCAAGAAAATAAAGTCTGTCACTGTTCCCGTTGTTTCCTCATTTTTTGCCATGAAGTGATGGGACCGGACGCCATGATCTTTGTTTTTGAATGTTGAGTTTTAAGCCAGCTCTTTCACTCTCCTCTTCCACTTTCATCAATTTCATTTGTAACATTTCTTTTTAGATTCTGCATATAAGGGATTCCATACAACACTTCTCTTTCTTTAAGACTCTCTTCTTAAAGGAGGCCCACAAAATCTCACATACTCTGGGTCCCAGGGAAGAAGAAGTAATTTGAAAATAGACCCACACGCTGATCTTGGAGAGTCTCCCAGAGAGGTAGGAGGTGACTGGAGCTCACCCTGGGGACACAGACGCTGGTGGCATCATGTGTGAAATCTCATTCTCCTTGTGCTGAAGAAACCACTGTGGAATCCTCCGTCTAGCTTATTAGCCTCAGGACCATCCCACCCTTTCCCACTAGCCCACAGGAACCAGTACTGGGACACCTCAGGCCAGGCTGGGTGAGGACATAGACATAACGACCAGGGGACAGATGGCCATTAGACCTTCTGAGCCCACAAGCACCCCTGGACACAGCTCTGACCACCAGAAGTCTCAGGACTCAAACTTACACAACCATGCATGAATACTAGACCTAGGATTCCCAGAGATCTGCTTTCAGCGACTCCAGGACCAGCTCCATATCCCTGCAAGCCTGCCTGGGACAAAGCTTCAATCACCAACATGATGACACCAGTCCCAGGACAAAGACAGCCTGCAGCCTGCTGTGTCAGGACCCAGCCACCCACCGGCAGCCATCATTAGCCCAGGGATCAGCTGTGTCCCTCCCCTGCCCAAAAGCATGCCAGCACAAGCTTCAGGCTACCCAGAACCCTACATTCAGCTGTGTCAGGAACAGGTCAGGCCCACCAGTGGGTCAACATCAGCTCTGGGACCCCAGGCACTGCAGTCAGATGCCAGGACATGGCTCTGCCTGCCAGTGGGCCAGCACCAGCCCCAGGACCTGGCTGCACAAACTGGTCAGTAGGCACCAACCCCAGGATCCCCTAGGCCCTTATTTCCCAGTGAGCCAGCACTAGCCCCATGGCCAACCAGAGAACAGCAGACAGCTGTCTCATGACCCAGTCTAGCCAACCCATGACTTGTATTCTCTGCACAAGGCAGGGCCTGGCCACCAACTGACCTTGGAGCCAGTAGTCCCTTTCGGTCTTCCTGGGGCTTCCCTAATAGCTCAGTTGGTAAAGAATCCACCTGCCAGGCAGGAGACCCCGGTTCGATCTCTGGGTTGGAAAGATCCCATGGAGAAGGGAAAGGCTACCCATTCCATGATTCTGGCCTGGAGAATTCCATGGACTGTATAGTCATGGGGTTGCAAAGAGTAGGACATGCAAAGAGTCCCACCCACCACAACTAAAGCACCCATGCAGCCGACTTAGGGGGCACCCCAGAGCATACAGCTCTACTGACCTGAGGGCAGTATGCTGCTGGGAAGCATGGGACATCGTCTACAAAAAGCCACATCGCCAAGGTTTAGAAATGTAACCGATCTACCAGACACACTCTTTGAATTCAGACTATACTACAAAGCCACAGTAATCAGAACAGTATGGTACCAGCACTGCAATGCTGCAATGCTGTAGACCTGGGTTCAATCCCTGGGTCAGGAAGATCGCCAGGAGAAGGAAATGGCAACCCACTCCAGTATTCTTGCCTGGAGAATCCCATGGACAGAGGAGCCTGGTATGCTACAGTCCATGGTGTTGCAAAGAGTCAGACACGACTGAGCGATTTCACTTTCTTTCTTATGGTACCAGCACAAAAGTAGACACACAAATCAATGGAACAAAAAAGAGAGCCCAGAAGGAAACCCACACACTTATGGTCAATTAATCTATGACAAAGGAGGAAAGAATATACAATGGAGAAAAGATAGTCTCTTTCGTAAGTGGTGTTGGGAAAACTGGACAGTTACGTGTAAAAGAATAAAATTAGAATATTTACTCACACCATATATGAAAACAAACACTAACTGGATTAAAGACCTAAGGCTAACTCCAGATACTCTAAAACTTCTAGAGGAAAACATAGGCAGAACACTCTTTGATGTAAATTGCAGCAATATATTTTGGATCTGTCTCCTAAAGCTAAGGAAAGAAAGCAAGAATAAACAAGAGAGACTGATCAAACTCAAAAGCTTTTAATGGCAAAGGAAAGCACTGACAAAATGAAAAACAATCTATGGAATGGGAGAAAATAACTGCAAACGATGTGACTGGTAAGGAACCACAAACTTCCAGATGCTCAAGCTGGATTTAGAAAAGGCAGAGAAACCAGAGATCAAATTGCCAACATATGCTGGATCATTGAAAAAGCAAGAGAGTTCCAGAAAAACATCTATTTCTCCTTTATTGACTATGCCAAAGCCTTTGACTGTGTGGACCACAACAAACTCTGGAAAATTCTGAAAGAGATGGGAATACCAGACCACCTGACCTGCCTCTTGAGAAAGCTGTATGCAGGTCAAGAAGCAACAGTTAGAACTGGACATGGAACAACAGACTGGTTCCAAATCGGGGAAGGAGTACATCAAGGCTGTATATTGTCACCCTGTTGATTTAACTTATATGCAGAGTACATCATGAGAAACACTGGGCTGGATGAAACACAAGCTGGAATCAAGATTGCTAGGAGAGATATCAATAACCTCAGAAACGCAGATAACACCACCCTTATAGCACAAAGTGAAGAAGAACTAAAGAGCCTCTTGATGAAACTCAGCACTTGGAAAACTAAGATCATGATATCTGGTCCCATCAGTTCATGGCAAATAGATGGGGAAACAGTGGAAACAGTAGCTGACTTTATTTTTTTGGGCTCCAAAATCACTGCAGATGGTGACTGCAGCCATGAAATTAAAAGACGATTGCTCCTTGGAAGAAAAGTTATGACCAACTTAGACAGCATATTAAAAAGCAGAGACATTACTTTGCCAACAAAGCTCTGTCTAGTGAAAGCTATGGTTTTTCCAGTAGTCAGGTATGGACGTGAGAGTTGGACTATAAAGAAAGTTGAGCATCGAAGAATTGATGCTTTTGAACTGTGCTGTTGGAAAAGACTCTTGAGAGTCCCTTGGACTGCAAGGAGATCCAACCAGTCCATCCTAAAGGAAATCAGTCATGAATATTCATTGCAAGGACTGATACTGAAGCTGAAACTCCAATACTTAGGCCACCTGATGCAAAGAACTGACTCATTGGAAAAGACCCTGATGCTGGGAAAGATTGAGGGCAGGAGGAGAAGGGGACGACAGAGGATGAGATGGTTGGATGGCATGACTGACTCGATGGACATGAGTTTGAGTAGACTCTGGGAGTTAGTGATGGACAGGGAGGCCTGGTGGGCTGCGGTTCATGGGGTCGCAAAAGTCAGACACGACTGAGCAACTGAACTGAACTGAACTGAGCTGACTGGTAAGGGGTTAATATGCAAAATGCATAAACAGCTCATACAACTCAACATAGACAAGACATATATCCCAATTTAAAAAAGGAAGAAGACGTAAATAGACATTTTCCCAAAGAAGACATGTATATGGTCAACAGAGACATGAAAAGATGCTCAACATCGATATTCATCAGAGAAATGCAATCAAAGCCACAATGAGCTATCACCTCACACCTGTCAGAACAGCCATCATCAAAACCAACCCAAATAACAAGTGTTAGCAAGGATGTGAGGAAAGCCGAACACTGTTAGTGCAAATGTAAACTGACGCGATGACTACAGAGAACAGCATGGTTTCCTTTAAAAAGTAAAAACAGCTCTACCACATGATCCAGGAACTTCATTCCTGGGTATAGACACAAAGGAAATGAAAACATTCATTTGAAAAGGTACATGCACCCCGATGTTCATAGCAGCAGTATTTATAATAGCCAGGATAAGGAGGAAACCTAAATGTCCATGAACAGATGAATAGATCAAGAAGATGTGATGTATGTACACAATGGAATATTACTCAGCCAAAAACAGGAACACAATTTGCCATTTGCAGCAACATTGACAGACCTGAAAGGCATTAAGCTTAGTGAAATAAGACGGAGAAAGACAAACACTTATGTTATCATTTATGTAGAATCTAAACAATAAAACAAGTGAATGAGTATATTGCAGTAAAACAGAAACAGACTTATAGATATCAAATTAGTAGTTACAAGTTGGGAAAGGGAAGTGAGAAAGGGCCTAATGTGGGAGGGGATTAAGCAGTGCACACTACTATGGATAAAATATTTAAGATACGGGGACTTTCCTGGTGGTCCAGTGGCAAAGACTCTGCACTCTCAGTGCAGATAGGACCCAGGTTCGATCCCTGATCAGGGAACTAGTTACCACAAAACTCCTACTAACCCTACTAACATAAACTCCTACTAAGAGTTTGCATGCCACAGTTAAAAAGATACAGCATGCGTTAACTAGACCCAGGACAGCCAAATAAATAAAATAAAATAAAAAGAAATAATTAATTAAGATACCATGATAGTGGGCTTCCCTGGTGGCTCAGATGGTAAAGAATTTGCCTGCAATGCAAGAGACTTGGATTCGATTCCTGCATCTGGAAGACCCCCTGGAGAGGGAATGGCAACCCACTGTGGTATTTTTACCTGGAGAATGCCATGGACAGAGGAGCCTGGGAGGCTACAGTCCATGGGCTTGCAAAGAGTCAAGTACGACTGAGTGACTTTCACTTCACTTCACTTCACCGTGATATTAATTCAAAAAGACAAAGTACCCAAATGTTTGTTCCACCACTATTTACAACAGCCAGGAAATGGAAGCAATCTAAATGTCTATCAACAGATAAATGGATAAAGAAGTTGTGGTACTTATATACAATGAAATACTAGACATAAAAAAGGACAAAAGTTTGGGTCATTTGTAGGGATTTGATAGTGATACGTCATACAGAGCGAAGTAAGTCAGAAAGAGAAAAACAAATATTGTATATTAATACATATATATGGAAGGGTTTCTCTGGTGGCTCAGATGGTAAAGAAACCACCTGCAATGCAGGAGACCTGGGTTCGATCCCTGGGTTGGCAAGATCCCCTGGAGGAGGGTATGGCAACCCACTCCAGTATTCTTGCCTGGAGAATCCCATGGAGCCTGGCGGGCTATGGTCCAGGGAGTTGTAAAGAGTCAGACATGACTGAAGTGACTTAGTACACACACATAAATGGAGTATAAGCTATAAAAATTTTAAGTTACTATGCTGCACACCTGCAACTAATTGAAACTAATATTGTAAATCAACTATACCTCAATTTTTTTAAAAAAGTGTTTGGTTTCTGTGTTTGTTTTGTGAAACTTGCTCTGTTGATGCCATGCCACATTCTTCCATGTCCCCACATTCCCCAACACCACCCCAGAGGTGATTGTTACCTTTGGAACTTATAGTGTGAAAACCATCCTGTTAGGAAGTTATGGATTTGGTTATTACCTGTAGACCTAGAACTTAAAACTCAAATTTGATTTCACTGGCCAAATTTGCAAACTGAAGATTTTCTGGCAAAAGATGTTAGAAGTTGATAAAACACACATTGTGGTGTCAGGTATGGTCAGAGTTCTTTCAAACAAAAGAAACCTTAAATTTCCTCTTTATTGGCCTTATGGTTATTGACCAAACAAGCCAATCCTGGCTCAACGTGGGGCTGGACGGCGTGTGAATTCCAGGACAGTGAGATCCCTGGAGGTGTCTTGGAGGCGGCCTGCCATGTAAGGTCTGTGGGAAAAAAACTGGGAAGCGAATTTTTTATCTCCTGAATCTGATACCAAATCTGCAGCATTAGCCAAGTCATTTCTGCTAATCTATAAATTGAGGAGATTGAACTAAGAGCAAGCTTGCAGTAAAAATATGTCTGTGAATATGAATACATTATTTAATACATTTTTAGGGCATTTTCATGTTAATGATACCGCATGGTAGACAATGCTGAGGGAGAAGGCTGGGAGCAGGCTGGCTAGAACCCAATTTTCCCAAACGAGGCTGCCTCGAACTGAGCTTCCAACCTAATTGTTCCTTCCTCAAAGCTACGAGGATCCTCAGGAGGGCCAGACTTTCTTGAGCTCGTTGTCGTGTTTAGTTAGTTGCTCAGCTGTGTCTGACTCTTTCTGACCCCACAGACTGTAGATCACCAGGCTCCTCTGTCCATGGAATTCTCCACGCAAGAATACTGGAGTGGATTGCCATTTCCTTCTCCAGGGGATCTTCCTGACCCAGGGATCAAACCCATGTATGCTGCATTGGCAGGGGATTCTTTACCAGCTGAACCACCAGGGGTGCCCTGAGCTCAGACACCACCAAGGCACTATCATCCACAAGTCCTTCCAGAGTTTGAACTTCTCAAAGCCTGAAAAGAGTGTTAGCAGTTTCTGAATTTCAGGAGAGGTTAAATCGCCCCCTCACCTCATCAAATTAGAGACCCCTTTCTATCTCCCAGACTTTCCTTCATCCCAGAGACACATGTGACTCTCAGAAATTTTCCCTCATAAAAACATGTCCTGGGACATGGCCCTGTCCTCATGCTCATCCTGGGCTTTCCTCTCATCTCTCTCTCTCTTTTGTTCCCTCTCATCTCTTTATTTTCATTGTGGAACCGAGTGGGAGGACCATGTTCACTATAGAAATATCAGCAGAGGCCGCAGCTGCATGGCCTGTCAGCCACGGACACTTGTGACCGCGTGACTGTGGGCAGTGGGTCGAGCAGGGCCACAGCTCTCATAGTTTATCCTCGGTGCTAATCACTATACACCAAGGACCCTGGGCATGCGCTCTTTCTAGGATGAGTGTGTTTTACTAGTGGAAAATATCTGGAGTCTCTGCTCTGTGACCACAAACGGAATATGTCAGAGAGAATGCGTTTATGACTCTTCCTGAAAATTATCACGTGACTGATCCTCCTTGCAGGCCTTAAAGTAGAAAAATACACTTTAGTGTTTTTTTTTCCCCTAGGAAACTAAAGACTTCACAATTCTTAAAATAAGGAATGAACTATGAAGTCTAAAACCTTATGCAAAAAGAAGCAACTGTATCCTATGAACATGTCATAAATTAAGAATTATGTTAATTCTTCCATATACAACTATTTAGAAGAGTTTTGTTGCCATCACATTATTTGAAACTTAGTAAAAAAAAAATATAGGAGGAGAGAGGTAAAGTGGAGAATTGAGCCTAATTTTAAGAGAGTGAGATTTAGGGTCAGCATGCATAAAAGCACTCACAAGCATTAAATTACAAAAGAAATTAACTACCCCATGCAGTGTATACTTAAGTGCAGTAAATTCTAAGAAATTGTGGAAAGGCTGCCCTCTTCAGACACACTACTTTTTAAGTTACTATAGATATTTTTTTCTCTATAAGTTTCTCCAGGGGAAACTGGAGAATGGGATAAAATAGTTATAAATCAGAGCTTTGCTCTAAGAAATAAATGTCATAGAAGGACATGGGAAAAAATGTTCTTTAGTACCTAGTTTGCCTGTCTGGACTTGCCTAGAATATACATCTTAGAAGTATTCCACATGGCTCTTGAAGCATCTAATAAGCAAGCTTTAGAATCCTGAGCAGTCATTAATTAATGCAACTGTCATGGCTGAAATGTTTACCTCGACTGCCACATATCTCAGTGCATTCGGAATAACCACCTGAAGTCACAATAATTGGCTTTCGTGTCATTAGAATTTTTAATAGCCATGATGAACTCTACTATTTGCATGCCCAACTCTTGTCTTCTGTTTTATTCTTGTTATTTTGAACAAGTGGAAATGACAATTAAGAGAGTCCTGTCACAAGGGAAGGCATTGTGCATATCTGGGGCCCTAGGAAGGCACTCACCTGGTTGCAGCAGTTTCTTTAGGAAACTCTACAGACAGGTCTTAGAGAGAACCAAGTGGAAACCTTCATTTCAAACTCAACTTGTTTTTTCACATTTCCTGATCTGGATCTTTTGTCCCCCAATATTTACTTTTTCAATGATCAGATGCAAAATATGAGTCTCATATAATGAGGAGTCCAAGAACCATACTCAAAAATCAATTTCAATTCTTTATATTCAGTCCAGAACAAATCCAAGCCAAAAAAAAAAAAATTACCAATGAATCAGAAAATACCCCACGTATCACCTTCCATGAGAAGGACAGGAAGGAATCTAGTTTGCAAGGTGGCCTCTTTTGCTTCATAACTACGATGAAAAGAGAAGGCACGTTATATACTCAATTAAACAGAGGTCATTGCAGAGAGAAATTCGAAACATTTTCAAGAAACAGTGCTTTACAAAAATTGAATTGGAGTCTGTAGGAAAATGGTGTGTACGGTAGTGATAAGTTGTGATTTACATAAGATCTGACATATGTAATATACACGTGCATATTTGCAGAAGGACATAAACACAGAACTAACATGTTTATAATTGGAGGTGACTGGCTGAAAGGAAATGTGTATCAGTTTGCTTCTCCTCTGGTCTGAGTACTCAGTTTCATGTATAATTGACAGATTACCATTTTTGTGAGGAGTAAAATAAGAGTAAATAAATTATGAGAATTCAAAATATCATCTATTAGCCAGGAATACTCAGGTTTTCTTTGAATGAACACTTAGCAACTTCCATTCCTCAAGGCATTTCTAGCAGATCAGCAATTTCTTTGGCTTCTTGGTTCCCAAATTACTTGGGTCCAAAACTAAGACTGGTAGACAACCAGACTGCAAATAAGACCCAGGCCTCACATATATGCAGAGCTTAAATTCTTAGCATTTGGGCAGAGAAGCCAGCATCATACTAAATTCTGAACTCAGATTATACCTATTTTTAGGGATAAAGTGGGGAGAAGGCAATGGCACCCCACTCCAGTACTCTTGCCTGGAAAATCCCATGGACAGAAGAGCCTGGTAGGCTGCAGTCCGTGGGGTCGCGAAGAGTCGGACACGACTGAGCGACTTCACTTTCACTTTTCCCTTTCATGCACTGGAGAAGGAAATGGCAACCCACTCCAGTGTTCTTGCCTGGAGAATCCCAGGGACGGCGGAGCCTGGTGGGCTGCCATCTATGGGGTCGCACAGAGCCGGACACAACTGAAGCGACTTAGCAGCAGCAGCAGCAGGGATAAAGTGAGGACATTCCTAATGGAACCATCAGAAGGAGCTTTCTCCTCAAGAGCAAAGCCTTGAGGTCAAGAAAACCTAGTCACATGTGCCATAATGTCTGGGATGTAAAACATAGGTATATTTGCTTATGTAACTAAAATTCTGTAAAATTACATTTTGAGGGACTTCCCTGGTGGCCCAGTGGTTAAGTATTCACCTTGCAATACAGGGGACACAGGTTCAATCCTTGGTCAGGGAACCAAGATCCCACATGCTGTACAGCTACTAAGCCCATGGACCATGGCTACTGAGCCCACGTGCCACAACTAGAGAGTCCATGTGGCCACAACAATGGATCCCACGTGGTGGAAAGAAGATGCCGTCTACTGCACTGAGACTCAACCCAGTCAAGGAACAGTACACTTGAATGTGCATCCAACTATGGATGGACATGCAGACACATTTTTAAACTTGCACAGTTCATGTGTATATACAATATATACATTATGTATTCTGGGTAATACAGTATCTATTGTATATTATAAATGTGTTCATGTGCATTATTTATATTTACATATTGATTATTTTACTTTATATATTATAAATATATGAACATTACCTTGTATGTTAATACATAAGTATATGCAATATACTAGATACTATTTACAGTGTATTAAATTATACAGTACATTTTATATATAATATGAGGTATATTACATAATACATTATGTAGTATGTATATATTATATATTGTGAGATATATTATATAACATGAGATATAAATTATATATAATATGCTAATGTTAAATATAAAGATTATATATTGCACATTATATGAACAAGTTATATAATATATGGGCTTCCCAGGTGGTGCTAATGATAAAGAAACTGCCTGCCAATGCAGGAGATGCAAGAAATACAGGTTCAGTTCCTGGGTGGGGAAGATCCCCTGGAGGAGGGCATAGCAACCCACTCCAGTATTCTTGCCTGGAGAATACCATGGACAAAGGAGCCTGGCAGGCTACAGTCCATGGGGTCTCAAAGAGTCGGACATGATTGAAGCAACTTATCAGGCACACATAAAATATATATCTCCAACACTTTGGCCACATGATGCGAAGAGCCAACTCACTGGAAAAGACCCTGATGCTGGGTAATTTGAAGGCAGAAGGAGAAGGGGGCAGCAGAGGATGAGATGGTTAGATAGCATCACTAACTCAACGGACATGAATCTGAGCAAACTCCAGGAGATAGTGAAGAACAGGGAAACCTGGTGTCTGCAGTCCATGGGGTTGCAAAGAGTTGGATACGATTTAGTGACTGAACAACAATAGGGATATTACATATTTTGTACACTGTATACTGTATTGTTGCAGAAATGTGTATATAAAACTATAGATACCGAACTTATTTTGAAATTTAATACATTGTCAAGGGTAATCTTAAATGTATGCAAGTTCTAACTTCTACAGAGTTTAGAAGAAAATGACCCTTCACAGAGAAGACACCACTATCAAAGTGTTACTCAGTCGTGTCCAACTCTTTGTGACACCCTGGACTGTAGCCCACCAGGTTCCTCTGTCCATAGGATTCTCCTGGCAAGAATACAGGAGTGGGCAGCCATTCCCTTCTCCAGGGGATCATCCTGACCCAGGCATCGAGCCTGGGTCTCCCGCACTGCAGGCAGATTCTTTACCATCTGATTCACCACTATATTTGTTCCCAATAGAGCACTTCATAAGCTTTCCTACCTCTACAGATACAGGCATCTTTAGTATTTAGAGTCTTATAAAGTTCATGGATGCTCTCCAATTTCAGACCTAAAACCAGTTCACTTTCTTAGTTGGTGTTGGCTAGCCTGGCTTCAGTCAGCTGGCTACTTTAAATACAACTACCTTAAACACAACTCTGCAGAATGATCGTGGTATCCTCAGTGTAGTGAAAGAAACATCAAGTCCCCCAGGATTTGTGAAAAGGTGAGTTTGTGGCCAGTGTTGGGCCAAGACGGCTGAATGAGCAGGTCCGTAACCTGGGAGGCGGTCCAGCCTTCCAGGCCTCCATGCTTTGCTCAGCAAACATGATGCTTCATGTATCAGCACGGTCGTTTAAAAGGCTTTGGAAACCCCTACCTCCCAACATGCACACGAAACACACCAGCAGTCACGTCAATTCCCGCTTAGATGCAGCATCACCGATTCCGTTACCATGGCCCAGACACAGGCCAGGGAAAAGTCCTGCACGGAGGAGTCCCCTCCCCTGTGATTAACAGGTGGGGGCCAAAGGGGACAGAAAGAACAGAGCCCAAGCTCAAGCTGCCATCAGACACTTGTTCCCACAAACACAATAAGCATGTGAACAAACGGGTATGGAGCCCACTTGGTACATGGCAGATCTGATCACGCTGCATAAATAATCACTCCTAAAACTGGGGTTGGAAGGAAAAGCTGTCCAGGGTGTCATCATCCCGTGCTCTGCTGCCTCTCCCCCAGCACGGCCTGGGACAAGCTGCCCTCGCTCCACAGAAACTTCGCAGCTTCAGGTCTGGGAGCCACAGAGGCTCTGGAAAGGACACCCGGGATCATACGGCAAACTGCTCAGGTCTGACCTCAAGGAGCGCCTGCAGATGCGGCGGTGGTGGAGGGTGCCCTTGCCCCCAGCCTCCTAGCTCCAGACTCTTCATCACTGCACAGAGTGCAGGGTCCCCGCCTGCTGCAGTAAGGGTGGGGGCTTGGAATCTCTCCTCTCTGAAAAGGGCATCTGTTGATGTGCTGGCCCTGGTTCCTTTCCCACAATATTTTTTATACATCATTGTTGTTCAGTCGCTAAGTCCTTT
Organism: Okapia johnstoni; assembly: GCA_024291935.2. NCBI lineage: Eukaryota > Metazoa > Chordata > Mammalia > Artiodactyla > Giraffidae > Okapia > Okapia johnstoni. The sequence goes on along the minus strand of CM044323.1, from coordinate 2,522,710 downwards.
CTCTTTTGCAACCCCATGGACTGCAGTCCACCAGGCTCCTCTGTCTATGGGATTTATCCAGCAAGGATACCGGAGTGGGTTGCCATTTCCTTCTCCAGAGGGTCGTCCCGATCCAGGGATCGAAACCACAGCTTCCGCATTGGCAGGTGGATTCTTTACCAACTGAGCCACCAGGGACACCCATTTTTTAATACATCAGTCAGTTCACTCACTCAGTCGTGTCCGACTCTTTGTGACCCCATGAACTGCAGCACACCAGGCCTCCCTGTCCATCACCAACTCCCGGAGTCCACCCAAACCCATGTCCAGTGATGAGTCGGTGATGCCATCCAGCCATCTCATCCTCTGTCGTCCCCTTCTCCTCCTGCCCTCAATCCTTCCCAGCATCAGGGTCCTTTCCAATGAGTCAGGTCTTCGCATCAGGTGGCCAAAGTATTGGAGTTTCAATACTTTTTTTATACATAACAACAGTCTAGTCCTTTGAGAACTCCTCCACTCCCACTGCAGGCAACAGTTGAGGGGTCTCGGCCTCCAGGTGACCCAAGGCTTCCAGGAAGTTTCTTCACCCAGAATTTGGTTCTTGAGTGAAATGGCTCGAGAGGTGCTTCATTGGATGGAGAAGCCCTGGAGAGACCTTTTATTAGTTTCTGTAACTCGCCTGGATCCCTAGAGCTTCCCTCCCTGTTACTTTTTCTAAGCCCTATAGACTTAATTTTTCCTTTTTTAAATTTAATTTTATGACCTACCCCCTATCCTGCCAATAAATTCTATTTTGCTTAAATTAGCCAGGGTTAGCTTCTGTTGGCTTGAAACCAAAATACCATAACTGATAGAGACCCTTGCCAGTGACGTTGTTTTCAAGTTCTTTTCTGCTTTTCACTGCATCTAGCTGTCAGATTTTATTTTCTTGGGCTCCAAAAATCACTGAGGATGGTGACTACAGCCATGAAATTAAGACACTTGCTCCTTGGAAGAAAAGCTATGACAAACCTAGACAGCATATTAAAAAGCAGAGACATTACTTTGCCTACAAAAGCTCATATAGTCAAAGCTATGGCTTTTCCAGTAGTCATGTACATATGTGAGAGCTGGACAATAAAAAAGACTGAGCGCTGATGAATTAATGCCTTCCAACTGTGGTGCTGGAAAAGACTCTTGGGAGTCCCTTGGACAGCAAGGAGATCAAACCAATCAATCCTAAAGGAAATGAACCCTGAATATTCATTGGAAGGACTGATGCTGATGCGGAAGCTCCATTATTTCGGCCACCTTATGGGAAGAGCCAAGTCACTGGAAAAGACCCTGATGCTGGGAAAGATTGAAGTCAGGAGGAGAAGGGGATGACAGAAGATGGATGGATGGCCTTACCAATTCAACGGACATGAGTCTGAGCAAATTCCAGGAGATAGTGAAGGATAGGGAAGCCTGGCATGCTGCAGTCCATGGGCTTGCAGAGTTGGAGATGACAGAGTGACTGAACAGCAACAAGTTATCAAGTTCTGTTCATCATAAATATACCATTTGCCCTATATATAATATATAACAGTGTATCTTACTATAATATACTCATATACTATGCCATCTTTTTCTCATCCATAAAATGCCCTTATGATATACATATTAATACTGCAACTACACTGAGGATGAGGCAATAACTGGGTTCAAGTAGGTTAAATCAGCCATGCATTGGGATACTCTGAGGCCTTGAAAAATCAGACCAGGACCTGACTGCTGATTCAGTGAGTCTGAGAGGGGCCCAGAGGGTCACTTTCTTAACAAGCATCTGGGAGGATGATGTGGCTGGTCGGGGGCACATTTGAAGCACTAGACTCGGTCAATCTTCTCAGACTCTAACGTGCCTACAGACCACATGGGGAGCAGACTCTGACTCAGCAGGGCTGAGGCAGGGCCTGCGACTGCATTTCCCACCGCTTCTGGTGCAGCTGCTGCTGCCAGACTGCCCTCAGCAATGAGGATGCAGTCCCAGACTGCACAGTCAGTCACTGCCCCAGCCTGGACTTGACTTTGGGCTTTTGTCTGCTCTTATTCGCTCTTGCCTGCTGGAGGGAAGCCTGGTCTTTACTGGGGAGGACCCTGAAACCTAGAAGGAGCAGGTGCAATGGCTGGTTAGTTAAATGGTCAACAGGAGGCAACCTCCCAGGGTGTTCTGGGGTGGGGGTGCTCCCGTGACCGCGAAGTCCATTCTGCATGAAACTCTGACAAAAAAAAAATGAAGTAAAGGGCCAGGCCAGCATCTTGTCACATGTCACTGGTGGGGCAGGCAACTGAGATCCGAGTGAAGAAAGCACTCATTCAGTTAAAAGATGCCAAAGACTGACTGAACGCCAAGCGTCATGCTCCCACTACCTAAAACAGCTCCCTCCTCGAGCAGGCAAGACACATCCTTCCTCTAAAAGAAGAGACAGGGGGACCCAAGACCCTAGAGACCAGATGTCGAAACTAGCGGTCCACCAGGCCACCTGGCCCACAGCGGCATCTTCTCTGGCCTGCAGAGTCTGGTGTGTTGGCTGGTTATTCAGTTGCACGTTTAAATATCGGGAAAATGTACACTATCATCCAGAATGGAAATATTGAAATTTTGACAACCCAGAGCCCCAGCTCACACCTTCCAAGAACCAGCTCTGGCTGTGAGGGGAGGAACATAGGGTCTGGCGGTCACTCAAGTAGCCACATTCCCAGCCTGTGGACTCATGTGACACACACTGAGACCGGGTCTTCAGTGCCCACTGCGCTCCCAACCCCATCATCCTGCAGTCAGGACATCCTGCACCTTTTGGGTTCGGATGACTGCAAAAAAACTGGAGATTCCTGGTCCAGGGCAGTTCACTGGGATAGGAGACAGGAGGGAGCAGAGTTGAGTCGTCTCATTAGGAAAAAGTTGCATCTATTCAAGTGCCAGAAAAGAAACCCAGGAATGCATGCCCCTGAGCCTGCTGTGGCAGTAAGGTGGCTCTTGGTTGGTGATAGTTGGCTGATTTCTGAAAAATTCTGCCTTAAAAAGAAAAAAAAAAAAACATTTTCTCTCCTCGCATGGATTAGTGGTCCCCGCTGCACACAGCCAAAGATGTTTCTGAAGGAGACCAAGTATCCAGCTTGCAAAACCCTGCTTTAGCATGATTTCAGATCGCCAAATCTCAGAGTCAATATAATGCCACACTTCTGTTGAAATTACAGGACAGTTAGGACTATGTGGGGTGTGAGTAAGCACTCTATACACAGCCTGTATTTCTTGTTATCAAAGGGCAAAAGAAAGCATATCCAGAAGTAGATCAGGGCAGTTTCAGGGCAATCAAATTTCTGCAAGGAATTTAAACACTGACACTTACTTTGCTGAAGACAAAAGATTTGCCCGTAATTCATTAGACCTTTAAGACCATAGCCACATGCGAGCATGTACACGCATGCATGCGCACGCGCGCGCACACACACACACACACACACACACACACACACAGAGCTGTATATTTGAGAGTCAGCCTTGAGAGGAAGCAGCCCTCTCCTCTAGTGTTCTGCTGTCTCCTTGCAGCCTGAAGGTAGAAATAATGAGCCTGCAGAAGGGAGTGAGAGATTTTATCTTCGAGACACTGACCCGAATGACTCCATTAGCATCGTCCCAAGGAAAAGTCGCCCTCTCTGGATGGGGATGGGAGGGGGCTCTGGGGAGACAGGAGGCACCGAGATGTTCAGCTTCCATTTGGAACCAGATCCTCCCTGACCGCGAAGGATGTGTATGCCCTGACACCTGCCTCCCACAAAAGCCAGACCTTGTCATTGCTGTGCTCCTTGCCTGCAACAGAACAAGAGCTTCTCCAGTCAAGAAGCTCTACCTCCCAACTCCCGGCTCTCACCAGAAGCCATAACCCCGTTCAGACCACATCAGGGAGGTCCAGGCAGCCCATTGTGATGGATCCCCTCAGCCCAGCCTTACGGTCTATCATTCACATGATTTCCCTTCTGGGATCCCTTTCTTGAGGATGATTAAAGCCACATGTCCTCCCCAGAGATCTGACTTCCCAAAGAAAACCATCCTTCCCAGTTCTGAATGAGGGAAGGGAAGAGAGATGAAGTGGGGTAGGAGAGCTGGAGGGGAAGGGGGGGTACCACACATACACACACAGCGTCACTCCAGGCAAAAACATCTCCTTTAACAATGTCAAGACCTACGAAATCTGAGATGAGATCATTGGACTTTCACATTTTGAGCATCAGATATTTTTTAATCCAGAAGTGCTGCCAATGGATAAGTTTGGGTTTAAAAGTATGCAAATAATAAATGCTGGGAAGGGTGTGAAGAAAAAGGAATCCTCTCGCACTGTTGGTGGGATGATACAGCCACCATGGAGAATAGTGTGGAGATTTCTTAAAATACTAAACACAGATCTGCCATATGACAGAACAATCACACTACTGGGCATACACCCAGAGAAAACCCTAATCCCAAAAGATACACACAACCCAATGTTCATTACAGTACTATTCACAATAGCTAGGACATGGCAGCAACCTAAATGTCCATCAACAGAGGAATGACAAAGAAGATACAGTATATATATGCAAGAGAATATTACTTAACCATAAAAAATGAAATTGGGTTATTGGTAGAGTCGTCAATGGACTTTGAGTCTGTCATACAGAGTGAAGTAAGTCATAGAGAGAAAAATATCATGCATTAATGCATATATGTGGAATCGAGAAAAATGGTACAGATGAACTTATTTGCAAAGCAGAAATAGAGTTACAGATGTAACGAATGAACTTATGGTTATCAAGGGAAGAGTGGGGTGGAAGGAATTGGGAGATGGGATTGATATATATATATATATATATACACATACATATACTATTGGTACTATGTATAAAAGAGATAGCCATTGAGAACCTATTGTATAGCACTTTACATAGTGGAACTTTACATACTGCTCTGACCTAATTGGGAAGGAAATACAAAAAAGAGGGATTCATGTATAAATATTGTTGATTCACTTTGCTGTACAGTAGAAACCAATACAACATTATAAATCAACTATACTTCAATAAAAATTAATTTAAAAAATAAATTCGGGGTGTGACATGCTATGATTCCAGAGTTTAACCACTTACTTGTTGTGGGACCTTGTGTATGTTTATGCAATTGTGCACCTCGAATAGTGTTTGGTACATACAAGAAGTTCAATAAATGTGGTTTAATCATAACCATAGAAATACTAATAGTATTTGAGTAAGTCTTGTGAATGCACATGCAGAGGTAGCCCTAACCAGGCAAAGATTACAGATGAAGTCCGTCCTGCCTCCCAATCATGTTGCCAAAGGAAAGTTTTCTTAGACTATATTCCTTTCCAAGGACATTTGGGGGAAGCCCCCTACTGCTAGAACAGGCTTTGTTCATGACTGAACTTGAGCTTGAGGTTCCTGAGTCAGAGTTCTGTGAGGGGCTGGCTAGGAGACACATCTTAGGTAGCTAGCCAAGCAGTCAAGCCAGCTCCTCACTCAGGGGAGAGTCTCAATATGTTAGAACTTGCTGGAAACCACAGAGCAAATATAGCACCTCTTCCTGGATGGTTAGAATTTAAAATGTCACCTTAAAATTACAACAAATATGGATATAAATAAAGTAAAAGATGGGGGGAGGGTAAGATTTTTAACTTAAAATATATAACTTCAAGAGAAATTCAGGGTTATAGGAGGCTGGTATTTCAGGGTCTTAGATTGGGAGCAAGGATTAGGCAGTCTCTCTGCTTTGCCCTTTGAGTGGTTGGGAAGCACCCAGTCCCCATTTAAGCTCTAGACAACAGCAAGAGTGGGTGCTATTATTGCCATTTCATTGGTGACGAATCAGGCACAACTAATCTCCAGTGACAGAAGACAGACTGGTGATTTCCTAGGTCCAGGATCAGAGGAAGTGACCAAAAAAGGGCATGAAGGAACATTCTGGGGTGACAAATATTCTATCTTGATAGCAGTGGTGGTTATATATACCTGCACACATTTGTCCAAAAAACAAACTGTACAGCTTAAATAGGTATTGTTTACTGTGTGGATAGCAAACTAGAATTGATTTTTTTTAAAGCCTTCAATTTTTAATTGAGAAGGCTATTGACTCTGAATCCAACTGCAGGCAAAAATAAAATAAACCCCATCAGACGGTAGAACATTATGGGGATGAGAGGAATACAGATAAAATGGTGGGTAGGCGGCACCAGTGCTGAGCCATAATTAGCAACTTAGTATTCAAGGAAAGTACAGAGGAACTTTACATCTAGGGTAAGAGAGACTAGCAGGTAAGAGAAAGAGATTGTCAGGTACTGGCAGAAGGACCAGAAAGAGGTGAAATGCACGCGGCAGGGCGAGGCACGTGGGGGGCGGGGCGAGGCGCGTGGGGGACGGGGGCGGGGCGCGTGGGGGGCGGGGGCGGGGCGCGTGGGGGGCGGGGCGCGGCGCGTGGGGGCGGGGGGCGAGCAGGGAGCCTGGCAGAAGACTTTCAGGGCAGGGGACCCTCTGGTTTCACAAGCTATGCAGGTCATAGGCTGTAAATGTCACCTCCACAGGCCAGGTTCCAGTTGCCTCCATTAGTGCTGCAAAACTCTAGCAGAGGTTGCAGGTCCCTGAATATGCAAACTGTCCCTCTTTCTTTGGCTCTGCAGGGAGCCATTCTCCCTGATTCCCTCTACAGAGATATTCAACTGCCAAGTGTGTCTGCACCAAGGGGTTCCATACTCAAAAAAAAAAAAAAAAAGGACTTATTTTTAGCTCCTGAAAACTCGCCAAGGTTTTTCAGTACAGAGGAAAGATGAGTGACTATGCTTCTTCTGGTTTCAGAGATTGGGGCAGGGGGACGGAAAAGAAAAAGAAAACCAACCTGAAGTTTGTTGCAGTGTCGTTCTTCATTTTTCAGTGTTAATTTGGAAATTGGCTTCAACTTGGCGTGAACCTTTGCACAGAAATATATTACACTGAACACCGAAGTGTTTTAAAAATACTGGTGCACTCCGGTAACCGTCTGTCACTCTTTGTGGCACATAGCAATTTAAAATTATTGGCGCTCTTAAATTAAGTGCTTAAATTTGAAGGTGATCACCACTCTGAGCATGTGGATTGCACAGCTATGTCAGCTATAACAGTGCTTCAATTTTCTTTAAGCAGGTCATTTCGGAGAGTGATAAGGGAGTCTGATTGCCCAACATGCATTGATTTAAAACTACTGGAGTCGTCAATTCATTCCTACAAGCACTTCTGTTTGGGTGCAGTCTTGCTCTGACGGCTTAAATTGGGCCAAATTAGCCTATACCACACATGCTGAAAAAGCTAATGTATTTTGGTAATCTACCTTTTGAGGGGCAAAATTAACAACCATTTCAGCTAAGGCAAAAACAGGACTCTAGAAGATGTATTTGCCTTTCAAAAACACAAGGTCATGTAGGTGGGATTTTTCTGTGTGTCTAATGTCAAAAAGTTACAAAGGGAATATATGTATTGGTTTTTTAGAGACACTTGGACCAATATAAGATATTCGATTTCTCTAAAATAATATGAATTTTATCTGAAGGTAATGCCTCTTGTAGAATTCTGTGTCCTTGCTAGAACCTACAACTTAACGATTTTATTGCATTGGAAATACTAATGTACAAGGTTTAATTACCTGACTGTATACAGGGAATAAAATATCCTTAAAAAAAATTCTGTTGAAGTGTAGTTGAATTACAATGTTGTATTAATTATTGCTGCTGTTGTTCAGTCTCCCAGTCTCGTCCAACTTTTTGTGACCCCATGGACTGCAGCAGTGGACAAGACGTCTCATGTAACAGACCTCAAAGTATCCCATTATCAGGTAGTCTGAGAAAAAAGCTTTGCTCCTAAAAATCAGCGGGAACATGCTGACTCAGTCATACCAAAAATAGTAACAACAGCTAACATGTATTGAACACTAGGTCTTACTCTCCTGTCACCCTTACCCTTACAGCAACTCCCAGAGGTAAGTTACAGCCCCTCCCCCTTTTACTGTCATATAGAACTTGTTTTTTTTTATTGGGAATAGATTACCATATCAACAGAAAAACATTTTAAGGGGATGTCAGAGTAAGAAAATACAACACAAACACATACATTCTCCAAGGGTTTCTTTGCAGCTCTAATGAGGTATAACATACATACCATAAAATTCAGACACTGTGAATACACAGTTCAAATAGCATGTCGTAATTTTATGTTTTTTACCACCATCTCCACAGTCCAATACTAGAATATTTCCTTTACCCTGAAAAGTTCCCTTATGCTCATCTAGTCTGCAGTCAATCCCCACTACTACCCCAAGGCCCAAGCCACCTCTGAGCTGAGAATTTCACAGAAAGGGGATCATACACTACGTGTCTTTTGCACTTGCCTTCTTTCACATAGTGTAGCATTTTTGAGGTCCATGTTGTAGCATCTATTAGTAGCTCTTTTTATTACAGAATAGTATTCCCTTGTATGGTTATACTACAATTGATGGACATTTGGCTTGCCACAAGTTTAATACCATTATAACTAAGGCTGCTAAGACCACTTGTGTACATGTCTTTGTGTGTATCTACATCAACAATTATCTCCTAGGTACAAACCTAGCAGAACTGGTGATTCATAAGATAAGTCTGTGTTTAACTTTGTAGGAAACTGCTGCCAATCTATTTTCCAAAGTGGCTGCACCATTTTACATATTCACCTTTCCACCAGCAATGAATAAAATCCCATTTTACTGGAGGAAAGTGAAAGTGAAGTTGCTCAGTTGTGTCTGACTCTTTGCAACCCCATGGACTGTAGCCTCCCAGGCTCCTCCGTCCATGGGATTTTCCAGGCAAAAATAATGGAGTGGGTTGCCATTTCCTTCTCCAGGAGATCTTCCCAACCCAGGGATTGAACCCAGGTCTCCCACATTGTAGGCAAACGCTTTACCGTCTGAGCCACCAGGGAAGTCAAGGGAGGATCAGATACGTATTCCACAAGACTGCACAACCAGTCACCACAAAGCAGGGATCTGTAGCTGAATGCCTGACTCTTGGCTATCCGTGTTTCATAACTTCTCAAAATTGCATAGATTATTTGAGGTTAAACAAACGTCCCTGATGTAGGACTCAAGAGGACACAAGACCTTGGTAGTTATATGGAACTTTCAAGAGGAGTTAATAACATGCAGTGTTTTCCCACACATTTTGTCCCCTGGACACTTGTTCATCAAAGTACATGTCTTCTGTTGAACTCCCTAAAAGCAGAGCCTGAGACAAGGGAGGGTAGAGATTATTTGTTGCAGAAACAAATGTGCCGTGGAATGAGGGAAGCAGGCTAGAAAGGAAAGAGGGACTCAAGAATGAAGCTTCAGGAAGAGTTCACTTTCTACCTTATTGGAGCTCAGAACAAGCACTGGACCAGAGACTGAAGAACACAGTAATCTTGCCCAGGGTTCCTCAAGTCAGTGGGTCATTGAGTGCGGGCTGCCACTACTCTTGGGTCAGGAGAGAGGAGGGGGGCTATGACCTCCTCTGCTTGGTGTCTCCAGGTGGTAGAGAGCAATGGTCCAGAGCAGAGGCTACTGGGAGCCTTGGCAACCAGCTCACGAGTGCATAGCCCTGGTAACGGCACCTTAGGAAGGTGCCCACAACACCCATTACAGGAAGCATCTCACCCTCTCCTAGAGGCTGACCCACCAAGCTCTTCCTCACCGCTGGGGCTTTGCACTCACTGTTCTAATTTGAGGGTCTTACCCTGACACAAACAAAAAGCATACTGGCTTCTTCTCATCCCTTGAGTGGGTCTTAGTTCAAATGTCAATATGAAAAAAAAAAGAAACTGAAAAAGAAAGGGTGATTGTGGTCATCACAACTGGTTCTACATCCTCTACACAACTTAAGGCTGCTCTGGATCTTACGCGCCCATCATCACATGACTAATAAAACGGCAGAGCTCGTCACCGAGGAGGCACTTCCTTCTGCTTTACCTCATTTTTCCCAGAATTGCAGGCCTCGGGAGCATATGCATCAGGACAGGACAGGACAGGCAGTGCTGTAGTAACAAACAGCCCCCAAATCTCAGTGGCTGAAAATAAAGATGAGTTATTGGGTTGGCCAAAAAGTCTGGGAATCTCTTATGGAAATGAACTTTTTGGCCAATCCAATATTTCTTGCTGGTACTACGCAGCCACTGGGACCAGCACAGGCGGCAGCGTGTGGGGAGGGTGAAGGTACTATATGCTGTGAAAGGCACTCAGAGCCTCCAGTGGGTCAGCCGTCAGTCTGAGTGTTTCTAGTCACTAACTGTCAAACCACAGGGGAAGAGTGTTCCAGAGACTCTAGTATTAGTAAATATATGCACCAGCCCAGAAGCGGCACACGTTCTCTGGGACTCACTGTTAGAACTGCCCATAGGGCCCGAGAAGTGCCATCCCCACGAGCTCAGAGACCAGCGGAGCAATGTGTGGGCGTCCTTGAAGGCTTGACTTCATCTGATGATGAACAGCATGGCTCTGATCACTGTTTCCAGTCAATAAAGGAACTCCTTTCCTGATGGCCTCCCATATTAAACTAGGTTTGAAAAGAATAGAACTTGCAGTGGTGTAGAGATAAAGAGTAATTAAGTTGACCATGAGCAGTGGTTAATGAGCTAGCAAACCCTTCCAAGAGAACACTAGCTCAATCCCAAGTCACCGGCCAAGGAAGTTCTGCAGTATTTTACAATGCTCAGAGCTTTTCTATCTTTACTTGGAGGAAGAGAAAGTTGGCTTGCTTCTATTGCTAAGGTCACTGAAGGTCAAGAGGCTATAAAACTTATTATAAGACCAAGCCAGGACAGTGATCTGACAGGGTTATGGAGCACAAAGCCTTAATTAAAGTTCCCAAGTAAAGAGAAAGAATTTAACTATGTGCTTATATTATTCTCTGTGTAAAGAAAGTCTTTCAAACTTCTGTATCAAAAAAAAGTCTTTGCAGCTAACTTAAAATTAGTCTTTTTCAAGGAACTTAGATTGATGATGCAAAGGTAGCTTTTAACTTAATTGTTATTTTTTCCCCAGGACCTGCCACATACAACAGGCAATTGGGAGAGCCGTCTTTTTCTAGTCAGCATGTGTGTAACTGCTGCAGTGTACTTTAGAGACTTTCTCTTGAAATTAGCTAAATTTAGGACACTTCCCTACTTGCCTGTGAGTAGCCTAGAAAGACAAGAAATTCTAAATATTGGGTGGGAGGGGAAGGAGATGTAACAGATCATGATCTGTGGACAGAGAACTGAAGTAGTGTATGTGTCAGCCATGCAAAATTGTTCCCAAGATTTAAATTAAGAGAAATCACCGTGATTGAAAAATCACAATTTTTATGCAGAAGAAAATCATCTATTTATGCAGAAGACCCAAATAAACATTTCTCCAAAGAAGTCTACAGGTGGCCAACAGGCACATGAAAAGATGCTCAACATTGCTAATTATTAAAGAAATTCAAATCAAAATTAAATGAGGTACCACCTCACACCGGTCAGAAAGGCCATCATCAAAAAGTCTATGAATAACAAATGCTAGAGAGTATGGAGAAAAGGGACTCCTCCTACAGTGTTGGTGGGAATGTAACTGGTGCAGCCACTATAGAGAACAGTATGAAGGTTCTTCAAAAAACTAAAAATAGAGTTACCATATAGTCCAGCAACCCCACTCTTAGGCACATATCCAGATAAAACTATAATTGGAAAATATACCTGAACATTTATGTTCATCACAGCACTATTTACAAGAGCCAAGACAGAAACAACCTAAGTGTCCTTTGACAGAGGCGTGGATAAAGAAGGTGTGGTACGTATAGGTGATGGAATATTACTCGGCCATCAAAAAGAATGAGATGATGACATGTGCAGTGGCATAGACGGACCTAGAGATTATTGCGCTAAGCACAGTATCAATAAATCAGAAACAGAAAGGCAGATACAATATGATGCCACTTACATGCGGAATCTAAAATACAATACAAATCAACTCATCTACAAAATAAAATAGACTCACAGGTATAGAGAACAGACTTGTTGCCAAGGCAGACGGGGGTGAAGGTGGTAAGGAATGAGAGTTTGGGATTAGCAGAGGCAAACTGTGTAGGATGGATAAACAACAATGTCCTACTGTATAGCACAGAGAATAATATTCAATATTTTGTGACAAATCACAATGGAAAATATGAAAAAAATATATGTGCATGTAACTGAGCCACTTTGCTATACAAATAAATTAACACAACATTGCAAATCAAATATATGTCAATAAAATTTCCAAAACTAATCAATTAAAAGGGATCACATAAATTGCCTATTTGCTTGTGCAGATAGAGGAGGAATTCAAGAACTGCGATTATCCACCCAAAAGTCAAATCTCAGAATGTCTGATTTTGCGTATATTTGCAGTTATAGTTGCTCTTCAGTGCAAGTGAGTGAATATTTGAAGTGGGAAATACCTCGCTCAGTTACTTGGGTTGCTGACCGCTTCTCATCTTTCTCAGTGCACTCCCAGCCCAACAACGAGATGAAACAAACATGTGCCCAAGCTGAGGAGGAAGGCCATGCCCCGGCTCTCCCTACCTGTCGGGGGGTCATTTGCACACATCTGTCGGAATATTAATGGGATCTAACAATAGGCTGTTTTTCAGAGGCATCTATTCCCTCAGCCCCTCTAGTCTGGGCTCCCTGCTTTCCCTCAAATACATCACACCCACTGAAATCTGCATTATATCACATTTAAAACTAAGGTTTTAACTCTCACAAAGTTAGAACATCTGGAAATAATGAGCCCCAGGCTCCCTGGGCCACTGAGGGGGGTGATGAGCTCAGCTGCACTTTACCCTCCTGGGATGTGAGCTCTAGTCCATAGCAGGGCCGGTAGGGGCTGCCGGGAGAGAAGGACCCCCAACTGTGCATTTGCCAGTTTCAGTGGTATAAATACCCCCACCATATTGATGTCAAGCACTGCAGGGCAGCCAGCTTACACATTTCCTATAATTGAATCCCTGGCTCTCATCAGCTGGTACAAGCATATGCAACAATGTTTCCAGAATACCCTATTCGGTACCTGACACTCCATGCCCAGGTAAGGTGGCACATGAATTAAAATCAGACCTGCCTCAGACACTATGTTACCCAGCTGGGCTCTGCAAGTATCCACACCAACCACCATGGGAGGAGATATTTCTGAATCTTTCCAGCTGCAGCTCTAGATAATTCCAGGGCTTATAGGGAGACTTCTCAGAGGACACTTACTATGCTAATACCAGGATAGGCTGATATTGCCTCACTATTTTCAGGTCTAGAAAGGGCTGCTAGAAGATTGAAAGTCTTATCTGGATTCAGATTTGCCTTTACCATCTCCACCACCTTATCCTTGAATTATCGTTAACAGGTTCTTGCCTAGTCTCTACCACCCTAGTCTCAGCTTACTTCAGCCCTTTCTGTAGCTAGCCGGCCGCTGGAGCAACTGTCCTCCAACAGCTGTGAGAATGAAGCCGCCCATCACCGTTTTCATTTCTCACTTCCTTATTAGGCAAGCCTTCAAAGCTTCCTGTGGCTTTTCATATCTAATCAAAGCCTTCAGCTCAGCATTCAAACCTGTCCGCCCATAAGCGAGAGCAATAATCCTGGGCTTTTGCGGCCTCTCATAACACCAACCAAGGTCTCTGAAATCCCTACAGACCCTCCACATTGCATCTCAATGTCCTTATTCACAGAAGACAGCAATAACTCTCAGCCCCATCTTTCAGCAGACTTGCTGGAATTACAGAGCATCTAGTAAGCATGCTGTCTGCATACTGAGTGCCAGGGACACTCCGCCTGCCCCTTTCACACACACACATCCCCAATAAATCACACAACCCTTATGAAGACAGCCAACATGGAAAGGATGCACGCTTCATCGTCACACTTCCAGGGCTCTCAGAGATCGAGTCCTTAGGCCCCCTGCTGTTTTCAGAGAGCACTGACATCCCCTCTTCCCTCCTACTTGGAGAAGGATGGTGGTCAGAGACTGTCTATAAGTTGGGTCCCTTTCTGTGTCCTACTTGTCATGCACCAGGGTAGGGGCCCCGTTCCTCAATATCACAGGCTATGAATTGAGGACACAGGAGACTCAGACAGGCTAGATGAGATAGTGTTGGTGTCTCACCCTTGAGGAACAGACTTTACTGAGAAAGGAGGAAACTCACAAAGGCAGACTGTAGGAGATGCTGCTAGCATCGCCCCTTAGTGACCCTCTCAGCACCTGCATGCACCCCCAGCTGGGGCAGACAGTTTTCAGCTGCTAAGGGTTATCCACCTGCCATCTCCCAGCTCTGCTGAGGCTTGCTCGCCAGTGCCCCTGAGCATGCTGGGGAGCCAAGAGACACAAGCAGCAAGTGCAGGGCAGCTCACGTCCCCAGGAGTAGCCTCAGTGGATTGGAGGAAGAGTGCAGAATGCTCATTTCTGCTCTTGGGAGGGAGTACAGTCACATCACTCTGCAGAAGGTCCCAGAGGCACTGAGCCTCATTCTTCCACAGCAGAAATCCACTCTCTCTATGTCTTGTTAACTTTTCTCTGTTTCCAGTCTCACTTTTTCGCTTATATTTGCTTGTTGTCTGAACCCACATCTTGGGCTCTGCTATTGGGAAAATAAGAATGGAGGTCTGGGGTCCATGAAAGAGGGGCAGGCACACCTGGTAGCATCTCCCTGGCACACATCTGCCAGGTCTTAAGTGGCCACCTGTCATGGGGTTGTGGAGTTTGGTTCCCATCCATGCTGAGTCTCCCTTCTTACGGACCAGTGGTACTCCCCCTAGGGACACTTGTCAGCCCCTGGGACATTTGGTTAAACATGAAGATGATGTTGCTTGTCACAACTGAAGATGAGCACTGCTTCCGGCATCTAGTGCGTGGAGGCCCAGAGGCTGCGAACGCACAGGCCAGCTTCCTATAACAAAGGATTATCTGTGGTAAAATGTCAGTGTAGAGGCTGAGAAATCTTGTCACAAAGCAAGCATGAGAACAGCTCTGTCCCTGGCAAGCAATCAGACCATTTGTGTCCCAGACTAGGTGCAGGGGTCAGCCATTTACAGGAGACCATCTGGCCAGCACCCGGAGCCCTGGAGCCCTGGAAAGAAGAGGGGACCAGACTTCCCATGGGAAGCTGAGCTGAGGTGGCCCCTGGCTGGGAGAGGACAAATTCCGGTCTGAACACTTGTCTAAGCAATGTAGACAGAGTCCCTGGGGTCATTTTTCACTCTTGCACCACAGAAAGAAGGTATCAGCTTGCCCCTTCTGAGGCTCATTTCTTTCTAAAGGGAATATTCTTAAGAACCTTCTCTAGGCCTGAAATAACATAAAAACACAAAACCCTCTATAAACAAGTACGTGTGTTAGTCGCTCGGTCATATCTGACTCTTTGTGACCCTATAGACTGTAGCCCGCCAGGCTCCTCCGTCCATGGATTTCTCCAGGCAAGAAATACTGGAGCAGATGGCCACGTCCTCCTCCAGGGGATTTTCCCAACCCAGGGATCAAACCCAGGTCTCCTGCTTTGGCAGGTGGATTCTTTACCATCTGAGCCACCAGGGAAGCCCATCCTGTCCAAAGAGGAAGCCGTCTGCCCCCACACTGCTCCCCATCTCCACACACCTAAGGAACCCACGAGGTGCAAGGGAAAACTGGATGGGGATGTTAGCCCACTGCCACCTTGGCTGACCCAGAATGAGTAGGATTGGCTCAAAATTCTCTAGGCACAAAGAACATTTTCTTTAAAGGTTCTAACTCTCAAAGATACCACTGTGAGTTTCACCAGAAGCATGAGCAGGATCCATGCTCAGGGTAAAATCACCGGTGTCCCAAGTGAAGAGACATCAGACAGGACAGTGATCCAGGTGAGTTACCTGCCTGGAAGAACCAGGACATAGAGATGCTGTCTGGCCCCAGCGCACCTGGGAGAGTGCTGCTTGAGAATTCTGGCCAAAGACACCAGACAGGGCTCAGTCATCACTGAGTCAGCACCTGTCTCCCTGAACAGCTCCTTGGGCTGCGTAATTTATCAGCCCCACTCCTCTAGGTGGCTTCCTGCTGAGGTATGGAAATGGCTACTCAGTCCTAATTTTAGTCTCACGTTAAAGCCTCATGTGCTCTGGAGCAACTCTGCAAGTCACTGATTATTTCTTTTTTGGGGAAAATAGAGAAACAGAGAAGTAAAGCAGCTCGCTGATGGCAGACATCCACAAACCTGGCAGCCAGCTCCAGCCCAGAAAACAAAAGGGTCTTTGGTTCACCTGTCAAGACTGTGCCCTTCCTCAGCCTCTTCTCTGGAAGGTTATCTGATTTTTTGAGCCAGGTGTGATGGAGCAAAAAGCACTGAATCATCACCCAGCGTGAGTGGCTGGCTGGTTCCGAGGCCGTCAGGGAGAACTGGCAGAAGATGCTGCTCTCAGCAGTGGCTGCAGCTGCCTGGGAGACAGTGGGTTTCTCTCCTCTAACCTGGCAGCTGGAGAAAAAAGGAAGGAGTTAGGGGTCAGAGCTGCTCCCTGGGTGCCTGTATTTACGCACTGACCTTGCTGCTTTCTTCCAAATGTCCCTCCAAGAAATGAAAGAATCTTTCAAAGCTACAAGGAAGCCGGAGTTAATCAGGTAGAATCTTTAGGGGTTTTGTAGTTATTTTCATCCACATATTTTCAGTGAGCCATTGACTGTTTATTAGCACATTATTGAGAGTCTCCATGTGTTTGTGCTTTTTGCAGTTTTTTTCTGATAATTGATTTCTAGTCTCATAGTATTCTAGCCAGAAAAGTTTCCTGATATGAGTTCAGTCTTCTTAAACTTACTAAGACCTGTTTTGCAGGCAAGTATGTGATCTATTCTGGAGCATGTTCCATTGTACTTGGAAAGATTCTGCTGCTTGGAAATATTCTGGAAATATTGGAAATATTCTGGAAACTTGGAAATAGTCTGCTGCTTTTGGATGGAATGTTTCATATATATGTATATATATATATATATATATATATTTCCCTCCTGCCTTCAATTCCCTCCTGCCCCTCCATGAGGCTCTCCAAGATGAACAAGTGGGTCTGACATAGACTACTTTCAAATTACTGCTTCTGACCTGGGTCCTAGAATGTGTGGGTTGTTGCGAGCATCCTTTAGGAGTGGAGTCTCTATTTCTTACAATCTTCTATTAGGTTGGCACAAAAGTAGTTGCAGTTTTGGACGATGAATTTTAAGTCACTATAACTAGGCTCAAACATATCTTTATTAATTAAAATAGGAACCATTAAAATCAACACATTTTTGCCAATGAGAAATAAATTTGTTTATTCCTATAGCATAAAAGGGCTTCCCTGTGGCTCAGATGGTAAAGAATCCGCCTGCAGTGCAGGTGACCAGGGTTCGATCCCTGGGTTGGAAAGATCCCCTGAAGAAGGGCATGACAACCCACTCCAGTATTCTTGCCTGGAGAATCCCCATGGACAGAGGAGCCTGGTGGGCTACAGTCCATTGGATCGCAAAGAGTTGGACACGACTGAGCGACTAAGCACACGCAGCATAAAAATCTGTGCTTCTGACAGTATGGAGATTCCTTCAAAAACCAGGAATAAAACCACCATATGACCCAGCAATACCACTTCCAGGCATACATCCTGAGGAAACCAAAATTGAAAAAGACACATGTATCGCAATGTTCACTGCAGCACTATTTACAATAGCCAAGACATGGAAGCAACCTAGATGTCCATCAACAGATAATTGGATAAAGAAACTGTGGTACATATACACAATAAAATACTACACAGCCATAAAAAGGAATGCATTTGAGTCCGTTCTAATGAGGTGGATGAATCTAGAGCCTATTATACAGAGTGAAGTAAGTCAGAAAGAGAAAAACAAATATCATATATTAATGCATATATATGGAATCTAGAAGGGTGGGACTGACAAATCTGTTCATGGAGCAGCAATGGAGACACAAACATAGAGAACAGACTATGGACAAGGGTGGGGAAGAAGAGAGAGAGGGTGAGATGAATGGAGAGAGCAGCATGGATGCACGTGCACTAACAAATGTAAATAGCCAATGGGAATGTGCTGCATGACTCAGGGCACTCAAATGGGGGCTCTGTAACAACCTAGAGGGGTGGGAATGGGCAGGAGTAGAAGGGAAATTCAAGAGGGAGGGGACATATGTACACCTATGATTAGCTCATGTTGATGTGTGTCAGAAAGCAAACCAATATTGTAAACCAATCATCAATGCATTAAAAATAAATAAATACTTTAAAAAACAGAAAGGGAAGGTACTTAGAAAAAAAAAATCTGTGCTTCGGGGTTCAACAGACTCTTGGAAAGCAGTTTTTTCTCTCCTACTGGTTGTGGAAGCATTTCCCTAGAAAAAGTTGTGAAGATGCTTGAAGAAGTGGTAGTTGGTTGGCAAGAGGTCGGGTGTATATGGCAGATGAGGCAAAACTCTCTAACCCCGTTTGTTCAACGTCTGAAGTACTGGTTGTGCGATGTGCAGTCAGGCATCATTGTGGAGAAGAACTGGGCCCTTTCTACTGACCAGTGCCAGCTGTAGGCCCTGCAGTGTTTGGAGCATCTCACTGATTTGCTGAGCATACTTCTCAGATATAATGGTTTCATTGGGATTCAGAAAGCTGTAGTGGATCAGACCAGCAGCAGACAACCAAATAGTGACCATGACGTTTTTTTCGCCCAAGTTTGACTTTGAGAAGTGATTTGGAAATTCTTCTTGGTGCAACCACTGAGCCAGTCATTGCTGGCTGTTGTATAAAATCCACTTTTCATCACACATCACAATCCAATCAAGAAATGATCCATTGTTTTTGCATAGAATAAGAGAAGACAACACTTCAAAAAACCATTTTTTTTAAAAATTTTTGGTCATCTCACGAGGTACCCACTTATCAAGTTTTTTCACCTTTCCAATTTGCTTCAAATGCCAAACGACCATAGAATGGTTGATGTTGAGTTCTTCAGCAACTTCTCTTGCAGCTGTAAGAGTATCAGCTTCGATGATTGCCCTCAATTGGTCGTTGTCAAGTTCCAATGGCCGGCTAATATGCTCCTCATCTTCAAGACTCGCATCTCCTTTGCAAAATGTCTTGAACCAGCACTGCACTGTACATTTGTTAGCAGTTTATGGGCCAAATGTACTGTTGATGTTGTGAGCTTTCTCCACTGCTTTACGATCCATTTTGAACTAGAATAGGAAAATCACTCATATTTGCTTTTTGTCTAACATCATTTCCATAGTATAAAATACAAGTAAAACAAACAGCTAGTAACATGTCATTAGCAAAAAAACATACAGTGAAAAATGCATTTTAAAATGAAGTATAACATAACCACATTCATTTAAGAATATATTATAATATTAAATGACAAATGTCAATAATGCAAAAAATTGTAAAAAAAAAAATCACAAAAATCACAATTACTTTTGCACCAACCTAATGGCTCTCCTGAAAGCAATGGATATCTCAAAATATATCTCACCTAGTGTGTCACTAAGGCCAGTGTTTCCTTATTGATGTTCTATCTGGATGATCTGTCCCTTGACGTAAGTGGGTAGAGTCCACAACTATGATTGTGTTGCTATCAATTTTTCTTTTTATGTTTGTTAATACTTGTTCTATGTATTTAGGTGCCCCCATGTAGGATGCAGATGTATTTGTAACTATCATATCTTCTTCTTGGATCAGTCCTTTGATCATTTTGTAATGTCCTTTGTCTCTGGTTACAGTCTTTGTTTAAATTCTATTTTTTTTTTTCTGATATAAATACTTTTACCTAGGCTTTCTTTTCATTTCCATTTGCATGGAATAACTTTTTCCATCCCATCACTTTCAGTTTGTATACATTCTTAGATTTAAAGTAAGTCTCCTATAGGCACAGGTCTTGTACTTGAGTCTTACACTCCACTCTATTCACCCACTCTGTGTCTTTTGACTTGAACATTTAATCCATCTATATTTAAAACAATTATCAATACACATGCAATTGCTGCCCTTTTGTTAACTGTTTTGTGGTCGTTTCATAGTTCATTTTTTGTTTCTTTTTATTTCTTTGTTCTCTTTCCTTTTGATTTGATGACTATCTTTAGTGTTATGTTTGCATATCTTTCATGTGTGTGAGTATTCCGTAAACCAAAAATTTATAGTAGGTAAGTTTATATATATAGCAATATATATATATGTATACACACACATAAAATATACGGTTATTTTAAATTGATCTCTTAAGTTCAAAGGCATTTAACAATCCTGCATTTTTACTCCCTCGCACATGTTTACTTTTTTTACATTTTTTTTACTTCATTTTGTGTAGCCCTTAACTGCTTATTGTGAATAGATGATTTTACTACTTTTGTCTTTTAACCTTCCTACCAGCTTATAAGTGGTTGATCTACCTTTGCTGTGTATTTTCTTTTACCAATGAGAAATTTTCTCTCATAATGTTCACATTTATAGGTGCATCTTTTCTTTTCTGCCTAGAGATGTCCCTTTAATATTTCCTGTAGAGCCAGCTTAGCAGTACTGAACTCTTTTAGCTTTATTTATCTGTGAAACTCTGTATCTCTCCTTTAAATCTGAATAATAGGTTTGCTGAGTAGGGTATTCTTGGTTGCTGGTTTTTCCCTTTTATCGCTTTAGATATATCATGCCACTATCTTCTAGCCTGCAGAATTTCTGCTTAAAAGTTAGTTGATAGCTTTATTGTAGTTCTTGTTGCTTTCCACTCACTGCTTTTAATATTCTCTCTTCATCTTTAATTTTTGCCATTTTAATTACAGTGTGTCTTGGTGTGGATCTCTTTTGGTTGGTCTTGTTTGGGACTCTCTGTGCTTCTTGAGTGAAAAAGCTGGCTTAAAATTCAACATTCAGAAAACTAAGACCATGGCATCTGGTCCCATCACTTCATGGCAAATAGATGGGGAAACAGTGGAAACAGTGACTGACTTTATTTTGGGGGGCTCCAAAATCACTGCAGATGGTGACTGAAGCCACGAAATTAAAAAATGCTTACTCCTTGGAAGAAAAGTTATGACCAACCTAGACAGCATATTAAAAAGCAGAGACATTGCTTTGCCAACAAAGGTCCATCTAGTCAAGGCTATGGTTTTTCCAGTAGTCATGTACGGATGTGAGAGTTGGACTATAAAGAAAGCTGAGCACCAAAGAATTGATGCTTTTGAACTGTGGTGTTGGAAAAGACTCCTGAGAGTCCCTTGGACTGCAAGGAGATCCAACCAGTCCATCCTAATGGTGATCAGTCCTGAATATTCATTTGAAGGACTGATGCTAAAGCTGAAACTCCAAGAAACTGGCCACCTGATGCAAAGAGCTGACTCATTGGAAAAGACCCTGATGCTGGAAAAGATTGAGGGAGGGAGGAGAAGGGGACGACAGAGGATGAGATGGTTGGATGGTATCACTGACTCAATGGACATGAGTTTGAGTAGACTCTGGGAGCTGGTGATGGACAGGGAGGCCTGGCGTGGTGCAGTCCATGGGGTTGCAAAGAGTCGGACACGACTGAGCGACTGAACTGAACTGAACTGAACTGGTGCTTCCTGGACCTAGTTGTCTGTTTTCTTTCCCAGGTTAGGGAAGTTTTTATCTAGTATGTCTTCAAATATGTTCGCTTTCCCTTTCTCTCTCTCTTCTCCTTCTAGGACCCCTATAATGCAAATGATAGTATACTTGCTATTGTTCCAGTGATCTCCTAAACTGTCCTTACATTTTAAAATTATTTCTCCTTTTGAGTGATTTCCACTACTGTCTTCCATTTCACTAATCCATTTCACTCTGTATCATCTAAACTATTGGTGATTCCTTCTAGTGTGTTTTTTATTTCCATTATTGCATTTTTCAGCTCTGTTTGGTTCTTCTTTATATCTTCCAAATCTTTGTTAAGATCCTCACTGTGATCACTGATTCTTCTCCCAAGTTTGTTGAGCATCTTTATCATTTTGAATTCTTTATTAGGTAGAATGTTTATCTCCACTTCACTTAGCTCTTCTTTTGAATTTTTATCTTGTTAGTCCATTTTCAAAATATTTCCCCGTTGTCTTACGTTGCTTGATTCTCTGTTTTATTTCCATGTAACAGGAGGTCAGTTATATTTTCCACTCTTGGAGAAATGGTATTATGTAGAAGGTGTCTTATGGGGTCCAGCAGCACAAGTCCCTATGTTCACCGGCGCTATAGGCTCTGGGGTGCCCTCTACGTGGGCCGTGTGGACCCTTGTGTTGTGGCAGTGCTGACCACTGTGGGCAGGCTGGCAGGCATGGTTGCAAGTCCCTGCCTAGCACAGAGGCTGCTCGCTTTTGGTGGATTCGGCCAGATCCTGGCATGACTGGTTGCAAGGGCTGCGGAGTCCTTGTTCTGGTGCTGACCCACTGGTGGTTGGGGCCAGATCCTTGTAGGAATACCCTAGAGGGCGGATTCCCAAATGATGCTTGCCAGCGCCATCACCTTCATGGTGGAATGAACTTCAGAAGTGGCCGCCACTATCTGTGTCTCCCACATGAATCCCAGTTGCCTCCTGCCTCCCCCTGAGGCTCTCCAAGATCAGCAAGTGGGTCTGACACAGGCTGCTTTCAAATAATTGCTTCTGATCTGGACCCTATAATGGGTAAGTGTCTGTGTGCACATTTTAGGAGTGGGGTCTCTGTTTCTCATAAACTTTTGGCTCTCCTGAAAGTAAGCCCTGCTGACATTCAAAGCCAAATACTCTGGAAGCTTGTATTCTCAGTGCAGGCCCTCTGGAATGGGTGCCCATTGTGGCATGGAGACTTCTCATTCCTTGGGGAAATAAAAAAAACATGTCCACAGTCTACACTTACACCCATTTTGACAAGCACATGTACTATTGGGACTTTTCTAGAGAAATAGCTTTCAAAGTATAATTCCTGGGACAGGAATCAGCAGGGAATTTTTTTGAAATGCATATTCTCAGCCAATACCCAAACTTCTTGAGTCAGAAGCTTTGTGGGTGGGCTCAGCACTCTGCTTTTAGAAGGCCTCAAGGTGACTCTAATGCCTTCTAAAATTTGTGAGCAAGGAGTGGAATTTCTTTCCATTCTAGGCATCACAGGTGATACCAGCTTCAGGAGAGTTCAAACCTGGCAAATGCATTCCTTCCATTTAGTCTTCTTCACAGATATCAGATGGTCAATACAGAGATCAGATTGATTATATTCTTTGCAGTTGAAGACTGAGAAGCTCTATACTGTCAAAAACAAGACTGGGAGCTGACTGTGGGTCAGAACACGAACTCCTTATTGCCAAATTCAGACTTAAACTGAAGAAAGTAGGGAAAACCACTAGTCCATTCAGATATGACCTAAATAAAATCCTGTATGATTATACAGTGGAAGTAACAAATAGATTCAAGGAATTAGATGATTAGATCTGATAGACAGAGTGCCTGAAGAACTACGGAGAGAGGTTCATAACATTGTACAGGAGGCAGTGATCAAAGCCATTCCCAAGAAAAAGAAATGCAAAAAGTCAAAATGTTTGTCTGAGGAGGTCTTACAAATATTTGAGAAAAGAAGAGAAGTGAAAGGCAAAGGAGAAAAGGAAAGATACACCCATTTGAATGCAGAGTTTCAAAGAATAGCAAGAAGAGATAAGAAAGCCTTCCTAAGGGACCAGTGCAATGAAATAGAGAAAAACAATAGAATAAGAAAGCCTAGAGATCTCTTCAAGAAAATTAGAGATTCCAAGGGAATATTTCAGGCAAAAATGGACACAATAAAGGACAAAAATGGTACAGACCTAACAGAAACAGAAGATATTAAGAAGAGGTGGCAAGAATACACAGAAGAACTATATAAAATAGATGTTAATGACCCAAATAATCATGATGGTGTCATCACTCACTTAGAGCCAGTTATCTTGGAGTGTGAAGTCAAGTGGGCCTTATGAAGCATCACTACGAACAAAGGTAGTGGAGGTGATGGAATTCCAGTTGAGCTATTTTAAATCCTAAAAGATGATGCTTTTAAAGTGCTGTACTCAATATCCCAGCAAACTTGGAAAACTCAGCAGCGGCCACAGGACTAGAAAAGGTCAGTTTTCATTCCAGTCCCAAAGAGGGGCGATGCCAAAGAATGTTCAAACTATCGCGCAATTGCACACATTTCACATGTTAGCAAAGTAATGCTCAAAATTCTCCAAGCTAGCTTTCAACAGTACATGAACCAAGAACTTCCAGATGTTCAAGATGGATTTAGAAAAGGCAGAGAAACCAGAGACCAAATTGCCAACATCTGCTGGATCATAGAAAAAGCAAAAGAATTCCAGAAAACATCTACTTCTGCTTCACTGACTACACTAAAGCCTTTGACTGTGTGGATCACAACAAACTGTGGAAAATTCTTAGAGATGGGAACACCAGACCACCTTACCTGCCTCCTGAGAAATCTGTATGCAGGCCTAGAAGAAACAGTTAGAACCGTACATAGAAAGGGACTGGTTCAAAATCAGGAAAGGAGTACATCGAGGCTGTATATTGTCATCCTGCTTATTTAACTTACATGCAGAGTACATTATGAGAAATGCCAAGTTGGATGAAGCACAGGATGGAATCAAGATTTCTGGGAGAAATATCAATAACCTCAGATATGCAGATGAAAACACCCTTATGGCAGAAAGAGAAGAGGACCTAAAGAGCCTCTTGATGAGGGTGAGAGGAGAGTGAAAAAGTTGGCTTAAAGCTCAACATTAAGAAAACAAAGATCATGGCATTCGGTCCCATCACTTCATGGCAAATAGATGGCGAAACAGTGGAAACAGTGATAGATTTTATTTTGGGGGGGCTCCAAAATCACTGCAGATGGTGACTGCAGCCATGAAATTAAGATGCTTGCTCCTTGGAAGAAAAGTTATGATCAACCTAGACAGCATATTAAAAAGCAGAGACATCACTTTGCCGACAAAGGCCCGTCTAGTCAAAGCTATGGTTTTTCCAGTAGTCATGTATGGATGTGAGAGTTGGGCCATAAGGAAGGCTGAGGGCTGAAGAATTGGGTGCTTTGAAGTGTGCAGTTGGAGAAGACTCTGGAGACTCCCTTGGACTGCAAGGAGATCCAACCAGACAATCCTAAAGGAAATCAATCCTGAATATTCATTTGAAGGACTGATGCTGAAGTGAAGCTCCAATACTTTGGCCACCTGATGTAAAAAGCCCACTCACTGGGAAAGACCCTGACACTGGCAGAAGGAGAAGAGGGCAGTAGACGATGAGATGGTTACATGGCATCACTGACTCAATGGACACGAATCTGAGCAAATTTCAGGAGACAGTGAAGGACAGGGAAGCTTGCCACACTGCAGTCCACGCGGTCACAGTCAGACAGGACTTAAATGAACAATTGGTATTGCTGTGGCATGGCTACCCTTCTCCCCAAAATATTATTTACTGACTTCGAGCTTTTCAAAATTTGCAATTTAAACTTCTCCTCAGAGTGTGAGTGTTATATTAGCATAAGTTTCTCACAGAATGCAAATATCGCTAGTCAGATGCATTTCAAAGCTGAAAAGCTCTCACACCTGTCATGCCATTAGTAAACTGCTTTTACTTGAATACAAGGAATCCTATATGAACCCCATTTGCATTTTAAAAACAAAACAGTTACTTGTCTAAAAACGATTGCATGGAGAGGAGGAGTGGGGGATGAAGAAAAGAAAGTATCTATGTAAATATGTGTATAAGGTAAGTATCTGTCATTGACAAATATTACTATCTCACCCAGAGATTATTGAGACTGCTGTATTTCTACTGAATAATATCACTCCTTTCTAAAATGCTTATGATAACATCACAATACTTCACCATGACTTTCATGGTTCCCTGGAATCATTCCCCAATACAGCCCTCTACATTCTGTTTCAAGTCATCCAGAGAGGACCCTTCCTGCCTTTTCCACATGGCCATGGGCTTCTGACCTGTCTGCTTGGCTCTTATGTACCTCCTCTCTGAAGACTCCCCCTACCCTCAGTCAGAATAAAGCCCCACTACTCGATTGGCAAAGATGAAATAAAATGTTAGTACTCATGTCACAAGAGGAATATTTCCAAACACTTCTTGAGAGATGCAAATGGGAGCAACTTTTCAGGAGAACCGCTGTGTAGTACATCCTGACCCTAACCCAGTAAGTCTACTTCTAAGACTTTATCCAAAAGAAATGTTATGAAAATTGCACTTTTTTTTTTTAAGGGAATCTGTCCAATCCATAGAGCAGTATCCTCTGTTCTTTGGTAACTGGTTCCTGTGTGCACTACTAATTTGACATAAAGGTTGAGAGCAAATTTTGGAGCTGGCCACCTGGATTTGAAACCTGGTTCTGAAACATGATACCTGTGTCACACTGGGCAAGCAACTTAAAATCTCTGAGCTGTGATGTAACCGCCCACTTAAAAGAATAACATTTGTGCTCCGTCTCCCATGCAAAGGTGGTGTGAGAGGCCCCATGGGAGTACTTGGCCCCGTGCTGGCATCCAGTTCCCAGGCAGGACTGTGGACTAGTATTGCTTTGTGACTTGATCCCTCTCTGGAACCAACTGAACCAAGGGGATGCATATAACATAAGCTGGGTCCATCAGACTGTTTCGGGAATTTGGAGTTGTGGTTGAGAGTCAGCTAGAGAGTCTGTGTACTATGGAAGCATAACATTAAACATATTCTTCCATGTGGACTAAGAATCTGTGAAGACTCTTTGGAGAATGAGAATTTTTACAGCCCAGCAATCATAACAGCAGAAGCAAGAAACAGTGAATGCCCAGGGGCTTCCTAAGCCTGGGTTCTGCTCTCCACTGGAAGCCTGTCTTTATTTCCATCCTTAGGTTTTAGGAAACACTTCCTTCTACTGCATCGATTAGCATGGTGATTATCATCTATACAGTCCGCTCTTTGTCTTCTGCCTTTCTCTGTGCCTTGAGGACTGACAACGAGATTGTCAACACCCAGGATCACTTGACCTTCTGATCACACCCTGTTACCTTGTGATTTCACCTTTGAATTTTTTTTTTAAATTAACTTCTCCATCTTGCCATGATCTTCTATAGGATAAAGCACACGCTTGGGATTTCCTTTATTCCCTGAGTCACAGTGTTCTTCTAGACCAGGTTCTCTGTCTTTCTCATTGGATGTTTTCTCCCCCTCCGCGGTGTATTTACAGCCGCCGAGGAGTTCTCTTTTTCATTTCATGGTTATCACGGAACACTTGTCCGGAATTCAGTTCCTTTCCACTAGGACCTATTTGTTTCTCTCTAAACAACAAATGGGTGTTCCCAGTCCTGGCCAGTTGCTTCTTTTTAATTCTGTTTTTGCTTTTGTTTGGTGGACCCAGGGAGCTCAAGTGGAGTAGCTGAAAGAGGAGAACAGGGGGGCTCACTTGAGGCTGGGAGCGGCCCTTCTTAGACGGGATCTCTAACGTCTCTGGATTTTGACAGGTGGCTGTTTAAACCGTGTTGGGGATGCCGGTGTAGTGGTGGCGTGTCCTAGGGCCTTGGCAGATCATCTGAGTGCTCTGCATCCCTGCCGGAGCCTGGAACCTTTCTTCCCTCAGGGAGGGTCCTCCTCGGCTATTCATTTCTTATGTAATTCTTCCACTACTCCAGTCAAAAGAGAGAGAAAGGAACAAGTCCTTCATCTCACTTCTCTGCAGATTGAGGATGGTGAATGGGGATTTTAGGGCTTCTGTAGGCTCCCTGTGGTCGCAACGCTACAGCTGCCAATCTCCCCTTCCTCCCGGGCACAGTGACTGCACCTCCCAGCCTCACTTGCAGCTAAGGGGCCTGTCTCAGAGCTCTTCTGACCAAGTCAGCCACGTCCAAGATGACTCAATAACAAGTGATTTGCGATTTTCTAACTTTCTTCTCCTTCATGGAGAGGACCCTGAGGACCTGGAGGAAGAAGGATCCATAGATGGAAAGAGCCTGGAAGCACCTCAGTGGGGTAACCATGCTGTTGTGTAATGAGTAAGAAGGAAACACGTAATGCGTTAAACACTGAGGTTGTTACACTGCATTTTCAACAATTACCCTATCCTGAATAATTTACTCACCGGTATTGGTCCTTAAATCCTGGAGCTGTGGTTCAGATACATGCCATGTCACGCTACAGTATTTTAATTCTTTTCTTGCTGCCACTTGGGGAAATCTAGGGCATTTGATTATTTTCCCTTTCCTTATTTCATTCTACTGGTGATCTATTTTTTGTTTAGTTGCTACTTTTTACTAGTTTCTGTTCATTTTTTTAGAGATAAACCCATGTCAGGCAGATATTGTTACCTGAAAGTGACTCAGCATATTTTAAAAAAATCTATTCTAACCATTTTTTCCATTCTATTTTGCACTACATGTAGGTAATTACAAGTCTGTTTCTTTTCCAGACTGTAGGTTTCATGGATTCAAGAATGATGACCTAGTTTTCTGGTGACTCTTGTGGGAACCACAGCACCTGGTTCATGGTGGTGGTGGTTTAGTCACTAAGTCATGTCCGACTCTTGCAACCCCATGGACTGTAGCCTGCTAGGCTCCTCTGTCCATGCGATTATCCAGACAAGAATACTGGAGTGGGTTGCCATTTCCTTCTCCATGGTTCACAGTAGGCACCTGATATTTTTTGACTAACAGGTATACTTGTCACCTATAAGATAGGATGACTGAATCTGGAATTTTGTCTGCAAGCTGCAGCTGGAGGTAAATATAACTGGACTCAGCATTGAGGGGAAAAAATTAAGTATAAGCTGTAAATAAATCTTTAAATGGCCATACAGATGACTCTGTCAAAAAAGCTCAACAATTCATCATTTTAACTGCAATAAGAAAAAGTAAGCACAATCTGTTGAACTGCCAGATTCCTTGTCAATTATATAGAAGTAATCAACACATCTAATTTTGAGAATATCAACAGAAACTCAGTAAAAGTTTTAGAACTGTTAATGTTGCTCAAACAGAGGTAGGTCAGCTTTGTTGTCTATTGACATACACATAATATGAGACAAGTCTCTCAATAAACCTTCAATGGTATAATCCAGATTTTCCTTTACAAGATGAAACTTTATTACTTTAGAAGTTCATTGATAGTTTCAAGCACTTAACTGAAAATTCTAAAAACCAACAGACCCCTTGAGGAATAATGAGATGTGTAAATGGGACCAAATGCTGAGTTGCCATCTTTGGCTTTTTCCTGGGCTTCCTGAGACAGTCCATCCAAAATCCCCAACCAGGTACATAAGTTCAAGTTCATGGATTGTAGTCACTGGAATCTAAAGTTCAGGCTGGATATAAAGCAAGATCTGCCTTCATTTCTCTTTCCTATCTATATATCTATCACTCCATTAAGTGAAAAATGTTGTTTTCTTCCAGCTGTTTTTCCCAAATGCATGTCTTCTCTGAGTTCTAGATCTGACTGAATACCACAGGTCACCAGGGGATGCCCCATTGGCACCAAAAGTGATGTGCAAAAGACAAAACTCTTGACTGCCACCATTCTCGTCCTACCTCAAGCCCGCCGGGGTGATCCTCACCGTGTCAGTGTGTGTCCCGTGCTTCATCACGTTGCAATACCAGAAATCATCTTTGATTCCGTACTCTCTTTATTTATCAAAATCTTGTCATCACTGCCTCTAAGGTATATTTCTCTACATCTCTTCTTTCACAGAATAATCTTGGTCATCACTGCACCCCGCCTGAACCCCAGCAACAGCTTCCTAATCAGTTTCCTTCTTCTTCATCGGTTACCACCAATCTACAGCCAATCAACTTTTTTTTAAAGAAAAACACACATCAAATCAAATTTGCCTTTCCTTGTGAAAGCCCAGAGGCACTAAATAAAGTCACCCATATTGCTCTCCATCCACATTCCACATCATTTTTCCTTCTTTGACATTTCCTTTTAGTGATAATTGCTATCCTTTTAGTTCCCCCTACGTGCCAAACTCTTTTTCCTTGCATTTGGCTTTTGCACATGACATTTACCTCCTGTTAGATGCTTTCCCCACTTTGAAATGGCTACTTCCTTATTCTTCACATCTTACTTTAAATGTCACCTCCTCAGAGAAGCCTTCCCAGATTGCCCTCCTTGATCTCTTCCATCTGGGACATTGGTTCACTCAGTGTCTTGGATAATGTGTGACACTTAGTGCTTATTAAATATGATTTAAATAACTAAATGAATAAATTATGATGAGAATTTCTGTACTTGAGAGAACCACTGTAATTGAGATGATACTTTTACACACTTGTTGCTTATAAATTTATAAGTTAACTGTTACCTAAGATTTATAGTGAAAAAGGGTGGAGTTCTTAATGAAGCAAAGAGTTATTTTTGTTCCCCAAAGGGAGGAAAAAATCAGGACTAATTCTGGTAGAGAAAGTGCTGGTAAGGTCAAGGGAGAGAACAGAAATAGCTAACAGGAGGGGTTGCTGACCTAATGTGGAATAGACAATGAACTCCTTGTTGGTCCTTCCTGTAAAATCTACCTTGCTCACTAAGTCGTTTTGAGAATATCAACATGTGCTAAATCTTATATCTAGACTAGCAGAGACTAAGCCAGTGCTCGGGGCCACATATGCAGTCTGCTCTCATAGAAAAAGGAACCAGAGAATGAGGAAGAAGGTGACATCCTGACAACCATGTGAAAGGAAAGCATTTTTAGAATAAGGTACAAAAGGCAAAAAATATAAAAGAAAATATAAAATTAAAATTACTTTAAAAATCCACATGAACAGGGGCAGGGAAGGGATAAATTGGGAGATTGGAATTGACATATACACACTACTATATATGAAACGGACAACTAGCAAGGACCTACTACATAGTACAGAGGACTCTACTCAATATTGTCTAATAACCTATATTGGAGAAGAATCTAAAAAAGGGTGGACGTATGTATATGCGCAACTGAGTCACATTGCTGTACACCCAAAACTAACACAACATTGTGAATCAACTATACTCCAATAAAAAGTTTAAAAACACTAAGAAATAAAAGCCACATGAACAAAAGGAAAAGTCAAGCCACAGACTGGAAAACGCACATGCTGTGTGTATCACCAACAACGTTTTAGTACCCAGAATCTATAAAGAACACCACATTTTTCCTTGGAGAACAATTCAGCAATATCTAGTAAAGTTGGAGATATTCATTTCCAAAAACTTAGCAATTCCATTGTAGTCTGAGCCTCTGAAGAATCTTTCTATGTGGAAAAATGGATAAGACAATGTCTGTGACAGTGAAAAACTGGAAACATCCTAAGAAAATGGACAAATAGATTGTGGCAAAATCAGACAAAAGAAAACTATAGAGTATATATAAAATTTTAAAACATGCCTGCCAAAATTATGTATGATTTATGGGTATAAGTGTATTAAAAATATAAAAATATGCATGAGAATTGGAGAAGGAAATGGCAACCCATTCCAGTATTCTTGCCTGGAGAATCCCGTGGACAGAGGAGCCTGGTGGGCTGCTGTCAATAGGGTCACACAGAGTCAGACACGACTGAAGCAACTTAGCATGCATGTATGCATGAGAATAAAAACATCACATTCATGAGGATGGTTCTTTCTGGAAAGGAAGGCAAAGGGATGGAATCAGCAAATCTGGATGGGAAATCATGATTTATGAGTGGAAGGGGGGTCCATGGGGGTTGTGTTTGCACTAAAGTAATTTGTATATGTGTAAAATCCCTAAAAATTACACGAAAAATGTTAGAACTCAGGAAATAAACATAAAGAGAAAAAAGAAGTGGAATAAAGTAGGATGAAACCTGGGCTAAGATTCGTAAGCAAAACCCATACTGTTCACGATCAACCACTCAGCAAAAATTTTTCTAACTCTAGAACATTTATTGAAACAATCATTTAAACTGTGTTCTAAATTTTAGGAAGTAAGTCCTCTCATGCAGACCATGGCCCTGTATTCAAAAACTTCATAACCTCCAACTTTGGGGATATCAGCAACGATTGCCACCCCATCGCTTATCCAAAGAAGAGCAGAAGTCACCCTCTGCCTCTGCGTCCTGCCCGCACTGTTGACGGCAAGAGGGGTGAAACAGCTTGTCTGGTTGATGTGTTTCTGAGTTAGTCTGACAGAGGAGGCATAAAGTGCATCTCTAAAAGCAAATGGAATTATATTGTCGTAAATAGGTAAAAGCTCTGGCCGGGGCACAGCAAGCGCACCCCGCAATGAACCACTCCAGGCTGCTCTCTCTGCCAGAAATAATCCAGGGCCTTTTGTGTCGAAGGAAACCATGAATTTTTCTACTCCCCAAACAGCAAGAGCACGCCTCTGCTCCGCTGGCTGTGAGGAAACTTCCTAAGATAGAGGAAAGAGGGAAAAAATAGAGCAAGCATTTGGACTCTGAGGAGAAAAAAAATATGGGTCATGCTTTTGTCTCCTTCTGCTCATCTTTGGAGAAATGAAATTCACTTTGAATCAACTAGGGATTTAACCTCCTTCTAAGGAGGCCAAGATTTTATCATAATATAAAACCTGACACAATTGCAGTTGAATTTAAACCAGAGTTGCTGTTGGTCTTTGTTTTTCCTGGAAGCTCTGACAGACACTCATTGCCCATAAGCAACAAGCAATATAAAAAAGGTATTCTTTCTTTACAATAGGCCAGGATGTTTTGCTTCCTCATCTTTTCCTAAGAGCCAGTAGGCTTGGCAATGGCTGTGCATGAGGTCTTACCGTAGGGGTACCCCAACCCTCCAGGAAGATGTTCAGGCCCACAAATCTCCCTTGCTCAATTCCTGACATCCAGGGTAAATGGGACCTGGGTCCTCAAGGAAGTGTTGCCACCACCCCAACTTCCAGAGTCTAGAGATAGCAAACTTTCTCCACTGTGGGCACTGTCACACACTCCCTCCTCCTTCCCCAGAGAGTGGAGGGTGTGATATCTCCATTTAGAAACAAGTCACCCAGCTTGTGAAAACATATATTTACATCCCAAACTCCTTCCAGCCCAGCTTGTGTAACAAAAATGAATGTGACACCGTTCCTGATGTGAGGACTCTCCGGAAGTAGCTGAAAGTGAAAGTTGGTCGCTCAGTCATGTGTCTCCCTTTGTGATTCCATGGACTTACAGCCTGCCAGGCAACTCTGACCATGGAACTCTCCAGGCAAGAATACTGCAGTGGGTTGCCAATTCTTTCTCCAGGGGATCTTCCTGACCCAGGGATTGAACCCAGGTTTCCTGCGTTGCAGGCAAATTCTTTACCGTTTGAGACACAAGAGAAGCCCTCCAGAGGTAGTGGACATTTATTCAGAAGACTACACATGCCAGAGATGGCATGCACAAGGGTTCACTGGCTTGCTCGCTGATCAACCCACAAGTGTGCTAATTAGCATAATGAATAATAAAAATGGATTTTCATTGGTGATCTCAATGTCTTGTTAATCAGCATGATGGGCATTAGACACGAGTTTCCTTGGTGAAAATGATGGTCTTCAGATACAAGGGTGGGCAAGAATACAGCAGATATATCCTTATTCTTACATGAACAGAGATTTTTTTTAAATCTAGCATATCTTCTACCCTCTTTAATTCCTGTTTGGTCCCAGGATACTGGCTTAGAAGATTCTTGATCATTTCATTCTAAAAAGAAAAATGGTGGTAAAAAATGTATGCCATAGAATTTTTGCCTTAAGTGAAATTTTCATTCAGGGTGATTTGGGAGTGGACAAAAGCACAGAGGACCAGGATTTTATTGACTTCATGGAACTTTGGGCTTGCTTGCCTTAGATTTTAGATGTATGGGAGAATGCTGTTTGAAACTTGTTTTCCTTCTATCTCACAGAGATATGGGGAAGGAAGTAGCAAATCTTACCACAGCTAATACTAAAAGGAAGCCAGTTGTGCACAGCCAATTAAGTTTAAGTCAGCTTTTAGCATAAGGATAAAGGCAGACTCAAATGATGGCTCAGGGAGAAAATAAAATTGGAAAAGAGTGAAGATACAATTGGTCAATAAATGACTGATGGAAAAAGAGCCAAACAGGTGGGCTTAGAGGAGCAAAGAAAAGTGAAAAAAGTAAAAATAACTGAAGGTACCAAACCAGAATGGGAACGATAGGAACTACTGTGAACAAATAGGTAATATGAAAACATACATTCAAACCTCGAGAGCAAGATAGAATCGTGACCACATGTCCTTTCAATGTCAGAGGAATATCATCTGTCCCCAGGATCATTTAACTTTCTAGGAGAAGGTAACTATGTTTGATTAATGATGTCTCTTGATTAGGAATTGTAGTTTTTGAAGTTAAATGTTAACTTTAGATTTTCTCTGATACAAACGCAAACAGTATCTGACACTGGAAATGGTTTTGCCAAAAAGGCCATTTTTATTATTTGTATTTTTACCATTTTACCAGTTTTATTGCCCTGTAGGAAGTAGACAGATTTTATACCTAAATTTAGCAAACTTATTCCAGCAGTAATTTTTTCTGGGCCTATATATAATGAGATTTTCAAATTCTCTTTGAATCAGCTTTAACATCCTGCTGGTTCCCTCATTAACGAGTTAAATAAATCTTTGACATGATAGTCATGTTCTAATTTTTTTAAATTATACTTTGGTAGAAAGTTGGAAAAGTTGCCAACACACTTATGTGTAGCTTCCAATGGCGCAAAGAGTCAGGAGACAGATTGTTGTCTTAATATTACTGCTCTCCAAATACCTACAAGGAGAGATGTAACATGTTCTCTTTGGGTGGAAATAATTTCATTGCCATTTCACAAAGAAGAAAGCTGAGCTTGAAGAGGTGAAGTAACTTTGCCTCATTAGAAGCACCAGAGCGTGCATTCAAAAGGATGCTGGAGTCTTTTCCCCAAGTCATACAACCTTCAGATTCCATGAATAGAATTAGAAAATGAAATTAAGGAGTCTCCACAAAAACACACTTCCATCTGAAGCAGCCCCTTAGTGCAAGCAACTGTTCTGTGTTGCTTCAGGCGCTTTGCAGAAACGTCTACTGCAGTCTGGCCAAGGCTTCTGCAGCCTGAGGCTCATCTTCACTCTGTGAGACGATCTGCACTCTTACCAAGAAAGCAGGCACACCGTATAGGCTCTTCCTGCAGCTCTCTCCTAATAGTTGGATAAAATCGTCTTGGCTTTGGTTCTAATTAGGGCATTTAGGGGAACAATGCAATTACTATTGCAATTTTTGAGTTGTCAGAGAAGGAAAGAAAATCAAGAAGATCAAAATGTTCTAAAACCAACATTCTCCCTGTTTTGAGACCAAAGTTTTAAAGTTACATATTCCTCATTTTTTCACTTTCTTTCTCCCTTGAGAACTTGAAGATTACTTTTGATGGACAGAAAGAGGACTGGGAAGTAAGAATTTGAACAAGACTCCCAAAGAAGAGATACTAAGAAAGGACTTGTCTGTTATCAAATCATCCATTTTTCTTATATCTTCTGGGCACCCTACTAGATACACCCACTTATGAAATTTAGGGTCTATTTAAAAAGACAATGTGAACATGGAGGAAATAGTTCAATAGAGGCAGACTTTAAATGTTATGGAAATTCAGGAAGATGTGAGTGGGGTGGGGTAGCGGAAAGCAGGTGGTCTGTTGACACAGTAAGTGTGAATGCAGAAATCAGAGTCCATAGGAGTATCCAGTAATTTGTAAGGTTGCTGAGCAGGAAGAAAAGATTTCCAAATACAAGGAGGTCTGTTTGCAGAGTATATGTTATAAAATAATAATAATAAAGTCATAGTAATTGAGTTCTTACTTTTTGCCAGGTATAATGAGTAACAATTCACACATACGTCACGTGTGTTTAATTTCATTAGGTCCTCAGTCTGTGAGACAGATAAAATTATATCCATTTCACAGATGAGAAGATGGACATCCTGCCCAAGACCTTAGCCAAGAGTTACTAAGTTCACTCCTTGTGTGTGTTCACATGAAGGTGGGGACAGCATGCATGTGCCCAGGCAGAGGTGGGACAATCACGTGGTGAAGTTGCAAGTCACGGAAGAACAACAGGCTTTAGAGAATGACTTTAGAATTTTGGGGGGTACATGGCATGATGAAATCAGGATGCAGGATAGAAAAGCAGAGAGAGGGAAAGCAGAGCCTAGATTGTAATACACATTTCTTTTCAAAAGATTAATTCCTTCTATTTAAAAAAGGTATCTTATTTACCTTCATATAGTTACATTCTTTATAATTTTTGGTAAAATGTAAACCAATCATAAAGAGCCATTGTGGAAACTGCTTTACAATTTTTAAAGCATTTTAAATACTTTATTTGGTCCTAGTAATGCTGTGAGATGGGGAGAGCTGGGATCGCTTCCTCCTTTGTACAGAGGAGGGAGATGGGCAGAAAGTTTCATATTCTTCCTTCTCTGTCTTCAGTGGCCATAAACAATGCCATTGCTTGTCCACTAGAGACAAACCAAACATTTGAAACTCATCTTTTATACATAAAACAGGTAACTAACAAGGACCTAGTACACGGCACAGGAAACTCTACTCAATACTCTGTAATGGTCTACATGGGAAAAGCCTCAAAAAGAGAGTGGATATATGTATATGTATAACTGATTCACTTTGTTGTACAGCAGAAACTAACACAACATTGTAAGTGAACTATACTACAGTAAAAGTGTTTAAAGATAAAAACAAGAATCATCTTTGAGTCCTCTCTTTTCCATATGGCTTCACTCCGATCAGCCACCATGACGAACAGTTGTTCATCATTTTAATCACTCTGAAACACAATGCCTCCACCCTCTGTCTAGATCATACCTGATGCTGCCGTCACTCATCTGGATTCCTCCAACAACCTGAAACTGACCAGCCTTGCCTCCAGCCTCACTAACCCCCAATTCCTTTCACAACTACCACCCCTCTGCGGGAGTTTTATGAGGTTTTGGGGGCCAGCAGGAAGTACCTGGTGCATCACACATCCACCCTGCGCTCCGTACCTTCCAGACATGTCAAACGCTTTTGCTGCCCCAGAGAGCTTGCGTGGGAAATCCCCGTGTGCTGTTTTGTGTGCCTGGAACACTCTTCCTCCTCGTCCACACGGGTCTTTGGATTTCACTTGCTACGCCTCCTTTCCCAGAAAGCCTTTCCAAGTCCCCCTGGACGAGAGTTAGGCGATTTTCTGTGTACACTTAGCTTAGCTTTTCTCTTTAACCACTCTTCCTGTTTGTCAGTGTCATCAGTAGACTATAAAGATATTGTCACATGGTTTTTTCCCTCTGCCATCAATTCCTTTCAAACCTCATAAGATACATATACATCTTGTACATTAAAAGAGCTTTACAGGACTTCTCTTGTAGCCTTGTGGTTAAGACTTTGCTTCCCAGTGCAAGCGGTGAGGGTTTGATCTCTGGGACCTAAGATCCCACATGCCTCACATGGCCAAAAAACCAAAAAACAGAAGCAATCCTGTAACAAATTCCATAAAGGCTTTTAAACTGGTCCACATCAAAAAAAATCTTGAAAAAAAAACAAAAAGAGGACTTGACAGGGTAGAGTCTTCAGCTGGGCTCTAGGGAACATGAGAGACATAAAATGTTTCTTGTCCTTGAGAGACATTTCTAGGAACCTTGAAAAAACAAAGAAAATTCAAGGAAAAATAATACACGCCAAATGGCCAAATGTAACAAGTTGAATGATGGCTCCCCAAAGGCATATCTACTCAGGACTTATCAATGTGTCTTATTTGAAAAAGAAAGGCTCTGTAGGGATGTAATAAAGTTAAAGATCTTGAGATGAGAACATCCTGGTTGACCTGAACAGGCCCTAAATCCAATGCAAGTGTCCGTATCAGTGGAGAAGACGCTAAGGGAAAAGGAGAGAGAGAGAAGACAGCAATGTGAAAACAGGCAGAGGTTGGAGTGAAGAACAAGCTGAGGGTCACCAGCTGCCCCCGGAAGCCAGGAGAGAGAGATGGGGACAGATTCTCATACAGAGTTTCCAGGAGAACCAGCCCCACTGACACTTTGATTTTGGATGTCTGGCTTCCAGAACTAAGAGGGGATATTTCTGTTCTTTGGAAGTCACCAAGTTTGGGATAAATGTGTCACAAGAGCCCTAGGAAACGAACGCATCAGATAATAACATTAACAAGAATAGCAAGATCTCACTTATTTTCAGTGCTTTTGCCCATGTTAACTCAATTCCAACAACCTAAGATGTTATCTCTTGCTTTTCCTTGTCCTCATTTTCCAGTCATCAGACTTGACTGTAGTAATGAACATGTAGAGATTGGTAAGTGCTTGGTAAACGTTGATTGACAGGTAACTACATTTTGTATGATAAGAGAGAAATTCTACCACAAGCAGAGCAAAAGTGAAAACACAGACAGAAATGTGTGCCTCTGTTACTTCTAAAAGGGGAAAAAACATCTGTCAGCAATAGGAAAGAACTATCAAAAGTACACATTATCGAGGACAAAAATCATGAAATAAGTTGTTTCATGACAGTGTAAATGCATAAATTTTTCATCAAGTTAGAAAATAAATATCTCCATCTCATCCAAGTTATGGGAGCCCCTCTGAATGTTTTACTCATGCTCTGTAGTGATGTCCAACTCAAGAGAGAGAGACTGTAAGCCAAGTTGCTTCACTTATGTCTGACTCTTTGAGACTCCATGGACGGTAGCCCACCAGGCTCCTCTGTCTATGGGATTCTCCAGGCAAGAATACTGGACTGGGCTGCCATACCCTCCTGCAAGGGATGCTGTTGACCCAGGGATTGAACCTGCATCTCCTGCAACTTCTGCATTGAAGGCAGATTCTTTACCACTGAGCCACCAAGGAAGCCCATTGGTTACATTGGTAACCAAAATATTCAGAGATATACTGGAGAAAAGAGTTACTTGCTCCTCACCTACCAAGAAAAAAAAAGGGGGGGGGGCAAACAAAAGAAGAAAAAATATATGATAAATACAATCAGCTGGAACTGAAGAGTATAAGTGAAAGTTCAGTTCGGTCGCTCAGTCATGTTCAACTCTTTGCGACCCCACGGGCCGAAGCATGCCAGGCCTCCCTGTCCAACATCAACTCCCGGAGTTTACCCAAACTCATGTCCATCAAGTCGGTGATGCCATCCAGCCATCTCATCCTCTGTCGTCCCATTCTCCTCCTGCCCCCAATCCTTCCCAGCATCAGGGTCTTTTCCAATGAGTCAACTCTTTGCATGAGGTGGCCAAAGTATTGGAGTTTCAGCTTCAACATCAGTCCTTCCAATGAACATCCAGGACTGATCTCCTTTAGGATGGACGGGTTGGATCTCCTTGCAGTCCAAGGGACTCTCAAGAGTCTTCTCCAACACCAAAGTTCAAAAGCATCAATTCTTCGGCACTCAGCTTTCTTCACCGTCCAACTCTCACATCCATACATGACTACTGGAAAAACTATAGCCTTGACTAGATGGACCTTTGTTGGCAAAATACTGTCTCTGCTTTTTAATATGCTGTCTAGGTTGGTTATAACTTTTCTTCCAAGGAGTAAGCATCTTTTAATTTCATGGCTGCAATCACCATCAGCAGTGATTTTGGAGCCCAGAAAAATAAAGTCTGACACTGTTTCCACTGTTTCCCTATCTATTTCCCATGAAGTGATGGGACCAGATGCCATGATCTTAGTGTTCTGAATGTTGAGCTTTAAACCAACTTTTTCACTCTCCTCTTTCACTTTCATCAAGAGGCTTTTTAGTTCCTCTTCACTTTCTGCCATAAGGGTGGTGTCATCTGCATATCTGAGGTTATTGATATTTCTCCCGGCAATCTTGATTCCAGCTTGTGCTTCTTCCAGCCCAGCGTTTCTCATGATGTACCCTGAATATAAGTTAAATAAGCAGGGTGACAATATACAGCCTTGATGTACTGCTTTCCCTATTTGGAAGCAGTCTGTTGTTCCATGTCCAGTTCTAACTGTTGCTTCTTGACCTGCATACAGGTTTCTCAAGAGACAGGTCAGATGGTCTGGTATTCCCATCTCTTTCAGAATTTTTCAGTTTATTGTGATCCACACAGTCCAAGGCTTTTGCATAGTCAATAAAGCAGAAATAGATGTTTTTCTGGAACTCTCTTGCTTTTTCGATGATCCAGCAGATATTGGCAATTTGATCTCTGGTTCCTCTGCCTTTTTTAAATCCACCTTGAACATCTGGAAGTTCACGGTTCACATACTGTTGAAGCGTGGCTTGGAGAATTTTGAGCATTACTTTACTAGTGTGTGAGATGAGTGCAATTGTGCGGTAGTTTGAGCATTCTTTGGCATTGGCTTTCTTTGGGATTGGAATGAAAACTGACCTTTTCCAGTCCTGTGGCCACTGCTGAGTTTTCCAAATTTGCTGGCATATTAGTGCAGCCCTTTCACAGCATCATCTTTCAGGATTTTAAGTAGCAGCACTTTCACAGCATCATCTTTTAGGATTTGAAGTAGCTCAACTGGAATTCTATCACCTCTACTAGCTTTGTTCGTAGTGATAAGGAAGAGTCAAATTTTTCTCCTTTTATGGTTTGAAATTTGAACCTACACTCTTAGTTAGTGCCAAATGCTGTGCTTCCTGGCGAGGGACACAGTCCTTGAGCTCAGAGAACTTACCTTATACTCCCCCACACCTCACCCTACATCACTAAAGTCTGCTCACAGCATATCCTCTCACCTAGTACATCATGGCCAGCTAACAAGAAAAAGATCACAAGACAAACAAAAAGGAAAAAACACAATCTGAAGACACGGAGCAAACTAAGAACCAGACATAACAGGGATGCTGGAAACATCGGACAGGAGTTTTAAGAAACTATGATTAATATGCTAAGGTCTCTAATGGATAAAGTAGACAATAGGCAAGAACAGATGTGCAAGGCTAGCAGAGAGATGGAAATTCTAAGGAATAACAAAAAAAAAAAAAAAACTCAATAGATTAAAACAAAACAAAACAAAACAAAACCTTTGTAAGAGAAATAAAGACTGTCTTTGACAGGCTCACTGGTAAATTGGACGTGGCTGAGGAAAGACTCACTGAGCTAGAGGATATTTCAATAGAAATCTCAAAAACTGAAACGCAAAGGGGACAAAGAACTGAAAAAACAGAACAAAATTCCAGGGACCGTGGACAACTACAAAATGTGTAATGTATGTGTAATGGGACTACCAGAAGGAAAAGAAATGGAGAAATGCAAAGAAATATTTGCAACAGTAAAGACTAAGAATTTTCTCCAAATTAATGCCAGACACTATATATAGCACCAGGAAGCTCAGAGAACACCAAGCAGGATAAATGTCAAAAATCTACACCTAGGAATACTATCCTCAACTACAGAAAACAATGATACAGAAAAAAAAAAAATCCTCACAAAAGCCCAGAAGGAAAACACATTACCTACAGAGGAACAAAAATCAGAACTGCATCCAACTTTGCCTCCAATAAGAAGACAGCAGAGTGAAATGTCTAAAGTCTTAAAAGAAAGCAGTGAGGGCGAAATAAGACTTTTCACAATGGATATTAACTGATGACTTTGCAAGTACACAAGTTTTTATGTTCTACATTTTTTATGTATTACATGGATTTTTATATATTACCTGAGTATTTAACTTTCTGAAAAATTCTTCAATCTATATACTGAACATAATAAAAGTTTATTTTTAGAAAAGGTCTACAGAATGAGGAGTGGAGATGATAAACAGTGAAGCTTTGATGACCACCTCCAGTTTCTCCCGCTCAACTGATCACCAGTTCCTGGCTTGAGTTTTAGATGAGAAAAAAAAAATTAATTTCAAATCATGTTCACTATTTTGCTGATTACAAAGACTGGACATTTTGACTACTGGACTTTTAATTACCTAAAAATAACCACAAAGTGCACTGGGTTCCTGAACTTTCATGCAGGGTAAATGTTTTAAGAAATAGGCAATTTACAAAGTGTTGCCTTTACAATATTTTGCAAACCTTCCTGAGATGGTCTGCTTGCTCCGTCTCTGTGTCAAAGGCAGAGGATGTCGTGGAGGACTTGAGTCATAGCTGAGCAATCCAAAGAAATTCACTGTGGACCTCCTGTGAATGAGACAGCTTTCACAATATTCCAAGGCTGCTTGTTACAGCGTTTAGCCTCACCTGGCATCCCACTCCAGTACTCTTGCCTGGAAAATCCCATGGATGGAGGAGCCTGGTAAGGCTGCAGTCCATGGGGTCGCTAAGAGTCGGACACGACTGAGCGACTTCACTTTCACTTTTCACTTTCCTGCAGTGGAGAAGGAAATGGCAACCCACTCCAGTGTTCTTGCCTGGAGAATCCCAGGGATGGGGGAGCCTGGTGGGCTGCCGTCTATGGGGTCGCACAGAGTCGGACACGACTGAAGTGGCTTAGCAGCAGCAGCAGCAGCTAAAATACTGCTCTTCGAAGTTCCAGGTAAATGAAATCCCAAAGGCTAAGGGTGAAAAGGCAGAGGGATAGAGAATGCAACTTATGTTCAACAAATACTGTATTGTGCAAACCTCTCTGTTGATAATAACCACAACGTCTCAAACATTTATCACCAGCCCTGTTCAATGTTAACTTCTTTACCTACATTTTTTTTTCATTTTATTCCTACAGCTATCCTTTCAAGTGAGTATGACCATCACCATTTATGGGTAAAAGGAAATGAGGCTCAGACTCACATTTAAAAAATAGCGATCGTTCCAGAATCCACTCCTTTCTAGATTCAAAACAGGTCTGTCTCAGACCCAGAGAGCTTCAATTCCATTAGACCAGCATTTCTCATGCTGAGAGATCTGATGACTGATTTCTCAAGGAACCCTGTGACTTAGGAAGTTACTGTAACTCTCCAAGCCTCTGTTTTCTCATCCATAATTCTGGAATAAAGATAGTAAAACTAGGATTGTTCTAAAGGATGGTTACAAAGTGTTTGGAATAGCCCGGGTGCATGGGGGTTGTCTAACACTGATTAGCTATTGTTTTATTAATGTGGGTATAATTACTGAATAAACAGATGATCCAACCAAAGTTGTTTTTTTTTTTTTTTTTGATCCAACCAAAGTTTTAAAAGGTGGGGGAGGCCCATGATCAAATACATTTGGTTAATCCTGGAGAAACAAAATCCAACAGGTTTTGTAGGCAGGACAATGACATTCCAAGTAGGAAAAGTAAACTATACAGTGTTTCCAGACTTTTTTTTCAGAGCATATTCATTAACATCATTAATTTACTGAACAGACATTTATTGCACTGATATGACAAAAACAATCTGCACAGTTTGTCTTCATGAAGCTGGTAGACAGCAGGGGAAAGATACAAAAAAAGTGAAAAACAAATTTAAAAGTTACAAACCATGAGGAACTCTATGAGGTGGAACTTGAGAGTCCCTTTCGAAAGCTGGAAAGCATAGAGGGAAAGGAAATATTACGGGGGATGGACGGGGTGTCAGGAACAGGAAGATAACCCAGGAAAATTTTTCATGGAAATCAGAATGAATCTCAAGCTAACAGCTTTATCCCTATTTCTTGTTTTCAAAGACTGACCCTTAATCCCAACAGAAGCCATGTCCGTTTAGGACAATTATGTCATTTGTCCAATTACCCTACTGTTGCTGTGATAATCAAAACAGAACGGCACAAATAGAGAAATTAAAGACTTTAGTACGAACATGAATTATGCAGATGAGGAAACTGAAGCCAGGGGAGGTTAAGTGACCAGAACCCCACCTCTGGGTGCCTGGACCCACACTATCGTCATTACATCATTGTCAGCTCCCATCATTCATCATTCTCTGAACTAGAAAAAAGCAAGTATTTATTAACCTTGGTGGTCAGGGGACCAAAGCGAATAACAACCCAATATCTCCCTCTTTTGTTTGAGTCCCTTCACTGTTCACTTGAAACTATCACAACATTGTTAATTGGCTATACCCCAATACAAAAATGTTTTTGATGTTTAAAAAATAAATTAAATTAAACTTTAAAAAATCTCTTCTGCTAGGGTCCTTAGAGTCCTGTTGGGGGACCTGGTTCAAATACAGGAAAATAACACAACCAAGTTAAATAGGAGCTCAGGGGAGCAATGCAATAGAAAAAAACAGATCTTGTTGAAAAACAAAAACAAGACCTGCTCTCAAGCACCACTTGGAAATTTGATTATAAATGATGGGTCTCCGTACTTTGCTAAAATACTTCCCATGCTTTTAAACCTACAGTACCAAGTGCTGGGAAAGACTAGGACAAATGGAACCCTTACACATCACTGGTGAGAGTACAAGATGGTACACCACTTTGGAAAACAGGTTGACAATTTCCTATAAAGTTAAAAATAGGCTTTCCATATGACCCACTAATTCCACTCCTAGGTATCTGCCCAAGAGAAATGAAACCTATATTGTCCTAAAAATCTGCACAAAAATATTTATAGCAGCTTTATGCATAATCATCAAAAATTGGAAACAATTCAGGAGGGTCCTTCAACTGGTGAATGGATAAGCAAACTTAGGTATTTCCACACAAGGGAACACTCTTCAACAGTAAAAAGGAATGAACTGCTGACACACAACATGAATGAATTTCAAAAGCACTTTGCTAAGGGAGCAAAGTGCTGTTATAGTGAACTAAGAAAGTCAACAAACACTAAACAAAAGATGCAGTAAATTGCACAGTGATAAACAATATAAAAATAACACAGGAGAGGAACAA
This sequence comes from Okapia johnstoni, assembly GCA_024291935.2. Classification (NCBI taxonomy): domain Eukaryota; kingdom Metazoa; phylum Chordata; class Mammalia; order Artiodactyla; family Giraffidae; genus Okapia; species Okapia johnstoni. The sequence continues at coordinate 2,477,990 of CM044323.1, read as the reverse complement.
GATAGGGAGTGCAAGGATGTGACTAAGATAGACCAGTTGGAAGAGCATGGCCCTATTCCCAGCCATATTTTACAGGGAGTGGATCCTTCAGTATGGGACAAGGCATCCCTGGAAGGGCCATAAACACCCAGTCTGTAAGAATTAGCCTTAGGACCCCTTAATGAGACAGGACAAGAGCTCCATGACCTCAACTAGGTAAGGTCTACAAGTCCCTTGCCAGCCTGAAGAAGCTTCAGAAGACAGACCTTCATCTTCCCAGTAAAGCTTTCTTGGGGTCTATGACTCTCAGGGGAGATTTGAGACAGGAGGTAGACAGGCCCCCCCGGGTAAGCAATTGAAGTTCATTTCTTATGGAAGAAACTCCAAAATTAGAGCAGGACAATCAAGAGAGAAGGCTGGGCCCCGCCCAGATAGGAGACAAGGGACCACACCTCATTCTTGAAGTCGAGAAACCTTTCCAACTGGAAAGCTCCTTGGCAATCAAAAAGGGAGTGATGTCAAAGCCACCCAAAGCTCTCTTTGCTGGAATCCATCTTGGCTGAGAGATGCATGCACACACATGGGAGGATCCTGAAATATACCAAATATGAACTCTGAACCAGACAAACCAAAATGATTGGCCAAAGGAAACCCAGAAAATACACCTTACAAAAGTGATTCAATCGCCATGAGGGTGTGACTCTCTCTGAGCTCACCCTTGTGTCTATCCACAAGTACTGGATTCTTTTCCTCCTAATAAACACTTTGTTTCACTGCTTTCCTTCTTTGTGGGAATTCTCTTCTACAAGCTGAAAGGGCAGGCCCTTGTCACTGACCACTAGTCTAGTGGCTAGGATTCAGCTCTCACTGCCACGACCCAACCTTAATCTCTAGCTGGGAACTGAAACCCTGCTTCAAGCCGCTGCAGGCTAAGGCCATCTGATATCAGATGGACTTGCAAGTTTCAGTGGGGTGGTCAGATGAGGACTCTCTAAGAAGATGACATCTGAGCAAAGACCTGATGGGCATGAGGCGTGAGATCTTGTCATATGGGGAAGAGTCTGCAGTGTACAGGAAATGCTTGAGAAAATTCTTGGAAGGATTTCCTGAGAAAGATCATGAATGCATTTCTACCTTAACTGACCACTCCAGCTGTTAATTGGAAAACAGATCCTTGCAGCTGAAGAAAAGAAGCAGGGAGGAGAGAGGGTACCACCCACAGTAGCTCAGAGGGAAGATGACGACTGAGGGGAAAATCCTTACTGATGACTCCATGGAGACACACACACAGACATTTTTGAAAGGGGACATTCTCTCCCTGAAGGAAACAGAGACAGAGCAGGAGGCATGATGTAGCTTGAGCAAACTGCTAATTATGCCAGCAACAAAAGGAGTAAAAGGAGAAAAATGCTAGCTCTTAATGTCAGCGAGACAAATGTTTACTGTCTCCTGGGAAGACGGGCAATGGAAAATGAACAGAGCTCAGTCTGGTTAGCACTGATCTGTCTTCCCCAAGCATGTGTTGTTGAGAAGGCTGCCAGACCCAACTAAGGGGAAGAGGGGACAACAAGGAGTCTAAATGGCTTTAAAAGACCCCCATCTGTCCAGAATGTCCCTGTGTATGTCCTACCCAAACCACCACTTCAAAACTTTGAAACCTGAGCTGCTGCCTAATGTGATTATGTAAACAGTACTTCTGAACAGGAACTGAAAAAGCTCAGGCCCTGCCCAGGTTCAACAGAGAGTAACAGGCACATATTCTTTGTGCTGGCTTTTATTCAGTTCAGTTTGGTTGCTCAGTCTTGTCTGACTCTTTGCAACCCCATGGACTGCAGCACGCCAGGCTTCCCTGTCCATCATCAACTCTCAGAGTCTACTCTAACTCATGTCCATCAAGTTGGTGATACCATCCAACCATCTCATCCTCTGTTGTCCCTTTCTCCTCCTGCCTTCAATCTTTCCCAGCATCAGGGTCTTTTATATTGAGTCAGTTCTTCCCATCAGGTGGCCAAAGGATTGGAGCTTCAGTTTCAACATCAGCCCTTACAATGAATATTCAGGAGTGATTTCCTTTAGGACTGACTGGTTTGATCTCCTTGCAGTCCAAGGGACTCTCAAGAGTCTTCTCTAACACCACAATTCAAAAGCATCAGTTCTATGGCACTCAACTTTCTTTATGGTCCAACTCTCACATCCATACATGACTGCTGGAAAAAACATAGCTTGGACTAGTTGGACCTTTGTCAGCAAAGTAATGTCTCTGCTTGTTAATATGCTGTCTAGATTGGCCATAGCTTTTCTTCCAAGGAACAAGTGCCTTTTAATTTCATGGCTGCAATCACCATCTGCAGTGATTTTGGAACCCAAGAAAATAAAGTTTGTCACTGTTTCCATTGTTTTCCCATCTATTCGCCATGAAGTGATCAGACCCGAAGCCATGATCTCAGTTTTTTGAATGTTGAGTTTTAAGCCAGCTTTTTCACTCTCCTCTTTCACTTCTTTGCCGGCCTTAGCCTGGGTTTTCCTAGAAACCAACTCTAAGTACAGATTCAAGTGCACGCATTTATTTGGGGGATGCAGGAAGCTTTACTAAGAAGTGGGAGAGAGACACAGGGAAGAGAAGGCAGCCCATCAAGCCAGGCTTTCTTGTAGAGAAACAGAGCTTGATTCTTTGTGCAAATTCAGATGCTGTGTAAAATAATACCTAGGAGTTACATCACCCAAGGAAACACAGGAGCTGGGGTATTGATACACCAACTGCTAGTCATCACAGGCCAAGGGCTGCTGAGGAGCAGGGAATAAGTTATTTCCCAAGTGCTGACAGCCTCCTAAGGCAGAAACTTTAGAAAGTCTAAAGGGGCTTCCCTGGCTGGTGCTCCAGTGGCTGAGACTCCATGCTCCCAATGCAGGGGGCCTGGCTTCCACATTTGGGAGCTAGATCTCACATGCTGCAGCTAACAGTTCACATGCCGTAACTAAAGATTCCACATGATATAACAAAGATAAGATCCTGTGTGCTGCAACTAAGACTCAGCACAGCCAAATACACACACACACATACCTAGAATATTTTTTAAATTAAAAAAAAAAAAGTCTTCAGGCAAAGAGATGTAAATACAAGCATTTGGATGTCAAAGGGAGCTCTCAGAAATCCTGAGGCCCAAGGACAGAACAAAACACCACAGATTGTGCTTCACTGCAGGTGTCAAAAGCAAGTCATTTCTTTGCCTCTGCAGAGGAAATGATTTCAACAAACTGCAAAAAAGGAGGAACTCTTCCCTCTATCCATTTTTCTCAAAGCACTCCTCATTGATTTATCCATTACATTATTGTTATAAATTAATAAAGTAAGGCATGCGTTAATTTACTTTATAGGTTTCTCAGCCACTGATTTCCTATTATCCCTTTCTATTACCCAACTCGCTGACTCCTGCAGATAAATTGTCTGCAACACAAATGCATCCCAGACTCTTGGATTTTATTAAGTATATAAAAGGTGTGTGATTTGTATTAACAACTCAGCTCATCACCCCATATTCAAAACTTAGCCAATTAAGCTCAAGTGCATATTAAAATAGGAAAGAGATTCCCAATTTCTACTTAACATTCTTATTGCCTAATGAATTGTTCATTCTTACTAATTCTAGTGTCATTTGCTTAATTTTCTTTTAATTTCTTAAATGTAAGAAAAACATGTCTAATTTTCTAGATGTGTGAAAATACACTGGCTTAATATTGCTTGTGAAAACTACCTAAGAACATTGAAGAAAAGTGCAGTCATGAGTGATCAGTAATATATACACCAACCGACACAGTGCCAGATAAACAGCAGGCACTCAATAAATGCTTGGTGAACGGATTCATACGCCTACAATTATAGCACCAATGCTCATGCACAAATCAGGAGACGAGTTCTGTTGTCACTACAGCAGCTTGTTTATTTATTTGAATGTTGTGTCCCCCCAGGTTTTTGGTGAGCCCTGTAAAGTGAAAATATGTGTTTGTATCTATAGTATTTCTTAGGGTTAATTGGAAAGTTCTTTATTTCTATAGTTCTTTGATACATTAATAGACTTCAATACGAACAGAAGCCATTATCTCATTCTTTATTCATTCAAAACATTTACTAAATGCTAACTATGAGGGGCTTCCCTGGTGGCCCAGTGGCTAAGACTCTGTGTTCCCAATGCAGGGGACTTGGGTTCAATCCCTGGTCAGGGAACTAGACCCCATCTGCTGCAACTAAAGATTCTGCATGCTGCGATGAGACCAAAGCGCTACAACCAAGACCTGGCACAGCCAAATACATAAATATTTTTTAAAATATTTAAAAAAAACGCTAACTATAAGCCAGGATTTATAAACAATTTTATAATGCAGATAAAGTTAGCTTGGACTGCAAGGAGATCCAATCAATCCATCCTAAAAGAGATCAATCCTGGGTGTTCATTGGAAGGACTGATGTTGAAGCTGAAGCTCCAATCCTTTGGCCACCTCATGCGAAGAGTTGACTCATTGGAAAAGACCCTAATGCTGGGTAGGATTGGGGGCAGGAGGAGAAGGGGACGACAGAGGATGAGATGGTTGGATGGCATCACCGACTCGATGGACATGGGTTTGGGTGAACTCCGGGAGTTGGTGATGGACAGAGAGGCCTGGCGTGCTGCAATTCATGGAGTCGCAAAGAGTCGGACACAACAGAGCGACTAAACTGAACTGAAGTTAGAATAATGGCCAGAACATTATCTGTGGTAAACAGTACATAATGCAACATAGTGCGGCCCACAGAACAAGGAAACTGACTTCAAAGAAAGTCTGGAAAGTTTCACACAACATGGAATATTTGAGATGCGTCTTCTTTAGGTTCAAGAGGCTCCTAGATGGTGAAAAAGTAGGCAAAGGCATTCGGGGTGAAGAGTCAACATATGCAGAGTTGTAGCCTTTAAAAATATTACTTTTTTTTTTTTTTTTTAGGAAACTTGGTTGCAGTATTACTGTATTAGTCATAGTTCTCCAGAAAAAAAAAATTAATAGGTTCTAGAAAGAGAGAGAGAAGAGAAAGAAAGAAGATTTATTTTAAGGAACTGACTCATATGACCATGGGGGCTGGCTAGTCTGAAATTTGTAGAGCAGGCAGGCAGACTGGAAATTCACCTACGAGTTGATGTTCCATCCAGTTTTCAAGCCAACAGTCTGGAAATTCAGTCAGGATTTCTACGTTCCAATCCTGAGGCATAATTCCTCCTTCTGGAAACCTAGTCTTTTTGGTCAAAGCCTTCAACTGATTGGATGAAGCTCACCCACAGTATGGAGGGTAACCTCCTCTATTCAAAGTTTATTGTGGACGCCTGCATGCTAAGTTGCTCAGTCGTGTCCGACTCTTTGCAACCCCATGGACTGTAGCCCACCAGGCTCCTCTGTCCATGGGATTCTCCAGGCAAGAATACTGGGGTGGGTTGCCATGTCCTCCTCCAGGGGATCTTCCAGACCCAGCAATCAAACCCACATCTCTTACATCTCCTGCATGGGCAGGTGGGTTCTTTACCACTAGCACCACCTGGGAAGTCCAAAGTTTACTGAGTTAGGTGCTAATCACAGGAATATCTCAATCAAACAGCGGAGTGCCGTTGTCTCGCCAAGCTGACACATATAAGAAACACTCCGCAATCATGGAAGCAGTGGTCCTCAAGGTGCGGCCTCAGCCAGGACAGTCGTATCACCTGGGAACCTGACAGAAACACAAGTTCCTGGGCCTTCACCAGACTTCCTGAATCAGAAGCTCTCAGGTTGGGGCCCAGCAACAGGATGCTAAAAAGCCCTTCAAGTGTTCCTGGCGCATAACAGGGTCAGAACCGCTAGACTCCTACTTTAGGTCCTAGTGTCTAGGTCAGAAAGAAAAGTATGAACACAGAAGCAGGTTATTAATTGCCTTTCTGTTCCTGGGCTTTAGTCACTTGATAGATTTCATGTTTAAATGGCATCCCTGCTAGAGGAACAACAGAAAAGAGGACTATTGACTGTTTATAAATCTTTCCTCAGAGATGCTATGTAACACAGCCATTGAAATCCTCCTCCATCACCAGCTCCAGCTCTTCAGCTACAGACTCTGCTGAGCTGGCTTCCATTTCCCTGACGAAGGTCAGTCAGATCTACATCAGAACTCGCCTCAAGACTCTTCCATCGCCCTTCTGGTGGTATTGATCAGGCAGTGGGAGCCCTCTGTGAACAGCTTCACAGTGGTCCAGAGACAACATGGCAAGAAAAGAAATGGGGGTGGTTGCGGTTTGAACTCCTCTCAGTGATATAAATACCCTATTCATTCACTGCCCACAAGTCTCCTATCAGTTATCTGTTGCTAAAACAAAGCTGCATAACAAATGAGCACAAAACCTCAGTGACTGCAATGATGTGTGCTTACCGATTCAACTGCCTGTGAATAAAGAATATTTTTTAAAAATCCACTAAGTTTCATTTTCCTTCTCATTACAGGGGACGGGAATGCAAAAATAGGAACTCAAGAGATACCTGGAGTAACAGGCAAATTTGGCCTTGGAGTACAAAATGAAGCAGAGCAAAGGCTAGCAGTTTTGCCAAGAGAATGCACTGGTCATAGCAAACACACTCTTCCAACAGCACAAGAGAAGACTCTGAACATAGACATCACCAGGTGGTCAATACTGAAATAAGATTGATTGTCCTGAAATTAACCTCCCATGAATACAGAGGGACCACTGTCTTTGATTACTAAATGACTGAAGGACTACATTAAAGCTTTGCTGGTTTTTTGAGAGTTTAAGTTCTAGAATAGGTGACACAAAATCCTGTTTATTATGAAAACTGATTTTCCTGATGAAGATCCACACACACCACTGTGCTTTCTCCATATGCTGTCCCTTCCACCTGTCACCCTTCTACCCCGGCCAATCAAAATCCTCCGCCTCTTTCAAGGCTCCCCCAGGCTTAGGTAGTCGCTACCTGCTCAGTCCCGAGCAACTCACTTGCATTTATCTGGGCTCTAATGACCCTGTTTTAGAATTGATGGTCTGAAGACAACAGAGTGTTTCCATTTGCTAACGAGAAGTGGCTATGAAGGAACCAAACCTGTTGCCCCACATTGTGCCTTTGTGGCATGAAGATGAATGTGGGCTGATTATTTTTAAGAAACAGGAGACTTAAAAAATGGTTCTTGTTATGTTCCCCCTAACTGCCTAAAAGAATCTAGATAGAAGCTTCGTCCTTGGAATAAAGCCACCACCAGAGGTGTCTGGAGAGCATACGGGCAGGGTGTGGTGGGCAGACTTGGCCATCGCTAGAGATCACAACCCCCGCTGCATCCAGTTGACTCTGCTGGTCCAAACAGCAGAGGCAGGAAACATCTATTTTTCAAACATTCGCTTTTCCATCTCCATGTGCCTTTCCCCCTCCCCTTTGAAGTCCCAATCCCTTCTCTCAATACCCTTCTGTCTGTCTTTTTTCTTAATCGGGTACAGTTGCTTTACAACGTTCTGCTAGTCTCATCTGTATAACGAAGTGAATCAGCTATGTGCACACATATGTCCCCTCCTCTTAAGCCTCCCTCTCACCCTCCCCACCCCATCTCTCTAGGTCATCACAGAACTGAGCTGAGCTCCCCGTGGATACAGCAGCTTCCCACTAGCTATCTGTTTTGCGCATGGTAGTCCATGTAAGTCAATCCTAACCTCCCGATCCATCCCACCCCTTCCCCTTCTGTGTTCACCTGTCTACTCTCTAATCTGCATCTCTGTTTCTACCCTAGAAATAGGTTCATCTGTACCATTTTCCAAGATTCCACATATATGCATTAATATCAATATTGGCTTTTCTCTTTCTCTCTTACTTCACCCTGAATGACAGACTGTAGGTTCATCTGCGTTTCTATAAATGACCCAACTTCGTTCTTTTTTATTGCTGAGTAATATTCCATTGTATACATGTACCACCTCTTCTTTGTCCATTACATTCTCTTATGTCTTTAGCTGAAGATGGCATTTAAAGTGAGAATTTGAGCCACTGGGGTGACTTACTCCAGTTTGCCTGGGTCTCTCCCATATACTCATGTTATTCACCTTTGTTTTATTTTCTCCTGTTAAGCTGTTCCATGTCAATTTCACTCTTAGGCCAGCCAGAAGAACCTAGAAGTGTAGAGGCAAATTCCTTCCTCCCCAGCAAGGCTTCTAGGACACTGCCCTCAATTGTGTAGAGATGGCCTGGAAACTTATACCAGTGTGCCCAGGGCAGACTGGTACAAGTGAGGGCGTGAGCAGCAGGCAACAGCCTCACCCCTAATCTCACCTTTCAGTGCCAGTGAGCGTCATCAATCAGCCTTCTCTCAGGCTTCAGGTCCCAGTTTCCGTTCCATCACTACTGCCTCACTGGAAATTCTAGCTTGAGCCCTGAGCTCTTCAGTATGGTCATTTCCATTCCCAGGTGACTGGACTCTGCTTTCCATGTAGTTTCCTGACCTACAATTCAAACACTGCAGCAACACCAGGGCCCCCAGTCTGATGTGCACCCAAAGGCTCAGCTTTTTGCCTGGCAAACCCTGAATCCTCACCTCCAAAGGCCATTTTTCTTATAGGGCTTTCCTGTCTCTACTTATTTCCACTGAGGCTCCAGCATCCTGCTCAGTTGACAACACATTTTTCAGCTGCTCTTCTCTCTCCTTCCATTTCATTCTTTCTCTGTCTTCTCCATCTCCTCTCTAACATATTCATTTCCCGTAATGTTTTCGATCCCCCCCCCCCAGTTTGTGTTTTCCATCTCCATTTTCTCTCAGGAAGTTTCAGCAACTGAAGAAACATGACCTGCCTGCTTACCTGCCGGCCTGAAGTGGAAAACTAGGTGATGGAATCTTAGGGAAAAAACAAAAGACTGACTCAGCAGCAAGTACACATCATTAGCAGGAAGCGAGTTGGTCCCAGGGGTGGTGATTAAGGCATTTTCGGAAGTCATAAGGAAGGGAAGCCTGTAAATGGTATTGCAAAAGCATTAAAATAATCACTGACTGGCCACTTTTATGAAGTCAATGACTTGCAAGCAGTATGATTCATAACACAAAAGGGCCTTTTTAAAAAAATTAGCAGATCAACATGCCAGCAGCTCCTAGTCATCCTCCAAGGGGGCAGTGGGGGCCCAATCAGGAGAGACGGTCCATGGTGGATACTGGAGGTCCTCAGGGCTCTGTCCTTACATTACATGCTCTTCCTAGGAGATGATGGATTGCAATCCACTGTGATGGATTGCATTTCTACTTGAAACCATTGACTCCTCACTTTAACCCAAACGATCTCTCTGAGCTCCAGACACACAAAGGCAACAGCTCACTGCATGTCTCTCCCGGATGCCTTGGAGGCACTTTGTGCTGGTCAGTTTTCATCTGTCACTACAAAGACGCTCTCCACTTTTCTCCACTCTGCTCTGAGCACCAGAAGATTGTCTCTGTGAACCTCGTAAACTATTTCCCCGGCCTTCTGAATTCTAGGAGCTTTTAATCAGTCCCTGGCAGGTGGTCAGAGGAGGAGAGAGGTTGCAAGCTCTGCTTCCTCAGTTTCCTCCCTTCCAGGCTATACTGTCACAAGCCCACAACACCCAAGCCCATAAGGCTTGTTAGCTGACTCCTGCTTACTGGGAAAGCGAGTTCTGAAAACCACTGCTCCTCTCTGAGCCTCAGACCTACAGACAGTGGCTATGACTTTCCATCATCACTGATGACAGAGCGCTATGTTGGCCACTGTTGATTTCCTTTACCCTGATCACAACTTTGTAGAGAGACTCTGCTAAACTCTCTTCCATGATGCCTTCCAAGTGTGCATCTGTGTCCTCATTCACTGTATCTGAACTAGACATTCATCACCCCACACTTCCCCTCATGCCTGCCTTCCCCCCGACTCTCCTGCAGCACCTGCCACAGTGAATGGCCCATCATTCACCCTCTAGGACCATCCAGGAGCCTGGGCATCCTGGGGACTTCTCATCTCACCCACTACAGTCTGCCAACATCAGCTCACAGGTCTGCCATTCCTTCCATCCCAGTCCAACCCAATATCATCTCAGACCACATTTCTGTGGCAACCTCCCAAATGACCTCCATGACCCTGATCAACCCACTCCAGTCCATTCCACATCATCTTTCCTACGTTCAAATCTGAGGAAGTCTCCCATCTTTGCAAACCCTTCTGCACTCCCTATTGGCTTTGAAATCAAGTTGAAATTTTTAGTTAGGGTTAGGGTTAGGGGTTAGTCAGACTCAAGGACCTTCATTACTGGCTTCCAGTTACCTCTGCAGCCTCTTTCACTGTTTACTTTGGCCTCTCCTTTCTCCCTGAAACTGTATTATTGAATTCCAAAGGTCACCTTGTCTCTCAGCTCTGGACTTTCTCATGCGTTGATTCTCTAACAAGGATGATGTTCTTTTGTCCCTGCCCAGCTAACAGCTGCCCACAACCAGACTTTGTGCTCAGCTAGGACAGGAACACGCCACTGAACCCTGAGCACCTCATCCAGGGCCTGGGACCTACCACTCCAGTGCCACGCAACACACAAGCCACTTGCTGTACTATTGAGCACTGAAATGCACTGAGTCTACATTGAAATGTGCTGTGAGTATAAAATACATACTTCCTTTTCAAAGAATTAGCACAATGAAGCATAAACTGTCAATATTTTTACATTTATTGCACATTCAAGTATCTTAGCTAAGTATATTAAATTAACTAAAACTCTACTAAAATGAATTTCACTTGTGATTTTAATTTTGTTTAATGGTAGTCAGTTTCACATTGGAATTTATTGTGTGTGTGTGTTCAGTTGCTTAGTCACGTCTGACTCTTTGCGACTCTATGGACTGTAGACCGTCAGGCTCCTCTGTCCATGAGATTTTCCAGGCAAGAATACTGATGTGGGTTGCCAATTTCTACTCCAGGGGATCTTCCTGCTTCAGGGATCAAACTGGTGTCTTCTGCATCTCCTGCATTGGCAGGTGGACTCTTTACCACGTGTCATCTGGGAAGCCCTAGAAAATTGCAAATGATGCCTGCAGCTCCCATGATATTTCTACCAGAAAGGACCGTCTGATAATTACTTGCTGAATGAGTGAAGGTGAAACATCAAATAAACAAAGAAGAGAAATCTCCAGTTTCCAAATTTGTCTTTCCTTTCCTTTGAAATGTTCTCCAAATCCTCTAAGTCTGGGTTTGGTGGCCTTTTATGTGCTCTCAGAGCTCCTGCAAGTCCCCCAGTTATGACAGCCCCCATTATGACTGTTGTCACATGGAGTCACGCTGTGTTTTTACTTTCACGAGGGCAGGCACTCTGTCTGTCTCATTCAACTCTGGATCCCAGTGCCTGGCATGATGCTCACCTTGCAGTGGATGCCCATCAAATGCCTGATGAGTGAGGGCACCAGGAGGTGACCAGCCATGCGGTGAGAGGAGAGACCCAGTGACAACAAGGAGATGGTGATGGCATGGACTCTGAGCACGTGCTCCTAGGGACAGACCCCCACATCCCTCATGACGGGCCCTACAGGGAGCCCCGGGTCTGCACAATGACATCCCATGGAGGTGGGTCACTGCCTTACTCTTTGCCACCTCTGGTTCAGGAAAGCATCTGGCACAGGCCTGGAAATCCAAGTCATATCAATGAGGGCCATGATCCGGCCTGAGGGCACTTTTCTGGTCTCTCTTCTGTGCAGGGCTCTGAACCACAAGGTGGGTCAGAGGACGTGATGCCTGGCTCTGTCCTGATGAGCCTGAGTGTAGGACTGCTGCAGCTTTAGACACCTAGGCAGGCTGGAGGTGGGCATGGGAGTGGGCAGTGGACACGTTCCCTCCTCACTCTCTTCATACTCCTCAACTGCATCCCCTCTGCTGAGGCCATTCAGGAGTAAGTGAGGGACTTCCCCGATGGTCCAGCGGCTAAGACTCTGTGCTCCCAATGAAGGGGGCCAGGGTTCAATCCCTGGTCAGGGAACTAGATCATGCATGCTGCAACTAAAGATATGCATGTCACAAAAAAGACCGAAGATCCTGTGTGCTGCAATTAAGGCCAGCTCAGAACAATAAAGAAATATATTTCTTAAAAGCAGTAAATGAGAAACAGCTCTATCTGGACTTGAGAAGTGCTGACCTCTCTCCCTGCTTCCTAAGTATCTGGACCTCCTCCTGTGTCCTTTAAACAAGTCACCTCCCTGTGTTTGCCCAGTTTCCCTTGGCGTTTCATCTGCCATATTAACCTACAGTTGACATTTGTCAAGATGATGGCCATCCAGAGTGCTAGCTTTCATCCTCACGGGATTTGGATAGATGTTACCCTCATTTGGGCAAAAGGGGAAATGAGCTCAAAACTTATGAGCAAATGTTTTATGGTCACATGGTAGGAAAGTGACATCATGGGACTCCAACTTTGGGGGCTCTGTGGCCACGCTCTTCCCATCTCTGCCTCTCTGGGGGTCCGCTACAAGGAGAGATGGATCTGGTGGTCAGTCTTGTCCATACCAAGAGTCAGTGAAGCAACTGACAGAGAAGAAGCCATGGCTGACTTTCCTGCATACAGTCAACTTTTCACAAGCAGCAGAACTGAAGGCTTAAAAGGCTGCTCACAGGGGCAAGACTCCACGACTCACAATGGAGCCCCAACTTTCCAGGTGTTCTGAGCACATTCACAATGGTCAATTTTACATACATATTCTTTTTCATATCCTAGTCCTTTATGTTTTATCACAGGCTCTTGACTATAGTTCCTTGTGCTACAGAATAAGACCTTGTTGTTTATTCATCCTATATACACTGGTTTGAATTTGCTGATACTAAAGTCTCAGTTCATCCCTCCCCACCCCCACCTCTTGGCAATAACTGAGTCACTTCACTCTACAGTAGAAATTAACACAACACTATAGACCAGCTATGGGCTTCCCAGGTAGCTCAGTGGTAAAGAATCAGCCTGCCAATGCAAGAGATGCAGATTTGATCCCTGGGTCGAGAAGATCCCCTGGAGAAGGAATCAGCAACTCACTTCAGTATTCTTGCCTGGAGAATCCCATGGACAGAAGAGTCTAGTGAGCTACAGTCCATGGTGTCACAATAGAGTTGGACACGATTTAGCAACTAAACATCAACGACAATAATGTATCAACTATAGTTCAATAATTTGTTTTTTAAAAAATCAGATGAGATAAACAAAATTTAAAAACTGCATAATGGTCAACCCAGGATCCACATCCTTGGGGCTTTCCACTCGCCTGAACTGTGGCTTTCACCAGAAACTCTGAACCACATGTTCAACCCTTTGAAAATTCCCACTACGCTAACTTACCAGGTGGTCTTTTCACAATATGACTTCCTCTTTGGTGCCCTCTTCATGCTCTCCTGATTCTGGAACCTCAGTCCAACCCTCCTTCCAGCTGGTACTGCCTTTTTTATTTCTACATCATCGAGGTCCTTCCATAAGAAGGAAAGAAGTATCTCGATTACAAAAGAACTTCTGTGTAGCTTCTATGCACAAAAGAGAACAGCAGGGTTTAGGGGAAGAGAGAAAGGGCCCTTCCTGAGGCTGACAGTACGAGGAAGGGAGGCTGACGTGCCCCTGAGTCTGGCTGGGACACGGGTGACATCCTTTATAACTCACGAGCCCCACAATCACGTCTGCTTGGCTGTGGAGAGGTTTGTATTTCGGATGAAGTCAGTATAACCACCCCTCTCTTGTCACTCCAAACATATTTCTCCCATAGTCTCGTCATCTATAAAGGAGAGAAAAGGCATTAAAATGTCCATTTTGTGGTGCTGATGTAAGGAAGAAGGGAAATTCTGGGTAAGGACTCCTGGTATACCACCTGGCACAGGGAAAGATTCAATGCACACTAGTTAGATCTTAAGTACACACTCATGTGGTTCAAGACATCTCTTGAGATCCATTCTGGGGGAATTCCCTGATGGCCGAAAGGTTAGGACTTGGCACTTTCACTGCCGGGCCTTGAGTTCAGTCCCTCATCAGGGAACTGAGACCCCACAAGTTTCCAGGCACAGCCAAAAAAACCCCCCCAAAAACAAAAAAAGAAATCCATTTTGCCAGGAACTTCTAAGAGAAGCCAAACCTGCTGGTATGGGCACCATCAAAATAATAAGAGGGAAAAATCAAAACAGAAAGGGGGAAAAGAGGTTTGAATACACTTTGTCATGAAAAATTCTTGACACTAGATAGGCCATTCTATGTAAATCACATGCAAGTATTCTTCATAAGAGAGGCCAAGCTGGTTTCAGTTTGAGGTCAAAAGAGAGAGATTTACATCCTATTCCGCCCAAAGGTTTGAATTAAGTGTTGAGAGGCAATAAAGTAACTTTGGAGACATTCACAGGGCAGAATTCAGAGAGGGAAAATATGGAGGAGGCCTTGGTGTTGGACTGGAGAAGGTACGAGTGTGTGCCGAGCTCCCAGGGAGCAGCAGCTAGAGGGAAACGGAAGGGCATCTCTGTGTCAGATACACTGAGGTTATTTCACGGAGCAGTTCCAACTTTTCAGGAGTGTCAGTGTGAGATTGGACTTTACAGGTGGCTTAGTCCCCTTTAAGGAATCAGTTCCAGTACTGAAAAATTAAAAAAAACAACAGCAACACACAAATGCATACGTTGCATCTCAGTTATACCCAAGTGTGTTCGTTAAAGTTCATCTGAAGACCAAAGCTGACAGGAGAGAGAAGATTTAATATTTCAAGGAAAGGTACATGACTATGTGGATAGACATGGCCTCTCCTACTGTCTCAGTTTCCTGAACCCCATGCATTTTGTGAGACCCTAAAAAGATGATAAAAAGCCATTTGTACATCATAACAGTAATTTTAGGAGGGGAAGGCCCCCTCAGAGCTTCCTAACTATGGACCTGAGCTCTAACTATGGACCTGGCACCATTCACCACTTGAGACACATTTTTCAGGTGATGCTTCCACAAAGGCTATGAAATGAACATGCTGCGATTATTTCTATGATGGTAATGCAGACCCTGAGGCCCCCACGGGGTTAGGGCTCGGGAGATTAGAAAGAGTTGAGATTCACAGCAGGACCAATAGGAGGTAGGGAAGAGCTGGGATGAAAGAGGGCACAGAAAGTACGTCAGTTTCACGTGGAGTGAAATGAGCAAGAACAGAAACATCCTAATTGTTCACAGAGAAGGAAGACAGGCAGAAATGAGCAGCGTGAAGGCAAGGAGGGGGCACGGTCGTCCCAGGAGCGGGAAAGGAAGCTCTGACGGAGGACAGCTTGTAGGCCTTTCCTTAGAGCTCATTAAAAGCACTAGGAGGGGCTTCCCTGGGGGTCTAGTGGTATAGACTCGCACTTCCTCTGCATGAGGCATGGGTTCAATCCCTGGTCGGGGAACTAAGATCCTACATGGCAAGGTCAAAAAAGAAGAAAATAAAATTTAAACAAAACAAAAGCACAACTGCATGGTAACCGGATGCAAATTTTGTTACCAGGTGTCCCTTAATAGTTTCTGGAAATGCTTTTCCTTCTAAAAGTTAAATAGCTTCAAATTGGTTAGAGGTAGCGGAAGGGAATGTTGAAATTAAAAGCTCTCAGAGGGAGAACAGATTTCTACCCAGAAGATGGGCAGAAATAAAGTCTCTTTAGTGTCCCCTGGAGAGAAAAGGTAGAGAGAACTCACAGGTGTAGGAGCCAAGAAGACCCTTAAGGATGGTCCTTCCAAATGCCTGCTCAGTGGAGGCTGGAGCTGAAGGTCCCAGCTCTAAATCAGACCCCTACGTGATGCACAGACTTGCCAGCCACAGGAAGAACCAATCACTTCTGGGACTCCTCTGGTGGTCCAGGGGTTGGGAGTCTGCCTGCCACTGCAGGGGACAAGGGTTCAATCCCTGGTCTGGGAGGATCCCACATGTTCCAGAGCAATTAAGCCCGTGCACCACAGCTACTGAGCCTAAGCCCAGGTGCCAGCAACTAGAGATTAGCCCCTGCTCCCCACATCTAGAGAAAGGCCATGTGCAGCAGGAAGTCCCAGCACAGCCGGAAATAAATAAATAAAACGAATGAAAAGAATAGCTGTTAAAAAAAAAAAAGAGGGACTGGTTACTTCTCACTGCACGTTGGTGCCACTGCTTCGAAGAGTGACTTGGGAATATCCATCATGACATTAAGAATTAGCAATTCCAGCTGCTCATAAAAAAGAATGAAATCATGCCATTTGCAGCAATGAGGAGGAAACTAGAGATGAGCATACTAAGTGGAGTCAGTCAGAAAGAGAAGGACTAACATCATATGACATCACTTATATGTGGAATCTAAAATATGACACAAATGAACCTATGAAACAGAAACAGAATCACAGGCACACAGAACAGACAGATGGTGGCCAAGGAGTGGATGGGTTGAGAGAGGGACGGATTGAGAGTTTGGGATTAGCAGATGCAAACTATTATATACAGTACGGATAAACAGGAAGGTCCGACTGTACAACACAGGGAACTCTATTCTATATCCTATGATAGATCATAATGGGAAATAATACATTTCTAAAAAGAATGTAAAAAAGAATTAACAATTCCAATTTAACAATGTTGCCTGTGAGATACATAGATACACAGGGAAGTAAATATGAAGTTGTGTGCTGTAGTCCCATTTATAATATTGAAATATGGACAATCTAAATGGTCATCAATGAGACATTAAAATAATGATGAAATACGATGCACTTCTTGGCATACTTTTGGCAATACAGAAAGATCTTCAAATAAAAATAACAACATACAACATGAATAAGCTCATTTGTATTAAATGAATTTATACATATACTCCTGTGTGCATAAAAATATCTAGGAAGATTCATTAAAAGAGCTGTTTTCATAAAGGGGAAAGTTAGGACATATTTGAGATGGAAGAACTCCTACTTTTCATTGTGTATCCTTCTGCACTATCTGCATTTTAAAATCATGAACATAGTTTTTTTAAAAAATATTTGAAAAGTTGAAAAGATGTTTCTCTGTGAAGAAGTATAGTTACCCAAAAAAAAACTCTTTAAAATTAAGACACAAAACCCTGAGCTGAAAACTACAGTAAAATGGAGTCGATATTTAAATAAATTTTTTTATCCTTTATGACCAACAAGAGTCTATCCCAGGGATGTAACAGAGGTCTAATATTAGAGAACCTATTAAAATGTATTACTTCATTAGACCAAGGAAGAAGAATTGCATAATCATCTTATGGATGCCAAAGGACATCTGGTAAATAGCAAAAACTGATTAAAAAGGGAAAAATTATTTACAAATAGTTGACTGTCATAATGGATAAACAGTAAAATCTAAAAACAACAGCCAACATCATAACTGAAATTATGGAGACATTCCAATTATGCTATATTTTTGAACTTTTAAAATGATGTCCATATCTGAGTTTTACACTATATATGTTTTATATATATTATACATATGCTTCTATATTATATTTATATATGTTTATATATATGTTTAAATTTAAAAATTTATAAATGCATATATATATTTACACTGCAGAATCTGCCTGGAATATTCCTCTAAGAAAAATGAGACGGATATATACACACACACATACACACACATATATATATGAACCTCAGAAAGCATCAGTACTAAAAATAACCCAGCTCACTCAGCTTTAAGTCAACAGCCCAAACCACGGTTTTAAAATGGAATTGACACCACCACCATGTTTGAGAACCCTGAAACTCTTCTTGTGTATGAGCCTGTGCTATCTTAACAGGGTGCTTTCCTTCAAAATCAACAAGAAACTAGCACTTTCTGTGGAACCAAGGCTGTGCGAGGTTGGAGACTGATAAAACAGAAAAATAATAAGAAGTGGGAAAGCTCCCTTTGCACTGTACTATGTATTGTGCTGAGTCGCTCAGTCATGTCCAACCCTTTTGTGACCCCATGAATTGCAGCCTGCCAGGCTCTCTGTCCATGGGATTCTCAGGCAAGAAAACTGGAGTGGGCTGCCATTTCCTTCTCCAGTGAATCTTCTCGACCCAGGGATCTAACCCAGGTCTCTTGCACACGCAGGATGTGTCTCCTGCATTGGCAGGTGGATTCTTTACCACTGAGCCACCTGGGAAGCCCATGAAAGCTCCCAGGGAGTATCAAAATTCAAGGTGAAGCCGCAGATTGTAAACAGTGTCCAGGTGAGGGGGATACTTTTAACAGATGGCCGAGAAGGGTGCTGATGGGAGTTGATACCATCTTCTGTGTTTACTTGAGTGTGTGCGATTGTGAAGGTGGCAACTGGGAGCCAGGAAACACGGGAGGTTCCCTGGAAAATGCAGCAAGGCAAGAAGTTGGCTCCTGGAAAAGCACACGGATGCAGAGAGTAGTTCAGACAAATGTGGAAACACACGGCCGCTGGGTCACAGTGGGACACAGCCTCAAGACGTGGAAAGAAGACGAAATATTGGGTTTCAGGGCAGGAGTGGATTGAAAGGTGACTTTTCATTCCATGACTAAGGAACCTCGAAACCAGGAGACTCATTGGAAATAAAAATCTTCACTCCCTTTCCTCTGCCACAGTGATGTCACATTTCCCCACGGACACTGGCTCTCATGCTCATTGTTAATAGCAAACCCAAGATGTGGGCTGAGGTCTGCTGACTTTGCATATGGCAGTCCTCACTTCCCCCACCTCCACCTCATTTGCCCATGGTTAGCAGGCCCTTTCCACATGCAAGAAACTATGAAGTCTGTAATGGGAAGAAATAGGGCACAGCCTTGCTCCCCCAAAATATGGTGCATGGCTAAGAAGAGCTAAGAAGGGGCTTCACTGGCAGTCCAGTGGTTCAGACTTCACCTTCAATGCAGGGGGGTGTGGGTTTGATCCCCGGCTAAGATCCCACATGCCTCACAGCCAAAAAAACAGAACATAAACAACAGAAGGAACGTTGTAAAAAAATCAATACAGACTTTAAAATGATCCACATCAAAAAAAAAAAATCTTAAAAAAAAAAAGAAGAGCTAAGAAATGTTAGAGCATCAGATCCACCTGGAAGACTCATTCTGCCATCGTGCCATCCTGCTAAACCACTTCAGTCGTGTCTGATTGTTTTGCGACCCCATGGACTGTAACCTGCCAGGCTCCTCTGTCCATGGGATTCTCCAGGCAAGAATACTGGAGTGGGTTGCCATGCCCTTCTCCAGGGGATCTTCCCAACTGGAGAAGGGATTGAACTCGCATCTCTTATGTCTCCTGCATTGGCAGGTGGGTTCTTTATCACTAGCAGGAAGACTCACTAGAGAATTTTTTAAAAAAGAATGTATGTGTACGTGAATTACTTTGTTGCACAGCAGAAAGGAACACACCATTGTAAATCAACTCTACTTCAATAAAACAAACAAAACCCACTTAGATTGCTGGGCCACACCTAGGAGGCCCCAGGAGGGCTGGAGTGGATCCTGAGACTTTGCATTTCTAACAAGTTCCCAGAAAAGGCTGATGCTGTTGGTCCAAGGACCACACTTTGAGGATGACTGACTTATGAGAAATAGTTAATTATAGATGCCATGGGACCTCAGACCACAGGATGCTCATTTATGGAGACTAAAATTGTACCGTGAATAAGCTTTTGATAAGTTACCAGAGTTAAGCCCTTTAGGCTGGGACTTCCCCGATGTCTAGCAGCTAAGACTCCGCACTCCCTCTGTCAGGGGCCTGGGCTCAATCCCTGGTCAGGGAAGATCCCATATGTCACAACTGAAAAAAAGAAAGGAAAAACTGCCGTACACCACAACTAAGAATCTCACATGCTGCAACAAAGACCCAGTGCAGCCAAAAAAATAAAAAAAAAAAAAGAGTCTAGGTGTTCTCTGAAAAACGCACGTGGCTAATGAACTTCTTGTAAAAGAAGAGTTGAGCTCTAAGCAAGTTCCAAGATGGGCCACACGCACGGCCCGATGCAGCCCTACTCAAGCATCAGAAACCAGGGCCTGGAGAATCCATGGACAGAGGAGCCTGGAGGGCTACAGACCATGGGGTCACAAAGAGGCAGACATGACTGAAGTGACTTAGCACGCACGCACACATGAGATGCTGTCTTTACAAGAGCAGATCCTGCAGTGCTAGATTCATAACACAAGCGCATAGTCACTGTGTGTGCAGGTCATGCTGGACCACAGGAAACAGCTCTCCTACTCAAGCTTTCCTGGAAAAAACCACATCATAATCACAAGAGCTGCAGTTTTCTAGCAGATATATGTTTATAAGTACTTTACCATCATGAGGGACAAATTGAGACACATATGAATAAGTGGGCTATAAATTGTAGCATCTACTTAAGTATCAGCTATCATCATAATGTGATCCTTACAGATTCCCAAGGATTGCTATCTTTCACCTAAGAATAAAATGAAACCATGGTCAGTAAGTGAAGTGAAATTTGCTCACTCATGTCAGACCGTTTGCAACCCCATAGAGTATACAGTCCCTGGAATTCTCCAGGCCAGAATACTGGAGTGGGTAGCCTTTCCCTTCTCTAGGGGATCTTCCCAACCCAGGGATCGAACCCAGGTCTCCTGCATGGCAGGCAGATTCTTTACCCACTGAACCACAAGGGAAGTCCAAGTAACAGAGATCCGATTGAAATTGAGATTTAGAATTTTGGTTCCAAATTCTGTGCCATAAGCGCAGAATGTACCAGAAGCGTCACTTTCTGTACTTGCCCCGTTCACGGTCACCGAGGAAGAGATCGCCTTGGGGGGACTGCTTTATATCAGGTCATTCCTTCTTCCTCTCTCCTCTCTCTTCCCTATCCCAACGGCTCCTCACAGATCAGCAGATGAGAGGTGAGGGACCGATCCAGAGGGTGATCAAACCACAGGTCTACTGGGCTTAGACCGTGGTCCCCAAACTTACAGGTGCGAGGCTGTTAAAAGAGGCCCTGACTCAGGAGAGCTGAAGTAGGGCCCAAGGGTTTGCATTTCTAATGAGTTTCTAGATGGTGCTGATTCTGCTGGTTGGGGGACCACACTTTGAGAACCTCTAAATTACAGGATAGCAAGTTCCGCTGGACTCCGTCTCTTTAAAATTTGAACCAGGACATTCTGAGTGCATGAGGTACTCAGCAGTAGTGGAGGCAGATGAAAGGAAACACAGAGAAGGGATTAATGACAGAGTGCCATGAGGAATTGTAGCAAGCCAGTCTTATAAACGATGTCAAAAGGACATCTCTACTGGACTTCCCGGGTGGTTCAAGGTTAAGAATCCGCCTGCCAGTGCAGGGGACACAGGTTCGACCCCTGGTTGGGGAAGATTCCACATGTCATGGGGCAACTAAGCCCATACACCACAATCATTGAACCTTCATTCTAGAGCCCATATTCCACAACAAGAGAAGCCACTGCAGTGAGAAGCCCGTGTACCACAACTAGAGAGTAGTCCCTGCCCACTGCAGCGAGAGAGCCTATGGGCAGCAAAAAAGATCTAGCGCAGCTGAAAAAACCAAAAAAGAGCATCTCCGTTCCAGTAAGTAAAAGCAATGGGGCCAAGAAACACTTTTCAGAACAGAAAGAAAGAACGGGGCAGCTGAGGGCAGAACAGACAGAAGCAACCACGCGAAACACACTTGTGCTGAGCAGGCTTCACGATAGAACAGAAAAGAACCCCCCAGAACCTCCCTACAGGGCACTCAGCATCGCCAAGGAGAAAACTCTGCTTTCTCTTCTTTTGGAGCCTAGGTTCTCTGCTTCTGGACACCCTCTCAACCTTCCCTCCCATAGTAGACATGGAACCTTGAGTAAGTCTCTGTCCTTTCAAAGAACTCCACTGATCAAGAGAGAACATGGGGGCATTCTTTAATAATCCACCCTGTGTCTAACCCCCAAGCTAGTCCCTAGATTTGGAAACATGCTCTTCACTAATGTTATTCCGCAAAGCAAAGCCGCTGCAGAGCAACTCTGGATCACCAGCTTCCTTAGTTCAAGGCCATTCCCTATCCTCTGGTGCCCTCAAGGTGATGCTGATCTGCAGCATCATCCATCCTGCATTTTTGCTTGACCAATCTTCAGCACATGTTTATCCCCACATCGTTATGTCTCCTCCTGAAAGAATTTCCAGCACAATCTCCCAGCCTTGTAGAAGGAATGAAAAAATAACTAGTGACTCAAAAAATACACAGTCTGGTTCCTAATACTTTAAATGACTGGTTTCATACTTTGGGGTCTTTACTTTCTTTAAAAAAAAATGATGTCCAGAAGATTTATCTTTAAGGGGAAAAGTGTGCTTAAATCATAGATCTATTTCCTATGCATTGGAAGTGACTCCCTGGAGTGTTGTCTTGAGAAAGACGACAAGCCTGTGCCCATCAAGCATGTCATGACTGGTTAATAATTGTTCCCACACGAGAAGGGGAAGTGACCATGTGAATGCTGTATCTTTGCCCTCCCTGATCCAAATGCTATCATGGGGACTTCAATTCTTGATTCTATGATTGTATGCTAGTATCCTTAATGTGACTGTACCAAGCATGTATTTACCTCTGAGATGTTACCTCTATTTCTGCTGAAAGACCATCTTTCTGGGTCCATTTCCCCTCAGCTCAACATCATAATACGGTAGCTCTCAACATTTAAGTACACAGCAAGTGCATAATAATATAGTGTCTGCTAAACACTTCATAAAAAGCAGCATGAGTAACCTGAAACACATTTCCTGCTTCCTCGGAAAAACCTGCATGGGCCAAATAAATTCAAAATCTCAGCAGGAGGGATTCTGTCCTGCTGACCACAGGTGTTAGATCCAGATTAAGTGGATGAAAGAAGAGACCTTTGATGAAAACTACCTTGGATTTCCCTGTTTCTTCTCCTCTGGAGCCTCCTGAATATGGTGTCAAATCATCCCAATGCACTGTGGCCTTGTTTCTGTAGAAACTGTTATCAGCGTAAAATTACATAGGAGAGAAAATCATTAGGTCTAACCAGTCTTCCAAAGCGCGTTAGAAAGACAGCACCGTTTACCTCATGCAGCTGGTGTCACTGGACCGCCTCCAACCTGAGCTTCAGTTTCCTCATCTGTCACAAAGGGGTTATAATAGATGATATCTCACGTCCTTTCCAGCTGTAACGTCATATGAAATCCATGTCCTTCTCTGCAAACAACTGCTACACGGACTTAGGAAGCTGAATGTAGTCTTTAAAAAGGAACTGGTCTGTGCAGTTACAATTAACCAATTCCAATTGTTCGCTACCATTGAGAATCTCATTTTTAAAAACTTCAATTGGTTAAATACTGGCTACCTTCACTATGGAGAACAGTAGGGAGGGTCCGTAAAAAACTAAAAACACAGCTGCCATGTGATCCAGCCATCCCACTCACGGGCATTTATCTGAATAAAATTCTAATTTCAGATGATATATGTACCCCAGTGTTCATAGCCAGGACATGGAAACAACCTGAATGTCCATCAACAGAGGAATGGACAAAGAAGATGTGGTACATATAAATAAACTAATGCCACTGCCACAACATGGCTGGGCCTAGACATGATCACACTAAGTCAGTCAGAGAAAGACAAACATCGTATGATACCACTTATACGTCAAGTCTAACAAAATGGTACAAATGAACTTATTTATACAACAGAAGTAGACTCACAGACTAGAAAACAAACTCACGCTTACCAAAGGGAAAAGACGGGGAGGGATAAATCAGGAGTTCAGTATTAACATATACACACTACTATATATAAGATAGATAATTAAAAAGGACCCACTGGATAGCACAGGGACTCAATATTCTGTCATAACGTAAATGGGGAAAAGAATTTGGAAAAGTAAGTTGCTGTTTCGATTGTTAAGTCACGTCTGACTCTTTGCGGCCCCGTAGACCGCAGCATGCTAGGCTTCCCTGGCCTTCACTATCTCCTGAAGTTTGCTCAAACTCATATCCATTGAGTCAGTGATGCTATCTAACCATCTTCCACCCCCTTTCTTTTGCCTTCAGTCTTTCCCAGCATCAGGGTCTTTTTCCAATGAGCTGGCTTTTCACATCAGGTGGCCAAAACACTGGAGTGTCAGCTTCAGTATCAGTCCTTCTAGTGAGTATTCAGGGGAATATTGATTTCCTTTAGGATTGACTGGTTTGATCTCATTGCAGTCCAAGAGACTCTCAAGAGTCTTCTCCAGCACCACAACTCAAAAGCATGAATTCTTCCGTGTTCAGCCTTCTTTGTGGTCCAACACTCCCATCAGTACATGACTACTGGAAAAACCATAGCTTTGACTATATAGACCTTTGTCAGCAAAGTGATGGCTCTGATTTTTAATATGTTGTCTAAAAAAATAGATACGTGTATACGTATAATTAAAATCACTTTGTTGTATACCTGAAACAAACACAGCATTGCAAATCAACTATAATATAAAATAAAATTTTTTTAAATAAAATTAAAAACATATTGATTGGCTAACTTCAACTCAGTTGGTACCCAACCCTGGTTCTCAACTTGGGGGTGAAGAACACCCAAGGGAAATTTGGAAAAATCTGGAGATATTTTGGGTGCCAAAACTGGGCCAGTGAGGGCGTGTCACTGGCATCTAGTGAGTCAAGTCCATGATGAGCTAAACATCCTGCCATTCATAGGGCAGTACCACCGCAAAGGAGATGGGTCAACATCAACAGGACTGAAGTCAGGGAACTCTGCACCACTCCACCACATGGCAACACAGTGCACAAAGATGCTGAGAGAGAGAACAAGATCTTCAATCTGACATAAAAACATGAAAACATGTTTTAGTTGTTTTGGTGGACACAAATCAAGGTACTGTGTGGTTTATGTCATAAGCACCAGTCCAGATAAGCCACTACAACACAGCTAACATATTCTGGGTTTCCAATATTCTTAAGTTATGAAAAAATATTCATGCTTGGCAGAATCTGAGTCAATGAGCGCTACTTGAAGCAAGCCATTTTCCGATAGCACATGCTTTGTGTGTTTGAATTTCAATCTCTCATAATTTTATTTTTAACTTTTTCCAGGAAAAGATGAAAGATCCTCTTTAATTATCACTAAATGTGATAAATGAAACAGTTTTCTATTTCCAAGCCTCATTCAGCTAAAATACTAGAATGGAAAAACTTGCCAAAATGAACGTGCCTTCTCTTTTGGATGGTAACCAAAAGCACCTTCCTATATCCAGTGCTCAGACTTCCAAAGCAGAAGCCAGCATAAAAACGTATTTCTGCAGCTCTGGTAAATTTAATTTTTTATTTAGAGGATTGGAAAGATTCCCACAGAACAGCCTTAAAGTTACTACCTGCTTTCCTACTGGACCAGAAAGGAAAGGAATGGCGATGGAATATTACTCAGCCGTGAAAAAGAATGAAATTGGGTCATTTGCACAGGTGTGGATGAACCTAGAGATTGTCATACAGAGTGAAATAAGTCAGAAAGAGAAAGACAAAAATTTTAAATTAACACATATATGTGGAATCTAGAAAAACGATATTTTTTGTTGTTTTTTAGTTGCTAAGTGGTGTCCAACTCTTTGCAACTCCATAAGCTGTAGCCCACCAGACTCCTCTGTTCATAGGATTTCCCAGGCAAGAATACTGACGTAGGTTTCCATTTCCTTCTTCAGGGGATCTTCTGGACCCAGGGATTGAACCTGTGTCTCCTGCATTGGCAGGTGGATTCTTTACCACTGAGCCATCAGGGAAGCCCAGAAAACTAGCATAAATGATCTTATTTGCAAAGCAGAAATAGAGACACAGGCATAGAGAACAAATGTATGGATACCAAGGAGGGTGGGGGATGAGAGGACCTGGGAGACTGGGATTGACATATATACACTATTGATCCCATGTGTAAAACAGATAACTGATGAGAACCTACTGTCTAGCACAGGGAACTCTACTTCCTGTTCTGCAGTGACCTGAATGGGAAGGGAACCCAAACAAGGAGGATGTATACATACAGACAATTCAGTCTGCTGTGCAGTAGAAACTAGCACAACATCGGAAAGCAACTACAGTCCCATAAAAATTCATTTAAAAATACAAAGAGGAAAATAATATTTCCTTGCACTAAATCCTTGAGGTTGGAAGATGATTGTTACAGTGTACCACCTAGCCTATCCTGACTAATACACTCATCTAAGACATCGCATCCATCTCTCTAGGACAGGCCTATAAGCATGAGGTCCACACTGCCTCAGGAGAATAAGGATACCCGAGACCTCCAGTAATCTAGGGCTTTCCTGGTAGCTCAGCTGGTAAAGAATCCTCCTGCAGTGTGGGAGACCTGGGTTTGATCCCTGGGTTGAGAAAATTCCTTGGAGAAGGGAATGGCTGCCTACTCCAGTATTCTTGCCTGGACAATTTCACGGACTATACAGCCCTTGGGGTCACAAAGAGTTGGACACAACTGAGGGATTGACTTTCCAGCAATCTAACTCTCAATCACAACATGTAAATCCCAGATGCCACTCTTTCTATGCACCCTATGCCTCTCTGTTCTACATTAAACAGGGTCTGAGACTCTCCTAAAACAGGGTCTTCATCAGCACAAACTTTAGTCCCAGTGACTAAGCATCTCAAAAAGTACATTTCTCTGCTAAGTGATGGAGAATCTACCTTTGAGGGGTGCCTGCTCTCCACCTGGATTCATCCCAAAGGACAAACTTTCCTCGGCAAATCTTCCCTTTGTTTGACAAAGATGCTAATACCAAGTATACCTGATCATGGTCAGCGACCATCTATCCTTTATATTCTTGTGATACTTTATGAGCCGAGTTTTCTCATGCAGTTGGGAAATTTGAGGAATGATTTGACTTCATCTCTCCTCACGTATCCTTTTGTTGTTTCAAGTACTGTCTTGATGGCAGGCTTTCTGTGGTCCTACGGAGCATCACAAAACCTCCACAGGAAAGCTGAGTCATTCATCCAAACGCCTCCATCTGAATCTTAATTATCCAAATAAATCACCTGACTCCCCTGTCAACTGCCTGAGTGAATACCAAGATGTCCATTTTCTTTTCTCAGTGGAAAGCTGATTTATGAATTCTCAAACTTTTGATGTTATTCCTCAAAAGTAAGCTTAAAATAGTATGAAAGTAGGTACAATAGTATGTTCTTAAAATAGTATGAGATGTTTTTCAAAAAAAACCTGTGATAGTTTTATGCTTTGCTGTGGAAAAACTTCTAAAGCCTAGTATTATGTCCTAACCTAGAGGAATTAGAATGCAACAGATACGGCAGAAAGAGCAGACAACAGCCACATGTCCTGGAAGA
Organism: Okapia johnstoni; assembly: GCA_024291935.2. NCBI lineage: Eukaryota > Metazoa > Chordata > Mammalia > Artiodactyla > Giraffidae > Okapia > Okapia johnstoni. Next base: position 2,450,745 of record CM044323.1, on the reverse strand, counting down.
TCCAAGACATCTTACCCCAGCAAATGGCAACTTGGAATTGGCCAGGGTATCTGAAACCCCTCTCTGTTCTCAAATCATCCCATTAAAAACAACAAGGGTGATGGGATGTATAGTAATCATCTGTTTACTTGTGACAGAAGGTAGTAATTTATCTATTTACAAGTCTGTTTCTCCTAGACTGGAATGTGAGCTCTTGAGGGCAGGGAATGCTTCCCATTTATCACCTCAAGGCCCAGAACAGCACAAGACACCCAGAAGATATCTGATTGATTGCGTAACTACTTGAATGAACACTGGTTTTCCAAGCTGATTTATCTGGCCTAGATACACTGCTTTGCTCTGCCTCTTAGATTGATTTTTGCATTAAGGAACTATCCCTAGAAATCAAGAACTTCAGAAAAAATTTCCTTCCCCAAGGAGAACCCCCCCAACTCTATTGATTGTATAAATGGTGGTCTTCAGAAGATGCTGGCCATTGCCTTCTACACCCTTGTAAGACTGAACAAGAACAAATGGCTGGGGGACTTTCCTGGTGGCCCAAGGGTAAAGAATCTGCCATGGAGTGCAGGGGACATGGGTTCAATCCCTGGTCAGGGAACTAAGATCCCACACGCCACTGGGCAACTAAGCCTGCATACTACAACTAGAGAGCCTGTTCGCCACGATGAAAGACCCTGCATACCGCAACTAAGACACAGCCAAATAAATAAAATAAATACATATCAAAAAAGAAGTGGCAGGTGTTGGGTTGCACAAGAAGAGAACTGATCTGTCATAGTGACAAAATATTGAAATGGGGATGCTAAAGAACAGTCCGAGGTCTCCAGAACCTTTTCTCCTGGGGAGACCAAAGGGAAAACCCCCAACAATTCTTTTATCATGTGACCTCTCAAAGGCCCTTCTGGCTCCAGGATAATATTGAAGGGATGACAACAGGAAGAGAGTGTGACCACCCTCACTCTGCTATAAAACAAAAAGTAAAAACACCAAACTACTCCTAGAAAAATAAAAATAAAGGAGACTGTAAAGCACTTTGCAAACATAAAGGAGTCTATCAATGCTCAATAATAACTGCAATGCCTTCCAACAAAACCACTGCATTTAAAAGGATTATCTGGAAACAACACGTAGGAGTCTAGTCTGCCTAACAGAATTAACAGCTATTATGAGTGCCCTGGAAATCCAGAAAGTCTGGATTTTATAACACAAGGCTTTTTCCTCTTTCTCTCTCTCCCTCCTTCTCTCGTTCCTTCCCTCTCCCTGTCTTTTCTCTCCCTCCTTCCCTCTCTCTTTTGTAGTCTTATTTCTAGGAGTGTATAATGACAACAATTCACCTACAGTAAAGGAAATAGCACCCAATTTACTTAAGACACAGAGAAAATCTCACAAAGACCTTTACGGCTTTTAGTAGCAGAAAGTTTTTTAAAGCAAGCTTCAGTTATTGAAAACCAAACTGCTTCCTAAGATGCTTCCCAATAGGAATCGGGGAGCCCGACTGCAGTCATGACCCAATTCACGGCCACGCTGTGTTCCCCTCCCACTGCAAGGCGACTTTACAGCTCCTCCCACTGAGGCGGAATGTATTTCCTTACTCCTTTAGTCTGGACTTGGTTTATACAGTAAAATGCGGCAAAAGAGAGGTGTGTCCATCTCAGGCATAGGCCTCAGGCCCTTCACATATTAGACTCTCCAGCTCAAATCTCTACCACTGCCATACAGAGAAACCATATGGAAAGATCCTCGTTGTCCTGGTCAAGAGCGGTATCAATGACCAGACAGTCATGAACCAACTCCTCAAATAAGGGACAGAACCCAGTTGATGTCCACAGAACGGCTGACCCAACATGGAACTCACCTCAGACACATGGCCTGATTCATCTGAGATGAGAAGAACCATTCAGCTGAACCAAAGACTTGTACTCAATAATAAATATTTCTGGTTTTATGCTCTTAAGGTGTAGAGTGTTTGTTACGCAGCCATAGCTAACTGATACAGGCCTCGTCTTCGTCTCCTCACCACGTATTCCTTGGTCTCTCTGACATTTATTAACCTCAGTGGAGTTGACACACACCAACTCTGGACATATACTCTGTACCTGCTACATTATGATGGATGATTGATGTGTGGGACATGACCTGTGGTGCCTAAATGGTGTCCTTACATTTAGAGGGATGTTTATGATGATCACAATTCCTATTTACATGGAACCCCTCTGCTGTTGTGAATACTAAAGCAGTCATGCTCAAGCCTGGGCAAAACTGTGAAGGATGCAAATTATTAATATCATGTCATCTGTGATTATGTCCTCTTCCCCTTCGTAATCCTTGCTCTATTTCAAGACTTTATCAGACAATCTCTGTTACTCATTGTATGGAAAAGAGTGAAAATCTCTATCAAGACCAGGGATTTTCAATAGAGACTATTATTCCTACAAGAGCAATGGAAATAAATCTAGAGAACCCTTGAAATTGTGTGCAATCATTTGTCTGCATCTTCATTTTTGTTTTTTCTTTTTTTTTACTGGAGAAACTGTCCAGTGTCTTCTGTTAGTGAGAGAGAATTTCTAGGCAGAAATTCAGCATGGATATAGAATATCAACATAACACAATCAACTAACAGAATCAATAGAACATTTCATCCAACAGCAATAGAAAATACTTTGTTTTTCAAGTGCACATAGACCATTCACTACGGTAAAGCAATATCAGGGTCACAAACAACCTCAAACAATTTTAAAGAATTTAAATTATGTAGAATGTGTTTGCTGAACATAATGTAATCAAACTAGAAATCAATACAAAAAGGCAACAGTAAAATCCCTAAATGCATGAAAAATAAACTCATGGAAAAACCCATGAGTCAAAGAAAAAGTCTCAAAAAGTGAAAAAATATATGAAACTAAATGGAAACAAGACAAAACATGTATTTTATGGGTTTCAAATAATGCAGTGCAGACAGGGACACATATTATGCTAAATGCTTACAACAGACAAAAAGAAAAATCTTAAATCAATAAACTAAGTCTTCTACCTCAAAAAATTAGAAAAAGAAATATGAAATAAGTTCAAAGCTGGAAGAAAGAAAAAAAATTATGAAGGTAAGAATAAAATTCAGTGAAACAAAACAGTAAAACAATAAAGAAAATCAACAACAAAAAAGCTGGTTCTTCAGAAAAAAATAATAAAACTGATAAACATTTATAAAGAATAAACAAGCTTTCTTTTCTTTAAATAGAAGGCACAAATCATCAATTTCGGGAATGAATTAAGGACTATGGCTGCTGACCCTGCATCATTTGAAAGTTAATAAATGAAAATTACAAATAACTTAGGACGCCGCAGGTGGTACTAACGGTAAAGAACCTGCCTGCCAGTGCAGGAGATGCAAGAGATGCAGGTTTGACCCCTGGTTTGCAAAGATGGTGACCCACTCCAATTATCTTGTCTAGAAAACTCCATGGACAGAGGAGCCTGGCAAGCGACGGTCCGTGGTGTCGCAGAGTCGGATATGACTAAGCAACTACATGAATGACCGAGCAACTTCATGCTGATAAGTTTGACAATTAGAAGAAATGAATCAACTGCTTGAAAACCACTAATGACAAAAATTCAACTAATAGTCAATAGACAATCTGAAGAGATCGATAACCATCAAAGAAAAGGAATCTGTCATTTAAAAGTTCCTTAATAAGAACTCTTCAGGGCCAGAGTATTTCCCTTAAGAATTCTACTAAACAAAGAAGAATTAACAACAATTTTACATCTCTTTTTTTCCAGAAAAGAGAGGACACTTTTCCCAACTCATTTTCTGAGGCCACAATTTTCTTGATATTGAAACCAAAGACAGTTCAAAAGAGAGAGAGGGAGAGGGAGAAAATCAGAAGACAGAGGAGAGCAGAGGAGAGAGCAAAGGAGGCAGGTGGGGTGAAACCCTGCACCCCCCAGGGTCAGGCCGGTTCCCCCGAACCAGGAGGCCTTTCCTTCCCAGGGGCTTCACTCCCCTTTCTCTCTCACAGTGTGTCAAGGGGGAGGCCTCCACTCCTGCTCAAGCGGATGATAAGAGGCTAAGAAAGCCACAGCTTGGGCTGGGAAGGATGGGGACGATGCCGCCACCTCCCTGCGCTTCTCAGCCCAGCCCTCCTGCTGCCAGAGACGAATCTGCACTCAGTGCATATTCATTATATTTTTGTCTCCTTAGTAATTTTTCCTATGGAGAGATGTCCCCCTAAACCTGGTGGGCCTGCCAATCACACAAGCCTGCCTCCCCAGGCAAGAGGGTAAGTGCATGACATGGAGGGCCGAACTACATCACCCTCTAGATACAGGGACTGACCCGGGATTGCACACATGACTGAGAAGACCGCCCTTCTCCTTCTGAGGTGGGAGACTCCAAAAGGGTCTGGAAGCCTGGAGTCGACAGAAGCCATCTCTGCTGTCACATGAGAAGAACAATCCTAAGAGGGAAGCCTTCATGGCAGAAAGTGAAGGCCCAGCGTGGAGACAGTCAAAGCCCCCACGGTGGCCCCCACCTCTCACCGCAACAATCCCTCGTGCGGCCAACTCGGGGCTATCCCATTTATCAAGGCCAATAAACCCCTTTGTTGCTTAAGCCAGTTTGATATAGATTTCTGTTACCGGAAACCAGGCATCTTCTAATATATGATGCTCTCCAGATCCAGTTAAAGTAACCTCATCCTTTGAGATTTAAATAAAATGTACTTGTATCTCCTACCCTCCGTTCTATAGTAATTCATTTGCCTTTCCCCACACTTGTGCATGTTTGCCAGGACTTACGGTTTCACTTGCTACATTTAGCTCTGGGTTCTTAGATTGTGTCTAGTGATGTCTGATGGTCCCGGGCGGAGGTGTTTCTTGGCACACTACACTGATTCAGCTATGAGATTGATCCCTCTTACATTGACATTGCCAAAACCGACTCACAAAGGCTGTGTGTGTATGTGTGTGTGTGTGTGTGTTTACAGCACAAAGAGGCAGACAACCTGGGCTGACTGTTAGATGCACCATCCCTGTAAAGCTATGTAGCGTCCCCGCCTCCAGAAGGAGTCTCCCACAGGTCTCTCTTCTCAGCCTTCTCTGATCGCCTCTGATTCGCTTGGTGCTCTTCCTCTTCCTCTAGACTCTCCGCATGTTGTCTAGTTTTCTTAGTTTCTCGGTCTCTCAGACTTGGGTTCCTTCAGCCAGAAAGCCAACCCCTCCTATCAGACCGAACAAGGTAACCCCTCCCAGGCGTCCCTGCGCAAACCCCAGCACCCATTGACACTCATTGATGTCTTGGAAGAAGAAGAAGTCTTATCAGGATTCACTTTCCTGGGGATGAGAGTTAACCAGCCGTTTTCTATTCTCCGGCCCCTCTTCGGTTAGCAGGAAAGGCAGCTACAGTCAGCTGGGTTTCAAATAACAATGTCCTATACTGACTACCTGTGTTTTGATTGGGGATCCCAATGAGCACCTCTGTTTCACTATGGAGATAGCATCACACGCATGGCCAGTATGTAGCGAGGCTGACGAAAGCCTAAGAAAAATCCCCTTTAGCTGAAATGACCTGAAGTTAGTAAGATATTTGCACTAGTCTTGGGGTTGGGAGGGGTGGGGACAGACAGCCTGCAGAAATGGCAAATAATGTTTCTCTCTGGGGCAGAGCTTCTCAACCTTGGTGTTTTTTGCCATCTTGGACTAGATCCTTCTTTGCTGAAGGGGCCACTCTTGTGCATTGTAGGGTATTTAGAAGCGTTCCTGGCCTCTCCCCACTAGATACTAGTACCTTACTTTCCCTTCTCTTCTCCATCAGGACAACCAAAAAGATAGGTGTTATGCTAAGTGAAATAAGTTAGAAAGACAAAGACAAATACTGTATGATATCTCTTATATAGGAATATAAAAAATACAATGAACTAGTGGATATACCAAAAAAGAAGCAGACTCACACAAATAGAGAACAAACTAGTGGCTACCTACTAGTGGGAGGCAAAACAGGGATGGGTGATTAAGAGGTATAAACTGTTAGGTTTAAAATAAGTGTCAAGTATGTAATGTATAACATGAGAAATATAATCAATATTTTATAATAACCACAAATGGAGCATAACCTTTAAAATTGTGAATCACTATACTGTACACCTGTAACTTAAATAACATTATACAGCAACTATACTTCTAAGTAAACAGATGAGTAAATAAATAAACAAACTAAAAATATGTCCCCAGACATTCCAATCTCCCACGCAGACCAAAATTTCTGCTTATTGAGCATCTCTGCTCTCGGGGGTCACCCTGTAGGAATATATAACAGAAAAGAAGTGGGCGTTGCCCATACCATTGTGAAATGTCTACACATAACCTACTCTATCCCAATCCAAAAAGTAAAACCAATTGCCTTGATTCTGTAGTTTTATTTGTTACTCCCCAAATTCAATTTAACTATTAAGGTAAAAACAGAATGCTTGTTCACTATATTAATTTGCTTTAAAAATAACCCAGTCTGACGCACACCTCTGGTAACGATACACACTTGAAAGCACACCAGGAGAATGAGCGCTGAGAAAGCGCTTTAAAGACAAGACCACATTAAAATGATTTGTGCAGCTTTTAAAACACATATTGTTTTAAAAATGGATTTTGCTAAGAGATATTTGGAATTTCTACAGATAAAACAAACCTCTACTCATTTCTCCCTAATTACCTGTTAGTGTATTTTACAGATGCAGGACTGGCTGTAGTGCTATGTCTATTGGTCCCTAACACTTAGCAGTCATAAAATTTTTGCTTGCAGAAGGTGACCCGTTATATTACACTGTCGTAACTGGTTCAGATTCTTCCCCACACCATTGCTGGACTTCACTGAAGGGCATAAGGGAAAGGGAAGAGAGATTGGGTGCAGCCGAAGCCAGAGGACCAAATTCCAGGGCCCTAAGAGGCTTGAATCCAGAATCCATGCCACCCTCTATACGTGGGATTGGGCTATGATTCTGCGAAATTTGTACAATTTAGAGAGCATCTCCAGGCGTGAAAGGAGAATACATAGGAGTAGACCCAAAGTGAAGACATTATAGTAAGGATGGGTTTGGTGGGCAGCTTTTCAAGCTCACCAGTAACAGGGTCAGAAAAGCAAGATTAACTCCTAGCCTGCTACGGAGACTAAAGCTTCTGATACATCCCAGGAAGTTAGGTCCAGTTCAGAAAGCAGGAAGAAGTAAGGCTCCTGGATGTGCAGAGTTTGCTGGAGACAGCAACCTTACACATTCGTTAAGGTAGAAAACTGGGATTCCCCTGGTGGCCCAGTGGCTAAGACTCCACACTCCCAATGCAGGGAGCCTGAGTCTGATCCCTGGTCGTGGAACTAGAATCCCACATGCCAGAACTAATGATTCCCCCAGGCCGGAATGGAGACCCACAGCAATCAAATAAGAAAAAAAAAATTAATAAATAAAACACAGATAACCAACAAAGACCACTGTATAGCACAGGGAGCTCTATTCAATATTCTGCAATAACTATATGAGAAAAGAATCTAAAATAGAATGAATATACATGTGTGCATGTGTGTGTGTATCTGAATCACTCTGCTGTACATGTGAAATTAACACAACATTGTAAATCAATTATACTCCAATAAAGTATTTTTTTAAAAAATTAAACATTTAAAAAAGGTATTCTTGCACCCCGTGGGTCCATGGGGTGGTTCTTAGTACTTTGAAACAGGACTCTGCAGACTGACTTGCCCAAGAGGATCTTGACTCCTACCAAGAGAGTACAACAAGAGAATACAAGGGAAAACATATAACTAAATTAAAAACCTTTCTTTAGGGACAAGTTCTTATCATTCAGAGATGGAGAGAGGGCATGGTAAGAGCTAAGGAGGAAGGGAAAGAGCATGTATCTGTCAGTACAGAAAAACAAAATTAAAGTCATATGTAGAATTGGTGGATGATTTGATAAAACCACTCCCCAAATATTTCCCCTTTCAACCTGATATTATTCAGCCAGATTTGGGTTTATATTTGTGCTCTGAGGCTTCTGGGAGAATAACATTTTATACAGTTAAGAAACAGTCTGGCAAAGGTTTTCCAAGCATAGCATTTGAGTTTTTTCATAATTCTTATACGGATGTTGCCTGACCACAATTATTTACTGGTAGGTTTTATGGATTAGATCAAGACTATCCTGTGAGTTTGGCTGAAGTGCTTCTTAAATGAAGCAGCAGTTATGGAGAAGACTGTGGCAATGAATGATGGTGACTGGCTATTGGGCTGTCCAGTGAAAGAAAACTTGTATTCTTTGCTTACCGCTTTGAGGCTCAAAACAAGAGCTGAAATTTCATGGCCCACAGGCCAAATCCAGCTGTAGATGGGTGGCTGCCCTCTCAAAGGCTGACCCACAGACTGTCTTCAAGGTTTTGAATTGGTTGCCAATGTAAAAGTCAGACGATGCCACATAAGAAACCCACGTTCTGGTTTACTTGAAAAAACATAAAAATATTTGCCCACATTTCTCAGGAAACATAAGTAAACGAGAGTTGAAGTGTGGCACGCCCTTTGCTTCACCACACGCACCACCGCTCTTATATTCACTATATTGTAGCCACATGCCAGCTGCCACTTATTGTACCAGGTGAGATTCTTAATTTTAATACCTTAAAATGGCTTAAACTCATGTGTCCATCTCCATGTCTCTGTAGGCATCTGGATTTGATTTCCTGGGTTAGAATGAGATTCCCTGGGTAAGCTCACAGAGACACAGATTTTTACCTGCTAATAAGCGTGAGCTCCCCAGAGATACATCGATTGCTATGGATGAGAACAAGGTCATTGGCACTGAGGATTTCCAAGGGAAGCTAGATCACCATTTGGCACCAACTCTACAGAGGGAATGTAAGCTTTGGATGATAATCCTTAAAATCCCTTCCCTGAGATTTTACTGGAGTTTAGACTGTGATCTTATAGAGACATAGACTGTTCTCACTCATTTCTGAATCAAGCATGGGAACTAGAACACATCTGAAGCAAGTAAACATATGCTATGTCAGATAATACTTTGATTCAGTAACTACTCCTTACTTTAAGGCCATGATGGCTGAAACAACTTATTTTTTAATCTGGGGAAAATGATATATTAAGTATCACTGTTCATCAATAAATCAACAATCTTACCTCACTACTTAGTCAAATAGAATGAGCTCTCACGAGACTCAAAATAAGTAGTTTGAAAAATTCTGATAAGATCAGAGAAGTTTCTAAATAATGTCTATACCCTTTCAAGTTTTGAAAAGCGCTTACTTCAGTGAGTAACACAGCACAGTTAGTCACTTGTAGGAAAAAGATAAAAGACACAGACTATGTCGGGCTCAGAAAAAAACAACAGACAGAGAATTTAACTAACAGCGCAAAAACGTTAGAGTGTGACTAGCTCCCAGTCTTTGATCAAAAATAGTGGCTCATAAAATAGCTGACTTAGTTCAGCAGTCATATGTTCTGTGTATATTATATACATACCATTCCTAAAAAGGAACAAAAAAATTGAATGCCTTTATGAAGGGTTCAAGATAGGTGTTTGTCCATCCCTAAGAGGGGATGCTGACATGGAACACAGACCAAGATTCACTAGTTGGCTTTATGGGTAGAGCATGAAGCAGTGTTGTAATCATAGAAGCTACAGTGTTATGAGCAAAAAGTGAAAAACTGTCAGATCCACAGAGCCTAGACTCTGGATTTTCTGTATTTATAGAATTTCCCTTTTCTGAAAGCTTTTCTGTGTCCCTGGTAGATAGTTCTTGAGCATCCATGGGATATTTATCTTTGAGTTTATTCTTTCCTCCTTCTCCTGCCCTAGGATTCATAAGATATAAAGGGCCAAGGTAAGCTTGTGGCCCATGTGGAAAGAAGCCAAGATGGCAACTTACCTAAGTCTTGATCTAGATCCCAGTGTAAAGGGAATCTTTGAGATCTAATCATAGCCCAGCTTACCCAACTCAGAGCTTCCAAACAATAGTTTGGAGTTAACACGTTAGGACAGTAAACCGTCTGCTTGTTTCTTCTTGCGTGCCTCTAACTCCATTTCCACAGAGCACTTTCGCACTTTATATTAGTGTAACGTTTTCTCATTGTGCTTAGATTAAAATCAAAAGGCTCTACTACAGTCTACAAGGCCCCAAACGATCTGACCCCCCTCTTGTACTTCAACCTCATGTCACACAACTCTCATCTATGATCCTCCACCCCACTTGCCTTCCGTCACTTCCTTGAGCACACCAAGCCCGTTCCTGACTGACGGCCTCTCACACGCTGACCCTCAGTTTACACTTTCCCCCAATCCTCTGCCTCACTGGCTTTTTCTCATTCTTCTGGTCTCAGATGAAATTTCACCAACTCAGAGGAACTCGCCCTAACAATATACATCTCATACCAAAGACTCCCTTGAACATCATTTTGTTTGCTTTTCTCATTAGTACAAATCACAGCCCGTGTTCATTTATTTCTTACCTTTCCCTCTCTTCTAGAACATAAACCCTTTGAAAGCCTGAACTGAGTGTGACTCCATTGCCTGGAACAGTGCCTGGCCAAGAAAAAGCCTCAAATGTGTATGTGACTGTAACAGCAAGCAATGCCAGGAGTGTCCACATCAACATTTCCCATATAGATGCACAGCAAGATTTGAGAGTTTAGGAGATAACAAAGAATCATCACAACCTCCAGGTACAGGCACAAGTAAGAAGGGAAAACTCCAGAAAGTAATGTAAGAGTTAAAGTGGGGGAGGGGGGAAGGTTGTATTGGTATTGGTTGAGATGAATTAAGCAACGGTATAGAAAAGTAGCATTTCTTATGTATCTTTAAAAATTGTGTTGGAGGGACTTCCCTGGTGGTCCAGTGATTAAGAATCTGCTTTCCAACATGGATTCTGTTCAATGTTATTTGGCAGCCTGGATGGGAGAGGAGTCTGGGGGAGAATGGATACATGTATGTGCATGGCTGACTCCCTTCTCTCTTCACCTGGAACCATCACACTGTTAACTGGTTAAACCCCAATACAAAATAAAAAGTCTAAAAAAAAAGAAAGAAAGAATCTGCTTTTTGGCATTGGGGCTGAGGGTTCAATCCCTGGTCAAGGAACTAAGACCCCACGTGCTCCAAGGCAACTGAGACCGAGAACCACAAACTACAGACCATGAGCTCTGGGGTGCATGCGCCACAACTAGGGAGGAGCTCATGGGTCACAGTGAAGGTCCTGTGTGCTGCCACGGAGACCCGATGAAGCCAAACAAACAAACAGACTTTAAAAATGTGTCGGATTCCACTATGCAAACAAAAGAGAAGAGGGCGTAAAGAAAGGGGCAGAATACAAACCAAAGATTACAGCGAGGATGTGTTTAGAGATTAATATTACACCAGTGGAGTGAGAGGATTCATAAGCTAAGAGGGAAAGAGAAAAGTGAGAAGCCAGTCAGGGCTGTCCCAGCAATACAGCAAGGCAGGTTAAAGACTCTGACCACATATCATTACGTAACTGGAGTCATGAAAGATTTCCGATTAGGGCAATGCTGTGATCAGTGATGTGATCTTTGGCAAGATTTGTGTTGTGGTGATTTTAAGATGGACTGTAGTGGAGAGAGACTGAGAATCAGTTACAAGGCTTTAACAATCAGTTGAATGTTGGGAACCTGAGATCCAGTTTTGTCAGTAGAAGACGAAATAAAAATATTGATGCCAGAGAGACACCCTGGAGGCCGAATCCTGTGGATGTCTGGGATGATTAAAAAGGGAGGTTTTAGTGAAGCAAATAGCATGGCTCATACTCAGAGAGAAGAAAAAAATAAAGATACACTGGGTCTGAAAGAGGAAGCCCTGAGTCCTGCTCCAGGCAGGCGGTTCGAGTTTCTGGTATGACATCAGGATAAAGATGTCCTACAGTCAGTTGCAAATGAAGATTCGATGAGGAGTGGTGGTTGGTTGGACTGTGAAATCATCTCCTCTAGAGATAACTTCAAGTGTGCCGAAAATTTCACTGACAGAAAAATACAGAGGTCAAGGAACCGAAAGGCTGAACCTTGAGGCACGTCTCTATTTCAGGGGTCAGACAGAGGAACAGGGAGACAAAGAAGTTTTGTCAGGGAGTTCCAGAACAGATTGAGCACCTGGTCTGTGTGTCAGAAGTTCAAGTTCCCAACAATAGTATCAATTTATGCACCTATTTATCTTCCAGGATGATTCTTCCTGCAGGATTGCAAATGTCTTATTAATGTCACCCACAACATCCATTTATCATAGCTGTTTATTATTCATTTCAAACTGACAGGATCCCTTGCACTCACTTAAACGCTTAAGAAGAGAGGCTTCCTGCTATAACAGATGTCAGGGAAAAGGAAGCAAAGTGTACACTTTTACTTCAAAATGAAATCAGGATTTAGGATCTGGGTTTAGAGACAAAATTCCTTTGTTGTGTGAATTCTTTCCCCCTCCAAAGAATTTGGGAAGAGAAAGTTTATTGTTTTTTTTTTAATGGAGAAAATAATTTTCTACATGAATTATGAAAATTCTGTTCTTTATGGAGGTTTGCATACCTCTCTGCACTTTAGTCTCCATATGAGATCTACAACTGATAAGCAGTCAGTTGCCTGAAGAAATTGGTGCCAAGGAGTAGAAGACTGACTTGGTTGACTATGCAAGATTCACAAGGATAATTTAATTTTAATAACCCAAGGATCTGTCTTTCTAGAAGTTGTTTTTTTTTTTTTTTTTTTTTTTTTTTTTACTTATTTTTCAGCTTGATTAATAGCCTCAAAGTTCAAGGTTCCAAAGACTAGTTCTACCTGGCCAACAAAGCTTACTTTATGTTCTTAGACTTTATGTCCTCAGAATGTGATCTTTATCTTAGATCAAGGACTTCCCAGGTGGCTCGGATGGTAAAGTGTCTGCCTGCAATGCGAGAGACCAGAGTTCAATCCCTGAGTCGGAAAGATCCCCTGGAGAAGGAAATGGCAATCCACTCCAGTACTCTTGCCTGGAAAATTCCATGGACAGAGGAGCCTGGTAGGCTACAGTCCACTGGGTTGCAAAGAGTCAAACATGACTGAGCGACTTCACTTTCACTTTCAACTTAGATCAATGATAAAAATTCCAAGGATTAGTCCATAGCCCAGAGGACAAAAATCTCAATTCTAAACCTCATCAGCTCATTCCTTTTACAGATGAGAAGTCTAATCTTTCTACTGTATTTTATAGCTGTCTCCACTTGGATCCTATCTCATGTTTGTCAAGAACTCCAAGACGTGATCAATAAAACTTACAAGGTGAAGAACTGGGAAAGGAACATGATTACAATTTGAGCTGATAAACCAAGAGAGCCTGGTACAGAAAATAAGTGTTTACAATTCATATTAGTTTAAAAGGTGGAACAGTTAATAATATTAGCACTCTCCTATCAGAAAATAATAATAAAACTTATGATCTTAAAATAGGCATTTTCCAGCATTTCTGTTACAGTGGCCAAAGCAGCTTAGTTTATCTGTCTCCACATTCGTGGTGGTAAGACTGATGCCATCCTAGTGCTAGTCTCTATTAATAGGAATCAGAGGCTAAAAGCTTGGCCAATAGTAGAGAAAAATCAATATGGGTATGGAACATCTTGCTGCCTTTAAGCCAGAGACTTTCAAAAATGCCTCAGGAAGACAAAGGAGGCAGTTTAATGGGGTGTACATACTGCAATAATTCGAGCAACATGGATAATTATAGTCCATTCGGACAATATGACTAGGAAAAGCCTTGATGCATAATAGTACTCAACAGTGAAAACGTGTGACATGCACGAAAATGTCATCGGAGAGCAAAAATAGGGCATATTTATTTTTTAAAAATATGTTTAGTAAGTAGGCTGGAGAATTTATATAGATAGATATGATACAGATGTTCTATTTCTTTTATTTGATCTTTCTAGAGTTGAATTTAAGTCCAACAACTCAAGGGAAGTTGGACATTTTTCTTGGTTGCCCAGAGAAGGGATCACTTTCTGTGGCCACACTTAACAGCCAGTAGGAAGTCCAGCCATGCATCAGAGGCTGATGCATGAGGCAGCACCCACAGAAAAGGAGTCTGCTGCCCAGACTCCCCTTTCACTCCTTTGATGACAAAACCACTGGGTGTTTGTATTCCAAAAATACTGAAAGACTAAGACATCATGAAGTAAAGGCTTGCTGCCCAGGACTAAAACCTGGATGGACACGGGAGCTCTTGATGAGGAGGAAGGGGCTCCACGTTGTTAACAAAAGGGCTTCTGATAGCTTGTTGCCATAGCAACAGAACCTTGACTCTAAGACAAAACTCAAGCCAGAAAACATCAGCTCATCAACTTTGAAGGGATCCACTAAGATACCACATGCCAACCCAAAATAAGTGACCGATAGCCCAGAATCTGTAGACTCAGCTGGTCTGACACTGCCTTCTGAATTACTACAGCTCTAGGACAGCATAAGCACAAAATACAGGAAATGCATAAAACAAGTTTACAAATAAGGAAGACAAATCAAAACTATTGCATAAATATTTCTCGATCACTTAAAGGTAGGTATAATATATTTTGAATCCAACTGTGATTACCTGTGAGTGTTTATGCATGTATGGGCATGCTGTCTGTTTTTGAACTTTGTGAAGTTTTGTGAATGAAATTGATAGAGATTTTATCAAAATATTTAGGAGGCTCAATTTACTTAAATTTGTAACCAGCAATTAAAGACTTAAGATGATTTGATTCCTAAGGTATGTTTTGATTTAGTTGTTCAGTCACTTAGTCATGTTCAACTCTTTGTGACCCCGTGGACTGCAGCACACCAGGCTTCCCTGTCCTCCACTATCTCCTAGAGTTTGCTCCGAGTCATGTCCATTGCATCAGTGATGCTATCCAACCATCTCATCCTCTGTTGTTCCCTTCTCCTCCTGCCTTCAATCTTTCCCAGCATCCGGAAAGATTGTCTTGATTTATTTAGTAGCAAAAATAGTATTTGAATGTTGAGGAAAACTTTTAATAATGGATAAGATTACAAATGTGAGCAAGTAACAAGTTACTAATATTAACAAGTACTTTCCCTTCATAAAAGATCCTTGGTTGCTAAAGATCCTAGGAGCAGTGTTATTCTCTGATTTTTTTCCTTAGCAGGAATTTTGCCTTTCAACATCAGATAATACACCGAAGGATCTCACTCTGTATTTTCCTTCCTCCCTGCAAAAAGCACAGGGGTGTGCTGACTTAAACTCAGATTCAGTAGGAAATCTAGAAACTATTTCTCATTATCTACTTCAGTTATTCTGAGTAAAGGTGGAACAGTTCACCATCAGGGTGGAAGGAAGCCCTGACCTTAGTCAAACATTGAAAACAAAGAAGCATATAAAACAACCCCACCCTCCCAGGCCTCAGCAGAGAGCCAGAAGAGACAAGACAGACTCTGGTGCAATCACAATTCTGTTTACATCTCTGATACAATACACACCAAGTCTTCACCAGGAACCCCACAGAGCAGGGGTCCCCAAACTCTGGGATCTAATGCCTGATGATGTGAGGTGGAGCTGATGTAATAATAATAGAAATAAAGTGCACGATAAATGTAATGCAATTGAATCATCCCAATATCACCCCCACCCACCCCCGTGAAAAAACTGTCTTCCATGACACTAGTCGCTTAAAAGGTTGGGGGCCTCTGCGAGGAACTGTGGGTCTTTGTGTGTGTCCTCTGCCCAACACCAACAACTAAACAAGTGAAGTGTGAGATGCCTCTAACAGAGATTCCAGCACATTTTCTCACCTTATAGGGTCAATATTTTCTATGTTTATCCTGACAAGTAGTCCTGGGTCAGCCTGACATGCTTTTTAGAGCTTTGTAACTTGAACTTAGAGAATTGGTTTGAGTTGATCACAATAAAGGCAGAGATGAAACCCCATTTACAAAACTGCGGCGCCAGGAAAAAGCAGACCTCTTGTCTAACAGGCCTGATCAATGCATTAGTCACTCCACACAATATTCAATATTTCCACAAAAAGGTTACCGGCACAACAAAGGCTGTGGACGGTGTGTCTTGGAGGCCCTTGTAATGGGATTTGACAAGCGCCAGGCACTCTGGGCAGCTCCTTCAGTGTTAATGGAAGCAGAAGAGACTCAAGGGCAAACAGGAGTCCTTGAGGGGTGATGGGGCGGGGGATGGGGGAACTTGGGGGTTGTGACCTGCTTCTTTTCCCATCACTCCCTTATATTTAATTACTCGTTCTAGCCGGTGAATTGTAATTTTATTTGCCATCAGGTGACTCTCGCCTGGTCTCAGATGCTAGTTGAGTCTTGCACCAAAAGGAAACCTATCTTGTAGCCTGTGGCAGGGCCCCTTTTACAGGAAGGAAATCGTCCTCTGGCAAGTGTCTCTCATGATACAGTTTCCGCTCCTCACCTTGCAGAGGAATTTGTACGTGTGCATAAACTAACTACTTATCGGGGAGGCAGTCTCAGGAAATGCTGGCTGAAAGGTGAGGCGACACAAGGCAGCCAGCAGGGAACAGAGGATGCGGACACAGACGGGAAAGGAGAGTTTGGCGCAGATCGAGAGTGGCATTGTGTCATCAGCTGGTGGGAAGCTGATGTGCAGCACAGGGAGCCCAGCCTGGTGCTCTGTGATGACCTAGAGGGGCGGGGGGAGGGAGGGAGGGGATACAGAGCTGATCCACTTCATTGTAGAGCAGAGACTAACACAGCATTGTAAAACAATTATCCTTCAATTAAGATTTTAAAAGTGGGTTCAAACACTAGTTCCCAACTATGGGCCACCAGACTGTCACCTCACTGGGGACCTCAGATCAGCGTTGAACACACCTCAGTCCATCCATCCAAAAGGTGAGGGAGCTGGGGCCGTTTAAACACTAACACTCCTCCTGGTTGAGGGCTAGACTAAGTGGGGAGGGGAATAAGACCCCAGAACCTCTGCCCCAAAAAGCCCTCAGAAACAGGGACAAGGTGCCAACTGCATCTGCTAAAATCTGCCTACAAATATATAAACTGCTTTCAATGCCAGCGGTCCTTCAAACAGACAATACCACCACCTCCTGGATAAGCTGTTGGAGGTAACCAGGAACAGATGACTTCCACCTGACTTGGTGCTGTCTGTTTGATACAGACTTTAGAAATGAAGGTTAGAGTCAGCATCATTTTGCTGAAGAATCTAGCATTGTTGCTGCCCATGGCGCATGTCCGTTCACTGACTCTGACACTTGACACAGCTCCTGGGCTCAGCACTCCCATTCACGAGGCCCTCCCTTGGGTGCAGGGTTCTGGAACTTCAGAAGGCTAAAAAGAGCTCAAATTCAGCACAAGGTGGGCTGACCTGGACTCCAAAAGAGTAATTTTTAAAATAAAACTTTAACATTTCCTATTGACTTGCAGTTGGTTGGCATACATTTGTCAAGCTTAGACAATAATACTGGGAAGCAGTCACGAGGTTCCAAGTTATATGGTAGGACACGGAAGTTCCCAAGAGGAGGTTTGCAGTCAAAGGCCAGTGAAGCGGATGGGCGCTGGGACCCAGGAGAGGGAGCTGCCGAGAACAGTGGTGAAGACCCCAAGCTTTGGAGTTGGGCAGGCCCCATGCGTCCTACCTGCGGGGGGCCCAGCCCAGGGACCCAGCCACTCACGCCTCAGTTTCTCATCCAAGTGACGAGATGACAGGCCCTACCTCATGCAGGTTTGTGATGACTGAGTGGGCCAGCACCTGTCAAGTGCTGGGTCCAGTGCTCAGTATGTGGTAAGGACTTAATAACTGTGACCTGCTCTTGTGTTATTATTGTCACTTTAATGTTTTCCAGGAAGCAAGTAGGCAATGCTCTTTCTACTCTGCAGGGCTTGCAGTCCAGGGTAACATCTGAGGGACTATAATGCATGCCACAGCAATCAGAGCAAACTCCATCTGCCGCCCCACACGGAACAAGTTATCTTATCTCTGATCCGTGCATCACATTTGAAATCTCAGGAGTGGAGGCAGAGATACTGGGGTTTTCTTGAAAGTGCTTTCTACTAAAGTGGCAGATCCAGTCTGATGCGGCCTGGGCGAATTCTTACCCACGGTGAGTGAGACCTTTGCGTATCATAGTTAGAGGGACTGGCCGGCTCTGGGATGGCCTGGGCCTGCTGGTGAAAAGGCATTTCACACACGAGTGCATGTCAATTTCACTTTATGTAAAGGCAGTGGCGTCACCCTCAGAGGAAGTACAGCCCTGCCCTGTCCTGCAGGAGGGACCCAGGTGTCTGCATACAAGGTCAAGGCAGGGGCCACAGTCTCCTCCCTGACTTCTGCCCATGAATCTCCACCTCTCCCTCTAAAGGCTTGCTTGCAACAAGAAGGCCAAAGAAGACACTCAGAGGCTACTTGGTGTTCTCAGCCAAGACCAGCTCTAAGGAATTCAAACATTCTTTCAACTCTTTATGAAGAAATAAAATCATCTTGTTTATGGTTTCCTTTGCTGTGCACAAGCTTTTAAGTTTAATTAGGTCCCACTGGCTCATTTTTGTTTTTATTTTCATTACTCTAGGGACGGGGTCAAAAAAGATCTTAGCCACTAGGGTCATCTGTAGAGACTCGAATGGACCTACAGACTATCATATAGAGTGAATTAAGTCAGAAAGAGAAAAATAAATATCGTATATTAGCGCATATATGTGGGATCTAGAAAAACAGTACTGATGATTTCCAAGGCAGGAACAGACACAGTGGGGGAGTGGAGAGGAAGAGGAGGTGGGACGAGTCGAGAGAGGATTAACTGAGATGAACTGACATACACACACCACCACGTGTAAAACAGACAGCTAGTGGGAAGCTGCTGTGTAGCACAGGGAGCTCAGCTCAGCGCTCTGTGCTGACTTTGCGGGGTGGGATGGGGGGAGAGAGGCTCCAGAGGGAGGGGATATACGTGTATATATGTGGCCAGTTCACTCTGTTGTACAGCAAAAACCAACACAACACTGTAAAGCAATAACCCACCAATAAAAACAAAAAAAAGACAGAGAGAGAGAAAATCTCCACCAGGTACCGGGGGCAGCCCCAGCCCAGCGTGTGTCCAATGTGGGAGGCCCCACCAGTAGACAATCCTGGATAAGTGAGAGCGTTGCTTCCAGCTGAGATCCCCGGCAGGGCAGCCACTGGCACATCCACCCTGGACCTTCTCCCAAAGCCGTGAGGACACAGGACTGCAGGAAACGGACAGAGACCTTGTTGCTGAGTCAGCGAAGGTGTTTTATTGCGAGGTGCGCACAGTTACAGAACAGGGGTCAGAAACACCACAGCCTCCGCAAACGCAAACACAGAAGTGGGCCTCGTTCTCCGATTCCTCCAGATGGAGCAGGGTCAACGGGCAGGGTGTGGGGAGTGGTCTCCAGTCCCTGCTCTGCCTTAAAGAATCAGCCACTTAGTCTTGGTTAGTTTACACCTGAAGTATTTGAAGCCACGTTCGATATTTATACTTTCTCCACCATTCGAGTTGCAGGATCAAACAGGAATTACATTTCCATCTACAAGGTTTGTATTTCTCTGTGGGGTAGCATAAACCCCAAAGAGCATTGCAAGAGCCCCAGGTGTAATATGTTTGATTGTATTTCAACTCCAAGCGATGCCGCACTGAGATCGCTTCAGTAGCGAGGCAAGTGGGACTCAGCCCATTACCTGGATCCAGATGTGAAAACGAGGAAGAGAGAAAACGCATTTTTAATCTAAAGGTCAGGAATACACATATCAAACCATGCAGACCCATTAACTAGGTACCCCAGATGACAAGTCAGAAACCCCTAGGGACAGAACTGGTTCATAAACAAGGTTAATTTCAGCCACAGGATTATATTTCCCAAAGCAATTCTTTTCTTATACAATCCCCAAAGCCAAGAAAAAAAGGAAGGAAAGACAGATGAAAAAAAAAATAAAAGACCAGCCAACCATTCAAAATCATCTAGAATTGTGAGCCAATAGGGTGATGGCAAAGCAAAGACTGTCCAATCAGGAACCGCGGCTCAGGGCTCGGATCTGAAGGTTGCAGGCTTTGCATCTGGCTCCGGGCGCTTCTTGGTTCCAGCTGCTCTGCTCTGTCCTGGGGACCAGCTTGCTCCCCATCATGGTCCTTCAGCAGTTCCCAGGACACCTGAGAAGGCGGTGCATCCTCCGGCTAAAAAGTCGAGCCTGTGGAAGGACACACAGGAAAAGACCCGTCAGGCCATGGCCGGAACCATCCGACACCTAAACGCCCACTGAGCCGAGGGCAGAGGAAGAGCGACTTGCCTCACCTCCTCCAGCCTGGCTTCCTGCCACCTCTCTGGAAGGGTGGCTTCGTTCTTGGGAGCAGCCAGCGGCGTGGCATTTTTGAGATACTGTCGTGAGTGCATCAGGGTACTCGTCATCTCACAGGCCAGGATCTCTGCTGACAAGAACATGAGTCAATTCCCCCGCATCCCTGGTCTGTGGAACCTTGAAGAGGAGACACAAGAGAGCCCCACAGACACATGGAAAGGAAGGGGGTGGAGGACAGGAGACAAGAAACTCTGGAGAGGATACTCTACCTGCGCCCCGTCCCCGAGGCTCCCCTGGGCAGCCGTGTGCCGACAGAAGGCTTGACGTGCTTTCCACGTGTGCCCAGAGGTCTGAGAGGTCAGGAAGCATCCTTCCACTGCCAGGCAGGCGCCTGAGTCCAAGCTCCTGGAGGACCTCAGCCAGCCTTGCCCCAACTCTCCCGAGTGGGTCCTGCCACTGAGGTACTATATAACAGAGAGCAAAACGCAGCGCAGATTAGCAGGGTGGGCGCCTTCTTCCTCAGCCCCAGAGGAGCAGTTCGGGAGAGGATGGGGTACAGGGCAGGAGGGGGCATCAGCTGCCCCCTGGGCTTCTCTTTAGCGCGTTCGGTCAGCCACCAAATCCCCACTTCCCACCAGGTGTCAAGTCTCTAAGAGCGTCCACCAGGCCCGTGGCCTCACTTTGGTTCCCGCAAAGCAGCCTCAGGCTCCGGAAGGACATGTCTGTCTGGGGCAGCAGAGCCCAGCCCCGCAGTGAGATGGATGCCTGGCTCCACGCCTCCCCCTCCTTCCCCAGTGCCCAGGGCCACCCCTCTGTCCTTCTCAAGACCTGTCTCCCCAGAACACTGGGTACGTAGCCATGAGGAAGAACAGGGCTGAGAACCATCAGGATTTGAAGAGCTTCCAAGAAGGCAGGGAGAGGAAGGCATTCCTGAGACACAGCCACACAAGCCTAGTTGTAAGGGGGTAGGGGCTGGTGGGAGTGGGCACACGTAATAAGGAGGGCATCTTGTCTGCAGAAAAAGTGTTAATAAAACTAAGAACCAGTCTAGTTTTCACTATGACCATGCACTCCTTGGCAACTCTAGGCAGTATGTCTGGCAAAACACTGCTTCCTATCCAGACAGATTCCCCACCCCTTGGCCTCATCCTGCCAACGTCTTTGCTTATGCCCCTTGATCCTCCAGGACTCTGCTGCCCCTAAACCCACCTGCCACATCCCACCTACTTCCAAGCTCCATTTAAATGCTGCCTCTTCAAGGAAGATTCTCACGACCCCCCTGGCTGGAGTCATCCCTTCCCTCTTTTAACTCTGAGGACAGTGTATCTATATCTTTCACTTGTACCCTATATGAAACATGCAAAAGTGTTATCTTCCCTACTGATTTCCATCAAGATGCAGTGGAAAAAGTATGGGATTTGGGGTCTGGCCTGGGTTAGAAGCCCAGCCCCCACTCTGAATTAGGCATGTGATGTTTGGCTGGTTATTAAACTTCTGTAGCTTGTCTCCACACCTATACACAGGAAGACTCTCCCCTCTCTCAGAGGGCTGTGCATTTACTTAGAAAATACACACAAAACACTGGGCCTGAGATCATAGACCCTCTATAGCTATTAGTTTCTCTGCTCTCCTTAAAGTCTTTTTCTGTTGTCCTCCTTCCCCACTCCTGCAGGACTCACGAAGATTTCATAACATGTGGAAGGGGTAGAAAGGAGGAGGGTGTTGAAAATGAGGGTGTAGAACACCTACCTTATGGGCCTATTCAGAGGTTAAACAGGGTTAAATACTTGTTAGACTCTTAGATCAGAATCTGGCACATGATATGAGTAATAGAAATGGATGTGAAATAAAACAATCTTGGGAGTTCACGAACAATTCCTTGACTCCATGAAGACTCCAGATATAGATTATCAAGATGTTCCTTCCTCTGCTTCAAACTCCCTCCCACCCCTCCCCAAATAAAAACATCAGGGGTGAACACCTTCTGTCTCACAGGCTGTGCATCTGCAGGCCAGTTACTTAACCTCTCTGTGTCTAAGTTGCCACTTCTGTCAAATAGGGATAGTGAGGCAGCTCCTCAGACAGTTCTGAGGAAGGTTAGATAAGACACTCCCAGTAATGTTCTTAGCACAGTACCCGGCATGCGTGTTCTCAATACACGACAGTTCCCTTAAGGGGGAAATGTCCATTAGTACTAACATTATGTGATTTTCTGAACACCACACCAAGCACAGAAATATGCAGTTCTGTTGGTCTGGGTCGTTATTTCCCTATGAAGGCTCCATGCCACATGAAACATACATTACATAAATGTGTTTGCCTTTTCCTTGTTAATCTGTTCTTGTCACTTTAATGTTCAGACCCAGCCTGGGACCCTCTCGGGGTTGGGGGAAATGCTTTTCTCCTGCACAAGTCTTCCCACTAATTCTTGCTGCTGAAGTAATCTTGCAGTTTCCGTCTCCTAACCCAACCCAGCCTGAGACACCCTTCCCTCTCCCTCTTCCAGGGACAAGCTATGCCACCCCACACCCGAGGATGTATGGACATGTCTTTTTCCCCACATAAAAACTATCAACAAATTATCTACATATCTTTGACATTTCTATGCTAGATCATCTCTGCCCAGCTTCTAAATACAGAATAGAAAAAGAAGTCGAGTGCATAAAATCATATAATTTGACAGATTAGCAAGTAATCAAGCCCACCTTCATGGGTGGAGATCACACTGGGGGCTCCCTGCAAGGGTGTGAGCCGAAGCCTGGGGCACAGCAACCTTGTCCATGGACCAGAGTCCTGGCTTCAGCGTCACCCCCTTCAATTCAGGTCACTCTGTGGCGCCATGACCCTGGACAGTCCTCACTGCCCATCTGCCAACTCTCTGGGGAGGGTGCATATAGACAGCATGGTACCAGAGGAGACTGTTCTACCGCGGATCCACTTCAGAGGCACGCCCACAACCACCCTTTATAGATACAGAAGGACACCCAGGCCAGGTCCCCACTGCTCACTGATCACCCCGCCTCCCCACCCAGCTGAGATGCAAGCAGGACACGCTGATCCATCCCCAGCCACCTCCCACTCTGGTCCTTCTGCGATGGTGCCTGTGGATGAACCAGGGTTTCATGCTGCAGATGAAGTGGGGATGCTACGATCCATGTATGGCCAACCCACCCACCAGCCCCAAGGTGGCCAATGAGTCCGGATGGAGCAGCCACCACCCCAAATCCTCCTCAAACTGCCTCTCACCCTTTGGCTTCTTCCGCCAGGAGCCTGGAGCCCTTCCGTCGGCGGCTGGGCCCCACACACCCTTGAGAAACCCGCAGAGAGAGAGTCCTGGCTTCAGTGTCACCATGGGCAGCTCCTCAATGTCCCCTCGCGTCCCCTTTCCAGGCCACCACGCTCATCAGTACCTGTAAAAATGCCTCATCCCTCAGGCCTCTCCCAGGCCAACCTCCAACTTAGCTAATGAACTAACTTTAGTTGTATCTCTTTGCAGGAGGGTTTTCTCCAAAAATCTTCTGGGCACAGCAGTCCAGGAATTTCTAGGTGTCCTGATGGGCATCCTCAACCAGTGACGGATGGGGCCCAGGGCAGTTTTGAGGTGCGTGATTCTCAGCTGTTCCTGAGTCTGTGCCACACCCAGCCAGCCCAGCCACACCCCTCTACTGGCCCTGTCCTTTCCCTGTCCTCCTACCGGCGTTTCCAATACGGCCCCAGTCAACTACGAGCTCTCAAATCCTTTTCTTAGGGACACTCCTGGGGAACTAAAACGTGGTAGAAAACTTCATTTTTCCAGTTCCAGTCACTTCAGCCACTTCAGCAAATGCTTCAGTTCTATGTACACACAGATCTGCGTATATATAAACATGTGTAATTATAAACTTATGTATATATAAACATGTGTACATATAGATCTGTGTATATATAAACATGTGTATGTATATGTCTATATGTATATAAACACATATACTGCACACAGAGATCTATGTATATATAAACAGGTGCTCCCAGGCTATGTTAATTGGATTTATAAATAATGAACAGTAGGTAAACATCTGGCTGACATTTGCACTTTCATGTATTTTGCATTGTGCTGGGTCTGTCTCTCCTGTAAGCTGATAAGACGCTCAGAGGCCAGGAGTGCATCATGTCCTTCTTCGATAATTTTTCATGATTCCTGGCATGACGCTCTACAGAGTGAATATTTAATCAGGGCCGACAGACAGGAGGCCACAGAGGTCAGGTATATTTGTCCTCCAGGCTTGTCAAGGGTGAGAAAGCTCCTCAGAGAAGGGAACTGTGATTCTATTTTCAGCTCTTTGAAGGATGAGCCTGGAAGCCCAGAATGGAAGCTGGCGCTGAGACAGGGCACGAGTCAGGACGGCGGAGTCAAGTGGTACCTACCACGCCCTCCAGGCCAGCAGGATGGGAGATGCTGGGGGCGTGAACGTGCTCTCTCTACCCGTTTCTGACTGAGAGATTCATCCAGGCCAACAAGACTGAGGGGCTGGACAGACCAAGCTCCTCCCCCGGAAGGAGAAGGAAACTCTTGGGTGTTCTTTGCTGGAAATCATTGTATGTGTGTGTTAAGTCGCTTCAGTCGTGTCCAATTCTCTGTGATCCGGACTGTAAGCCACCAGCTCCTCTGTCCGTGGGATTCTCTAGGCAAGAATACTGGAGTGGGTTGCCATTTCCTTCTCCGAAATCACTAGCCATCTGATTTATTAAGCACCTCAAAGTGCTCAGACAGTAAATAATCTGCCTGCCATCCAGGAGACCCAGGTCCAATCTCTGGGCCAGGAAGATCCCCTGGAGGAGGAAACGGCAACCTACTCCAGTATTCTTGCCTGGAGAATCCCATGGACAGAGGAGCCTGGTTGGCTACAGTCTCTAGTGTCACAAAGAGCCTGATACAACTGACAGGCTTTCACTTCACTTCTTCAAAGTGTATTACAGAACTGGGTGCTAACAGGTGAGAGGCCAAAACAGGTAGAGAGGAGGCCCTACCTGGACCCACCTTAGACCCCAGAACTAGGGAAGACTGGGGGACAATGATCAGAGGCAGACAGAGCTGAGCACCAACACCCCGACTGCAAACACCCCCCTTGCTTGGGGCGCTCACCCCTCTCCTGGCTCTACTATTTCCTTTCCTAACTAAAACAAAGGCTGGTTTATCAGCCATTCTAGACCCACAATCCCTATTAACTAGCTCTCCAAGGATGCAAGGACTCTAAAGGACCTTCTGAATCAAAGAGAGGTGAGATGACACTCGGTGTTATTTCAGAACTGAGTACTCTGTTCAATTATTTTCTAAGCCTTTTACACCCAACAATCCAGATAAGGTATTGATTAAACAGATCACTCGCATTCCCAGCTTGGCTGCTAGCAGAGGTCACTGTCACATCCTTTCGGTCCTTCCTGGCTGAGGCTGGAGCCGCAAGACACAAGCCCCCTGGAAAGCCCTGAACTCAGCCCATCAAAGGGGTTCTGCAGCCCTGCAGGCAGGGGGCAGCATGCCCACAGGATGTATTGTGCACCAGCTCCAGGAGCCTACAAGAAGATTCCTACAGCTTTATCTGGGGAAACCACACCAACATATGGCTTCACACAGATCCTGCTGATTGAAGAAGGTTCAATTCTATAGTAGCTTTCTAAAAATAATTCTCTTTGAGCAGAAAGTCAGACCCTTTAAAAGGCCCAGACTGGTTTACTCTGTCTCCCCCACCACTGGGAACCTGAGGAAAGCACAGCAGTGACGAGCAGAAAGGTAAGTCAAGGGTAATTCATCCAGGAATGAACAGTAATGCCTGGAAAGAAGGCAGAGTTGTAAAGGGTGTGGACGGACGCACGTGACAACCAGAGGCCTCTACACAGCAAACGGGAAGGGACCCAGCAGCCTTGCTCCACCTGCAGCCCCTTCTGCAGACGGAGGCTCCCTCTGATAGCCAGCCCAATCTGTGTAGCAAACAAACCATCACGCGCATGAGATGCACCAAAGGCACAGACAACAGTCGGAGCAACTGGCTCTCAGTGAAGGTCCAGATGAGCTGGTCAGTTTACAAGGTTTCTGCTCACTCTTTATGGGACAAAGCTGCTAACTTTTCACACATGAGAAGCACAATGCCCATGCGAGGTTTAATTACCTTGAGAGCTACAAATCTGCTGAAAGAGAACCATGGCAAAAGGGAAAAAGGAAACACATGCCCAGCAGGGCTTATTTACTCTCTGGGTTCTCTGCACGCATGCTTTGTGGCCATCACAGCCTGAGGATAGTATCACATGTTGCCAACAATTTTACCCACAAGGAAGAAAAACTTGAGCACTTCCTTAACAGTCACGTGAAAAATATGCCATACTATCCCAAACCGTGCTCAAGTTTGCACTGAACTTTTCATTGGCCATTTAAACTGTAGGGAAGTTACCATTTAAACATAAGCCCTTGGTAGTCCTGTTAACGTTGGGCTTCCCAGATGGTGCAGTTGTAAAGAATCCACCTGCAATGCAGGAGAAGTAGATTTGATCCCTGGGCCAGGAAGATCCCCGGAGGAGCACATGGCACCCCACTCCAGTGTTCTTGCCTGGACAACTCGATGGTCAGAGGAGCCGGGCGGGTACAGTCCATGGGGTCGCAGAGTCAGACAGGACTGAGAGGCAGAACACGAGTAAGAGGCTTATCTGAGGTCGGCTCTAATTCTGCCTCATGTCTAGTCTGAGGGCAGTTTAACACCTCCTTACCCTAGTTATAGAGCACTTCTTTGCCTTCACTCCTAAACTGCACCTATCCTCAACCGTCTCTGGGTATTATGAACCAGGAATGGGCAGGGAGTGTTTTTATTAATTGTGTGGAGTGTTTTCATGATGCTGATGGCCAGTGCCTCAAAGAAGCCAAAATACTATTTGAACATTTTATACAGTCTTGACTTAAGCAACTAGAGCATAAACTCCCTGAAGGCTGAGGCTTCTTAGGCATTTTCCTTTTGTCTCCTGATGCCTAATAGGGAGCTGGACATTGAGTTAAGGTGATTATATTTCCTAATTTAAAAAACTCAACAATCACTGTAATAGGACATATCTTTTATTTCCCCTGTGCTATACAGTATGTCCTGGTTATCTATTTTATGTATAGTGATATATGTCAATCCTAGCCTCCTAATTTATCCTACCTCCTAACCTTTCCCTTTGGTAACCATAAGTTTATTTTCTAAGTCTGTGAGTCTGTTTCTGTTTTGTAAATAAGTCCATTTGTATCAGCTTTATAGATTCCACATATAAGGGATGTCACGTTATATTTCTCCTTCTCTGTCTGCCTTACTTCACTCAGTATGACAGTCTCTAGGTCTATCCACAAAGCTGCAAATGGCATTATTTCATTCTTTTTTATGGCTGAGTAATAGTCCCTTGTGGGCTTCCTCAGTGGCTCAGCGGTAAAGAATCTGCCTGTAACACAGGAGACGTGGGTTTGATCCCTGAGTCAGGAAGATCCCCTAGAGAAGGAAACGGTAACCCACTTCAGTACTCTTGCCTGGGAAATTGCATGGACAGAGGAGCCTGTTGGAGTACAGTCCATAGGGTCACAAAAGAGTCAGACATGACTTAGTGATTAGACAACAACAACAATGTTCCATTGTATGTATGTACCACACCTTTTCCATTCCTCTGCTGACAGACATTTAAGTTGCTTGGATGGCTTGGCTATTGTAAACAGCGATGCAATGGACACTGGAGTGCACGTATCTTTCTAAATCATGGTTTTCTCTGGATATATACCCAGGAGTGGGATTGCAGGGTCATATGGTAGCTCTATTTTTATGTTTTTGAAATCTTCATGCTGTTCTCCATAGTGGCTGCACCAATTTACATTCCCATCAACAGCATAGTAGGGTTGCCTTTTCTCCACACCCTCTCCAGTATTTATTGTTTGTAGGCTTTTTAACGATACCCATACTGACCAGTGAGAGGTGGTACCACACTGTAGTTTTGATTTACATTTCTCTAATGATTAGCAACGTCAAGCATCTTTTCCTGTGGTTTTTGCCCATCTGTGTGTCTTCTGTAATTAGAGCTATCTTGCAATGCGGCCAGACTTGGGTTAGGCATCCCTCAGTCTTCCAAGGGTAGGTCCCAGAGAAGTGTTCCTAATGAGGGGTCTCAACAAGCCTCCTCCCAGAGGGCTCCCCATTTTTCTCACTTACATCTCTCCCACTTCTCCCTGTAATCCACCGATTAGAGACAGAGGCTGAGAAGGAGATTGTCAATGCCAGAAAGTCACATGTGCAGCTCCCTGAGGTCAATACTACAAAGACTCTACCCCATCATCACAAGGGGAAAGAGGCCCTCAAAAGTGTCTGTGGCTGCCCCTGGGCAAGGCCCAGAGAAGACCCAGGAGTTTTCAGTCTTCTAAGCCAGATCCCTTCCCTCTTGGTACTTGCATACCATGGCTCCGAGATATAGAAGACAGGTAGTAGATGTGTCTTCTCAGGAATTCTAGAAGTGGAGCTAGTTGACTTACCTGGGAGAGGTACCCAGGAAGCAAGAGGGAATTCTACCCATTACTGAGGCTCTAGTGACACATTCAGGAACTTACCTAGATAATGTAACCTAAGACTAGTCTCGGTTTTGATTGCTCCATCATGCTGACAGGGAATAATGAATGTCTTCACAACACAGGACACCTTGTATCCAGACATGATGCTCATGCAACTGCTATGATCCACGGATGAGAAAGGCTTCTTTGCTATTGCCCAACGAAGGTTATTAAGGTCAGCTCCCAAAACGGGTTCAAGTGAGTTTCTGCCTCCAAGTATACACCAGTAAACTTCCCATCTATCAATCTTTCCAAAGCTGTGACCCAGAGGAATCAAGTTGCCAGGCAGGAAATGAATACAAACACAGTTCACATGTGTCTGTGTGTGGTCCACCCAGATGCAGACAGATTACTCAACCAGAGCAAACACACAAGGTGCCAGGACCAAACCCAGACAGTGACAGGGCCAATTATTACTGGGCTCATCCTCCTGACTTTGAAATGTCACTGCTGCTGGAGAAAAGCTCTGTCTATAAAAGCTTCACAGAGAGGAATCACACCACTATGCCTGGCATTCCCATGGATGCCCAGAGCAGGAGGCTACATGGGAGAGGCCATGTGCTACAGCATGCAGCAAACCTGTCAATGGCTTGATTCTGGAGAAGAAGAAATCTTTAATTTAATCCAGAAGCCACAGACTCAGGTTAACTCCAAGGCCTTGGAAGTGATACAGCAAACAAAAAGGGGTGGGAGGGGCTTATAAACCCAGGGTCACCAGATGCCATTTCACTGGCCACTGGCCATGGCAGGATTAGGGTCAGGAGGTGCTTCACTTTTCAAAAGAAGCCAGAAATACAGATTACTTATGGGAAGCTTCCTGAAATTAAAATGCTGGCCATTACAAAATAGTTTAATTCCCATGCAGGCAGACAACACATATGGATAGGTGAGCTTTGGCTTGTAAATTGCCAAAATTCCTAGGTTTCCTCTACAGATAAAATTATAGATGTAGAGTCTAACTGCAATGTTCAATGTAAACATATTCATAACCTAGAAACAGTCTTTAAACTCTAAATTTTACTGATGTGCACACAGAGACCCAGAGAAAAAGGCAGTGTGGTCACGTCCCTGCTGGTGGGCGGCAAAGTCAAAATCGAAAAGAGGTTTCCTGGTTCCTGCCCAGAATTCCATGAAGCTCTAGTTCATCTTTTAGGATTTGAAATAGCTCAACTGGAATTCCATCACCTCTACTAGCTTTGTTCGTAGTGATGCTTCCTAAGGCCCACTTGACTTCCCATTCCAGGATATCTGGCTCTAGGTGAGTGATCACACCATCATAGTTATCTGGGTCATGACGATCTCTTTTGTACAGTTCTTTTCTGTATTCTTGCCACCTCTTGTTAATATCTTCTGCTTCTGTCCATACCATTTCTGTCATTTATTGAGCCCATCTTTGCATGAAATGTTCCCTTGGTATCTCTAAGTTTCTTGAAGAGATCTCTAGTCTTTCCCATTCTATTGTTTTCCTCAATTTCTTTCCACTGATCACTGAGGAAGGCTTTCTTATCTCTCCTCGCTATTCTTTGGAACTCTGCATTCAAATGGGTATATCTTTCCTTTTCTCCTTTGCCTTTCACTTCTCTTCTTTTCTCAGCTATTTGTAAGGCCTCCTCAGACAGCCATTTTGCCTTTTTGCATTTCTCTTTTTTCTTGGGGACAGTCTTGATCACTGCCTCCGGTACAATGTCACAAACCTCTGTCCATAGTTCTTCAGGCACTCTGTCTATCAGATCTAATCCCTTGAATCTATTTCCAATTTCCACTGTATAATCGTAAGGGATTGATTTAGGTCATACCTCAATGGTCTAGTGGTTTTCCCTACTTCCTTCAATTTAAGTCTGACTTTGGCAATAAGGAGTTCATGATCTGAGCCACAGTCAGCTCCCAGTCTTGTTTTTGCTGACTATATAGAGCTTCTCCATCTTTGGCTGCAAAGAATATAATCAATCTGATTTCGGTGTTGACCATCCACGTGTTAACCATCTCTTGTGTTGTTGGAGAGGGTGTTTGCTGTGACCAGTGGGTTCTCTTGGCAAAACTCTGTTAGCCTTGTCCCTGCTTCATTTTTTACTACAAGGCCAAATTTGCCTGTTACTCCAGGTATATCTTGACTTCCTATTTTTGAATTCCATTCCCCTATAGAAAAGGACATCTTTTTGGGGTGTTAGGTCTAGAAGGTCTGGTAGCTCTTCCTAGAATCATTCAACTTCAGCTTCTTCAGCATTACTGGTCGGAGCGTAGACTTAGATTACTGTGATATTGAATGGTTTGCCTTGGAAACGAACAGAGATCATTCTGTCATTTTTGAATTTGCACCCAAGTACTGCCTTTTGGACTCGTTTGTTGACCATGATGGCTCCTCCATTTCTTCTAAGGGGTTCTTGCCCACAGTAGTAGATATAAAGGTCATCTGAGTTAAATCCACCCATTCCAGTCCATTTTAGTTCACTGATTCCTAAAATGCTGATGTTCACTCTTGCCATCTCCTGTTTGACCACTTCCAATTTACCTTGTTTCATGGACCTAACATTCCAGGTTCCTATGCAATATTGCTCTTTACAGCATCAGACTTTACTTCTGTCACCAATCACATCCACAACTGGGCGTTGTTTTCACTTGGACTCTGTCTCTTCATTCTTTCTGGAGTCATTTCTCCACTCTTCTCCAGTACCATATTGGGCACCTACCGACCTGGGGAGTACATCTTTCAGTGTTATATCTTTATGTCTTTTCATACTGTTCATGGGGTTCTCAAGGCAAGAATACTGAAGTGGTTTGCCATTCCCTTCTCCAGTGGACCACGTTTTGTCAGAACTCCCCACCCTGACCCATCTGTCTTGGGTGGTCCTTCATGGCATGGCAAATGGTTTCATTGAGTTAGACAAGGTTGTGGTCCATGTGATCACTTTGATTAATTTTCTGTGATTGTGGTTTTCATTCTGTCTGCCCTCTGATGGAGAAGTATAAGAGGCTTATGGAAGCTTCCTGATGGGAGAGACTGACTGAGGAGGAAACTGGGTCTTGTTCTGATGGGCGGGGCCGCGCTGAGTAAATCTTTAATCCAATTTTCTGTTGATGGGCAGGACTGTGTTCCCTCCCTGTTGTTTGACCTGAGACCAACTATCGCAGAGGTGATGAAGATAATGGTGACCTCCTTCAAAAGATCCCATACACCCACTGCTACACTCAGTGCCCCCGACCCTGCAGCAGGCCACCGCCGACCCCTGCCTCCACTGGAGACTCCTGGACACTCACAGCTCACAGGCAAGTCTGGGTCAGTCTCTTACGGGATCACTGCTCCTTTCTCCTGGGTCCTGGTGTGCACAAGGTTTTGTTCATGCCCTCCAAGAGTCTATTTCCCTAGTCCTGTGTAAGTTCTGTAACCAAATCCCACTGGCCTTCAAAGTCAAATTCCCTAGGGGTTCTCAGTCCCTTTGCCAGATCTCCAGGCTTGGGAAATCTGCTGTGGGTCCTAGAACTTTCTTAGCAGTGTGAGAATTTATTTGGTATAATTGTTCTGCAGTTTGTGGGTCGTCTGCTGGGAAGCTCTATGGTGGAGTTAGTGGCAACCTCCTCCAAGAGGGCTTATGCCACACCCAGGTCTGCTGCATCCAGAGCCCCTGCCCCTGCGGCAGTCCACTGCTGACCCAGACCTCCACAGGAGACACTCAAACCCTCAAAGGCAGGTCTGGCTCAGTCTCTGTAGGGTCTCCTGGTGCGCACAAGGTTTTGTTTGAGCCCTCTGAGCATCTCTGGCAGGTATGGGGTTTGATTCTAAACACAATTTCGCCCCTCATACCATCTTCTGGGGCTTCTGCTTTGCCCTTGGACGTGGGGTATCTTTCTTTGGTGGGATCCAACATTCTCCTGCCGATGGCTGTTCAGCAGCGAGTTGTAATTTTGGAGTTCTCAAAGGAGACGATGAACGAACTAACCAGTAGCCTGGTGCTATTTTGTGGTTGTTGATGACTGATGAAGTTGATATGACCCTGTCTTAATTTACTGATTAAAAGGGAAAGAGACAATAAAAAAATACAGAAAAGACTTTCTCTCTTATATAAAATCCAAAAGATAATTTATACTTTTCAACAAAACCCAAAAGATCAACTAATTTTCTTTTTTAAAAAAAAGAAAACTACATGTGGGAAATTCCCTGGTGGTCCAGTGGTGAAGAATCTGCCTTGCAATGCAGGGGACATGGGTTCAATAACAGGTCAGGGAACTAATCCCACACACCACAGAGCAACTAGTCCATGTGCCCAGTGAAAGATCCTAATGGCGCAACAAAGATCTCAAGCACAGCAACTAAGACCTGACACGGTCAAATAAATGCATATTAAAAAAAGAAATGTACCTGATGTACTGAAAAAAGAGTAAATGGAAATAAATATGAGGAGGCTCCCTTTCTTTTTTATTAATTCAGGAATGGAAATAATATCTCAAAATATAAGTAGGGACAATGCTGAGCCTCGGGAAAAAGATTGAGTTTCGAGTGATCAATAAATAAAATAGATAAAAGTAAAAACAAACAAGAAACAAAAAATCTACATGACATGCCCTGAACTCTGATTCACTGTCTAAAATTAGAGCTAGATTTTCTTTCCTTGTGACAGTCTTGAAACCAAGGGTTGTCAGGGTCACCACAGTACAGTTTGATGTCTTCAAGGACAGAATGCTACTTAGGTAGACAAACACGATTATCTGAAGTCACTGTGTGGGTAAACAGGGCTTAGGACATCCACACTGTCAGGGTAAAACACTCAGGAAACCAATATTATCTTCCACAAAAGCACAACTGTATGCAAGTGTTTGGAATCCAAGGTAAGAGTCAGCACTGACGGTCCTCAAACATGAATTTTCCTCTAATGTAGGCCTGAAAAGGGGCCCTATGTGTGTATCGCCCACTTTCTTTCATCTGCACTTCCTCTGCTTTGCTCTTGCCTGTTCTTCACATCTTGCCTCCTGTTAGGACCTGATGGTCTAGAAACCCACTCCTCTCTCAGGGTCCCATCTGAGTTCCAAGGCACCATACTGAGATGAGCCTCTGCAGAAAGTCTATGTGAAGTGCGCTCAGCATCACCACTGGACAAGCCTCTGAGAGCGTCCTTCTCTCAGAAGCTCCCTCCTCTGCTTCCTCAAGCTTCTCACTTGTTTAAAGACTTAATGAACACTCTTAGGATTAAACCTTGACACTATTGTTCAGGACCATTCATCCAATAAGTGGTCATCTTGGGTGGCCTCTGTCACCTCTAAGTAGACTTTTATCTTTAAAAGTCAGAAACAGCAACAGTCATGACTTGTAAGTACTCAAGGCTTACCTCAAATCATCTTCTCTGTCTACATAAACCTGATTCTATCAAACACAGCTAACCTCTCCTTGGAGGTACAGTCTTTCATCCCAGTTTATTTTCACTTGTATTAAATATGTATTATTGCCTCCTAAACTACATTTTAAGCTCTTTGAGAGATCAAGCACTGTTGGTATTTGGACACATTTTCCCCAGTAAAGACCTACTCAAATGTCCTGTACTTAGTAGGTGTCGTAATAACTTGTCTGATGAAATCAGGCCTGAATTCACATCTGGTCATCACCTGAAAACACTTCACCCTTTGAAGACTCTTCTCGGTGCCCTCACCGGAGAAAGGGGGAATGAATTCATTACTAGACTGGGCAACATGAAAAGCCAAGTAGGATCTTCCTGGTCTTCCAAGTTTGTTACACAACTGGAATGTGAAGCCGATGAGATATCTCATCCATCGACCCCATGAGGACGTTAACACATGAGCCGGGCAGATGGGAGTAGACGTTTCCATCTGAGGTAACAGGTAGGAAGGAACCTGTCACATCACAGGGCCCGTGTGTCTGCCCATAGACAGGGTTCAATTAAAACAGTTATTTACACATGGTCTGTAGACCTTAAAGAGCTTCCCAGGTGGCTCGGGGGTAAAGAACCCTCCTGTCAGGCCAGAGACATGGGTTCCATCTCTGGGATGGGAAGATCCTCTGGAGAAGGAAACTGCAACTCCAGTATTCTTGCCTGGGAAATCCCATGGATGGAGAAGCCTGGTGGGCTACAATCCACGGGGTCACAAAGAGTCGGACACGACTGTGCCGCTGAGCACACACAGAGAGCTTGAAAGATCCCCTTCTTCATACCCCCTTGGGGTTCTGGAACAGAGTACGCCCATTTTCGCAGGCGAGGTAGAGAGTAATTCAGTGATAATCCCAGATCCCTTAGAGATGTAAGCTCTGTCTCCTGAGCTCAGACAGTGAAATGTTTAGGCCACAGATTTATAGATAAATATACTTTGGCAGGTTTATCTGTCCCTAATCACAGTGTAAGAGCTAATGACAATGATGCTTACTGTCATTTTCTAGACACAGCTTCACAGAATGAGGCTATTTATGTCTTCCTAAATGCAGATTATGATTTAGATATTCAGTAGTGGCATAACAACAATTTCCTAGGCTAAAACAGACATAAATAGCACAATAATCCCATTTAGGTAAGGTTTGCTTTCTTCTTCCTCTAAAGTGGACCTGTTTATTTAAACGATTATCTCTGGGGTTTTTTGTTTGTTCTTTAGTATATTTGTTTATGTGTTGCCTCTGGTCTTAGTTGCAGCACTCAGCGTCTTTTACTGCAGCGCTCAGCCTCTCTAGTTGCAGTGTGCAGGCTTCAAGAGCTGCAGCGCACAGGCTTAGTTGCTCTATGGCATCTGGGATCTTACTTTCCCAGCCAAGGATAGAACCTGAGTCCCCTGCATTGCAAGGTGGATTCTTAACCAATGGACCACCAGGGAAGTCCCTATCTTTCTTTGCATTTAGCCTAACAATATACACAGCAATAGCAAAGGACATTCAAACACTTAGTCCCACTAGGTGCCCTATTTACAAATCTAACACTGTTAGGAGTCACTACTCATGCTAAGAGTGATCACAGGCAAACCTGATTAGGCCCTCTGCTGCCTAAGTTTCTTGTCTCTGTGTGTCTGCGTGTCGGTGTATGTCTACATGTGTCTGTGTTTTGAGTGGAGCTCTCTGCTCGAGATCACCTACCCAGCATCATGAGAGTCTCACTCCATGTGGCCTCTCTCCATATTTAAGTTTTCACTTTCTCTAACACTGAAATGAACAGAAGCATATAACGCTCCTGACTGCCATACAACTCAGCCCAGAATATCCCCTTTTCCCTTTCCAGATTTCCTGGTTCCTCTTCTTAGCATGGCTTTGGCAAAAATGATGCAACAGGCAGCCTAGAGAGAGGACCAATTTTGCGAACCCTCTTATAGTTTATTTCTAATTTAGAAAATAGCTCTAAATAAATTAAGCAGTCACTCTGTGTTACTCTATCCTTCAACCGTCCGTAGTTGCTCACAGATACCACACTATTTTAAAAGGACTTGGAGTTACTTAAATACCAGCCTGTTTCAGAACTTTCTGAGGAGCGGGAGGGAGGTCCAAGAGGGAGGGGATGTATGTATACACATAGTTCACTCACTTCACTGCACAGCAGAAATGAACAAACATTGTAAAGCAATCATACTCTGATAACAATAGATAAATAAAATAAAATTTATAATTCCCCATGGGGGGAAAACTTGTAAACAAAATATTTTCTTTATACACATACACCACAAGCAAGCACACTCAGTACTTAAGGGCCCAGAGGAACTACACTATATTAGAACATCTGACTGTTTTTTTTTCCAAGCAACTTACAGTAAAATAGGTGTCACTGCCTGGGATAGACAGGCAATGGGCACCCAGCACACACTACCTCCATCGCCAGGCTGTGAAGGACAGTGAAGTGCCTGTTTCATACACCACAGTCCTAGGGCTTCAGAGCTGAGGGGCAAAGGGAGGTGCAGAACTGAGGAACACGTTCCAAAATCTAGTGACGCTCATCTCCATCAGGCTAAGGAGGCTGCAAAACCATAGTTCTGAGCTTGTCAACCAAAACGAACAGAACCACAACATCATGGCCTGAGAAATTGAAAAGTGAGATGGCTCAAAGGAGGCAAAAGATGATTAAAGGGAAAAATTCTACTAATACTATCATGAGATCCAAATGAGATCCGTTGGATCATAGAAAAAGCAAGAGAGTTCCAGAAAAAACATCTACTTCTGCTTTATTGACTATGCCAAAGCCTTTGACTGTGTGGATCACTTCAAGCTGTGGAAAATTCTTCAAGAGATGGGAATACCAGACTACCTGACCTGCCTCTTGAGAAATCTGCATGCAGGTCAGGAAGCAATAGTTAGAAATGAACATGGAACAAAAGACTGGTTCCAAATAGGAAAAGGAGTACGTCAAGGCTGTATATTGTCATGCTGCTTATTTAACTTACATGCAGAGTACATCATGAGAAACACTAGGCTGGATGAAGCACAAGCTGGAATCAAGATTGCTGGGAGAAGTATCAATAACCTCAGATATGCAGATGACACCACCCTTATGGCAGAAAGTGAAGAAGAACTAAAGAGCCTCTTGATGAAAGTGAAAGAGGAGAGTGAAAAAGTTGGCTTAAAGCTCAACATTCAGAAAACTAAGATCATGGCATC
Organism: Okapia johnstoni; assembly: GCA_024291935.2. Lineage (NCBI taxonomy): Eukaryota > Metazoa > Chordata > Mammalia > Artiodactyla > Giraffidae > Okapia > Okapia johnstoni. The sequence goes on along the minus strand of CM044323.1, from coordinate 2,413,288 downwards.
TGGTCCCATCACTTCATGGCAAATAGATGGGGAAACAGTGGAAACAGTGGCTAATTTTATTTTGGGGGGCTCCAAAATCACTGCAGATGGTGACTGCAGCCATGAAATTAAAAGACACTTACTCCTTGGAAGAAAAGTTATGACCAATCTAGACAGCATATTAAAAAGCAGAAACATTGCTTTGCCAACAAAGGTCCATCTAGTCAAGGCTATGGTTTTTCCAGTAGTTATGTATGGATGTGAGAGTTGGACTTTAAAGAAGGCTGAGTGCCAAAGAATTGATGCTTTTGAACTGAAGTATTGGAGAAGACTCTTGAGAGTCCCTTGGACTACAAGGAGATCCAACCAGTCCATCCTAAAGGAGATCAGTCCTGAATATTCATTAGGACTGATGCTGAATCTGAAACTCCAATACTTTGGCCACCTGATCCAAAGAACTGACTCATTTGAAAAGACCCTGATGGGTAAGACTGAAGGCAGAAGGAGAAGGGGATGACAGAAGATGAGCTGGTTGGATGGCATCAGCGACTCAGTGGGCACGAGTTTGAGTAAATTCCAGGAGTTGGCAATGGACGGGGAGGCCTGGCGTGCTGCAGTCCATGGGGTCACAGAGTTGGACACGACTGAGTGACTGAACTGAAGTGATTGAGTGGTTTTCCAAAGAGCTCTGATGAGCTTACGTTTCCAAAGGATGAGCAACCAAGGATGGATGGATGTACAGGACGCACCGGGTTAGAAAGGCTGAGAAGGAAAGAACCAAACAGTATTGAGAAATATATAAAGAAACATAAGCACCTTTTTCTTCTAGGAGTCCTACTTATTCACTCAAGGAGAAAAGGAAAACAAAGCTGGGGCCACTCTAGCTACCTATAGCAGAATGGTCACAGCAGACAAGGAGCAGAACAAGTCTTTTGCTGTCTTTTTCTCTAACAAGATGGTTTTCAAACAAAAAGTATCAAGCATGGCAAAGAGAAAACTTACTTATTTAGTTACGTACCAGTGGATTGATCATTTACTAAGTTAATCCCACATGCCAGGAATTGTTCAATCTTTGGAATTTCTGCAAACTTTGGAGAAGACAACAGCATGGTCTGTACCTGCGTGGAACCCACATGCTGGTGACATGAATACTGAAGGGAAGCTGGAAGCTTCCTTGACACAAACACAGAGAACCTCCAAGGTTAGCAAGAAAGTTATCCATCACTCCTCTGCCAACTGTGGAATATGGAAGATTCGCTTTACTGATGGAGCTATCAGATTTCTTTACAATGCCTAAGAGATGATGAGGAGATAATCATGAACCACTTGACTGAGCTTCAGACTCCAGATACCAATAAATTAGATCCTAAAATACTGAAAAGCTTTGTAGGATAATTGCAGAACACTCAGGAAATCTCATTCATTAACAATTTTTATAAGAATGTTAAAATCTGTGAAAGTATTAAATGCCGTTTTAAAATAAGTCTAACAGTACAGAGAGAGAATCCAGAAGACAAAGATGTGGGATTACAGCAATCCTGCAGTCAAGGTCCTTGCACACACATCTTCAAGTGTGGTGTGCTGGAGCATGACCGTATGATCGGGCGCATCTTTTCCCAAGTCTGTATGTTCTCAGTTTGAAGTTGGCCTTGGTGGGAGTTTTGACAGCATGGAAACTGGTAAACGCTACAAATGAGAGATTTTCATCCTTCTTTTTCTTTCTTTCCTCACCTCCCTTCTTCCCTTTCCCCTCTTTTTTTCTTGAGAGCCAGTAGTTAAACATTCGCCAGGACACCAATGTCTTGACGTAATACACTGTGACTTCTACAGAACTGTGTTTCTCAGTGGGTTTACTGGGTGTGTATTTTTAAATTTTCATAGATGTAAGTTGATGCTGTAGCCATAAACATATGAAAAGATATACAAACAAAATGTATGTGTGGGGGGTCTGGCTGCTCACCGTTCAAAAGCCGATAAACAGACCAGGATGGTGGAAAGGAAAGTTTGCTTTATTTCAGATGCCAGCAACTGTTGTGGGGGGGAGGGTGGCAGACATCTGTCCAAAGGCCAATTACCACCCCGACAAGCAGGGGCTGAGAGTTTTTATAGACAGAGTTTTTACAGGCAGATCGAGCCCAGGTTCAATCCCTAGGTTGGGAAAATCCCTAGAGGAGGAAATGGCAACCCACTCCAGTACTCTTGCCTGGAGAATTCCATGGACAGAGAAGCCTGGCAGGGATCCCAAAGAGCGGCGGACATGACTGGGTGATTAACTTTCACTTTCACTTTCAGTTGAAAGGGTAGAAGATTTTATTTCAGTGTTATTTTAATTTGCGCCATCAGATTACAAATGAGGTAAGTGACATTTTTGTAAGTTATTGGCAATTTGCTTTCTTTCTTCTATGAACAGCCTGTTCATAGACTTTGACCACTTTTTATTTTTATATCATTTGGTGTGATCATACTAATTATATTAACTTTTGTCCTGCCCTGTGTTATATATACTTTTTCCCAAGTTTTTTTTGATCTTTAAATTCTGTCTTTGGGATCTTTTGTTAAACACTCTGTGTTAACCCACGTGTCTCTCTTTCCTCTGTAACTCCTGGTTTTGTTGTTTTACCTAAGCAGGACCTTCCCCCACCCAGGTGCTACGGTCTGTAAGTTCATGTTTTCCCCCAAGTTTGTATGTTGAGATCCTAATGCCCAGTGTGATGGCTTCAGGAGGTGGAGCCTTTGGGAAGTGACCAAGTCTCTAAAACCAGGAGAAATAAATTCTGCTGTTTATGAACAACCCAGTCCATGGTATTTTGTTATAGGAGCCAGTTCAGACCAAGACACCCAGGCTTCAAGAAAAGTCATATCATCAGGTAACTAAGACCATGCTCTACCCCCAAACCTTCATCTCAGTTCCAACTCAGCCACTCTGGATGCCAATCTGCTCAAAGTATCCGTCATCCCAATTATAAATGGGGGTGAAGGGAGCAGTAACACATTTATAGAGTAATTTTGATGAGAAAGTATTTAATCCTAAGCTGTGAAATTCACTGTTGATCACTGTCCTTCTCCATCTTGAAATGTCCAGTTTTCATTTGGTTAGGTTATTTCCTCCAGCACTTTCACAGACAGAGTGTGAGAACAGGTGGCAGCCTGAGACTGCATGTCTTCTGTCTGGTTGGTGAGTGAGATCTCAATGGTCTCCTAGCATTTCACTGCCTTCTAGCTTCAGTGGTCGCAGGCTAGTGCTGGTCTGGCTCTCTTCCCCAACTGGAAAATATATTCCTTCTCTCTTGAATCTTAGAAAAATGCCTTTGTCTCCTTGTGCTTCCAGAATTTCACCAGGAGATAGAGATTGTACATATATTCCTTATATTCTTCTACATACACACAGCCCTATGTATGTGTAGACTTTATTTGTACACAGTACTAAATATCAATATATAAAATACACACACCCATATGTATTCATGGATGTGTTCACACGTGTGTATATATTAATGTGTGTATAAACATGTGTAGATATATGTGAGTGTGAACATATACATGTGTGGAAATAGGTATGGATGTGTATACACATACTTTTGTTTTTTTCATGAAACTAGCCTGGACATGGATCATATTTTTCAAACAAATTTTCTTTACCTGAAGGAAATTTTTTTTAAAAAAATCATTATTTCTCCTCCATCTATTCCTTCCTCCTCCTAGAAATTTTTTATTTGCAAATTAAATGTCTTGGAACTGCCTTCTACATCTCACATTTTCACTCAGTATATTCATTTCTTTGTATTTTTGCTCTGCGTTGTGAGATAATCATTATACAATCTTCTACGAACTGTATTTGATCATCATGAGACACTATTCTTTCAAAATTTTTTTTTTTATTTGGAAAGCATTTTTTCTTAATTCTAGAATTTGGAGATTCTAATCTAGCATCACATGAGGTATGACTGTCCCTTAAAGCCCTGCTCTGAAGTTACACATCACTTGTTCCTCATTTAATGGCAAAGGCACATCACGTGGACCTTCACGTGGGCGGGAAGTAGAACTCCACGATGTGTCTGGACAGAGAGAGGACTGAAATGTGCGTGGATGACCAAATGATCAATTGGAAAGGTTTTCCCATTGATAGAGAAGTAATAGAATTGACAGATGCAAACTTTATCAGAGCAGGGCTTTAAGGGACAGTCACACTTTGTACCAGCAAGCACTGCTATTTCAAAGGGCAGATTTTCTATCACCCTGAGTCTCACAGTAAGAACTAGGATGCAGTGGACAAGAGCCCTTCAACTAGGCTTCAATGAACACAGAAGGTGGGAGAAAATTAAGCTTATTTTAAGCCACTTAAGGGCTTCCCTCATACCTCAGTCAGTAAAGAATTTGTCTGCAATGCGGGAGATCTGGGTTTGATTCCTGGGTCAGGAAGATCCTCTGGAGAAGGAAATGGCAACACCCTACAGTATTCTTGCCTGGAGAATCCCATGAACAGAGGAGCTTGGCAGGTTACAGTCCATGGGGTTGCAAGAGTCAGACACGACTTAGCAACTCAACCATCACGAAGCCACTTAGTTTGAGGGTCTTTAGTTATTGTAGCAAAGTCTCACACATCCTACTGTACAGCCTGCTCAGTCTTCCTCTCTGATAAAAGTATGCTTTTCTAGTCACTAATAACACATTAATAAACATTTTTTTACCCAAACATTATTGACCAGAGATGTATCAATACATTTTTAGAGAGTGATACAATTAACATTAGTATGCAAAGTTGGTAGGGCTTAAAATTGATCGAGGATTCATCACACAACTTAGGATTGTTGTTGTCATTCACACTTTGCTCTGTCAGGTCTTTCTTCCAACCCCTGTGCATATTATAAACATAAAATTTTCAAAAATGATTCATCGCAAAATTTTGAGTGAAGAATTTTTTGGTGATTTTTATGCAGACTTTCTCAGATAGTTCAAGCAACATATATACTAGTGTCTCAGAAGATGATAGTTCTTCAGAATTTAGTTCTGATTCAGACAATGTGAATATTAGACCAACAAAAGGACAACAAACTTTAGTGACTGATTCTGATACGGGAAGTGAGCATGAAACTCACGGTGCTGGAGAATGTTCCTTTGCTTCTATAGAAGAGTGGACTGAGGACAACATTTCACGAATGTTAGAAGACTTTACAGGTGTGTCAGGTGTAACTACTGAAAGTAGCAACCTGCAGAGTGTTAGGGAAATACCACAATTAATTTTTGGCCAGCCAAAATAAAAATCACCAGCCACAGGTGCTAATTCCTAAAAAATCCCCCGGTCAATAATGAGTTAAGTAACTTGTGCAGATGAAGATGGTGGATGTTCTCACGCAGTGAGGGCGAGTAGAAAGTGGTATTTCTTACACTAATAGGCCAGCTCTGAAGGAGCGGGTTCTTCTCCTCAGATGTGATGAGTCCTTTCTGATCTCAAGTTCTCACAGCACCGATGATATTCGTCTCATACTTATGGAGACTGGGAGGGGCTCGGCTTCCCCATGGAGTAAAACAGTGTGTTTAAGTGGAGTCAGCATCTGGGGACACTTCACGGAGCAGAAGCCACAGGTGGGAGAGGTGGGTTCCCCACAAACCCCAGAAGCCAGCATCTTGACCAACCCCGATGCTTATGGTGAAGTAAAGCACCTTCTTGGTTGCTTGTCCCTTTCCTCCTGCCCAGTGACTCTGAGACCCCATATCAGTTCTCTTGGGGATCTCTGGGGCATGTGGGGTCACAGACCACCCTCAAGGTCCTCCAGTCTTCTTACTCCAGTTGCTGTAATGCCCCAGAAAAGGAGTTACCAGGGACAGGTGGACAAATGAATAACCGGGCAGTCAGCTTCACAGATTTCACCCTGAAGATCAAGAGGAAAAGGAGAGATGCCAGATGCCCAGAGAGAAATATCCTGATTTACAGACGGAGTGGGGTGAGCAACGGGGGATAAAACAGACTCCAGAAATTGGTGAGCTTGAAATAAAGCCGTAATTAAATTCTAATATGCATCTACTAACCTCAAACTATTACCTATTACAACAAGGTACTACTGTGTAGCACAGAGAACTCTATTCAATACCCTATAGTAAACCACAATGGAAAAGAATATTAAAAAGAATGTGTGTGTATATATTTTTGTAACTGAGTCACTTTCCTGTGAGCAGAAATCAGCACAACAATGTACATAAACCAAGTGAAGTGAATAAAAGTGAAAGTGTCAGTCGTGTCTGAGTCTTTGCGACCCCACGGTCTGTCCATGGAATTCTCCAGGCCCTTCTCTAGGGGGTTGTCCCGACTTGGGGATTGAACCCAGGTCTCCTTCATCGCAGGCAGATTCTTTACCATCTGAGCTACCAGGGAGGGAGAAATCAACTGTACTTCAATAAAAAATAAATTTAAAAAGCTCTAATGTGTATATTAAATAAACCAGCTGTTTCAAGAGAACACATGATTGCCAAGCATTAACATCTGTTTACCTAGAGAAGGTCACCGAATCTGGCTGATTCAGAGACTTAAAATGACAATCTCAGCAAAGATTTTACCATTTCAAGATATCCTTTTGAAAAAGATGGAGAAATGACTAGGGGTGAGATGGATTAACTGTTGGTTGAAAACAATATCCCCAAAGAGTGTTGACTAATGACCTCAAGTCAATGTGGAAGAAAGTCTGTATAAGTTGCAGGAAGTTGTTACCCTTTTCAATGATATATATCAGTGTCGGATACAAAAGAAGGGATCTGGCCGAGCAGAAGCTCGCATAAGTGAGACCCAGGGACTCTCAGTAGCCACAAGGTCAAAATGATGCTTGAACGATAAGCTTGCCCAAATACAGTAGGAAATTCCAGGCGGTATTTTAAAGAAGTACAGAGTCTAGAAGGTGGGTAAGCTGAGAAGGGGTCAGAGTTGGTATTGGCAGGCCATACCATGCCCTTCTGCTGATGAGAAAATGGAGGTCCTGCCTCCGCGAAGATGCAGCCCACAGCCAGAGCACATGACTTAGCGGGTGGAGCGCAGGCTGGCACTTGGCCTCCCTCTACCACCTTTGGCAGCATCACTGCACAGTTTGCGGCCTGCACAACTGGATGGCAGCCTTGGTAATAAACTGCTATCAAGAGCATTGCTCAGACCTCACCCGGCAGATTTTGCTCTGAATGGGGTGACCCTTTAAATTGAAGTATAGTTGATGTACAATGTGTTAGTTTCAGGTGTACAGCAAAGTGATTCAGTTTTATATATATATACATACACACACACACATATATATATATATTCTCTTCCAGATTCTTTACCCTTTATAGACATTAACTGGAGTTCCCTGTGCTATACAGCAGGTCCTATATCTACTTTATATATAATCATGTATATATTAATCCCAAACTCCTAATTTATCTCTCCCTGCTACATTCCCCTTTGGTAACTCTTCGCTTTCTATTTCTATGAGTCTGTTTCTCTTTTCTAAATAAATTCAGTTGTGTAGTATTTTAGATTCCACATATAAGTGATATCATATGACATTTGTCTTCCTCTGACTTATTCAGTAGGATACTCTCTAGGTCCGTTCGTGTTGCTGCAAGTGGCATTATTTCATTCTTTTTACATCGAGTAACACTCCATTGTACACATGTGCTACATCTCCTTTACCCATTCCTCTGCTGATGGTCATGAAGGTTGCTTCCACGTCTGGGCTATTGTAAACAGCTGCACTAAACACTGGGATGCATGAATATTTCCGAATTATGGTTTTCTCTGGATAAATGTCCAGGAGTGGAAGCGCAGGATCATATGGTAGCTCTATTTGTAGATTTGTTTTAAACAAACCTCCATACTATTCTCCATAGCAGCTACACCAATTTACATTCCCACCAACAGCGTAGGAGTGTTCCCTTTTCTCCACACCCTCTCCCAAAGTTATTGCTTGTAGACTTTTTAATGATGGCCATTCTGACTGGTGTGAGGGTATCCTTTTTTAAGAAAGACTTTCAAAGTGAGATAATCTCAAAGATGAACAGATTGGCAATTAAGCCTAGAAAGTAGTCTTATGAAAAAGAATTTGAAGCCCTGGTAAAGCCAAGGCTTTGTGAAAGCAAACTCAGTAGCCCATGACAGCAGACTTCAGCTACTTGAAAAGAATGGGATGGGATTTATTCTGGGTGGATTCAGAAAGGCGAGTGAAGATTAGCGGGTGGATTCGCCAGGCCATGTATTGGTGAGCATTCAAGAAACACGTTAGATCAAACCATAGCTATAACAAGGTGTAGTTTAAGTTAAAGGGATGTTTTCCCATACATAGAGCAATTAAAAAATTGGATGGCTTCTTTTGTAAGTTTCTCCTGAGTGGCGAGTTTCACCAGTCAAGAATTTTATAGAAGCAGCTCTACTGAGCATAGATTGAACTAGCAAAACTCTTCCAAAATTCCACATAATTGCCCAGCCCCGCGTTTGACCATTGTACAACATATGTTGTAAGAGACACAAACATACATAACAGGGACGTCACTGGTGGTCCAGTGATTAAGAATCCACCTGCCAATGCAGGGGACGCAGGTCCAATCCCTGGTCTGGGAAGGTTCCACGTGCCATGGGGTAACTAAGCTCATGGGCCACAACCACCAAGCCCAAGCTCTAGAGGCGGCAAGCCGCAACCTCTGAAGCCTGTGCACCCTGTAGCCTGCGCTCCGCAACAAGAGAAGCTACAGCAGTGAGAAGTCCACACACCACAACCAGAGAAGAGCCTGCAGAGTAACAAAGACCCAGTGCATCCACAAGTAAATAAGTATTTTAAAAACATAAAGAACAAACACTTTCTGCTGGGAAGTTGTTCTTCATCTAGTTACAAAGACAGACATGCACACAGCCATCATGTTCATCTATAAACACTTATTTCCCGAGGGCAGCCAGTGTACTGTGTAAACAAATACACTAGAAACCACGCATCTTCTTTGTATTCTCACTGCCAGACCGGTGTCTGAACAACCCCCAGATTTGCTACCCTTGTTATTCACTTGTCTTTCAATGTGTAACCCTAATAGAAATACTAAGAAGGCTGTATTCGAAATACCCCACTGAAGTCTGTTCTTAGGTATCAGAAAAGAGAACCAAACACAGTGCCCTCTGCACAATCTCACTCGCATTTCAGTCTTTATATATGCGTATATAATTGTTATTTGCTTATTTATTTTTGGTTGCACCGAGTCTTTGTTGTGAGGCACAGACCTTCTCCTGCCACAGCAAGTGGGGGCTGCTCTCCTCTGAGGCGTGCGGGCCCCTCACTGGGGTGGCCTCTCTCGTTGTGGAGCTTGGGCTCTAGGGCGCCTGGGCTGCAGGGGCTGTGGGAGGGAGGTGCAGTAGGTGCAGCCCCCGTGCCAGAGCCCAGGCTCGATAGCTATGGCACACAGCCGCAGGTGCTCTGCAGCACGTGGACTCGTCCTGGACCAGGGGTCAAACCCGTGTCCCCTGCACTGGCAGGCGGATTCTTATCCACTGAGCCACCAGGGAAGTCTGTCATATTTCCATCTTATTTAAACCACAGTTATTCATGCTTCCTAAGAAGCCCACACATCTGGTTTGCCCAGGAGGGTCACGGCTTATAGCTGCCGTCCCAGCATAATTTCTAATACTACTCCTCTGCTCTCAATCTGTCTGGTTTGGTCTATAAATTATATGGTCACCTGGTGCTAACCGCTAACCTACCTTCTAAATGCACTATGCTCTACTTTGCGGAATACAAAGAAGCATAAACAACACCATCTTGGTATTTTTTTTAAATGTATTATAGTTGATTTACAATGTTCTGTTAATTTCTGCTTTAACAGCAAAGTGACGCAGTTATACACATATATATATATTCTTTTTCATATTCTTTTCCATTATGGTTTATCACAGCAGATTCAATCCAGCTCCCTCTGCTACACAGCAAGACCTTGCTGTTTATCCGTTCTATATATAGCAGTTTGCATCTGCTAACTCACATTCCCAAACAATCCCTCCCCACATCCCTCCTTCTTGGTAACCAGAAGTCTGTTCTCTGTGTCTGGGAGTCTGTTTCTATGTCATAGATAAGTCCATTTGTGTCATATTTTAAATTTCACACACAACTGATATCATATGGTAAATTGTCTTTCTTTTTCTGACCTAACATGATCATCTCTAGGTCCATTCATGTTGCTGCAAATGGCATTATCTCACTCTCTTTTATGGGTGGTATATATCTTTATCCATTCATCTGCCAAAGGACATTTAGGTTGTCTCCATATCTGGGTAGTTTTTAAATTGAACAAGGTCTTCTCTAGAGACCACTAACACGACTTAAATACCTTTAGTAGGAAGCAGATTACAATAGTTACGTAAACAAAATACAGACCTATATGGAAGTGTGGTTTAGAGAGACAAGAGTCGCCCCCGCCACAGGGGGAGCCTCTGAGAGCCCGGTGCACTGAGCCCGAGCAGCGGAAGGGCCTCCTGCTGGGACCCGGCAGCACTGTCACTCAGGGTCCTCCAGCCACCCCTCTACCCATCTAACAAATGAGGGTGTAAGTGAGACTGGGTCCAGGAATACTGCTTGAGGGAGGTAATACAATCAGGAAATGGAAACACTGGGTTAGTCATTAGAATATCTCTTCCTCTATCAACATTCCGTTTTGGTTGTTGTTAGCAACAAAAATTGAAATGGAAGGAAAATAAGAGTAAATGGGTTTTCCCAGGTCTTTTGCATATCATTGTTAGCAAATGTGGTTCTGTGTAACCATCTTAAATGGTAATAGTCTGTCCCACAGTGGTTTTCTTCAGAGAGTCATTTTCCTCTTTCTCCTGCCTGGGGATTTATGATTTAACAGGCAGTAACAGGCAAGATACAGCCATTCATCATGCGGGCTTAATGCGGGAAAGTAGATTTAACTTGGTGAGCTTGATATATAAATACTGGCCTTTTGGGGAACACAGAGTGTGTTTACTTGAGTGTACAATCCAGGCTACATACTATGTCCAACAAATTTCTCAGGTCTGAGGCTTAAGGAAGTGTCTCCTTAGGTGATGGAGACCAGAGAGGATATGGCTGTGGGGGGGTGGGGAGGAAGAGGCTACGTGCTCCCCAACCCTGCTCTCCTTTTCACAGAACTTCAGTAACAGTACATTTTCCTCACTATTTATATCTATACTTACATTTAAAGGACAATGGAAATGAACATCTTGTCACCTGGATATTTGAGGGTGTGTCTGTTCTTGGTGGATTTATTCTCAGAGATGTATGGAATGTCCCTGACCATGGCAGGGCAAATGAAAAACCACACTTTATGAATTTTAACACCATGTCACAACATTGTTCATAAGCCACCAACCATATCATGTTCCAAACAGGCTTTGGGCGGTAAATGTGGGGAATGTCACCAGAGAGGGGTGATGGAGGCTGTGTATCCACCAGTCAATATAGAGAAATACCATCAGGCTGATCAGTCAGATGACTCCACATTTATTCTCTTGGCCAATGAGTCTAGCATTCTCTAGATAAAGCTGAGATTCAGACTCAAAAATGTGGAAATGCAGCTGCACACCTCCATGTGAAGATTTCATCATAAGAGTCATGCTTGCAGCTCTCAGTTGGATCTGCCCCTTTCACAGGATTTAAAGTATCTCAGGATATTTGTCATTTTATTTTAAAATATTTAAATTAAGCTGGGAGGCTGTGTACATGAATAATGCAACTCTCATTAGAATGGGTGATTAAGTCAAGCCACCATCAGTAGCCTAAGGTTTTGCCAATGCCAAAACAGAAGCCATCTCAGCTAGGACAGCTTCAGTTACACACAAATAATGTTCAGAAGCCAAGTCATCAAGGAAGGCTATGAATATCTTTTCACAGCCTTTTCATAAGCATATAAAATATGATTCTTTCTCAATATCTTTAAAACAGGCATGTATATCCAGGTACTAGAGATAATTCAGTGTAGATCAACACACAGTGTGGAATGCCTACAACATGGTAGCATCTGGGTGCTGAAGATTAAGTTACATCTTTACTTTTCCATGGTCCCTGTCCTCAACAAGCTTATAATCTTCCAGTTTAGAGTATCAGGCTAATATAAAGGTAAAGAGATGGACTCAGATTAATAATTTTCAATTTGCCCAGATGCTTCAACTATATATAAACATACACTGGATAGGAATGTGACGAACACAATTGTGGTAGGAACCTGCCTTTGAGAAGCTCAGAAGTGAGAATTTGGATTACAACAGAACAGAGAAACAACAGGACAAGACAGTCCGGGTGCTGAGAACACAGTTTTAGTTCAGCCAAGGTGGTCCCTAAACTGGTCAGGGAAGGCTTCAGAGAAAGGGTAGGACTTGTGGGTGTACTGGATTCGGGAGGGCAGAAGGCATTGCAGGAGGTCAGAGTCAGCGGGAAAAAATCACAGCCAAGACAGCTGTAAGTTTTCTAGAGATTGAAGCGCGGCAGGAAAAGCGAGAAGACAGATGCTATGGCTCAGTTAATGGGACAAAGGATTTGAATGTTAAGGCCAAAAATATGTATGGTGGCCTTACAGTAACTCAGCATCAGGGGGCAGGGCAGGAGTCAAGAATCAGCATTGCATAGCCTTTAAATGAATCTCTGATTCCCACGCCAGGCCATTCACAGTTGTGATGGGTGACCTCATCCCCGCTGAGAGACGATGCTGAACAGCAGACAGTTACTCTGAGAAATGCACCCAGAAACAAAATACCCTGTACACCAGGAGGAAAGCCTTCAGTTACCTAGGGGATCCAATCATGCATTCACTATTCTGAGCAGGAAAATAAAATCCTGGCTTGTCTTGAAAAGAGAGTTTGAGTGTGCAACTAACTCACTATAAACTGACTTGTCACCCCAAGGAGATTAGTTCTTTCCATCAATTTTAAGTACATTAGAGCTTTCAAGCAGCAAAACACATCCTGTGTCATCAAGGACATCATTAGTCAAGTGTGTCAAGCCCTGAAATGTCAAACATGATTCTAACCTTCTCTCAGACTGTTCAAAGTCCCAGAAGTCACACAAGTAGCACTTTGTTTACTGAGAACAGTAAAGAACAGCGGGTGAAAAACAAAATAAAGAGGTGGACATATAAATTATAAATTACAACTATATGTGTTTATTTCATTTAGGGCTTGAAGGTATTACCCCAGGTGATAACATGACAGCATACACACCAAGCTTTTGATACGATTCTGACAAACGACATCAGTATAAGACTCGGGGGTCTCAGAATGTCTAGCTGAATGGGTTAAAAAAGGCACACAATTCAGGAAAATCATCTGGCTTCAAAATACACG